>OX388314.1:2423280-3077418 GCA_947579605.1 Athripsodes cinereus
ATCTTAAACTCACATCACTTTTTCTCCATAAACTTTATAAAATAAGATTCAAATTGTATCGGTTTATTGTATAAAACATTATCAAAAAGTTAACAATTCGAATTTGTAAAAAGAGCGGTTTTCTCATGTTACAGGTAGAATTTATGCTTTTTCAAATATAACCTAATTTGTGTTCTTTTGTCTTGATACGTTTGATCTTCAATTAAATATCGTGATAGAAAATCCATAAAATAATTTTAATAATGGTTTAAACTTTATTTTCGTAATGATGAAAGACGTAACAGGATAAATATTTTTAAAATACAAGTTTGACAGAGGTGACGTCATTTTGATAAATCATCTACCGAGGAATGTCGAAAGCTTTCGAACTATCTTACTACATATCGTGACAATAAGAATGGCAAAATTGGTGAATGTTACCCATGGATACCGAAAGTGATCATTAAAGCAATCCTAAATCCAAATCGTAAGCGTTGGGACAGCTTTCTCACTTCTTCTAATTAGATTTTGCACAATGTTATTTTTTTTATTCTTTAGGCAATTCATCCAATCGTAGAATGTTACTACTACTATACCATCACGGCATATCCCACAAGTGGGGTAGCCAGCAAACCAGCTGCATGTAAGAAACACGCAAGCTGTCCTCTCCGTGCCAATATAAAATCTAGACATTCAGGATGGGTGGCAAACCTCATCGCTGAATTTAAGATGTAAAATGTCTTAATTTTTCCGAACACCTGCCTTTTACAGGACACTCGAAAACTTACGGAGAAGAGTGGGAGACCAATTCTTTACCGGGTGCTCCACGGGTTATAGATATCTGGATTGGCTATATTACTTTGTAATTAAACGAAGATGAGATCAATGAAGGCAATCGACATATACGAACTTATTTTTAATTATTCACGGTTTTGGAAACAAGAACAAATACATCGTGTAATTAAAGGTGGATTTGAAGACAGGCATTATATGTGTATCATTTTTATATCTGCAGATCTATGAACAAGCCATGATGTTTGAGTAAGTAATCTTTAATAGTAGGGATATTCGTGAATGAAAGAGAAGGTATTATAATATTTTTATCAAGATAAAGGAGGATAGAGTATTGTATAGGCCTTATTAATAATTCAGCAATAGACAACAATATAATTACGTACTTAACTATTTATTAGAACAAAGAAATTATGCCAAAATTATATGAGTGGATTGAATAAGATAAACATAAAAACAAATACTTAACTATACTATACCCTCACACCTCATCCCATGTAGGAAAGGCAGAGAGAAAGGTACGTCATATCTTTTCTTTTGCTTCTTTCTCCATATTGATACAATTTCCTATACAGGTCGACTTACACATAAAGAACAAAGGATTTATTACATTATGTTATTTTTACAACTCTGGAGCACCCAGCGAAGATTTAGTCTCCCGCTCGTTTCCGTAAGTTTTTGAAGGTCCAAACAAAGGTAGGTGTTCGAAAAAATAAAGACATTTAACATACATCTTAGTTTCAGCGATGAGGTTTGCCACCCAGCCTGAATGTCTTAATTTTTTGTTGGCATGGAGAGGACAGTTTGTATGTTTATTGTATGCAACTGGTCTGCTGATGGCTACCCCACTTGTGATAGTAGCTCCACGTGTAAAAGTTAACTTCTATAATCCAAAAATTTCTACTTCGGTAATATATCGTGGGCTCAATACTAGAACTACACATGTCTAATTTTAGTGGTTTTGTGTTATGTGGTTTTAATGTTTGTCTTAAATATTTGACTAATTTTAGTAGTAATTATGAATAATGAGACTTCCTTGTACTGTAAACGAAGTGTTACAATAATTTATTTTATGAATTTTTGACACAATTGGACACCGGAGACTGGATTTTTCTTACTAGAAGTGTAGATGTTAATCATTATTTGAACCGCTCTAGATTGATCATTCCAGTTAATTCTACAACTTTCACAGAGGAATTGGGAATGTAACCTAAGTTGAAAGAGTACTCTTAAGGAGGTCTTGAGTCGATCGATTCATAAGCGTCGTAACTCGTTGTCAAATATCGTTCCTTTTCTGACTAACAGTCGTATCTGCTAAAATGTTAATTGTTCAGGAGAGCGTTTTTAGTGTTTTGCTGTGCTTATTTTCGTCTCTCCTAGTTACATGATACAGTGTAAATATAAAACATTAATTTAGTTAATCAGAAACCCCGATTGGAGAACCATGTCTACACAATGCAACATTGTGTAGAATCTAATCGGAAGAAGTGAGAAAGGTGTCTCAATGCTTACGAATTGGCTCAAGGCTGGCTTAAGTGATCACTTTCGGTGTCCATGGACAACGTTCACCAATTCCACCATTCTCACTGTCACGATGTAAGGTCCACCAATCGAGAACGCTTTATGCAAACCTTAGAAGCAACCATCTTTTTGGGATCTCATTTTTCAGATCTCAAATAGATCGCGATCTCCTGTCTAAATGGCGCCGAAACAATTAAGTTCAATCTCACCCAATCCGGTTAAACAATAAAAAAATTAGTAAATATTCTAAACATTAATTTAGTTGTTTTCTTATATATCTCAGAATAATTTTTGTGATGAAATTTTGAGGAATTTGTAGATACGACAACACATTTTATTTGGAGTAATTCTTAAACACGCCAACAAATCAGAAAGCTGTTCCAGGTAACAGCAGGGCTACTCTTGACACAATCTAAATACGATCTTAATCTAGTCTTGATCTTGATCATACGACGCACGAAGGGACTATGGTCAAAAACACCGCGCTACCGCTACCGCGCGATCGGTTTGCGCGTATTTTTGGCCAATTGTCACTTCGCCCGTCGTATGATTAAGATTAAGATCGTGTTTAGATTTTGTCAAGAGTAACCCTGCAGTTACAGGTGTGATCTTCAGTGAGAACATGCAGGGCACATATAAGTACACATTGGTGATCATAACTCGATTTCGCCAAAAATGTCAGATACGACAGTTAGTTAGAAGAGGGACGATATTACGTCTGCGTTCCATATTATACAACATACCTATCTAGTTAATACCTATTCAAATAAGTTGACTAGTGGTGGGTAGAATTAACTGGAATGATTAATCTAGACTGGTTCAAAAAATGAGTAATATAAATAACTATCATTTCGAGTGTTATGTCAAAACATTATTTCAAAACATTTGATTTGAGATGTCTAGTTGTAGTATTGAGCCCACGATATTATCTAGAATAACAAATAAATTACTGTTATTTGCCTCTATTTTCCCTCGAAAAGTAGAAAAGTTAAATAAAAGATGAGCAGATGTAGATAAGAAGAAAAGGAGATAGAGAGAAGATCTCACAATTTCCTCTTTATTTATCTCAACCGGTCAATTATGGAATGATGCTACTTCTGTCTTTCTCTTTTAACACTTCATCCAACTAAATGAGGGGCCATCAGAGCAATTTAAGCCCTTCCTAAACTGTAGGTATAGGAGAAGGTACTAACATAACATAATATATATAGTTCTTAAAACTTACTCAATATTGATGCAATACGAAGATTTCAAATTTTGAGGAAAAAAATATATTAAATTTCTATACATAGTTGATGACTCATTTTTATTTTTGTTAGTTTTATAGTGTCCTGTAAAAAGGCAAAAAAGATCCAAAAAATAGGCTTTTTTACATCTTTAATTTAGGGATGAAATTTGCCACCCATGCTGAATGTCTTATTTATTTATTGGCATAGAGAAGATGTCCTGCATGTTTATTGCATGCAGCTGGTCTGCTGGCTACACTGCTTGCGGGATATGCCGTGATGGTGTAGTAGTATTGTAGGAGTAGTTTTCTAGTGTTCTGTCAAAGGCGAAAAAATAAAGACTTTATATATCTTAAATTTAGTGATGAGGTTTGCTACACATCCTCAATAAATTCAAATTTTGTGTGCACGAAGAGAACAGCTTGCATGTTTATTGTAAGCAGTTAGCCTGCTGACTACCCCACTTTCGGGATATGTCGTGATGATTTGATAATGATGTTAAAAAAAAATATTTACCAAAAGAGGATTTGGATGGTTAATTGTAATGAAAATTAAAGTATAATATTGTCCCCAAGAAACTTCTGAAATAATATGTCCGTATCTTTTTCTTGTAAATTGATGTCTTGTAGAGAGATGATTTTTCTAAAAAAATATATATAAAATATTAAATTATTTTTTCAATGCCTTTAATTCAGTGATGAGAAATGTAACCTATACTGAATGTCAATTTTTTTAAAGCACATAATCAAAAATCTATTGTTTTCTTGCTACTTCACTTGCCGGGAATGCCGTTATAGTGTAAATATGTATATCGCTTTCAATGGTTTGAAATATCTGTCTTTTAAATCAACCTTCCCCGAAAAACTCGCCCATAGCACACAAATTAATGCCAGTAGGTATTGTTGTTTTGTTTTTTTCTTATTATATGCTTTTTTGTACACAATCGATTTTTTAGTTTTTATTAGGTATTATTATTCTAACCTCAAAAAAATAATAGTAATAAAATTAGAAAAAACTCAAAACTTTATGTCATCAACTATTCTATAGTCATTTCATACGACGTAAAACAACAATATTAAAAGAGAAATAAAATATTAAGATTTAAAAAACAAAACTAAAAAAACAAAACAATTTACTAGATAGAATTGGTGTTTCACGAAGATAAGAACAATTTCGGGTATGACACAAAATACCTACAGAGAGAGACAATCTTCATCGTTACGGGTGGATTGGCGGAAAAAAAGTATGTATTGAATACAAAAAGTGGCCTCAATATTATGCCTCAATCATTTGACGCACTGTTTTTCTTATATATACTGAACCGTGTATGTTAAGAACATTGTAAGTTATTATGCCATATGGTTGTGAGACGTGGACCATCAGCAAGAGTGAAAGCGGACGGTTGGCGGCCTTTGAGATGTGGTGCTACAAACGCATGCTGAAGATCCATTGGTCGGAACACGTCGAAAACGAAGAAGTATTAACCAGGGTAGGCGAAAAAAGGCAACTTCTTAAGAGAATCGGTCAACAACGAGCTAACTGGATTGGCCACAACATCAGGCACCCAGGACTACTCATCGCCATCGCGGAGGGTAAGACCGAGGGGACAAATGGCAGAGGCCGACCAAGAGATGCGTATATGGACCAACTGAAGAGGGACATGAACTGTGGCTCATACGTAGAGCTGAAAAGACTGGCTGAGAATAGAGACGAATGGAGAAGAAAAACCAAACTCGTTGCAGAACAATCCAATGGATTGTGACTCATTATATATAGACCAAATGTCATTTTGCGAGTGAAAATCTTGATAAGGCGGCCGACACTTTGCAAAAGGCACAGTTCCTGAATTCATATGATTCAGATTATACGTGGGTTCTCTTTTATCTACTGTCGTAATGGTCTTATTTTATATCAAACAGTTTTATTTACATATCATTTGATCCATATTTATATCAGATTATATCAGCTTTGTTTATAATTATTATTTTATTTTAATATATTTGAATCGATATTACCCCCTATTCTATGTTGATTCAAACTAAAAAAGGGCGTTTTCCTATATATAATTATTTAGGGCACTTGAACTAAATTTCGCATTTTATATGATTTTTTAGAGTTTATAGAATACCAATGTGCACTAACTAAAATTGGAACGTTCCAGTTTTAGCAAGTGCACACTAAAAATGAAATAAAATAGGGGGTAATGTGAAATTTTATGTAGTTTTTTCGTCCTCCTTCAACGTTATTTTCAGAAATTCATTCTTACCACCACACAAAACTATGCATCCATCACAGTTTACACTTAGATATTTTCTTTGCAATTTCATAATTTCAATAACTTATTTACATTTATACTTTTAATATCCACAAACACGATTTAAAAAAATCTGAACCGTTTTACGTATTAATTATTATATTATACATATTTTCTTTTGAACTGCTTAAGGTTTTTCATCTACTGCGGATTAGACGGAAAGGAATTATCGAATCATTTTCCAAGAAGGCAATATTCTTTATTATGGTATTAATTTTTAAATCAAGATTAATCCAAGTCAATAGGATGATGTGAAATTTCAAATCAATAGAAATAAAATTAAAGCAATTCTAACTAAAGCAAGGCTAACACTATAATAACATTTATATGCAATGGACTAAACACACATACATGTAATTTCCAGACCCAGGACAGTTTGGAAAAGGTCACTTTTTTACCATGACAGGGAATCGAACTCGGGACCTTGCGATTCAAAGACAAAAGCGTTACATCTGCGCAACATCGGTCCTGATAGTAAAGTAGAAAAGCTTTAAACAAGGTTTTGAACGGTGGAGCCAATACTAGCTGAGTGGTACTGATGGACTTGAGAGAATCCAAAAAATATTACTTGCCATTAGTTCAAACGGATAGATAGGAGTCCTTTGACTCCTAAAATATTCGGGAAAAGAGGTTATTTCAACAGTTGTTTTACTGATTAAATATTTACTACTTTCAAGAATCATCCTATAGCTATTTATTTTCAGAAAATCTTAAAGTGTAGGGGTGCTAATAGAAAATTGCTATTGAAGCCTTCAATAGAACGAGCGGGCGGACGGTTGGTTGGGCAGTGATTTTGATTAAGACGATTTCAAACTTTTGCATAATCCTATTTTAATTTACCTTTGACGTAAGTACTGAAAATTAATAACCTCAACGTACATAAAAACGCTTTTAGTCGTTCTATAACGCTGAAATATATTATTATGTATGTGGTTGTCTAAATTTGTTCAACAACGTGACGAATTTGACGGAAGCATAGACGGAAAAGAGAGATGTTATCCAGTATAAAGATGAAGTTACGTGTTTTGGCTACGAAAATTGACACTTTCTCGCAACGTCGTCTATATTCGAACGAAAACGCAACGAAAACGACACGCTAAATTAATGTGTTTTGACTAGGCCCACAGAACTTGTGTTTTTAGGAACTTCATTCAACCAGACACCTCACCTGTTCAACTCTTTTAAGTAGGACACAGAAAACATATTCCGATGCTTACGAATCAGCTTAAGCTGGTTTAAGTGCATTTTCTAATTTGCGATATTCGGTGATGTGCGAAAACTACTTTACATTATGTTTTTTACGTAATATTTTTGAAACATTTGAGACAAAGTTAAAAACTGATTCAGCCTGCCTTGGTTAAGATTTAGACAGGTAGATTTTTATGACATGTTATGTTTTAAATAATGTCAAATATATAAATAAATTTCCAAAATTTGTATTGAGCACAAACAAACTACACATAAGTGCTAATATTGTTGTACGGCAAATTGATCGTCTTCGGTATAAATTTGTACGGTGACAAAAAATACTGATTTAATTTTAATATCTCAATCATGTAAAACATAACGGGTTTGCGTTTCACAAGATTGTATAAAAAAGTTTTAAACCTAATATTATGATTTTGAAATTAAAATCTCATTTTGAAAAACCTTATTCATGGACGGATTGAAAATTTGAATATAAATTAGAAGGCGCCTGAATATAAAAAGGGTTCCAGAATGTTCTCTGAGCATCAGACTAAATCTGGATTATCATCCAAAATGAGGAGATCTCTTTTTTATATCCAGGATTTAATATTTCAAATAGAATTATTATTTTCTTGATATCCAAAACGGACGGGGAAAATAATATATTGCGTTTACGTTATGTAAAACAAATTCTTGTAACGTGTTTTAACGTTACATTACGTACTTGAACGTAACATTTCGTAGATACATATATTGTTCAATTTGTCGTTTTTGTTATGTTTTATAGAGTAAAGGAAGTAACCGACGAAATGTGCGTACTAAGTTCTTAATAAAAATACAATATATTTTATTGTTCGAGAGTTGGTATATTTTTATGATTCGATTCAAATCTCAATTCAAATAGTTTATTTTTTTGAAAATGTTTAACATTCTTAATACCTACATTTAAAGCAATTTATAAATATGTAGGTAATACGGTCAACCGATGGTACTTGGTGGAAGTTGATGTTAAATTAATAAAAATAAAACTTATTTATAAAAAATAAAAGTAATTTCACAGTGACTTTATTAAGAGCGAGCCGGCTTTCAAGAGCTTCCGCTCCCATCGTCAGGCTAATGTACAGATTTATGTTAGCCTCATGTCAACGTGGAAGTATTAAATTTAAATATCTTTATTTCTCGGATATTTCAGGAGTCCAAGAACTCCTATTTATCCGTTTAGGTGAAGATTTTTTTTTTTAATATTTGGACTCTCTCTATTCTAATACAACTATGCCAGTGTTGGCATCTACAATCCTACCACGTCAGTGGGCGGGGGACCCATTAAATTTAAGTGTTTTATAATAGTTAATTCGATTTGAATATGTCGATTTTTTTGTAAAACACAGTCCTAATTGAGAATTTGACCATGTGCTCAAGCCACGTGGTTCTCGAACGTCTGTGCTTTCTCACACCCTCTCTTTCAGATATTTATACACCCTTTTTGTCATGTTTTCACCATTCATCCGCTTCACATGTCCAAACCATTAACACTACAGCATGCAACTGTATTTTAGTTTTAAACTAGTTCACTGTTGAAAGAGTAAATTTTTGTTCTCAAGAGTTTTCGTTTTGATTCGAAATTGTAAAGTCTTGAAATAGACGAAGTAGACCGTTAATCTTTTTTTTATTCATTTGCAAATAATAGAAAATGCCTTTTAAAACATAATACAATAGTAAAAAATATGATTTGTTTATCACACTTTTTTACTTGTGGCTGGTAAACTGGTTACTCTATACGTGGGAGATGCCATGATGGTATACATGTGCAAATAAAATGATAGAGAAAGATTTACTAAAAAAACAAATATTGTTTGGAGTGAATCTACTGACTATCCTTATCGTGAAAAATACAGAGACAATAAATTATTCTATATAGATAAATTGAATGAGGAAGTGGTAACATTGGTTAGTTTACTGTTATATTTTTATTAATTTTTATATTATTGTTATTTACAACGCAGGGTGAAACAACTAGTTAATGAATTCTTCGAAATCCCATTTCGATTAATCTCTCCGACACAGAACAAAAACATAAAAAAATAAAATAGCTTCAGAAGTTAAGTATGTTCTGGTATTGACATTTTTTCTTGTTATTCTAAGATTGTATTGGGGGGAGTCATAGGGGGAAAACAATTTGTTTTTTTTTCTCTCTCTCTCTCTCTATTTACTATACAGGTACTACTAACTACCCACTTTTGTATCACGACCCTTTGAGTTCAATAGGTATTGAAAATAATAAAATTATAGAACCTAACCTCTATTTCTGAATCGCTGAGATTCAGTACACATAATGTAAATATAGTTTGCTCTGTTCATTCTGTGATGAGATTCTTTTTCCGTAAAGCTATTTTTGACTTTCATTCACTGTGTAGTCCAATTTAAAAAAAATAACATGGGGAGGAGACTTATATCCATCGGAATAGAATAACAGCAACCCAAATGACACTGCAGTCAAGTATATTGAGTTTTTAGGTCGTATCCAGGTTGTAGCTAGTGATGATAGAAAGGTGACGATTATAATAATAAATAAAATACACAGAGGCTACCCCGACATCTCTGTATGCTCATTTTTAGAGTACTTGACTCGCAACACGGTCCTGAATTTAATTTCTAGAAGGTGTGGTTGGCTGGACAAAGTCGCTAGGTATATATGTACATCGATGAGTGCATTCATCCGCTAGGAAAAAAATGATATTACAGGAATAGGTGAAGTTGGTAAATGTTGCTTAGTTTTAAATTACTTAAACCAGCCTGAGTCGATTGAACATAAATATTGGCTCATACACACGTAGGTATTACATAAAAGAGGAGTCGTTAAGTTATTAAAAACAATAGTGCCTAAAGCGTTTTTATTGTGGCCTAATATCTAGCAAGTAAACTAGGTACGAGTATCCTAAAGATGACATATTTTTTCTAGTTTTGAATTCGAAGTTTGTTTTCATTGCTTTCTACTCTTGAAATCGTTTGAACAATGTTCTCTTGTTGGTAAATATATTGAATACTAATGTAGAATTTGAATGCAGATGAAAAGATACAGCTGATGTCTTTTAAGGAATCGATAGAGTAAATGTCTTTATTTCTCTTGATTGATTGTGTCTAGACCGAGTAATAGGATTTATTGCTTGTGAAATTGACTATTGTGTGAAGATATTCAATTGATGAAATCACAATCGATAAAAAGATTACAATTACACGAGTAAATGTAATAAGTGTAAAAAAGCTGAAAACACACATATTGTATTATAACAACCTTGCTAGTAAGGACATTGAACTTTCATTAAATCTTCAATAAATTGATCAGATTTATGTAAAGAAACACAAATGGTCTAAGTTTTACAATATCAATAATAAAGACAGGTACCTTTTTTCGACTTACTTAACTTGAGTTAGATTATAAGTTCGTAAGTCGAAACATTTCAAAATATACTAAAACTTTTACTATTTGTGTTTCTTTACGCAAAAACGTAAACTAAATCAATAAATTCGGCAGAATTCTGGATCAATATTATTGACTAACGTGCACTTATTTGACACAAATTTACGCATGACAACATTTTCTTTACGAAAATAACTTTTTATGTTTTAGGTCAAGGGCAAGCAAATGCATTCTTTTTTTAATAATAGTCGGTACAAGTGGCCGTTAATTTTGTGAAAAAGGTATTTCGAGAAAATATTCTGAAAGAAAACCGAGGAGTTTTGAAACATTTCAAATTCCTATACCATTTTGAAAATTTGGTGACGGGGGGTAGAAATTATTAAATGTTAAATAAAAAAAATTAAATTATTATATGTTCCATATAAGGAGTATATTGTTGTATGGCCCGGGAGAAAATCTCATTTTTTAAATTTGGCCCGGCTGCTGAAAAGGTTGGCCACCCATGGTCTAAGGGTTAACGTTGAGGTTGGTGTTCATCTGTTCACCAGCAATTCACGTGTTTTATAATTCCATGTCAATACATTACTATTTCAGTAACATAGCAAACATAATAATTATTGTAAGAATTATTAGATATTATCGAATAATAAAATTAATATCATAAGGTAAAAACGCTTGACATTTTAGATTATTAGAAATTATGTCCTTAAGACAAAAAGTTTGACATTTAAGAAATATTATAGATGAGTTGCTTAATATAAAATAGTTGTTAACATCCAAGAGTTCCAACTATCATCAACATTGATACCCCTTCTGGGCTCACCCATTATCTCCACCTCTTTCCTGCCCTCACAACCATAAATATTTCTTTATAGTGTACCACCATTTGACAGTTTCATAATCTCGCATAGTGATTGTTCTATGACGATGAAATTATTAAGTTCTTTGAATCATTACATTACAATTATCATATATTTATTATTTTTCGTCAGTAAATACCTATTCATTGCTACTTTCATGTATTCTATTTTCATTGTTATAATATAATAACCGAATGAGCTTTGATAAAAATAATTAATATTTGGACACTTATAAATAGGACAATATATTGTGCACTCCTTGTCAATGTATAATATTTAATTGTGTTGGATATACATGCATTGTCTGTAGTGTTATGTTAGTTGAATAAATGTGTGTTTAATTTGTTTTATGATTTTTCAATTTCAGTATTATTCTACTGGTAACATTACATTCAAAAAAGTTTTGATAAAAATAAACTAATTAAAACAGTACCTATTTGTTTTTAATAATAATCTTCAACAATCATTGTCAGCGAAAAATACCAAAAGCCTCATAATAAAATATTTCAATATTAAAACTGTAAATTTTGTACACAAATATATTTGGAGAATGCAGGTTAAATGCAATTCATTCGCCTTGGTAATAATAATAATAGTTAATTTTGTGGAATAAATCCATTCCAAGGACGCATCCTAAAATATTGTGTTAATACTATTGTTATTTAAGCCTTATACATATAATTATATTAATGAGCAACGATGGCATAGCGCACAGAAGTGGTAAGTACAGTTTTCATAGTTTTGAGATAATCAATGTTGAAAGTTTGAGATGCCATACAATCTAGTACTAACCACACATAGTTTTTGTTAAATATCTCGTGAATGACACAGAGTTACGCAATAATATTCCTAAGGAACATACTTCAGATGATATAGATTCGCATGCGTATAATAACTCATTTTCGGTAAAAACTGCACTTACCACATCTGTGCGCTACACCATCGAAATTATATAACCAAACATATGAATAACAAAAAATTGTACGATTCACATCAGTTATACGATATGCCAAACAAGTATGTTTTCAACCGATTATTGAACAAAGCAAGAGCCTGTGCCTTACGCACTTGTTCAGGAAGATCAATCCACGTGGATGGTCCAGCTGAGCTGAAGGCTCAAAAAATATTTAAGTTAGAAGACTCGAAAAGAATATTTAGCAAAATAGATATTATCTAAACAAGATTGTATTCAATAATGATATTTCATGAAAACAGTATGATATTTTCAAGAATATCACTAACCAGATGACATTAGGAACATTGAAGCTCTTTTGTACCTATATAACTTACATATAATACCAGCAAATTTACTTCTATATGTACGTGTGTTGGTACTACGAGTACATAGAGATGTAACAAATGCGAATATTTGTTGTCGACATTCGCGAATGCGAATATTGACTGGCACAAGCCTGTCGGTGCTGGCTGTAGCCAGTTATTGGCCTGTGCGTAAGAAAATTAGCACTAAAAGTTTTAATTTCTACAATTGTTAATTCAAACAATAAATTTATACCCTCCCGTCGCCGAATTTTCAAAATGGTATAGGAGATTCAAGATGGACAAAAAGGGTAGTGGAGTGGAGACCTCGTGAAGATAAAAGGAAAAGAGGAAGACCTCCAACACGTTGGTCAGACGACATTAGAAGAATCGCTGGTGACTGGTTGCAGAAAGCCCAGGACAGAGATGCCTGGAGACATATGGGGGAGGCTTTATTCAGCAGTGGACAGGAATAGCTGCATACGTGAAGAAGTGATAGGAATTTAAAACATTCCAAGAACTCCTCGGTTTTCAGTAGTACCTTTTTCTACAATGTACCGGGTATTTGTACCGAAATTTTTTCCAAATGAATTGAAAATATTTTACAAACTCCTCAGTTTTCTGAAAGAATATGTACTTGAATTATTAAGTATCGTGTAATTTTACCGAATATCTGATATTTTATTCTTCTTCTTCTATCAGTGCCGTATCAGGTCCCCCCGACGTTGGCGATCACTCTGGAGAATGCCTCCCTGTCTCGCGGTGTGCGGACCAGTTCTCCCATCTGTGTTATTCCGATATTTATTTATTTATTTACAATAATTCATACGGCTTATATACTTTACTACCAAAATAACATCCGCAAAACATTCGCATATTTTCTGCGACTACTTTGAAATCAGCAAATTCGGATACGAATATTCGTTACATTACTAGTTCGTACATATTTGGCCACATTGGCGCATTAATTTATTATCAAAAGGCAAACATTTGCAAGACCGTAGTAGTTAATAGTGCCTACGCAGATTTTATCATTATACGGACTTTGCGATATATCTTACCGAGGGTTGACAGTGATGCTGTTTGGAATTTCGGAAAGATAATTCTAAGATTTAGATCTCTGCTACGTGACGTATCTGAATAGTGAGTAGAGGAAAATGTGCTAATGTGGGCCGTATAATTTTTATTTAGCAATCTTTTTACTTAAAATTCTTTTTAAACTGTGGAGCACCTGGCATAGAGTTGGTTTTCCACTCTTTTCTGTAAGATTTCGTGTGTCTTGTAATAGACAGGTGTATATAAAAAAAAATGTTACATCTCAAATTAAGCGATGAAGTTTGCTGCCCATGCTTAAATGTCTTCATTTTTGTTGTCAGATTTGTTGTTGATTGTATGAAATGTTCTTTTATATGAGATAAATAAATTATAACAAAAAAAGATTTTGTGTTTATAACATGCAGCTGTTCTGCTGGCTACCCCACTGCAAGAATCTACTACTTCTACTACATGATACACGATCGCGGCGTATCCCACAAGTGGGGTAGCCAGCAGACTAGATAGTGTAATAAACATGCAAGCCGTCTTCTCGGCAACGCTGGGTGGCAAGCCTTAAAGTTGAATATGAGAAGTAAAATATCTTATTTTTTCGAACACCTACCTTTTACATGGTACTTTAAAACTTACGGACGAGAGACCAATTATTTGCCAGATGCTCCACGGCATTATTTTCACTTTGCTCTATTAAATTTAATTTTGAAACGCTTAGGAACGGAAAGTTTTACAATACATAAGTTAAACATCAGTAGAAATTACCAAAATTAAATACATATTATATTACTTTTCTTACATACAGCGAGAACAATAAGAATTGTTGTTTTTTTTCTTTCTGCTGTTTCCTTTGATTTTTTTTAACAAAACTATATAAATAATAAGAACCTACTTGTACCAATACAATAATTATAATTATGCAGTATAAACGTTAAACATAATATTTCGGTAAAAGCGAGGTCTAGTTGCTATGCCGTTATGTGTTTTATTAGATCGACAAATAATTTTTTAGTATCCTGTATTCATATGATTTCATTACCCGGTTCCAGCACATATGTAATTGAACTTCTTCAGTCTATTCGAGAGGAAAATTTATCACCAGATATGAAATTGAAATAAATAATGATTTTTCGTACACATAATCGATGAGGATTGGACCTAATGAGGTAACTGTCATGTTGACTAAAGAAAATATCTCTGTTTTTATTTTGACAACTCAGGCAATTTGGAGGCTTTAAGCAATGAAAACATATTAAGCTATTATTACATATGAGATCAGATTTTGAAGATTGACATGGATTGGTCACGTCATCAGTTCCGGAGAATAAAGGTCAACTAAATGTATTCTGCAGGGTATAAGACCGTTACATATACCAAGATAAAGGCCATATGATTATATTTATTATTTATTTTTTATTTATTTAATTTTTTAATAAAGTTACAAATTATAGATTATTTATAACTTAAAATTACCTTATTACCTACTATATGAACCAAGATCTAGAGGAGCTTAATGCTTGAGATGACTGGCAATCTACTGTCAATCTGGCAATCTACTGGCTCTACTGGCAATCTACTGGCTCACGATAAAAAGGCATGGAGATTAATGGTTTTGGAGGCCGTAGCCATACAAATGCTGTTGGCAATCTAAAGTTAGTAAGTAAGTAATTAGGAGAAGGGGTAAAAGAGAAATAATATTTTTAGTCTTAAACTAGAGTTTGAATGGTAATTAAAAGATATCAATAATAAGAAAACGACGAATCGACGGGTTTTGTAAAAAGAGATATATTTAAAACAATTTTGACGTCAGAAATACTTTTTTCATTCTCTTAAATAAAAAAAGGGGTGCAAAGTTACCCCTTTTCCCTCTATTCCGGAACATTTGAATATAAAAAAAGACCGTAATACATCTCTGTCTCCTTTCTTTACGAGATTTTTGACAGAGGATGATCTCTATACAATAATAATATACATAGGGGTAAAAGGGAAATAATATTTTTAGTCTTAAACTAGAGTTTGAATGGTAATTAAAAGATATCAATAATAAGAAAACGACGAATCGACGGGTTTTGTAAAAAGAGATATATTTAAAACAATTTTGACGTCAGAAATACTTTTTTTCATTCTCTTAAATAAAAAAAGGGGTGCAAAGTTACCCCTTTTCCCTCTATTCCGGAACATTTGAATATAAAAAAAGACCGTAATACATCTCTGTCTCCTTTCTTTACGAGATTTTTGACAGAGGATGATCTCTATACAATAATAATATACATATACTAATAACTATGATACACGATCAAAGAATTCTCCTTTTTGTGATCCTTTAAACAAACTATTATAAATCACCAACTTTGAATTCGAATAAATATTATTACTATTGTAAACACAAAAAGTATTATTTTTATCGTTATTGTATTTTCACAATAAAATACCTGTTACAAAATCTTCAGACATTTAGGATTTTCCTAGAATAATAACATATTTTTTTCTCTACCTTTTCAACACGTATGTTTGATCTTTCAAAATACGGTGAACGGCTTTATCAAGATGAATGTATTTACAAAAGATTTTAAAATATTGAAATAAGAAATATTAAGAAATATGTAATGTTGAAGGTATTGTGCGCTGTAGCGAAAATAGAGAACGTTTCTGGGGAAATCAAAACATGGATAAACCAAATCACATCGTTGTGAACGAGAAAACATCAAGGAAATAGTCAGAATATCAGGAAGTTAAGCTTAGAGATCAAAGCTGAAGAAAAACTGGTTTCCAGCATCGAAGACGAACCTATTTCCAGGCTAATAGATCGTGGACCTCAAACACGCAGAAGAAAGTCTTTTTAATGACAGAAATTAGAGATAAACCTACCTTAGTCATTGTCTCTGAATTCTGGAAGGTTACGGCTCCTGAGAATATCCTTGCTGGTGGGTCTTCGTCTCCAAGAGGAGTACCCTTTCCAGGAGGTCCAGGTGGGCCAGGGGGTCCTGGAGGTCCTGTAAAATAAAACAAATCATTTTAATCATATAATAATAACAAACATTTGTCCATACTAGTGATGTAACGAATATTCGCATTCGCATTCGCATTCGCGAATATTCGCATATTTCAAAGTATTCGCATTCGCATTCGCATTCGCAAAAAAATATGCGAATGTTTTGCGAATATTATTTTAGTAATAAAGTATCTGGTCTGTTCCGTGTTGGCCACATTTGTTGTATTGTTTCCTGTGTTCGTTTGCTTGATGATGTTATTATTATTAGGAGAAATATGCATTTGTGGAGATTTAATTTATATGTTTGTTTTAAGTATTACAACTGCTATGAGTATAGGGCCCTACAATAATTTTATATTCTATTTAAGGAATATTTATATCATACTACAAGGTGAACCACACTAAAGTATTCTCTCAGAATTTTCGGGGCTTGAAGACTAAGATCGAGGACTTTAGAGCAAACTTATTTGCAAATAGTTATGATATAATTGTTCTGACGGAAGCTTGGCTAAATTGTGGCATATTTGACAGCGAACTTTTTCAAAACGAATATACAGTTTACCGCAAGGATAGGGATTTCATGTTGAGTGGTAAAAGGGATGGAGGTGGGGTCTTAATTGCTGTGGATCGGACACTAGGATATTCATCCACTCTTGTTTGGGATGATACTGGTGAAAGTTTTTTTTACCAGTATTCGTTTTTCATCGGTAACGCATGAAAAAATGCTCACCGCTACTGGGTGTAGTATAATATGTATATACCGCCTTCCACATCCTTAGATACTTAAAACATCTTTTTTTTAAAGTATATCTGAACGTTTAATCAGCTATTACGGCAAAACGGATATTTGTCATATTGGAGATTCCAATATCCCAACAATCCAATGGAAAAAAGACCCCGATGTTGATTCAATCTTTGTTCCGTATTCTTATTCGTGTCCTGTTGCGCAGTATTTGATAGAATCTATATCTTTTCTCAATATGTTTTAGTCTAACGGAGTTTATAACAGCAATCAAGTTATCTTGGATTTAGTTCTTTCAACTATTCCGTGTTCTGTTACCAGATGTGACTCTCCACTGGTTGGTAAGGATTCACACTATCCTTCACTGTTGATAGATTATGAGTTTGAAATTGCTGAGGATTTGTCTCAAAATATGATCCAGAAATTAATATACTTTAAGTCAAACTTTTCGGAAATAAATTTTGAACTACAAAGTGTTGATTGGGTCAGTGTTTTGGGAAACGGACCGGTGAATAAGATGATTGAATCTTTTTATGGTTATGTTTTGCCAATAATTGAGAAGCATACACCTACATATGAAGAGGGTGTCACCTAATAATTTTCCCAAATGGTTCTCTAATAGAATTCTGTTATTGTTTAAGAGAAGTCTAAGGCTTGGCGTAAGTTGAAGATGAACCGTAATGATTCTGACTACAATTTATTTTTTCAACTAAGAGCTCAGTTGAAGTTGTCGCAGAATCACGATTATAGGTCTTTTATTAATAACACTGAGAAGTCACTTAAGGGCAATGTCAAGTCTTTCTTTTCATTCGTGAATTCCCTTAAAGAATCTAGAGACTATCCAAGGGTAATGGGTGACGGTGACCAGACTTCGAGCGATCTAGAGGGGATTGCAAACTTGTTTTCGACGTTTTTTGGTTCTGTATTTTCACTGAATAATTTGCATGATTCTAATACTAAAGAATTGGAAAATATTTTAACTAACTCATGTTTATCCATGGTTAATATCTTGAAATCTGATATTCATAAACGTTTATTAGGTATAGATGAGACAAAAGGAGTTGGCCCTGATGGTCTAGCACCAATATATTAAAGAGATGTTTAAGTCATTTAACCAAACCATTGTATCTGACATTTATTAGAACACCTTGCTGCAGGAGACAATCTAGACTATGGGACATGGAAAACCCTAAATCGACTGAGATCTGGTGTAGGAAACTGCCGCGACAATAGAGAACGATTGGGCTTCCTACAGGACGAATCCGGAGCGTGTGACTGTGGTGCAGCACAGACTATGCCACACTTGTTGGAGTGTCCATTGTGCCCTGTCACTTGCACTATGGAGGATATTTTTGACGCATCTCCACCTGCTGCGCGTTTTGCGCAGTACTGGAAATCAGTTTGATGGGTTTTTTTCTCTGGGTTTCGACACGATAAATAAATTAGGAGTTTACAAGAAGGATGCTTTCCATGCAAATGGAAGATGGCTAGTATTATTCCTTTGCATAAATCTGGCAGCAAATCGGACGTTCGTAACTACAGACCAATTTTAATTCTATCACCTATTTCAAAAATATTTGAGGGTATGGTTCGTGAACAAATTACTTTTTTCCTGAAGCCGTATCTTCTTGTAGAGCAGCATGGATTCATGAGTGGAAGATCGACAGTAACAAATCTGATTTTTTTTCTCAGCTATGGACAATCGTATACAGTTGGATGCCATTTATATCGGCTTTCAAAAGGCATTTGATAAAGTAGAACATCGACTTTTTTCAACTAAGGTGGATTGACTCATATATTTCTGATAGATTGATGACAGTTAAACTTAACGGTTACTCATCTGGCAGTGTCAGTGTTACATCTGGTGTCCCTCAGGGGTCTTCTTTGGGTCCTTTACTTTTCACGATATTCATAAACAACATAAAAAAGTGCTTTGACCACTCAGAGCTTCTATTATTTGCGGACGATTTAAAAATATACTGTCAAATTCAATTATTGTTTGACTATGAAATGCTTAACGAGGACTTGGAAAGACTACACGAGTACTGTAAAAGAAATAACTTGCACTTGAATCTGGAGAAGTGTAATCTGATCTCTTTTACCAAAAATAGAAACAAAATTCGATAAATTTACAATATCCATAATCATGATTTAAAAGAAGTAAATAAGATTAGAGATTTAGGTGTGGTGTTTGACTCTGAGCTTCACTTTGATGATCACGTGAACAAAATTATCGAAGAGAGCAATAAAATACTAGGATTTATTCTGAGATCTACAAAGTCATTTAGGTTATATGAATCGTATTTGTACTTGTACTTATCGTTGTTTCGCTCCAAGCTGGAGGACTGTTCCTCTGTATGGAATCCACATTTTAAAAAATATGTCGATCAAGTTGAGAGAACTCAGTCTAAATTCATTCGTTTGGTTAGGAAGAGATTGCATTATCCTGTATTTATTAAAGATTTGCCTAAATTGGAATTGTGAAGAGTTTTGCTGGATGCATGCAACCTGAGAAAAATATGCTTGTCCGAATACGATGTGCCTAATATTTTAGATAGGATTAACTTTAGAATGCTTTCTTTAACAAGATCTTGTTTTCCGTTCTACATTAAAAAAAAACAAAAACGATTGCAGACTCAAGAAACCCTGTTTATAGAATTTTAAAGTGCCAATTACGTCAGGTTTGTGAGAAAGGAGAGTTGAGGGTAGAATAAGATGAAATAAATATAAAAAAAATGTATATGTTTGATGAAATGTGAAGTGTTTGGGATAGTTTTAATTTTTAGACTATTTTTTAAATTTTTGATTTTTCTTTTTTAAGAGTTTTTTTGTATTGTTATTGCATACATTAGTGAAGTGTGAATGTGTTTGTGCGAATGAATGTATTAGGTATGTGTGCGAAATTGGGTGAGCAGCGATTTGTAATAGGAATGGGTGATTGGATGTATTGTGAATTAATACCTATATTATGTGTAAGATTTTCTATAATTGTTTTGTGTGTTATTGCTGAAGTATGCACTGTTTCGATGTAAGACTATTGGAATGTTTTTGTCGCTTACATGTTTATATTTATATGTCTTTCATCTGTTGTGTACCATGTAAAAAAATGAAGAAACAAATCAGTAATTCGGTGAAAGTACCGGATACTTACCCGGTACATTGTGGAAAAAGGTACTGCAAGAAAATATTCTTTAAGAAAACCGAGGAGTTTTGGAATATTTTAAATTCCTATACCATTTTCAAGTCAATATTCGCATTCGCATTCGCATTCGCGAATGTCGGCATGAAATATTCGCATTCGCATTCGCATTCGCGAATATCCAAAATCAGACATTCGTTACATCACTAGTCCATACCACAAAGTGATATCGAGCATGTAAGACAATATTTATGGTATTTAACAATATATACTTCATATTCATCATCCTCTCGCACGTGGCGTGCGTCATTCGTATAATTTGTATTTCTTTTAAATCAGTAATTGAAAATAAAACAAAACAACATCGCTGCGCTTGAATTGCCAATACGCTCATAATGCCCTACTTGTAACATACATAAATATAAGTGTTGGTTTGAAACATTGTTTCGTTCTACCATATACTTGCGAGAGAGACGTCTTTTGACTTCTAAGGTCATAATCAATCTACAACAAGATTATTCAATTCAATTTATTCAATCATAAACAATACCTCAAAACAGCTACTAAGGTTGCTGGTGTCAGAGGCGTGCAGTATTACAAATCTGGTAAAACAATTCATAAATTTAAATTATTTGATATTATAGTAAAATATAAGACACCAGAGCAAAGAAATCACAGAACAGCAACACTATTGAAAACAAAAAAACACAAAACACTATCACAAACATTGAGAAGTCATTACTAACTCTTGAATCCTCTTTCCAAACTCCTTAGGATTTTTACATTTCTTCAATTGGTCAGGCAAACTGTTATAAATCATAACAGCAGAGTACAAGATATTATCAAGATAGATACTAAAGAAGTCATAAAATGACTCTCTCGCGATGTATGATCTATAGTAGAACAAAATGCTTGCTTCAATTCATCCAATTATGGAATCACACTATTTATGTACCAATACCATAAACAATATTGTCAGAATTTCTGAAGTTTGAACGAAAATAAGTATTTGATACAAGGAAAGTATAGATATGGACGAAAGATTTTGCAAAAGTGCTTAAAATTGCCAGTAATAATATGTTCACATTATGAAAAAAAATCCCTTCTCTTAGCTGTGTTTTCAAACCAAAGACCTAATACTCTGGTTGTGATATTATTATTGGACACTTGGCATTATTATTATTTTATGAGGCAATATCGCGGGTTATTTCCAGGCAGAAATATTATTATTATTAGTACAGTAATATTATCATTTTGGCAAAGAATCAAATAAGCTGACAGTTGAGATTGGGCAAGCACTCGGAGTAGAGAAGCATCGTCCGTACTCTACACTTTTAAATATTATGTAGTTGTGAGATGAGATCACAGTCACAATATTCAAATATGTTTTGGTCACATGAATATTGGCATGGTTACAATGCTTAAAACAATAATAAGCGAAGACAACGTCACTTTATTAAATTTGTTAGTGCACTGGACGGGACTTGTAATGTAGCCCGGTAGCTAATGCGTAATGAACAATTGATCGTAAATAACAGACTCCTATCAATTGGCTAGAAATTTGCCTCCTGCTACGCAATCGTGCACTGCTAATATAACTTACCGACGAATGTAATTTTTTTTTTAAAAAGATATATCTGGGTTTTGTTTGTTATAAACCCAAATACAACCTTATACACCTTTCACTGTTGTTTTGTCTCTGTCGTTTCATTTTATTTCGTGCTCTACTACTACTACTACTATACCATCACGGCATATTCCAAAAGTGAAGTATCCAGCAGATAAGCTGCATGTAATAAACATGCAAGCTGTCCTCACAGTGCCAGTATAAAATAAAGTAGATTGACAATGTCCTCATAAGACGAAATACGTCTCTCTCACCGATTAAATAATTAGTAGAATAAAAATAAAGAATTAGTAGAAAAAAATAGTAGAGTTCGTCGGTAGCCTGGAAGTAGAGTCTCGGCCTTCAGAACAGGGGGTCCGTGGTTGGATCCCAGGTGCCGGCAAACTCCCCTTTCACGGCACAAGCTTTTAGCTTAGTGTGAAAGGTGTATAAGGTTGTATTTGGGTTTATAACAAAACCCAGATATATCTTTTTTTAAAAAAAAAAAAACGCTTGTTTTATTTATTTCGTTAAAATAAAGTCATTCAGTTTGGGTGGCTAACCTCATCGCTGAATCTAACATGTAAAATATCTTAATTTTTTGAACACCTGCCTTTTACAGGATACTCGAAAACTTACGGAGAAGAGTGGGAGACCAATTCTTTACATGGGATTTTTGCTCGTGATTTCGTGCTCTCTTGCTTGCATTTCCTTTAATTAGTTTCCACTTTTTTAACATTCCAAAATTTACAAATTTTCTTTTCATATCACCTACGTGTGTCAATGCGTAAACCACGCAGTTGTTAGTGAACTGACCATAAAACATACCTATTTATTATTTCAACTTGCGGTTAGATTTGCTAAAGCCATATTGACATTTCTTAAGAAACAAATAATGCTACATTTATTATGCAAGATATCCGATTACAACAGACTGAACACGTATAAATGGTGCATTTGTAGTTGCAGCAAATTTAAGTAGTTGCCTAAATATTTTTTTTTAAATAATAATAATAATAGTTTATTAAACACAAATATCATTTAGAATAATCGAACAATAATATAATACATTTTTTTTCCTAATACAATTATTCCCCAAAATTGAGCGTAGCTCGTGCTTTGGGGAGAATTATTTTATACTATATAAGCAATCAAAATAAAAAATTAGCAATCAGAAAAAAGACATACACATATAGTCATAATGTTCTACTTAACAAGCTTAATCATAGCATATAAATCAAATCAGAAATATACAAGAAAAAAAAACAAACAAAACTCAAAAAAGAGTCATACCATAATTATTTATGTATTTAGTCTCGTTCAATTGTATAATTGTTAATAATTGTTACTGCTACTTGTTTAGCAAATGTGACCGTTATTTTTTTAGCTCTAATTCACATCCCTGCATCATATATTACCCATAGTAAAGGAGCTTAGCTTTAGAAAGAGTTGTCCAACTGCATTGCAGTTTTGTTGCTACGATTTTTTTTCACCCGGATGAAACTAACTTCAATTCCAGAGTCGAAATCAGGAGAATGATAATAATATGCAAATATTCCAGTGTTCCCAATATGCCTCTGTTTCTGAATAATTCAATGCAGTTTTCAATATTATGGTTGAAGATAAATTATGCATTTTATATTTGGAAGACAAATTTGAGCAGTCTTTATTTATACAAAGTTATTATTCCGTTGAGTCCCCGACATAGAATGGTCTTTCACTCTTTTTAACAAGTTTTTGAGTGTGCTGTAAAAGGCAGGTATTCGTAAAATATCGCAAATAAGATATTTAACATCTTCCGTAGCCCATCCTGAATGTCTCCATTTTTTTGGCACTGAGAGGACAACTTGCATGTTAACAACTTGGAATAAATTGTATTGCCATAATTATGCATATTTCAACTGTATTGGAATATTCATGCTTATTTGAAGAAATAAATGAATTTGAATATTTACATGCAGTACCTATGCATTGTCACTGCCCCACTTGTGGATAATGCCGTGCTGGTATATATTTTTTTTTAAAGATATATCTGGGTTTTGTTATAGACCCAAATACAACTTTATAAACCTTTCACACTAAGCTAAAAGCTTGTGCCGTGAAAGGGGAGTTTGCCGGCACCTGGGATCGAACCACGGACCCCTTGTTCTGAAGGCCGAGACTCTACCTCCAGGCTACCGACGAACTCTTTATTTCCATAAGCATAATAACTAATGAATGAGGGGGTGTGAGAAAGCGTGGATATCCAAGAACTACGTGGCATCACCACGTGGATCAAATTCTCAAGGACGACCGTGTGTTTGGTAAGAGAAATCGGCGCACATGCACGAGAAACTGGACGAATGCAGAGGAAGCGAAATAAGTATGTTAGGATAGATCAGCAACACAACATAATGTTCTCGTTGCTTTCCCCATCAGAGACACGGTATGAGGATATAATTGTAAAGTATGTGTTTTTCAGCTACAATTCTTTTAATTTGGTATTAAAACAGAGATGCATATTTAAAATTACTTGTAGAATCTCCATGGCCATGAAAGGGTTAAAACTGACGTACGAAGTGTAATTCATACATTTTGAAAATATTTTGGGCATTTCGTTTCTTCAGTTACGGTTGCGGGTTCATGTCCCATCTGGGGAACCACGGAAAAAGCTAACTTTGTCTGTATTATCACGTCATATCTCACACAAGGGGTAGCCAGCGGACTAAATGTAAGAAATAATAATGCAATTTGTCATCTAAAAGTCATTCAGCCTCATTGCTGATTAAAAAAATTAAATGTTTTAAACTACGTGATATGAACAAATGCGTTTCACAGGACACTCACAAATTTATAGAAAAGAGTTGATAAGCGCCCAGCAAAGGATTGGTCTTGAACTCTTTTCCTTAAGTATTCAAGCGACATCTTGTCAAAGGCAAGTGTGTTATAAATGTATCTTAAATTCAGCGATGAGGTTTGTCACCTATCGTGAATGTCTTAATGATAAAACTGCTTGCTTGTTACTAACATGCAGCTGATCTGCTTGCTTCCCCATTTGTGTTATATGTCGTGATGATAGAGTAGTTGTATTCTCTAGAAATTTATTATATTATTATAACAATAAATGATACGCGGCGTAAAAATGGAAAGATAGATGACAAGGTTCATTAATCCTACGGCTGTACCTGTGTTGTGCATTTTGAGGATAAGCCTTATATTGTTTGTTTTTCCGTGCAAATATTTGTATAAATATTATTATTATAAGAACGAGAAGGAGTGAGAGAGAAAGAGCGGAAAATGGAAATGACACAGAAAGCAAATGGCAAATATAAATTATTTTCTTAGATAATAACATAAATAATAATATTGTTATCTGAAAGATTATAATAATTAATAATTTTCAAATTTTATGTATAAGATGTTTTATCATATCTACCACAGCCAAAAGATTGGTGAACTCTGCTATCTTTGTGCCAAAACTAATGTATGCAAGTGAGACGTGCACATGGTTATAGAAAGACGAAAGTGGCATCAATGCAATAGATATGAGATCGTTGAGAAGGATGTGTGGTAAAAGTCTGAGAGATCGTGTGCGTAACAGTGCTAAACGACAGAAATGTGGAATGGAAGTTGTTGTATTAACAAAGATGAATGTGAATAAGTTACGATAGTTTGGTTATGCAGAAATAATGAATGAGGACAGAATGACCAAGAAGATATATTTGGCTGAGAGGAATGGTGCTCGGAGACGTGGCCGTCCAAGGATCAAATGACAAGATCATTTAAATCAAATCCTACAAGACAGTCACGTGTTGAGCACATTGAACAGGACAGCATGCATTAGGAATCTTACGACAGTGACGAAAGCGAAAGATGTATGCAAGGATAGAAAGGAGTGCCGCTTGATCCTTTCTGCCTACTCCGCGAGGGAAGCAGCGTGGTGGTATGTATGTATGGTTATATTTAGTTTGCCAGTTTCTTACTCTTTGAGTTCGAGAATAAAAAGTACTCGTAAGTGTTTTTTGGCGTTACTGATTTAATGATACGGGAACGTCAACTTCTAAGTGGGATCTTTTAGGGTCGTTAAATCCGTAGTTCGATTTGCTGCAATTTTTCCTAAGGGCATTTTAATCTCTCCCATTGCACAGTATAATTTATTTGTATCACATTATTTTCAAATTTGTAAAAAATATGTATGTATTATTGTACAATAAATTTATTATTTTTATTAAAAACATCTTCAAAAATATAAATTTTGATCCAGACAAAAGTGTAGTGGAATAAACTTACTATCTATATAATCATTGAATGAATATCTGATGTTTACCGATACCCTGTACTCCTCGTTGAAGGGTGAAAGAAGTTCTGTTGAAAAATTACCGTAAAGGCCCATTTAAGAATCATAACACCTCCTGAACAATAGGGTTTTCAACATTGTCTTATAAAACACATTAATAAAATATATTTTTAATATATTATTAAAACAGTCAAATAACTTACCGTTTGTTACAGCATCCTTGAAGTCTTTGAGATCTTTAAGATCTTTCAAAGCTTTCAATTCATCCAAGGGGCTTTTTGAAGCTATTCCAAAAATGTTAGCAGTAAAAGAAATACAAAGATGTTTTAGAACACAAATCATTTTTCAAATAAAGTACATTTCTTATTTATTCATTATAAGCTCGCTTTTTATCACAAGTGAGGTAGCCAGCTGACAAACTGCACGCAAAAACTTACAAGTTTTCATGTTTGTACCAATTGAAGTTATTAAGATATTCAGGATGGGAGGCATATTTCATCGCTGAACTAAAGATGCTAAATGTCTTAAACGTGGTGTCTTACGTATACGTGATTTTTACTGGACATTCGAAAACTAATAAAGTTTCGAATTCAATAATCACAACATGTTAAAGGTTGTAACCTCCCTCATTCATGAATATTTCAAAAAGAACAGTCCATACGATATCTAAATTTAACACATGAAACTGCCATAAGGCTTAGAAAAGACCACAGCACCTTATTCGGTAGTGCCTTGGACAGGAGTTGAACCCACAACCCATCCTTTACTAGAGGTGTGCTTTGTCCATTTAATTGTAAAATCGTTAAAAAAGTTTAATCGATGTGCAATAGAAAAAAATAAACCATCATTTTTAGCACTCTTTCTAAATGGCCAATCAAATTACATCAATATTTATTTATGAAACAAAAACGCCGTTTGTGTAAACAAAAATACGATAGAATGGAACATACAGTTCAAACACTTCAACGAGCGTTGATATTCAATATAATAATAATAAAAAAATAAAGTGAAAAAAGTGCAAACAAAAATAATATAGGTAATATTTGAATACGTTCTTTAATACCGCTCCTCTTTTGTTCTCTTTTGGTTCAAATGATTTAAATAAAACACATCGAATCAATAGACAATTGGTTGAGTGGTTGGAAAACAAAAGCAAAACGAACGGCTTGCGATTGAATGAAAATAATAATAATGAAAGAGATAGATATATATCACTTGAATATTGTATAAAATAAATATGAGAGAGAGAGAGTGACAAATATACAACCATTGTGTTTATTTTATGAAGTGCTTTGGTAGATATGTTTAAAAATAAAATAGGAGATGTTTTTCATGATTTTTTTAAATTTGTAAATCCTTGCAATAGAATTATTTGTTTTGTTCTCCACGCAAATTTATTAATTATTTGTAGGTGCATTTGAAATGCGATGCGATTTTAATAAAAACAAAATAATTCTGTATTTGAGTTTAAACTGTACTTGTTAAGAGAGATCTAGGTTTCGATATAACTCTTAAAATGTATTGAGTTTATCAAAAACATACGTTGTCGAAACCTAGGCCAATTTTATAAAGTTGTTACGGGTGGAAATTTAGCTCCTGATAAAAAAATTATCCTGAATATTTTTTAAATATAAATTGTAAGATTGTCATATTTTTAAGTAATAATAATAATTAAGAATTCAAAAATCGCGCATCTTTGCGATGTCTTCGGGGATAGCAGGTATCTGCCGATCCGCTTTCAGACCCAAACCGGACAACATGTGTTAAGAATGGAATATTCCACGTAGTCCAAGTGTTTTAGTATTATCTCATGGACAGTCGCTATCCACACATAATAATAGATTGTATTTAGGGTGTGTGTCTGTTGGTATGTTCATTATAACTTCGATGTGAACGCTCTTGTGGGTAGGTAGAATATCGAGTGAGATATGAAATACTGCCTACACGAGTGTATATACCTACAGACATACACCATCATGAAATTGTAACTAGTATGTAAGTTCTAGATAGGTAACTTAGCTACATAGGTTGTTTTTAGGATAGTTTGTTTTTCTTTGAGTTGTACTTATAATGGGGAGAAATATAAAATATTAACAGTGTGGTGAAATGGACACGAATTTAAAAACAATATAATGATACCTATGTGTGATCGCGCGGAATAGTTGCCAAGCGTCACCGAGTAAAGTCCCCGGGCATACTAGCTAGTAAGTGGTATGGCCCGGGTGAAGGATATTGTTTGAATGAAACAACAAAGGCCTTGCAACACATGTGTCACCACCGATACTAGGACGCGAGGATGCGATAGATCGGATACAGGCTAGGACACTACCCGCCAGGCCTCCGTGGAGAGCGTTGCTCCCGCCCTTGTGTGGCGGAGCCAGCAAGATGGGACCCCGCGGTTTCCCGCCCAGGACGCCGGGTTCCACAACACTTCCCGTCAGGCATCCGTAGAAGCAGGTCGACTACTCCACCAGACGTCCGGAGAGGACGTCGTGCTGGCTCGCTGCTGCTAGCAGCGAGCGGAGACTGGACGCCGTGCTGTCCCGCCACCGGCCTTGGACGCATGGTGCAGACCTCCTTTGGGGCGGCAGCTGCCGGCCTCGGAACAATTCATCCTGAAGGCTACATGCCAGGATGTCCTCGAGGGATGGATTGCGTCTGCCTGAGTGCCCCAGGCAGAACGATCTTCAGGAAGCAGTCTGCGTGAGTGAGTCTCGTGTGCTTGTTTTATTTTTTTTGGTGATATAGACAATTAATGAATGGTGAATTAAAATACGTCTACGGACTATTTATTGTGTGTTTTTAGAAAAACAATCTATTTGAAAAAGGGGCGTTTTTATAGGACTAGAGGTGTAGATTTTAGATTAGGAAATTGATTGATTTTTATATTTTTTTATTATTGATAATTTTTACATGTCTTCTGTTTCCTAATAAATGTATTAATAAAATTTGTGTTTTCATCATTCGCCTCACATCATAGTAATATGCCAAGCTTCTCAACCAAAACTTTTTGTTTTAAATATGTATATATTTTTTTTATTGTTGCTGTTTGCTGGTTACTCTTTACCTCCTTTCCAGCAAAGAAGGCCTTGTCAATTTATTAGTAAAAATCTAAAAATTTTCACATTTTTTTTAAATATTGAGTTTTATAGAATGAATACTTTTGAACGTGTCTTGTGGAACAACCTGCAGAGAATTGATCTCCCGCATTTCTGTGTGTGGTAAAAGTTTGAGGGATCGTGTGCAGTAACAGTGCTTTACGAGAGGAATCTGGTATCACAATGGTATGAATCTGGTATGGTCATGGGGACAGAATGAATTGACCAAGAAAATAAATATATATGGTTGAAAGAAATGGTGCTCGGAGTAGAGTTGGGAATAACGGCACTTTGAAAATAATGGAACGTAAGCGACTATTATTTATTTATATTCTGTTATTAGATAAGCTACCGTTATCACCCCCCCCCATAAAAAAAATACCTCCTGGTTTTGTTCAAAAAAATTTTTCATCTGGCGACGAACAATAATAAGATACGCAAAATTAAACGCGCAAATAAAAAAGGCAAGTTCGAAAAAACAAAGATATTTTAGATCTTAAACTCAGCGATGAGGTATGTCCCCCATCCTGACTGTCTTATTTTTTGTCTGTCAACCTTTCTAATAATAATATAAATAGATATTATAATTAAAACATTAAAATATTTCTTTTAAATTACATCAATCATAAAATTAATATAGTAAAAGATTTTTTACTATATTAATTAGATTAAAGGTTTTTAATTTAATTTTAAAAAATAAACATGTAAAATCATGTGGAGATAGTCCTTTGACCACTCAGGTGATAAAAGGGTTATGAATAATTATCTACCCGTATCTCCAACTCATAATACTTTTGTGTCAATCAACAGATGTCCGTAGTAGTACCGTTTTGAGGCGAAAAAAAGAACGCGTTCTTTTGGGGTGTTCACATTTGGCGAATATCGCCAGCCGAATTTCAAAATATAACGCCAGGCGAAAAAACAAAATTCGCCGTACGCCCATTGATCGTCACACCTGTTCACACAAGTCCACCGATATAGAAACGATCTGTCAGATGCGCTTTGATTTTGACACTGTTTTCAAAATGGCGTCGAGATGGAGATCGCGAAGTGTTTATTTTTAGTCGAAAATGTTATAGTAGAGGTTATAAGGCGCCTTTTAATTAAGGAAACAAACGCCACAAACCAACAAAAAAGATAACAGCTGTCACGAAGCGGGAAACATTATAAAATTTATAGGTTATAAAGCTTTTACCATAGACACAAACGCCGCGCATATCTGCGCATGTGCAAATCGTTTGATCGCCCGAGAAAGTTGGAAGGTGGTCAACTCGAGACGATATCGTTTCTACTGGTTTTTATCGTTTCAGACTAGCTGTCATTTTGTTCACACGGTTCAAATGGCTGGCGATATTTTGGTGCCCTAGCGATATTCGCCAAAGTGAGAACACCACATTTTTCAAATAATACCTAAATATTATTTTCCATACTAAATTGTATCGCCGTGTGATTTGTAACGTCATCGGGAATATCTAAATGGTCGTCCATAGTAAAATGTATGGCGGTGTGATAAGTAACAGTATTAGTAATACCTAAATGATTTTCCATAGAAAATATGATATCTGTGATAATTCACGTCGTTCGGAACGAAGTAGCGGGTCGTCGTCAGAAATCAATCGATAATAGTGTGACGTGATATATCGATATTCTGCTACCATGCTCCGTAAAAATAATTTAATATATCACGCGTTCCTCGTTATAACGACCAACCCTAGCTCGGAGGCGTGGCCGGCCGAGGATCATGGCAAAATCTTATAAACCTCATCCTGCAGGACGGACACATGTTGAACGCATTGAATAGCAGAGCATGCATGAGGAATTGTATGATGGAAGCGAAAGGTGTATGTAAAGCTAGAAAGAAGTGGCTCTTGATTATTTCTGTCTACTCCACGAGGGAAGTGGTGTGATGGGGTGTTTATATGTGGATTGGATAGCATAATAAATTGCAATATTGTTTTGATAAATATGTCTTCTATTCGAAATCGACACTAAAGACGAAATTTATTTCCTGTATAAATATTTAAGTTGGTTTGTATGTATAAGTGTATTTTTTTTATATCAGCCATTTTTAGTTGCCTTTGAAAATTGATGCCTTCAATATGAAAGTAAGGAAGATTTTTTTGAGTTTATTAAATTCATAATTGGATTAATTGAATCAAGTGATTCTTACTACTTTACCTTTAAAAAAACGTTTCTCGACTTCCTAGGTCATTAAAAAGATTGATATTGACCTAAGAAATAAAAAAAAAAAATCTCTATGATTTTTGTTTTATTGCTCAATCCCTTTTGCCTACCCCGCAAGTTAAACTTTGATCATGTCAAAAGCATACGGAATATCATAATATTTTGAAAATTGAAAGAACATTTTTCCCACATTCCTGTAAGTTTTCAAGTTTCCTGTAAGTGACAGACTGTTTGTTAATCTCACGTTTTAGAAAATTAGCATTAAAAACTCAGCAATGAGGCAGGCTATCCACCCTGATATGGAGAGGACAGTCTGAATGTTTATTGTTTAAAGATACTTGTGGAATTCACCCTGATGATAAAGTAGAAGCACAAGTTTTTGTTTTTTTCTTCAACTTCCTCATGCGAGCAAACAGCTAGTAAAATATAATAATATTCCTTTGTTTGAACAAACAGGAACTTAGTTCAGAAGTTATGAGTAAAGCATTCAAGTTTGGCAGGTCGTAAGTAAGAAAAATATGTTGAAAGCTTTCAGGACAAACATTGACAGTTAAACAACCAAAAGTTTGAAAATCAATCAAAAGCCTTCGTCGTCGGTCGTGACCCAGATTCAATATAAGAACAATATTATTATAATACAATATTATACCCTCAAGAAAATATCCTTTTTGTGGATTTTCCCAAAAAGAAAATTAGTTTGGCCTTACAACCACCATCAATAAAATACGTATTCATATATTTTTTTATGCGCAATCTTTCGTTCAACAGGGGGTTAATAATTTTATTTTACGTGAGTAAAAGTTATTATTTTATTGAGTACCACCTTCTAAGCTCACACTTACTTAAGTTAATCCAATAAACTTCAAGTCAACCTATATATATCATACCTGATTCATAATTGTAACTTCAACTTATCGTAATTATGGTGTTGCTAGTCAGCCTATTTGATACCTGTATGCTAGCGAAACGTGGACATGGTTGAAGAAGGACGAAAGTGGAATAAATGCTGTGGAGATGAGATCGCTGAGGAGGATGGTTGGTAAAACGTTGCGTGACAGAGTGAGGAATGAGGATATTAGAAAAATGGAATGAGGGGATGCAAGAGGAGTGTTGTGGATAGAATGCGTGTAAATAAATTAAATTGAGATGGTTTGGTCATGTGGAACGATAGATAGATATTTGATACCTGATTCATGATTGTTAGTTGAATAAATCGTACTAATTATGTATAAATATTATTTTTACTATTTTATTTATTATTGTTTGATATTGTTAACACAATCGTTTATATGTTGTTGATATATATGTAAATTTTACCAATTATTATATTCCTTATATATTATTCTTTGATAACTTTTTGATCCTTCAACAATATGAATTATTCAACCCATCGTTATATGTATCTACATATAACATTTTATTTTTAAAACTATGTACAAATTTAAAAAGTAATCGTTGACAAGTAATCTTCACAATCGCCATGTAAGCGAGCGATCATGTGTTTGATTCTTGGAGTGAAAAAAATGTTCTTTTCCATAGTTGAATTGATTGGAATGATTCATCAAGATTGGTTCAATATCTAAATAAAATGAAACTTAAATACATTATAGACTCTCAACGATTACAGATAGCGCGTCTTGTGATATTTTGGGCACATTGCAAGAAGAGAGCTTTAGAACCTGAAAAGAGTAATTATAAAAGGGGCTGTATAAGAGAGGCGTGGAAGGGGTCAATTACCAGCAAGATGAAGCGACCAAATTAAGGAGGTCACTACACGGGGCCTTGCACATGGTGGAGGATCGCTCAACAGATGGTCTTCAGAATGAGGCATTATGGTCACAATTCTCAGGATTGATGGACCGACGGAGATGATGATGATGACAATAATATAAGGAGCGGACTTAAATATTTGTAACAGGATATTTTTCATTTGTTTCTGGAATATTTTTCTTAAATAATTCTATTAGGTATGTTGCTCTATACTTACAACCTTCTTATAATAATTATACTCGTAATAATAGGTAATGTAGGTTTGGAAAGACATGAACGTGATTGATAGGTGAGCTGAAAACTTATTTAGAAGGTAATAATTGTATTAACACAGGCGAATTGTAAATATTGCATTATTCATTTTTAATATCCTGAAAGCTCATTACGTAAATACCATAATATTATTTAATTGTAGTACGTATGTATAATAAACAGTTTTAATTCAAAATAAAATACATGATAAGTTTATTTTATTAAATAAGTGGATTCCTAGAGTAGAGTACTTATTTAGCAAACTAAAGCTTCGTTTTATTTTATTTATATATTTTTATTTTTTCAATGGACAGTTTACAGTACAGTATTTGCTTGTTATAAATGTGATTGTGTATAAAATGTAGGAGATGAATGCTTTTTGTAATTGTGTTTATGTTTGTATAATATATGATTGATATGTTTGTGAGATGTTTGCCCCCGGATCTACCTTGTTGGACAGCATCAATAAAGTATGTATGTAAATTGTAATTTATTAAGAAATAAATTTAAAAAAAATGGACACAACTGCTAAAACAATGTATACCGAAAATTTTAATGTGTTTTAATTACATATGATGAGAAAATAGAATATAAATAATATCTTTGTATTTATTTCTAGAGATGTATTGGTAGTTTTGAATATTTTTTATAACTTGTACATCCTTCAAAACTGTGAAATTTTTTTAATTAAAAATAATATTCATACATAACTGTAATTATATTCTAAAGATGTTGGATATTAATTAATGTATTTCCTAAATACAGAACACTCATTAAATCCAGGTAAGAAAGTTATCATTAATTAATAATTCAAAATGAAAGGTAAGTTCTTGTAAAATGTTTCAAAAACAAATCAAAAGTATGAGATTTTCTAAAGTTCTTTACAGGTCAGTCTGTTGAAATGAATAAAAGTAGGTGCCAGCCTGAACGAAACAAATTAATTTTCATACTAGTTTCAAAAAAGTTATAATTAACCATTTTCTCGGAGATCTCGATTGGAGAACCGTGTAACTTTGTGCAAAACGTAATCGGGAAAAGTGAAGAAGGTGTCCTAATATATATATATATATGGACAATTTGTAAAGCGCCGTTTACTCATAACATGACCTCAAGGGCGCTGTATATCGTATCCATCACCCGAAACTCCCAGCAAAAAGGTGTGTCTTCAGTCCTTTTTTAAAACTCTCTCCATTCACCTCCTCTCACAGACACAGAGACAGCTTGTTCCAACATCTGGGACCCGCAACACTAAACGCTCTATCTCCAAAGCCTGTTTTGCGAGATCGAGATGGCTCAATTATTCTGCATTTTGCCTCACCCTGTGCTGAGCGAAGCATGAGCCGTCTTTCACTGATGGTCTCGATCTCGCACATCTCCGACAAATAAGATGGTAACACTCCCTTCAAGGCCGAAAACACCATCACACATATCTTATATCAATGCTTACGAATTGGCTCTAGGCTGGCTTAAGTTATCATTATCGGTGTTTAAAGATGACGTTCATCAATTCCGCTATTCTCATAGTCACAATACATAATTATAAAGTCCCCCAATCGATAAACATTTAAATGCAAACCATAGAAGTAACCTTTTTTGAGCTATCACATTATTGAGATCTCGAATAGGATTATAATATTATATTTACAGATAGGTAATTTTTAAAAATGATAATGAAAACAAAATTTAATTGTTGAAGTGTGTTTGTGTTCACACTGTGAAAATTCATATTTAAAAATTTATAAATAATCAAAACACTTTTATATTTTCACTATATTAATTTAAACTCTTAACGTTTTCGCCCACTTGAACGCAACCGACGTCTGAACGCAATTGTAGCTTTAGAAATATTAAAGCATCAGGATAGGTAATATTGTTAATATCCAAATTCCCGCTAAGTCCCCATTACTAGTTTACCCCGTCTCACCTAATGTTGTACCTACCAATACCACTCCCCACTCTTCTACTTCAATCCCTGCACCCACCCCTCTCCCCCGGGCCCTCTGTGACCACCACAATTTTTATAAAGGACATTATACTGATTCAGTACTCTTGAGAATGCCCATTGAAGTGGGCGAAAACGTTAGAGTTTAAATAAATATAGTGAAAATATAAATTGTTTTGATTATTTATAAATTATTAAAACAAAATTTAATTAAACAAGGCTGTTTACATGAATTCCCAAACTTTATTTCCATTCTATCGGTTTTTTTTTTCCTTTCTGATTGGTTTTGTTGTATGCACGTTGTACCCAAATCCAATGAAACAATATAATAATTATCTTTATTTTAAACAATATTTGTATATTTCTCTTTAACTTTTATAATTATCTTAGCAACAAAAGCAGAATATTTTGAAATAATTAAATATCTCTATATGGTTAAATATCTCTAAATGCCACTAAATTCATATAACTTCTAAGTTCATATATCGTTTTACCTTGTCTTCCATATGGTCCAAATGCAGCATCACCATAGACATGTCCAGATCTGACCATCATCCCTGGTTCTCCTTTGGGTCCGACGACAGATATACCTGGAGCCCCAGGAGGACCAGGTGGTCCGGGTGGGCCGGGGGGTCCAGGTACTGTCGCAACATTTGTAGGTGGTCCGGGTGGGCCTGGTTGTCCTGGTGTTCCTGGAGTACCATCAATACCTGGAGTTCCATCTATTCCCCGATCGCCTTTATCTCCTTTTGAGCTCTGTAGAAAGAAAATACGTATTTTTAATAATTAATATTTTTTTTTGTTTCACGTGGTCGATTGATTTATAAAAATGTTAAAAAGGTCTTAACATGAAAACCTCAAAATTCCAATAAAACAAGATCTACAATATTGAAGAATTGTCTATGTCACAAAAAAACAAAATAAAAAATGAATGCATTCTTTAACATATTTTTTGTTGTATTGTTGTCTGCATACAATATTTGTGAATTTTCATTTCACTTTACTAGTAAGTTAATATACTCGTATAACAATTTCGAACTAATTAATATTTCAAATTATTTTTATTTGTTCAATACTGAAAACAAATTATCGTTGGTGGGTTCAGGAGACCTTCTTTGTGCATTTATCAATATTTTAAAGGAGATAAAAAAAAATTAGCTGGATGACATTTTATAAATGTCTGACTAGTTACGTGGAAGGAGCCTTAGAATTTCTATAGTATATTGAGTTTTTAGCACGATTTTTTTTTTTAAAACACCACAACCATTTTTTAAAGTACCCACATGTGAGCTTATACAACAAAAATAAGCCCTTGAGAGATTAACGTAATTTCTCTGAATAATTTTTCATGATAGTTGGTAGTTGTACAGCTTGATGAGACAAATATAATACTCGATCGGTAATTCAAAGAAAAAATCAGTCATGCGGCTGATCAAATTTTGCATCCAGTTTTAAATTGACGGTGGTTGAGAAATTTGTTAGATAATATATTGCTAATGCTTGAAGGACATCGATGTTGGAACACAAAAAATCCGAAAAATGTACTATCTTTTTTACGTTGATAATAAATAAATTAAAGTACGTTGGACTTAGAAAGAACTAAGTATTACAAAACTGAAGTTAGCCACAAGATGAACGATTAGATGTTCTACTTTGATAAATTAATGTAAGTGGTAAACTCTGTCATTTGTTAGAAATTTAACGACGATGCGACTCGGGGAAAGATTTATAATATTTTGTTATGACATAACCGTAGCGTAGTACTAAGAGAAAGAGACGGAGAATGTGTTGGTGGTGAATCTCGGAAATTGTAAAACATTTTTAATTTAGTTGATGATGGAAGGAGACGGGAAGAGTGTGGGTAAAAGAGAGAGTGAGCAGGTGTGGCAGCAAGTGATGAATAATTTATATAATTACAGGCGTCATGTTTGGCGGTTTCGCACAACACAAAAAGTTTTTTTTTATACCTACAAGTTGTATATTTTATTTGTTTGAACAGAGGCGTATCAAATAATAAAAGGCACATAGAAATGCCCCAATGTACAGCTTAGATAATGATGCGGTTTAGTTAAACTGTATGTTTAATTCCTTAGTTCCACATAACTGTGATATTATTTTTATCGAAATAATAAAATGTTCCTACTCATAATATAAATTCTCAATAGTGTTAAAACCTCTAGTTAAATTACTTTGCCCCAGAGTTCTAAGGAGTTAAGTTTGAGTTGCCAATTTTTTTGACAATTTTATTCATTGTTTATTCGTAACATAACCTCAAGAGATACATATGGTGTGTCTATTGTAGTTATATAAATTTACCTATACCTACGCTATCTATAAATAAGCTGCGATGGTTGGGCATGTGGAAAGAATGAATAAGGACGGAATGACCAAGAAGATATATTTGGCTGAGAGGAATGGTGCTCGGAGACGAGCAAGTCCGAGGATCAAATAGCAAGATCATATAAACCAGATCCTACAGGACGGTCACGTGTTGAACACATTGAACAAGAGAGCATGCATGAGGAATTTTATGACAGTGACGGAAGCAAAAGATGTATGCAAGGATAGAAGGAAGTGGCGCTCGATTCTTTCTGCCTACCCCGCGAGGTAAGCGGCGTAATGGTATTTATGTATGATCTATATCACCGTAGCATCGGCATATCTCACAATAGTGACTTAGGTATTTCATGTAATGAACATGTAAGTTGTTCTCTTCGCGCGATTAAAAAATTGAAATTCAGCATTGGTGGCCCTATACCATGCCTCATTGCTGAACTGAAAAAATTACACGATTGTTAGAAAAATAAAGACATTTTACGTCATCTTAAATTTAGCAACGACATTTGCCACCCATTGTGAATGTGTTGATTTTCGTAAATTTAGCAACGACATTTGCCACCCATTGTGAATGTGTTGATTTTCGCTAACGCAAAGTAGACGATCTGTTGGCTACTCCACTTGTGAGATATGCCGTGATGGTTTAGTAGTAATAGTAGTAACTTTGTTTAGAAAATCTGCCAACCTTAAAAAGTTATAATATGTGTAAAAATTCATTGAAAAATATTTTTAAAAAAAGGATCCGAAGTTCAGATACTTCTGGGCCCTTGAAACTTTTCGTAGTCTATCAATGATGGTATGAAATTTAATGTAAAGCCCGGCAAACGTGTCTGAACAATTATTATTGTTGTTGTTTTTAATATTATAAACTCTTGTCATTTTTTATAGAGTAGTGTACCTACCTAATAAAAATAAGTAAGTAGAGGAAGAGATGTTTGAATGTATTGTCCTTGTTTTTGTTTTTTATTATTGTGTGCGGGATCCGTAATTAGTATTAACAATCAGTCTGCCATTGTTACAGTTCATAAATTATACGAGAGGTGGCGTTGCTGTATCACTTTTTTATATTTCCTGTGTACAAGTGATAGGTACCTACTATACGATGCATTATTATAGGAAAAATCAAATAACCCGTAAATTGACGGGGCCATGTTTTGAAAATATTTTATAATAGACAAATAGAGCACTGTTTTTCATTCACAAAGGTTCTATTTTTTTGGACATTTTGCTTGATAAAGATAAGACAATTTGGAGAGGTCAATAATGACTGGTGCAACGGAGGAAAAACGGATAAGATGTCAAATATTTACAACATGAAATGACCAGGAGAAGAAGTCATTAAAAGTGCATGAGATCGGAAGCACAACGCTTATAGCACTTATTCCAGATAATGCTTCTATGACTTCTTCATATTGTGCACAAAGAATTCAGACAAAGAATTAACCTACATGTTGTGCAAACTGCCTTTAGTAGGAAACAAGCAAGGTATTCCAATAAGGTTAAGGTTGGATTAGGTGCACTTTACCCATGGTAAGTTCACCAATCCCACTGATTCCTGGTTCACACCATTATTAGGACGTCCGTTGACCATACATGTCAACTAACATCAACCATCTTAATTATGGTGTTCGAGACTGTTGACAATCTATTGTAGATTGTCAACCTAAAACGCTTAATGACTCCAGAGGTCTAAAGGTACTTTCGTGGTTTTTAGAGATCACATTAATTATAAACCAATGGTCAGAGCAAAGCTGTAAATAAATATTGTGTAATATTCTAAATATCTTCACTCACCCAGGTGTAAAAAAAATCGAGAAAAAATGCAAAAATTACATATATTTTAGAAGGATTAACTATGAAACAGTTTTGAGACATTTTGAATGTTTTTAAAGGACCTTCCTATATTTCACTCCTATTACTTGATTGTTAATAGATTGCAAATATTTCATTGATTTGTTTCTTAGAATTAAATCGTTCGTAAATGGCAATAGTTTGCTGCAATTGATCGCGATTTATATACAATCAAGCAAAAGAAGTGCATTGTGAGATGACTTCAAAATGCAAAAGTTACGTTTAATAATCCATAATTCGACACTCTTATTCGTAGGTTTTTTACATTCTGCATGAAATTACCCAGCGTTTGTAATATTAGTTTGGCATACCAGAAGTTACCCCAACTTTGTGGGTAAAGAGAGAGAGAGAGTAGGTAGGTATATGAAGGGTAGTTGATGGGTGATGATTATTATTATTATTAGTATGAGTTGGTACACAACAACAACAACAACGATAATAATTGTGATTAATGATTATAATTTAATGTACTTCCGGTACTACAAAAGTACTATCATAACTAGACATTAATCATTAACAAAATTAACCAGTTAATTAGTTAACTTAAGTTCAGTAGTAAAGTTTTTAACTCCAAACAATCGTTAACAGTTCAAACTGTTAATTTTAATTTTAATTCAGTTTATTTATTTATCAATTGAATACTGGAAATAAAATAGGGGCTAAGCGCTATATTTTATTTCCAGTATTCAATTTATTTTATTCTTTAACTCATAAATTATCCTCAAATTAATTTTAAGCACAATTTTTTTCAACAGCGCTCAAAACCAGTCTTTTATATTCATAGAATTAAACAATTAACTAAGTTAACTTATCGTTAAAGGATTAAAGATTAATTTGGTTAATTTTTTATTACAAACAATGTCTAGGCTTGTGTGTTACTATAGCCAGCAGTTAAAATAATGATAATAATTTTGGACAATATCCATTCACTCATTCTTACTCATCATCATTCATTCATTCAAAGTGACATCATGATAAGGAACATATTGTTATGTTCCGTACTTAGGTTTGTTTTATGACTAGTTTGCTAGAAGTTAATAGAGATAACAAATCTCTTTAATAAAACATATTATTATAAGTTTAGTTAGTCGATGGAAGTTTCAAATTGCTTGTTAATGGGAGAATCATTTTTTAGAAATGAACTTTAAAATACTACGACAACCATCATTAAACAAAAAGATCGTTGAGCGTTGATTTTGATAATGATGTTGACGATGTAAAAATATATCCAAGAGAAGAGTTTGATTATCATAAAATAAAGTGGAGGAAATTTCGCAGTGGCAAAAGAAAGCCTTAATGGTGAATATATAAATGGATGAGTACATTTCGCCGCCAGATTTTAAAATTAGCTAGGAAAATGTATATTTATATATTTATTTATTCGACAGTATTTAAAACATAACATTTTATTAAAATCTACCATACTGGGCATGAGACTGTACCAAGGCAGATAGAATCAGTTTTTAACTTTGTCTAAAGATAAGATGATACGGTAACAAAACCAATCAGAAATCTCGATTGGAGAACCATGTCTACACAATGCAACATTGTGCAAAACCTAATTGGAAGAAATGAGAAAGGTCTCCTTACTCTTACGAATTGGCTCTAGGCTGGCTTAAATGAGCACTTTCAGTGTTCATGCACAACGTTCATCAATTCCACTATTCTCACTGTCACGGTGTAAGGTTCACCAATCAAGAGACGCTTTATGCAAGGGACATGGTTCTCCAATCGAGATATCTGATTGGTTTTGTCATCTGCACCCAAATCCGGTTAAACAATAAAAAAAATAGTAAATATTCTCAACATGATTCGGTGACATTAAGAAAGTGAGGGGCCTACACTGGAGGAGAGTCGCGTCCAACAGAGAAATATGGATGTCCAAAAGGGAGATCTTTGTCCAATGCTAGACACAAGAAGAGAGCTGAAGGTTGTACAAAGTAATATTATTTCAGGTATTCATTATTTCATACTTACATACTTTGAGTTACATACAATCAACAACATCAGTTACCATACGAGAAAAAATATTGTGTAAAATTTATGTGAATAGATTTTTTTGGTATAGTACTGAACAGCAGCGCCATAATTGAACAAATTGGTATGAGAATAAAATTTTGGTTTAATCAATTCTATTCTCATTCCAGACATAACTAGAAATCCCGATCTTAATATAATATCTATCTCACGAGTTCTTGTGAGTATTTATTGGTAGATATATCTATTTCGAATCTTATTTCACTAAATTTATATCTTCTTATAATTTTCAAAGATTTCGTCTCGACTGATTGAAAAACAAAGTTCTTGTTCGCGACAAAATACAACTTTTTATGTAACGTTTTAGTATCGATTGGGGAAAAATATAATATGGATCAACAAAATTATGTGAAAGTGAAAAACAAAATTTGAACAAATAGTTTGGTGGTAGTGGGAAAGCACTTTACAAAATTGGGTCTACAGTTTTTATTGTAACAAGTTTTAGTTTAAAACTTCCTACGTTGGCATGGGTTTTATTATAAAGGACGATATATCGTAAACTAATGTGATGCGAAAGTTTAAATATTAAATATATTGTCACAACATTTTTGATTTTCATTTCAATATTTTTATTTTATTTTATTAAAACAGGGTTGCTTGGAAATAAAAATAAGCCTCACTCTTAACTATTTAAGTGAGGTTACATTAAAAAAATTAATGCTATATAAAATGTACCTACATATTTTTGTAATATTATTGTAACAGCCTGTACTTTGGTCTTCCTATGGTGCAGCTGAATAGGATCCATGCTGTTTTCAATGCTGCTGCAAGACTTCTCTTGAGAGGTCGAAGATTTGAGCACATACTCCTCTCTTGCACAACTTACATTGGTTAAAAAAAAGTAAAGCAACGAGTGGAGTATAAGATATGTGTGATGGTGTTTTCGGCCTCGAAGGGTGTATTACCATCTTATTTGTCGGAGATGTGCGAGATCGAGACCATCAGTGAAAGACGGCTCATGCTTCGCTAAGCACAGGGTGAGGCAAAATGCAGACTGATTGAGCCATCTCGATCTCGCAAAACAGGCTTTGGAGATTGCGTGCGTTTAGTGTTGCGGGTCCCAGATGTTGGAAAAAGCTGCCTCTGTGTCTGCGAGAGGAGGTAAATGGAGAGAGTTTTAAAAGAGGGCGAGCACTCAGTTTCGGGTTAGATGACGTAATGCTAAACTTTTCTGTTACCAATCCGCTCGTCAATGACACATGCGAGTTGAAACCGATTGCAGATGTATTAAATTTAAATACTCGTACATAATACGAGTTGAAACCGATTGCAGATGTATTAAATTTAAATACTCGTACATAATACGAGTTGAAACCGATTGCAGATGTATTAAATTCAAATACTCGTACATAATACGAGTTGAAACCGATTGCAGATGTATTAAATTTAAATACTCGTACATAATACGAGTTGAAACCGATTGCATATGTATTAAATTTAAATACTCGTACATAATACGAGTTGAAACCGATTGCAGATGTATGAAATTTAAATACTCGTACATAATAATAATAATTGGTCAAAGTGCAGATGGCGTGAAGTAGTGAGACAATATATTATGCAGAACTGTGATGTTTCCCATGAGGATGCACTCAACAGAACCAAGTGACGTAATAAAATAAGAAAGGTAGACCTCACCACCATGTTAAACTAATAAGTGCCCAAGAAGAAGAAGAAAAAGGCGATAATAATACAAACTAGAAAACTCGTTACAGAAAAATAGAAATAAATGAATTTGAAAAAAAAAGTATTGTAAATTAAAAAAGCTTTTTATAGAAAAAGGTGAATTTTCACACTTCTTTCGGGAGAGTAGGGCAGAAATCAGTCATCTCCGTTCAGAGCCAATTTCATCACCTCCCCCCACGACATTCCGAGCGCTTTGGCTTCGTTGTCATAGAAATAATATATTGTTAAAGAGGGACGTCCGGGTCAACGATGCCCTTGTGGATAAAAAAAACAGTGCACTTTTTTAGTCAACTAAACATTCTCTAAACATGAATCAACCAGGGCCATCGTCTCTCTTGTACTATGAAATATAAGCTCAGAAAGAAAGAAAAAAAACATACAAATTGAAGAACGAAAAGATATATTATTATGATTGAAATATGTATTTCTAGTAAGATATTGATACACTTGTCTGATATATTGAAATTCTACATTTATCTCCATGTACTAATATTTTGTCGATATACACTAGGCTAGAATTCGTGCGACAGTACATAAAAAGGCGAACATAATATTTTGACAAGGTATTTCAATAATATAGAACTGTATCCCGTGAAGTCCCGGGAAAAGAAATCGCCTCAATTTTTTTTTCTAATTTTTTCAGTGACCTGTTACAGTAAAATATTTCTGAATCTTCCTTGTGAGATGTTTTATTTATCTTCGATTCAGTGATAAGGTATGCGACCTATCTTGAATGTCTTTAGTTTTGTTGAAACGAAGGGAATGATTTGCATGTTTTTTTTACATGCAGTTAGTCTGCTGGTTAATCCACTTATGGGAAATGCCTTGTGGTATGGATGAATTGATGGATATAATTAATATTCAGGGACCTACGAGCACATTGTACACCTAGTTTGGTGTCTAACACATTAATTTTCTATGTTACATTTTTTATTAAAAAATGAATTATTGCAGAAGATTACTGAGAAATATATTATTGAGAAATTATTGCAGAGGTGTATTTTAAAAACATCTGAAGATAACTTCATCGTAAGATGCTCTCAAAAAATAGAAATCTGTGGATGAAAACACATAATAACAGTATTTATTGCATTAAGATATTATATTTGTATGAGCTTATAGGTGCCAACATCACTCATGGGTATATTGGGTGCCATGCCAGAAAAAGAAAACTTATATGTACATATATGTGAACATGCCAACAAGAAAGTTGACAAGAGTTTTTTTTTAAATACTATCTTTAATTACTTAATATTTCATTTGAAAATAATTTTTCTGTAAGAAATAAAACGTAATAAATATTTTTTACTGCATTCATCGCATTATAAAATAAGGCATATAAAATGTAATTTTATTAGAAAAACTACATTCAAAAGAGGTGGGCTTAAATTCTCTGGCAAATTAAATTTCAATTTCGTCGAACGATCGAGTTCTTCATTTGAATTAATCCACATATAAATGTACGTCGCTTTTCAAGATCTCATTGTGCGTTGTAAATAATATGTACTATCAGGGAAAATACTGATTTACTTTATATAAATACTAATTTACCATCACGGTGTTTCCCACAAGCCATCAATGGACTTTCTTAATGACACGAAAAACATCCAGATTGTCCTTTCCACGTCAGAAAGAAACAAAAGAAATTTACTAAAGTTGTCATAATTATTGACATCATCATCATCATCATCGCCCTCAACGCTCCTCTCGGGAGCACAGGGCAGAAACTAGCCTCCTCCATTCAGAGCGTCTCTGTGCCAATTGCGTCACCTCTTTCCATGACATTCCTTGCGCTCTGATATCGTTGTCATAGGAACGGTGTATTGTGAAAGAGGGACGCCCGGGCCGACGGAACCCCTGCGGACGGAAGAACAGTGCTCTTTTTGGTCAACTATCATTAGGCATTCTCAAAACATGTCCCAGCCAGGACCATCGTCTCTCCTGTATTACGGAGATTACAGGTCTCTGCTGGGTGCGCCGGCGCACAGCATAATTTGTAACATGTTCATACCATTTGACATCCAAAATCCTTCTAAGACACTTGTTTTCAAAGCTTAGTATCTTCCGCTCTTGAGCCTTGGTTAAGTGCCAAGACTCACAGCCATAGAGAAGGATTGGGATGATGCACGCATTGAACAAGCGGCATTTTGTCCTGATGCTGAGTCCAGACGCCAGAGTCGAGAATTATTTACATATTAAGTACTAAACATTTCATTGATATTCTATACTGACACTTCAATATTTTGTGATGTGACTAAAATTATTGTTGATGTGAATTGATTCCCTTTTGTGTTTTGTTCTTCGCTAATTTTTTTTCTTGTCTTGCTCCAACTGAGTTGTGAATGAGAAATTTGATTTGTAAGATTTTTTTGTGTATTATTAAACATGTTAAAGGCTCATGCCGTAAATATGTAAATAATTGAAAATGTTAAATGTCTTATTTTTTTCGAATACCTGCCTTTTACAGGACACTCGAAAACTTAAGGAGAAGAGTGGGAGACCAATTCTTTACCGGGTGCTCCACGGGATGTAGATATATTTTATGCCAAGGAGTACACAAATTATTTCCAAATTAAAAATTTGTGCCGTGGAGCATCTGGTATAGAATTGGCCTCCCACTCTTTTCTGTAAGTTTTCGAGTGTCCTGTTAAAGGTAGGTGTTCGAAAAAATAAAGACATATTACATCTCGAATGCAACGATGAGGTTTGTCACCCATCTTGAATGTCTTAATTCTTTATTGGCACAGAGAAGACGGTCTGCATATTCACTGCATCCAGCTCTTCTGCTGGCTACCCTACTTGTGGGATATGCCGTGATGGTGTAGTAGTAGTACAAAAATATAGGTATAATCCAAGGTCCAAAATTGTATAATCCAATTGGTGGATTTATGAAACTTCGTATATGCATTTTTTAGGAAATCAAAAAAAAAATATTTTGCTGGATGACATTTTCTACTCGTCTTAATCTTTAAGTGGAAGGTGTCTTAGAAATTCTAGATTATATTTAATTTCTAGGCGTGGTTCGCTAAATTTCATAGAATCGTTTTTTAATTAAGTACAAGTGAGTTTTCACGAATAATCCAAGAAAAAGCAGCTCGTTATAAATATTCAAATTTGAAATTCAAATTTAAATTCGTTTATTTGATTAAAATAATATATTATACCTATGAGTCAACAACTTTTTTCATAAACATCTCAGCGTATAGGTTATATCATCGGTAGGTGCGGCTTAATGAGACAAAAAACTTGGCACCAATAAATCATTTTTTTAAAAAATGACAAATGGGAGGTTTTTTGGATCCACCGACGATTTGTCGAAAGCTTTAAGCAAAGTTTTTTTGTAAGTAAGATGTCATGTATCGGTCTTTTTTCCTTCGACGGTTTGCTTAAATTCGTATACTGAATTACCATATATCATTTCGTAAATGGTTTTTATCCACGATTTTTTGTTGTTGTTATAGAGTTATCGTGAAATCTGTCCATTTATAAATTATCTGTCTATAAAATTTATCGATTTTTGTTGTATGCCCAAAAACGACATTATACACCTTTCACGGTAAGCTTAAAGCCTTGTGTCTCAGACTACTCAAGGCTACCTCAAGGCTACTGACGAACCTAATTACGATTTATATTCTCCACAAATCTTTGATTGTTAATATATTTTTTTTAAGATACATCTGGGATTTGTTTGTTATAAACCCAAATACTACCTTATACACCTTTCACAGTAAGCTACTAAAAACTTGTGTCCTGAAAAGGGATCATTTTTTGGATGAATTAATTTTCAACTTTAATGTTAAAACTACATATTATAATCTTTTGAAAAAACTTTCTATCCACCAGTAAAAAAAATCATTTTCAAGTCAAAATCTTACACTTGCGACATTACCATTTAATGTTTATATTTCAGTAGACACATATATTATACAAAAAGTAATCTATTTTTTGCCATTGACTGCAACCTTTTCATTCAGATTAAGGATAAGTACGAAAGCTAAATAAATTAAATTATTTATTTCTAATTTAAATAGAAATTGTACATGTCATGTATGTATGTAAATTTTACAAATTTATTGGGGTACAGGATCTCCCCTATATTATTATGTATAGAAGGATAAAAGGATTTGATAAATCTGTTCGACGCTTCTTATCTTGCATTACATCTCATTAGGGGTAGACAAAAAGGTACCTAGTGAAATGTTCAAAAGATTTAAATTGTAGGTATGACCGTTTACGGTATAATATATAATTATTGTATTTAGAAAATGGGGTAGGATTAATTTGTCTGTTTGAAATAAATTAATTATTTATTTTTGCGATACCTTATTTATTTATGAGAATGATTTAAACGAATTATCTTCTTATTTCTTTTTAACGTTAATTCCCGGAGTAAAATAATTTCTCCCTTTTTTTCTGTAAGATTGATGTAAAGATCTATAGTCTCTGTGATACTGAAGAGACAGAAAAACTGCTTCTGTTGTACTACTATATTATCATCACTGCATATCTCAAAAATGGAGTAGCTAGCAGACCAGCAAAATTTTATAAATATGCAAGGTGTCTTGGAGTCAATAAAAATTAAGACGTTCAGAACGGATGGCAAACCTCATTGTCGAATTTCAGATGTAAATAAATGTCTTTATATTGTTAGATGGAAGAAATCACTATTAAAGTGATAATTTTCCCACTGCATGTCATCACATTTATTTTTATGTAAATTGGTTTGTTGATTTTGTATATTTGTATTTTTTGATGTAGTAAAAAAAGATTAAATATATAAATATATGTCGAACACCTGCTTTTTACAGGGCACTCGAAAACCTATGAAAAACAATGGGAAACAATTTTTTGCCAGGTGATCTATATGAAAACCCAGTAAGCCAAAATTAAGGTCTTCGGCGACTTAGATCAATTAATCATTTCTGAAAATATTTTTCATAATTATGTGATAACGATATTAGAACGTGAAAGAGTTGACCAAATTGGTAAAATATTTATCTAATTTAAGGAGTCTTGTTTCTACACCATGTTTTCAAAAAAAGGAATAAAGAAAAGAGAAAATAAAAGCTTAAACATGGCCTTTAATACTAGCTTTTTCCTAACATTTAAGTTCTTTTTTTAATCAAAATTTGCACAACGTCTGATAAATGTGACTTCTAATTGTCACTTTTTCTAATAATTTGTTTTGACGTCTTCAAGTTGACACAGAACCAGAAAAATGAAATTTTTTATTTCAAAATAGTTTTTTTAGTAATGTTGCTGGTGTGGTAATTCTTTATAAAAAAGATAATCCTATAATTCAATTTTGAGTTAAAAATCATAAAGGCTGGAAATCGCTCTCGTCCGAATAAAAACAATATTATTATTATTGTTTGAAAGAAAATAAGTAACGTAAATTTACAATTGGATATGCAAAATGTTGAATTCCATTTTGACAAATTCATTGGAGAATCGATAAAAAGCAAATCATAGATAATTTGCATTTATTGTAAATCAATGTTTTCTAATGACCTTAGAAGTCGAGTGAGGCTTTTTTTCGATTTAAATCTTTAAAAGAAGAAAATAATTATTTTGTGTTCACGAGTGACTTTTTTGCAGTTTATTTATTTTATGAAAATTGTTCAAGTTCAATAGACAATAAAACAGTAACAGATAAAAATATTAATAAATCACTAGTCAAGAAAATAAACTTGTATGAATTTTGAATAATTAATGAAAAACAGTCAATAAAATAATTTAAATAGAAGAAGGAAATTGGAAACAATAAGTCAAAGTAAAAAAAAAAAAAACACCATGTCAGTATAAGCAAGCATGAATATGTCAACGAAATATCTTGATGATAAAAGTGGATGCTCTTGAATGCTGGCTCTCGATTAATTTTTTTTTTTTTGAAGTACAAAATATCTTTTTAGTTTATTGACTTTACTTTTGCTTGAAAATGAGAGCAGAAGCACGCGAAAGCCAGCTCGCAATATCATTAAAGTCAACTATCTATTGTCATATAAACAAATTAAATAAAAGAAACCATCACAAAAAATGGATAACTTACTTAATAATAAATTCGGGTTTTTAATATTTATCGAATTTATTTAAAATTCCATAATGCCACACAGAATGTCTTGGGGAAAAGTGGCTTAAATGGCCTGAAACATTTAAAACGGAGTATGCTAGTTTTAGCACTGCGATTTCAGGAAGAACATTAAAGAGTTGATATTTTCAACCGACGGTACTTGGTGGAAATTCATGTTGAATTAATTAAAATAAAACACTTATTTGTAGTATATCCACGGTGACTTTTTATTGGACGCGAGCCGGCTTTCAAGAGCTTCCGCTCTCATCATCAGGCTGGCGAAAAGAGAGCTGGCTTTTCGCCAGCCTGATGATGAGAGCGGAAGCTCTTGAAAGCCGGCTCGCGTCCAATAAAAAGTCACCGTGGATATACTACAAATAAGTGTTTTATTTTAATTAATTCAACATTAAAGAGCAGTTGATTGATTGAATGATTTAAATAGTTCCATGAAAGAATGTTTAAAGCAAACAATAGCAACAAATGTGTAGAAAAAAAGTTTTCTCTTTTTCAGAAAAATGCAAAATGGAGATGATCATTTTACATTTTCAAGTTAAAATAATAATAATTCGAATATATTTTTATTGTTTTCGCTTACCGAACCATATCCAAACATTCCTCCAGAAGCTGGCTCTCCCTTCTCTCCTTTCATCCCAGAAGGTCCTGGAGGCCCCTGCGGTCCCATCATCCCTGGCCGGCCCTGGAATAAGAGGGAGAATAATAATATTTAATTGGATCTATGCCTAAATATTTTTTTTGGTTTGTATGTATGTTTAGGTATATAATATCTGTACCTGAGAGCCATTAAGACTTAAGTGCATTTTTGGCAAAAATGCCAAAGTTACTAAAAGAGCGAAAATAACATATAAGTCGTGAGTCTTAAGTACAGAAATGCTTAGGGTCTATACTATTGGGTCTGTGTAATAAGCTGTATATACTATATACATCTTATTACTAGTAAAATGTCGAGATTTTTTCGATTAAAAAATTGAATTTGAAAATGGCATTTTAGTACTTAAGACTAAATGGCTCTCAGGTACAGATATATATTACAAACACATATGTCCTCTACGATTATAACATATATAGAGCTTGTTTTTGAATTACTTAAAATTATTTTTGTATTAATATTTTCACAAAAGTCATATTTTCAGCACGTAACAGAACATTTAAAACAATAATAATAATAATAATAATAAACTTTATTTCACAAAATCAATATATAAAGAAGAACAAAAAACATGGTCTCACAAAAATAGAATTAATAATTTTGTGCAATGGGCGAGTTTATTGCTGAAGCGCAATATCTTCCAACTAACCCATACAATATCTTACGCAATATCTTCCAACTAACCCAAACAATCAGTTCTAGAAAAGGTTTTATAATATATAATTTATGTCTCCCTAAATCGACGTAAATTTAATGTTTTTAATTATTTCAACTCTAGCTACCACAATTGGAGAAATGCCAGACGGTTTATATTTAACTTTTTTTCAAAAAATATAAAGCACAACTACCACAAAAATCTATTAGCTTAACATCACTTTATCTAAAATCTAAATACACATTTTCTTGAAATAACTGTATCAGATGGAATATACTGCCTCGCTAGATTAAAGTCTGCTCAGAGGTATATGTATGTATGTTTTGATTTTGAAAGCTCAGTTGATAAATTTTGATTACTCTTATGTATATATCATTATTTTACTAACCAAACTGGAATTAATGCTAGTGTTGAATTCAGTTATGCAAAATTTAACCAACTCACGATGAAAATGTATTAGAAAACATCCCTTTAATATTTGATACATTACTTTTTGCGTGTTAGTTCTTTTTTGTATATCAACGCAAATTTCTTCCTTTTCAAAAACCTAATGGAACACAAACATTTAAAATAATAACAAAAAATTCGGATTCGGGTAATTGAAAAACCTTACAAAAACAACAGAAAAAAAAACAAAACAAAAATGTTCGGTCACAAAAAACTATTATCTAGAGTAAGGAATTTTTTATAGAACGTCTTTTGTTTTACTAATATTTTTTACATGGTAATTTATTCTTTCTATTGAAATTTGTTGCCATTGTGAAATTATGTGAATATTTTTTAACAAATGAAGCTGACAGCAAATTGTTTACCCCACTTTTAATTTAATTGTAGTTAAGAATGAAAGAAATATAAATTAATTCGGTGAAGTGGTCAAAATCCTAGTTAAAATAATAAAACAAAAAAATAGCGTCGTATTATGAAAATATCGCTTCAATGGCACTGTCTTTACAACGTGTAGGATCGATATCCAAGTATATAATTAAAACTTAATTATACCGTTGAATATTAAAGATGAAATTATATAAATGAAATGTGTGTTTTGAAAATAAAATAAAAAACGATGTATGTCATAGTGTATCAAGTCTTGCGAACAAAATAAGTCCTTTGGCCTTCTTTGAAATCGTCATAATCAGCGGCCTGCCTAAAATCTAAAGGAAGACTATTCCAGAGCTTAAGACCTTTTCCTACGCAGTGGCACGGTTAAATAGTGGCGTTTTTGGCCAGAAAAATTGTGTTTAGTGTCAATGTTCAAATTTCTAGTCCGAATTATTTCACATCTTTGTCATTTTTCCCCTTCTATTCGTTCAACATGACCAAACCACCTCAATTTATTTAAACGCATTCTATCAACAACACTCTTCTCACATCCACTCATTCCCTTTATACCCAAACGAACGAGTGGAAAGGGAAAGAGTGGCAAAGATGATGAAATTCTCAAGGACGGTCACGTGTTAAGTAAGAGGAATTAGCGCGCATGTATGAGAAACTGGATTAATAAAGAGGAAGCGAAAGAAGATATATAGATAGTATAGTAACTATTCTACATACTATTCTTTAATATTTTAGGACACGATCGGTTTACACAAAAAAAATACTAACGTATTGCAGATTTTAATCAATCAATAAGTCCACTTATTTAAGAAGGATTAACTTACTATGTATCAATTGCGAGACATGTCATATTATGTCTTATAAATCATTGCAAGTTGCTTGTTATAAAGCTTTAGCACGAAATGTTTCCATGTATTACTTTACGGTTTTATATATTCTCCCTACAACGATGTGAAAAGCATTAACTGTCGTGTTTTTATTGATAGAACATAATATATGGAAGCCTCTATCTTTATTTTGCTTTAAAAGGTTTTTAATCGCAATATTTCAATTGATAAGATAATAAGTATGGAATACTTAGTAGGAGGTTTACACGATACAAAAGAATTAGGAATCACATGTCATATGAAAGGCATGATACAGAGGTTTTGGATGTATTGTCTAAGGGTTAAAAAGTATAAGTAAAGTTTTTTGTGTAACAATGTGTCGAACATGGCTAAAATGCTGGTGCACAATACCATTCTGGTACCGTCACTTACGTATGCAAGCGAGACATGGACGTGGTTGAAGAAGGACGAAAGTGGAATAAATGCAGTAGAGATGCGATCGTTGAGAAGAATGGTTGGTAAAACGCTGCGTGATAGAGTGAAGAATGAGGATATTAGAAGAATGAGCGGATGCAAGAAGACTGTTGTGGACAGAATGCGTGTAAATAAATTGAGATGGTTTGGTCATGTGGAACGAATGAAAGAGGAAAGAATGACAAAGAGGATATACTTATCTGAAAGAAAGGGTGTGAGGAAACGCGGGCGTCCGAGAACCACGTGGCTTGATCACGTGGATCAAATTCTCAAGGACGGCCGCGTGTTGAGTAAGAGGAACCGACGTGCGTGTATGAGGAACTGTATGAATGTGGAGGAAGCGAAGGAAGTGTGTAAAGATAGATCTGTTTGGCGTTCCGTTCTCTCTGCCTACCCCACTTGGGACACGGCGTGAGGGTATAGTATAGTATAGTAAGTTTTTTGACTCCAAACATTCATAATAATGAATAGAAACTACCACAACGTTACCGTCAAATCCATAAATAATATTAAAAAGCACTCTTAACCAAGCCTCATGTTGATTAATAAGAGTCGAGATTCTGTATCAGGCAATTCCTAAAGCAAGTTTACAATATCTATCTAGTTAATATCTATTGCAAATACATAGAGTGGATTAGTAAACGAAGTGTCATTGGTTCGATACCCGTTGTAAACATTACCATTCTGTTCTTTCTTTGGAGTAAAATCGATGTCATGGTTCTTCTAGAATGATTGAAATTTGAAGATGGTAAGTCTAACTTCTATGAGAGGGTTTTTGGTGTTGTTGGGCCGGTTACGTGGAATTACCTACCGGTGCCATTGAGAGAAAATCAGTCTGTCACCAGCTTCAGAAGCAAATTGAAAACTTCACTCTTCACCGACGCCCTTGAGACGGTCTGGGAATTGTTTAACGGCTTCAAAACAAAATCATCCAGAATCATCATTATATAGGTACATTATTTCTGAGCAAGTGAAATCCAGTTTTCGACAATCAATTGTATCAAAAAGTCAATTCATCTATATTCACAGGAGCTGGAATGATCCTATATTCCAGGATCAAAGAGAAAATGTAAAAATTATTAATATGAGAATCGAAAATATGTAACCTACTTTTAGGGCTATGAGCGTAGCAATTAAATTCATTTCTCTAGATAATACATTGATAGCTTTGGAAACGATTTATAATCGTTAGAATGAAAAATTACAATAAATTTTGATAAATAGCTTCTACCTTATACCACCTCACCTTTTCATTGTTTCACATCCCTGACAAATAGCCTTATATTATACATTTACGTATAAATATTATAATAGATAGGTAAGTATAATATAATATTATAACGGCGTCGTTTGAATTTATTCCAAAATTTTGAAGGGGAGTTCGTTTTGAAAAATTATCCCTTTCTCGATTTCAAATCGCTCCTAAGTACTCTGTAAGTACATTAATATTTTGAATATTCAAAGCAAGCTTACAACTATAGTATCTATGAATGTTTTGCAACATTAATTCGTTTATTTTTATTCATTCGGAGCATGTTTTCTATGATAATAATAAGATTAAGTTGAATGACTTTTTAATATGACTTACTCGTTATCCCTGAACTTTCACCAAATACACAACAAAATCCTTTTTAAGGTCGAACAAAATTTTGTTTGAATGTTTTTATAATGTACCTTATATTTTTTTTATTATTTATTTATTACATACATACATACATACATACCATCACGCCGCTTCCCTCGCGGGGTAGGCAGAAAGGATCGAGCGCCACTTCCTTCTATCCTTGCATACATCTTTCGCTTCCGTCACTGTCATACAATTCCTCATGCATGCTCTCCTGTTCAATGTGCTCAACACGTGACCGTCCTGTAGGATTTGATTTAAATGATCTTGCCATTTAATCCTCGGACGTCCGCGTCTCCGAGCACCATTCCTCTCAGCCAAATATATCTTCTTAGTCATTCTGTCCTCATTCATTCTTTCCACGTGCCCAAACCATCTTAACTTATTTACATTCATCTTTGTTATTACACCAACTTTCATTCCACATTCCTTTCGTATATCACTGTTACGCACACGATCTCTCAGACTCTTGCCACACATCCTTCTCAACGATCTCATTTCCACTGCATTTATGCCACTTTCATCCTTTTTTAACCATGTCCACGTCTCACTTGCATACATAAGTGTTGGCACTAAGATAGCAGAGTGCACCAACCTTTTAGCTGTGGTGGATATGTTTCTATTTGCAATTATTGGTCGGATTACACCATTTACCTTATTGCCAGCAACTTTTCTCCTTTCAATATTTATTTATTCCAGTGCATTTTATAGAGCATGAACAAATTAATTGATTGATTCAATTTTTTCACTTTTAAGGTAGCTAGCCTTACTTACTTAATCCTTAAAAAAATCCTTTTATTTAGTTTGTGATTCAAAAGGATAGGTAAAAGAAAGACAAAATGATATCACAATTAACTCATAAAAAAATTTGGGGTGAAATGCTCAAATTATGTAACTTTTTTATTGTTTGTTAATTAATTCATTCATTCATTACCTATTTGTTATTCATTTATTTATTTATCATTTAACAATTCATTCATAAATTTGTTCATTTATTTATTAATTCATCATTCATTTTGTTTATTATTTATTTTATTAATTAATTAAATATACTCTTAAAGAATGAATACCGTAATTAAAAACATGTTATGTACAAAACGTATATCAATAGACCTACATGATGAAGTAAAAATAAGATGGATTAATTGGAGTTAGGGTTACTTAGTTATTTATTTATTTATTAACAATTCACGGCGCTAGCCTTTTACATGTTATACATTTACATACATAGTTCAAATTATGTATATACAAGTGTAGAATATTAAGACACAACAACCATAATAAAAAATCAAAAAAAAAAAAACACAAAAGAACAACACAACTATCAGTATCACAGCATAAGTTATGAATGGAAAAAAAAGTCAATGGATCACAAGTCAATTCGATAGTAGGTTATATTGTCAAATTTTCAATAAGAGAGTAGGTATTTATGAGATTATTTCAAACAAAAATAAATGGGACGTCAAGTAGCACACAGTCTTGTGTCAATCAAAATGGATGTTGTAGAATTAATAATATTCAGTGTATAAGTTATATAAGTTAGTTTGGGTAAGTTGGAAGGAATCGCGCCTATGGGATAATAAACATGTCCTCTGTTTATTGACTACACCTAATTTGAATGCCTTTCTCTATAAAATTATTTATTTATTTTATTCTTCTTGCACATCATCATTCATATAACAAATTAAATAAAGCAGTATATAGGTATGTATTGTGATAAATACACAGTAAAAAATAAATAAATAAATAAGTATGCCTGTGTTCTGTTTATTACGACTTTCTTGGTCTGTATAAATAAAAAAAAACAACACATACAAAAAATGTAAAAAAGAAATCGCTGATTTTTGATAAATTATATTTTTGATTGCATGTCATTGATACAAATTTAATTAATTATTCTCATTTCTTACAAATGGATATTCAATATATTATTAATTTCGCTTCAGAAGCAATAAATTCTATGCGAAAAGGGAGGACATTTTCGAAATAATTTCTTACTTCAAGATAATATTATTAATATTGTTTTCTAAAATTCAGATTAAATATTTTGAAGAATGGTCGATTTCAATATTTATTGCATTATGATTTCGGTAATTTATATCAAAAAGAGGTGAAAAATTATTTGTGATTTTGAACAATATTTCAAAAGTTAAAAATGTGATTGGCAGATAATATAGAAAGTGTAATATGACAGCATTTGTTGAATTTAAAAACTATAAATATTCTATATTTTCAGGTATAACTTTGTGGAAATGCATTATGAAAGATAATATTTAAATTATATCAAACACTGTTTCACTCCACATTCATTCCACCTACTATCTCATAGTGGAATGAAACAGTGTTTGATTTAATTTAAATATTATCTTTTAAAAACTACCATTAAAATACAATTTTTTTTCTATTTAATTTATTTTTATTCTTTTGCTTGCTCAATATTTTGTATATTTTATTTTTTTAAATAATACTAAAAGTAATGATTTATTGAACAACATAACAATTAATACAGATACAACAAAATATACAGACTATGAAACCAAAAATATAAATGAAACATATACCTCTTCTAAAAACACGTCTCGTGTAAAGGAGGGATTTACACAAACACACACACGCACACAGACTCATCCACAGACAAATGAATGAATGAATGAATGAATATTAATTTTCCAGGAAAAATAACAATAAAATAATGAAGTACATACTACGTGTTTGGTGTACAAATGTTTGGTTATTCTCCGTAGGTTAAGTTATAGGTTTCTATTTTGTTGCAGTTATCTTCTGTTTAAGGCTTAAAGTCGTTCACTGCATAAAATAAATAATTTAAAAATGGGGGCGGATTTTCATTATATTCATCAAACTACAGTTTAGATTCAGAAAATGCGAACATTTCTATATTCGTAGTTAAATATTTATGAAAAATGGACAGGTGTGCCTTTTCACGTGAACCCCTCATATATTGATGTTCTTTATGCGTGTATGACCTCAGTATAATATACATCATTTTATAAATATTTGCTTTAAAGAGATACATAAACTGACAAGGCGCTAATTACAAACAGAAATATGCAGAACGTTGGTGAAGTATTCAATAATACTGTATTACCTTACACCTATATAGACGTACCTATAATGAAAATCAAACTGTTTTCTCTAATAAGATGCATACCTTACCTATATTAAATTCACAAAACACAGTATAGAAGTCGGCTGGTGTGGCGCGGAGGTAACGCTCTTGCCTTCGAGTCACGAGGTCTCGGGTTCGATTCCCGGCCAGGGCAGAGTGAGGAATGACCTTTTTCAAATTATCCTGCGTCTGGGTATTGCATGTATATGTGTTTAGTGCATTGTGTATGTGTGTACCGTCGCGTTAGTATCCATAATAGAAGATATTTTTATTTTTCAGTGAGAGAAGTTTTGTGGATAGATATCTGCGTACTTACATATTGACTATTATGTATCACTATAGTTGATTGTCTCCCTTATAATATGTATTGATATAAAAAAAATATAAATAATTCAATAAGACATCACAATTGGAGAACCATGTTTACACAATGTAACTTTGTACAGAATCTAATCGGAAGAAGTGAAATAACTTAATTTGTCGGATATTTCAGGAGTTCAAGGACTCCTAATTATCCGTTAAGGTAACAATTTATTTATATTTCAATTCTCTGAGCTAATCTGTTAGTACTACTATGCCAGTGTTGGCATAATCGGAAGAAGTGAGAAAGGCGTCCCAATACTAACGAATTGGCTATAGGCTGGTTTAAGTTATCACTTTCGATATCCATAAACAATATTCACCAATTCCGCCATTCTCACTGTCACGATATATTTGTTACATTCATCGTATTGTGGAAAGTCACCGCAGTTTGTTTTGAAAAACTTTGTATGTTGCAAATGAAATGCATACATATTTATTCGTTAATGTCCAAAGTAATAAATTAGCAGATTTTTTGTACAAGTAAATACGTAATTTATTTTTTACTTGTAAAATAAAGTTACTACACAAAAGGTACATATACATATATAAAAATGGAAATGGATGAAAAGTTTTACTTACCTTATGCATGTTCTTTTGGTTTGATTGCAAGAAAAAAAAAGAAAATAATTAATTTAATATCATTTATACATAATTATGTTTTCAATAATATACTTTACTATACTCTCATGAATTATATTAAGTGTGGTAGACAGAGAGAACGGAACGGCATATAGATATATCCTTACATACTTCATTCCTTCTTCTACATTCATACAATTTCGCATACATGTACGTCGATTTCTCTTATAAGTACAACACACGTTTGCTCTTAAGATTTTGATCCATGTGATCAAACCACCACGTGTTTGTTTTGTATCCACGCTTTCTTACAACTATTCTTTCAGATAAGTTTATCCTCTTTGTCATGTATTCGTTCCAGATGCTCAAACTATCATTTCTAATTTACATGGTTTTTATCCAAACAATAATAACTTCTCTTCTCTACTTCATCACGCAACGTTTTATCAACCATTCTTCTCGGCGTTGTGAATCTCAACAATATATTTTATTCCATCGTCCACCTCGTTATTGCAAAAAATTTGAATTCTTGGTTAAAAATTAATAATTATTCAATTTTATTCATAAAAATATTAATTGTCATTTTATAATTTATTCTATTTCTTTGTGACAGAAGATAATGCGATGAATTAAGAACGTTCTTAAAGCCCCACAATGTGAAAACTCTGCGATAAATGTTACTCAGTTTTATAGGAGTGAAATTTTCACAACAAAATGTCAACGAAAAAAGTGTTTTTCATGATGTTTGATTTGGATTTAATTTTTAGCATGACTGTCTGCACTCTTTGTAAGATCAATAAATAGTTAAGTAAATTAATATCGTTTTAGTAAATTTACGAATGATAAAGAAACAACAGAGGCCTGAGTCAACAACACACTTTCGTGTCACGTTCCCGCTCCGTTAGCGTTCGGGTGCAGACGATGTTGCAAGCAAGTGTCAATTTCGTTGCTAAGATACACTATAGTTACGAAAATTAACACTATGGCGCACCATCGTCTGCACCCGAACGCTAGCGGAGCGGGAACGTGACGCGACAGTGTGTTGTTGACTCAGGCCTCAGTTCGGACAGCGACAGTTTATGTGCATGGCACCTAGACTGTTTAACATCATGCCTCTAAAGATTAGAGAAATCACTGTTTTTGTTGAATTTAAAAGAGCATGTTATGGGTGGGTGTCTGATCTTCCAATGGAGAGATTACAAGATATCTTGGGTTTTTTTCCGTGATTTGTTTTGTTTCGTGTGGGGTGATATACGTGTGTAAGTATGTGGTGTGGGATTTGTGATGTGTGTGGTTGTGGGATATGTTGTTTTATTTTTCTTTTTTTGTATGGAGAAATGGTTTGTTTGTGTGTTGTTTCATGTATGGACGGTTTAAAGCAGTGTTTTTTTGCTATGAATGTGATTGTGTTAATATAGGAGATGAATGCTTTTTGTGACTGTGTATATGTTTCTATATGATTGATATGTTTGTGAGATGTTTGCCCTAGTACAGGATATACCTAGTTAGGCAGCATCAATAAAATTATGTATAAAATTTGTAATTTATTAGTGAAATAAAATAAATAAATAAAATAAAAAAGAAGCTGTGTAAATTAGAATATCGATTCATGTCTGGCGTTCTTCCTCTCTATGTATACCGCAAAGGATGTGGTGCAAGGGAATTAAAAACGTAGATAGATAGTATAACTTTAAGCATAGAACTACATAAGTCTCCACTTATAATATATAAGTATATTTGTCTTTCTGTGGCAAAGTTTCATTAAGTAAGTTGAAAGTTATATTATGAGAAAGATAAACACGCTGTGTAAATATCTTACTGTAAATATTATGTAAAAGCTAGTAGCGTTATACAAACAAACATACTTTCTCTGTGACAAGAGATTGAAAAGCTGCTGTTAATAAAAAAAGAAAATTTGAATTTTACTTATTTTAATTGCCATTTCTTGAATTTATTCTGAAAAAAAAAATATAATTATTAATAAGTTTCAAATAGTTAATTGACTATTTCCAAATAAACTGATATAATTATCAATAATAGATGAAAGTGTTATTTATTACTTATGATTGATTCAAAGATAGGTACCTAATAAGTTTACTTTCACGAAACAAATTTTGTGAAATTAATTTCAATTGACCTAGTTGAATTGCATTCACTCTCTCTCTGTAAAGTCTTTGGAATAATATAAGTTAATCATTCATTTCTGAATGCTTTGAAGATGTCACATAAAGATATTGAAAATCTTTCATTCATTAGTTATAGATTTTCGTAACACGTTTTCTTGTGGTAGAACTTGTATGATCATCATATGCAGCGAATCTTACGGCTACTCTACTTGGAAGATGCTTTGATTGTTGAGATATACAAATTTATCTTACCATGTACATAAAAAGTTCAGTACAAAATGTTTGATATAAATAAAAAGAAGATTAGATATTTTGTAAATCTAAATCTGTTAGACGTTACTTTTAACAAAGGAAGATGATGAAATCTTCTCCATTAAGATACAAAAGTAAAACTATTTAATCTTTTGTAATCAACATTTTCAAACGAAACGTAAGACATAGCTTTACTTGAAAGTTTGTAATATTAATAAGTCTTTCATTGCAGCAGATCTAGTTGTGAGTTTGAAACAGGTTAGTAAATAATATTTGCACACAGCTTTCTCTTGCATCACAGATTAAGCGGCTACAGTAGTGCAACGTTTTGCATGAAATATTGAAAAAGTTAAGACTATTCTAAATGTTTTCGTTGAAGTGTTTTGCATCAGAACAATAATTCTGAGTGTATCATGTCACGAAAACGTCCAAGGTCTAATATCACATTGCTAAGTCAGTGATTCATTAGTTTTAATTATCTTTAAACAGTTCACAGCATTTTAACACTGAAATATAAGAGACATATAGAATAACTTTAAGTTATACATATCAATCAACTTAATATATTTTTTTACCAATTTATAGTGATCAATCAAAATTTGATTACAATAATAAAGAAATGTTTTGCTATCAGGGTTCATCAAAGTTTGCTCTGTCTTAGATTTTGGTGTAAAATAGTCGTGTTATATTGAAATTTATTGAATATAAAAAACAAATTCAACTAAATATTAAAAGGCTAGCTAAAAAATGCGGCACTCAAAAGGGTGCAATGATATATTTCCTTTAACTATCTGTAAGGTTTCTGTCGCCCTAAAAGACATTATTTTAATGTTTTAGGGTTGACTGGAAGACGTTGCCTAGCAACAAGTCCGCCTTTTGGCCTAATTTTGTTAATTGTCATGTTTTGTAATTTTGTTGTTTATGTATTTGTGTAAAATTATGGCCAATAAAGATTTATTTATTTATTTATTTATTTTATTTTATTTGAAATACACCATACTTTATCAATGAAATTACAATTTTACAAGACATTATGAGTAGAAATGAATCTAGGAATGTAGGACTGTTTTTGAATCATGTGTTCTCGAGGCGATTGTTTAAGTGTGGATAAAAAAATAATGAATAGTTGAATTACTGGGCAAGTATGTAATTGAAGTTTACCAAACTCCATCGCAAAATCTCAACCGAACTATGTTAAGATAAAGTAATAGATAGCAGTGCCGTGTCTAAAGTTTTCATACTGGGTAAGCCCGCTTTAAAAATAAAGTGATATTTTGTTTTTAACATTATTTAAAAACTGTATTTAATGCGATAATTTGAAATGTTACTTCAATAATAATACCTAAACCTAATTAAACTATAAGATTAGTAACAAATTTTTGCACCACAAACGGCCTCCTTGTGCTGTATTGCACGTTTGTTCAAGGTGGCGCGCGGGGCGCGAGATTTAAAACTGCTATCACGTATTTCTACATTTTTTGGGCTTCAAAAGCTCAGGTAAAGCTCAGCTTTTAGGTGTTATGAGAAACTACGTCACTGATGTACAGAGACACTTCTGGCAGACGTACATACGTAGACAGAGAAGTAGAAGTGTAAGGAACTGAACTATTATTTTATAATACATATGTAGGTATCTACTACTAAAGATACTAACAATGGTGGTTAAATATTATGTAACTAAGTCTTAGGAAATGTTGGTTTATTACTGCAACTTGGAATGTTCAAAGTCTTAGTATTAATTATTATGTGCTAAGGCTTTCGCTATAATATATCTAGGTACTTTGCGCGATGCGTTGTAATAAAGCTATGTACAAATTGTCTATTAGGTTTTCATAATTCTGAAATGTTTTGATTGAAAAGTGATACTCTCGTGGAACGTTTCTCTTCGGCAATAAGTGTCGATATAAATTATTTTCATAAAAGAGCATTAATCTATTTGTATAGTGAAATTCAAAATCATAATACATGGGTTATTACAAAATATTCACAACTATTACAAATTGTAATATATTACTGTATTAGTTTTATAAATCTATTAATATGTTTACTTCGGAAGCATCCTTTAAAAACGTGATGTTCATTCAAAATACTATACTATACAGGTAGCCAGCGGACTACATGTAATATACATGCAGATTGTCCTCTCCATGCCATCAAATAAGACATTCAGGATGAGTGGCATGCCTTCTGGCTTGTAGATGTTGATTGCCTTATTAGTGAAATTTTATTAAATAGGTGCTTGTTTTTAACAGGACACTCAAAAACATACAGAAAAGAGTAGTATACCTTTTTTTAGCGAAGACTCTACGGGGTGAATGAAAAATGACATCAGAATATACTTCATTTTTTTACAAAATTAAAATAAAGCATTTTTTTTTTAACATACATCTGGGTTCTGTTATAAACCCAAATACAACTTTATACACCTTCCACAGTAAGCTAAAAGCTTGTGAGAGGGGAGTTTGCCGGCACCTGGGATCGAACCGCGGACCCCTTGTTCAAGAGGCCGAGACTCTACCTCCAGGCTACCGACGAACTTTTTTCCTTTTTTTTGTTTAATTGGAATTGGACACAACGCGCAGATGATAAATCCAATCAAATATCTCGATTAAGAAACCGTATTTACACACCGTAACACTATCAAATCGGAAGAAACGAGAAAGGCGTCCCAACGCTTACGAGCTGGCTTAAGTGATCACTTTCGGTGTCCACGGACAATGTCACCATTCTCACTGTCACGATATAAGATACACCAATCAAAAAATATTTTTAAATGTAGTTAAACTTGAACCACTTTTTGACATCAAGCAACAAATTGTAATTTATTATGGTTAAGAGAGGAATAAGAAATTATTATTTAAGTAAACTTGTATATTTATTTCACACAAGCTTTTGATAAGATATTATTTTTTACTTATCAATAACAAACTTTGATATTTCAGAAAAGTAGGCATAACCAAAAATTGTGAAAATAATATGTTAATTTTTTTCATTTCGAACACATGGCTCGTATTAAACATCAAAAAGACATAAAGTCAGGGATTCACGAGAGCATATTAAATTTCTAGGAATTATTCGGAAAAATCATAGAATGATCTTTGAAGGGCATGTGAGTTTAATATATAAAAAGACATTTTAGATCTGAAATTCAGCGACAAGTTTTGACATCCATATTGAATATCTTTCTTTTTGTTGGCACAGAGAAAAAAGCTAACGTGTTTATTACGTACTGCTGATCTACTGGCTACTACACATGTGGGATATGTCTTGATGGGAAGGTAGTAGTAGTAGAAGTTCATGAGATTTTTCAAAAAATATCCAAGAAAAAGCAGCACGTAAGATATAATTTAAATTCGCCCAATTACTTTTTTCGTGGATATCTCGAAGACAGGTAGTCAATCGTTCACGAGACAAATAATTTGGTATCCATATTACATTTTCGAAAAAATGACATGTGGAAGATTTCATGGATACACCGACAATATATTTTCTAGCTCGTGTTTGGTGTTTGTATAGTTAATAGATGTATACTATTATTACATATATTTATTCACATATTGTTATAGTATGTTGTGTAAGTAACAACTCTTCATAATTATTTCTCAATTTGTAACAAACTTTGCATGTTTAATGTTTATTAAGAATTAAGTGAAATACCCTACATCTTCCGGGTAAAATATCAAAAGTTTGTTTTGTGATTTCCCTGCAAGGAATAACACTGTTCTTCTTCTCATTTTCTAAGCCTTAAGGAATTCTTCGAGAGGGAAGTATTCATATAGCGAATAAGATGTAATTAAACATCTTCAATTCAGTGATGAAAGATGTCAAATATTCTGGATTATTGATGACACGAAGAGGATGATCCATGTGCAATTATTCCGTTGGCCTGGTTGGTATGAATCTTGGAAAAACTCATTCTTCTTCTCCTTTCTCTTTTTCTAGGACCCAGGGTCTGTTTTGACTGAGGCGCCTTCCTGCAACGAAGGTTCTGTACTGTTTCTCCATTTCTTTGGTGATATATTCACGCTGATATCGTCTTCTTTGATATTATAATTATCTTATGTAACATAATACAATAATATCTATTATAGAGGTTGCATATGTTCAGGAGCAAAGAGGTTTGTGTTTCCACAGAATTAAATAATTGTGTTTTTAATGTTTATCCAACAGATAAATTAATGGAGTTCATGTGAAAAAATAATTATAAAAAAATTCAATGGTATTTTAAGCCTTATTTGAAGGACGACTCTTAAATCATGGACGTGTATCTCTATTTTAGAAATAAAACATTTAGCTAAAGAATTGTATAAAACGCTGTTTTTACAACCGAAAAAATGTACAATTTCAACCGATTAACAAACAAAGAAAGATACTAAAGTTCTTATATTTCAGACCTGTTTATAAATCCGAACTAATTTCTTAATGAAACTTTTGTTTAATCAACAATCTGAATCTCTAGAAATGATCCCTCTATTACTACCCTCTTTCCCCCCTTTCCTTCGTTATGTTAAAAGTAGATACATGTTTCTCGCATATGGAAGGGGTGTCGCGTAGGTTTGGAAAGTAATTAATTTTGTTTAATTTCTCTTTGATATTGTTAATAATTATAAGATTAAAACAGTGTATGAAAGGAAAAAAGGGGTGAATCGAAAAACGTTACGGATGTGCAAAATAAAATTCACCGTACTGTACAGTAAAATATGAGCTTTCTTTTATATTAATGTCGCAGAAAACTTAAGCACTTTTAAATTAAATATCAAAAAGGTTATTAAGTCGAAAGATTTTGAATAAGTTGCCTTTTTTGACTCGATGATGGTATATGCGTTATTTTTTTTTTGTTTTCTTTGTGTGCTTCATTTATTTAAAATAAAACATCGTATAGATGTATAAAGTGTACCTAATGGTTGTGTCATCGATGATTAATTTATTGTTTTCGTGATGTAGAAACTTGGTCACTATTAAATATGACATATGATATTGCAATTATTAATAGAAATTATTGGATAAAAAAATTAAATAAATCTCAAATCTCGCATTCTTGTCAAATTTTGAGGGTAAAAATCATAAAAATTGTATAATTGTGTTTATTGCACTTATATATTTCACGAGTAAAGTATTATTTGAATAAAAAAAAAACAAAAGATAAAAAAAGAAATGTACTTTCTATATAAAGTTTTAATGTGTAAAGTGATAGTAATATTGCTTACTGATATCTTGAGCTTTTGAGAAAAGAGTGAAAAAGAAGAGTAATACAAATTTTGTTTCAGTTATTAAACGATTTTTCTGACGGGTATTTTCATTTAAAATCCATCCATATGCAAAACAGTTATCATTTTTGCTAAACTTTCCATGTATCAACGATGTAACTTGTAGCAACATAACTATATTAAACTGATTTGAATCTTTCGATGAGCGAAATGTACTTAAAACTTTCTCGTATTCTTAGAAATCAGATAGGTTACGTTAAATTTACTATCAACCCTTTTTTATTTAGTTATTTACACGATAGTTATTTACAGGATAGCTATTTATGATTTAGTTATTTACACGATAGTTATTTACGATTTAGTTATTTACACGATAGTTATTTACGATTTAGTTATTTACGATTTAGTTATTTACACGATACGTGGAGTCCCCGGTGAAGAATAAGTCCCCATTCTTTTCTGTAAGTTTACAAGCAAAAGTCTTGTGGAATGCAAGTGCTCATAAAAGGCTGGTGTTTACAATTCAGCTATGAGGGATGCAACCCCTCCTGAATATATTTATATATTTATCGCACGAAGAGGGTTATCTCCATGTTTATAAGAAAAAGTTAGTTCGCTGGCCACGGGAGCCGGATTTTTTACCGACAACAATTTGCCGACGAACAATTCACCGACAACAATTCACCGAGAGGACAAATTACCGAGAGGATAATTCACCGACAGGATAATTCATCGACGTACATTTCACCGACAGACAATTTGCCGACAAATACAAAACAATATAATCACGTTTTGTAATGTTGTATTTTATTGTTTATGTAGGTTTTTGTGTAACAAAATATTTAAACACCCACTACAAGAAACAATCTGTCTTTTTTTAAAAAAAGAACTTCCGACCACGCCAGAATTATATTATTCGAATTTGTCGGCAAATTGTCTGTCGGTGAAATGTACGTCGATGAATTATCCTGTCGGTGAATTATCCTCTCGGTAATTTGTCCTCTCGGTGAATTGTTGTCGGTGAATTGTCCGTCGGCAAATTGTTGTCGGTGAATTTTCCTAGACCCGCTGGCCACACCACTGGTGGGAAATACTCATGACAGAATAACAACAAGGGAAGAAAGAGAGAGAGAGAGGGACAGAGAGATAGAGGGGGGGGGGGGAGATAAACAAAGAAAAGAAATCATCAATCATGAGCTTTGAACAGTTAAAACATTAGTTATATTATAATAAAATTAAGTTTACCTGATTTTAAAGTTTCAAGGTATATTTAAATCGATCCCATATACAGCATACATGACATTTTCAGTGGTAATTGCTAGATACAAATTATTGTATGCCTCCTTTATTGTACGCCTAGGAAGACATGGTCCAGGACCTTCACATCAATCTTACACTCGTTATATAGGGACGAGACCAAATTTATTTTAGAGAAGTGTCCATCAAGTTTGGGGTGATCAAAGGGCATGATAAGTGATGTGACAATATGGTTGCTTGAAAAATGTTATGGAACTATCGCTTTCTGGAGATGGATTCTTCGATCAAATACTAAGCTAACAGTGAAAAAAACTGCTTTGAATAGATTTATCTCTTTTTTGCTTTCTCCACATCCATAGATTGCAAATACACGTGGAGTGATAGCAAATATTTTTTATCCACTCGCTATTCTTTAGACCTCAAACGATTATTTAAAATAATGTTGTATATTATTGGCTTTTTAATGGCTTTATTATTGGCTTTTTAATGGATTTAATGGCTTTTTAACCTATACATTGATCATTGTATTCGTCCATTGAAAGAACTGAATGTAGGTGTTGATATGAATGGGATGAATGTAAGAGCGTTAATGTTTGCCGATGATTTGGTATTGATGGCTGAAAGTGAAAGTGATCTACAGCGAATGATGACGTGTGTTTATGAAAATTGTGCGATTAATGGATTGAGAATGAATGCAAAAAAGACAAAAATCATGGTGTTTGAAAGAGGAAGTGAGAGAACAGTATGCCAGGTAATGATTGACAACGAAGTGTTAGAGCAAGTTGACGAATGTGTGTACTTAGGTAGTTTGTTCACGAGAGATGGGAAGTGTGAAAGCGATATTGAAAGGAGAAAAGTTGCTGGCAATAAGGTAAATGGTGCAATCCGACCAATAATTGCAAATAGAAACATATCCACCACAGCTAAAAGGTTGGTGCACTCTGCTATCTTAGTGCCAACACTTATGTATGCAAGTGAGACGTGGACATGGTTAAAAAAGGATGAAAGTGGCATAAATGCAGTGGAAATGAGATCGTTGAGAAGGATGTGTGGCAAGAGTCTGAGAGATCGTGTGCGTAACAGTGATATACGAAAGGAATGTGGAATGAAAGTTGGTGTAATAACAAAGATGAATGTAAATAAGTTAAGATGGTTTGGGCACGTGGAAAGAATGAATGAGGACAGAATGACTAAGAAGATATATTTGGCTGAGAGGAATGGTGCTCGGAGACGCGGACGTCCGAGGATTAAATGGCAAGATCATTTAAATCAAATCCTACAGGACGGTCACGTGTTGAGCACATTGAACAGGAGAGCATGCATGAGGAATTGTATGACAGTGACGGAAGCGAAAGATGTATGCAAGGATAGAAGGAAGTGGCGCTCGATCCTTTCTGCCTACCCCGCGAGGGAAGCGGCGTGATGGTATGTATGTATGTATGTATATTATTTTTTTACAACATATTTTGTATACTTTTTTGAATCCAAAATCCGTGTGTTGAGATGTACTAAGATAAAGACGCACTACATTATATATTTAGCGTTTATCAGAAAAGAAGAACCAACTAAAAAATATTTGAAAATCATGTAAAATCCATAGGTAATTTGGTTAAGAAATTGTCCGTATTTAAAAAAAAAACTTTTAAAAGAGAAAAAACTAAACCTTTTTGCGATTCTGTGAACTTATTTAAGCACGTAATATTCTGAGATACACTATCTTTGATCTCTTTAAAAGCTTGTCTACTGAACAGAGCTTTTGAAGGTTTGTGTTTAACTGTTAATACGATAAGGATGTTTTTTCTTGTTGTTGCTAAAAGGAAAAAAAAATGTTCACTTATTTTTCTTCTTGTATTTTCAATGAAGATTAGTATAAATAGGTTTCTATTATATTATAATATCACAAAAATATTATAGTTGATAGCCATATTGCTCAAGGCTTAATGAAATATACAATAATATAATATATTGTAGATATGAAATTCGAGGACAAGAGTACATATAGAGGGTATTATTATTTTTATTTAAACCATTATCATTTTTTTACATTGTACACCTATCTTATACCCACGCATATAGAATACGAAATAACATACAAGCATAATTATTAAACATTGAAAAAATTTACTTGATCGCTAAGTTATTAAAGAGAATTTACTTTAACTAGATATGTTGAATAATTTATGAATATATTAAATGGCGTAAAAGCCTTTTTTCACAATGAGTCATATATAGTTCATACATGTAAATAATTTTCTTTAAATGTAAATAAAGAAAATGTTATAAGAATTTTAATAACCTAATCTGAAATCTTAAAAAATCATAAGAAAGTCAATTAATTAATTTGAAATAAACATGAATGTGTTATGTGAAATAAACATTAATTGTTTCACATTATTGGGTTTGAAAAAAAACAAGATCTCAATTGGTGGATCTAAAGATCGTAATATACAGAAAAGCGGAATTGGTGCACGTTTTTCATGTACTCCGAAATCCGAATCATCAAAGCTAGCTTGGCATTTGCAAGCGTCATGAAGTCTTATTCACTGCTTCTTCTACGATTTTACACAATGTTTTATTATGTAAACACTATTCTTAAATTTTTGTAATTAATTACGTACGTAATAACTCGAAAAACTAATTTGCGAACTTAGTCAAAGATTAACAGTTCTTGCATAACATTTCTGATTGTGAATTTTTTTTTGAAGAATTGTACGGTTGTCTTAAATGATTACAAATAAAAAGATTAAATATATATTTACCGTCCATCCAGGAAGTCCCACTTCCCCCATTCCACCAGGTTTTCCAGGTGGTCCTTGTATTCCTTGAACTCCTGGCTTTCCTCTACGACCTCTAGGCCCAGTATCACCCTTATCTCCCTGAGAAAACAAAGGGATGTCAAATTTTAATAGTTATTCACAAAATAAAGAAAATAATATTTTGTTTACTTTATAAAAAAGCTAAAAATAAAAAGATATTCTTTCAGAGGTCAACTATTATCCAGAAAATCACGCCACAATTCATAATTTAAAAAAATATAAGTACATAACATTCCGGCCGTTATACAATGCCTATATATACATAATCTCACCTATTCAATCATCTTGTTGACACACCATTTTAAACATAAACAAAAACGTTGTTAATTTATAAAAAAATAGTTATCATTTTTTATCAAATTACTTAGTCTTAATATTTATTACGTCACAGCTCATTTAATTAAATTTGAATTTGTATCAAAATAATCTAGTAATGTTATGCTTGTGTTGTGTAAGTGAAGTGGATTAATTGAAGAATGTGATGGACTGGATACTAAGAGCAGGACAAGTTTTGATAGTTAGAATTCCATTGCGAAATTAAAAACAAATGTTTTATTCTACTATATGTTTTACTGTCAAGAGAGACGTCTTTCGTTTTGTAAAAGACATTATATTGTTAACTAAAAACGTCTCTCTCAAAAATAAAACATATAATATAGTATAAGAAAACGTTTAAATTTTGTTGGTTTCGGCAAGACAAATTTATTTTTGATGATGTCTCTTTTGTGATTATTTTTGTAATCTTGCTTTTTGGATTCTGCTTCATTCTTTTTTTGCTGTGATAATTTTCGCCAAAAACTGTTATGGCCTCAGTGCACGGTGACATTTTAAAAATAATTATAATAAGCGTGATTAGGGCTCATACAAGATGGTCCGATGAAATTAAGCATGTGGTGACCCTAAACTGGAAGAGAGCTGCGCCCGACTGAGAACTATGGATATCCAAAAGGGAGGCCTTTATTCAATATAAGACACAAGAAGGCTGATGACGATGTTAGTTAGAGTTAGGTACATGACGGAAGTTCATGTTGAAATAAGAAAAACAAAATGTGCTTTATTTTCAATAAAGAAAATTCAGCAGTAATTTTACAGAAGAACGAGTATAATACGTACTCGTATTTTATAGATTACGGCCAATGAATTTCGAGTTACTACGAAGTAAAGTAAAGCAAATAGTAAATGGTGAGATACACGTGTTTCCAATAATGGAAATGTTAAATCTAAAAAGGAAATTTAGTAGTAGTAACACAACAAATCTACGTACCTACTTATTTTGCTATGAAATTGTTTTCTAGATGTCGAAAATTACTAACGCATGTTTGATATACTAATTGTCTTTGCGGTTTTGGTTTTGACATGTTGCTTTCTTATTAGAAATGAGTTTGTGGAAATGATGTTCATATTATTAATTTATATAATGTTATTGGAATATTCGAGTGTAGTAATTAAATCATGTTCCATGGAGGACCCAGTAAAATATTCGTTTCCACTTTTTTGCGTGTTTTGTCCTGTATAAGGTGGGAAAACCGTGATGGTTAAGTAGTAGCAGAAATTTCAATGGGACATGTACATTAATAAATAAATAAACAACGCTATAAAAAAAAACTTAAAAAAAGACTTACTTTAATTGTTACAAAATCAGATCCGGGAGCGACACTGATAGGTCCAGGTGGTCCTCTCTCTCCCTTGTCTCCTTTGGGTCCGGCAGGTCCAGTAGGTCCTTCGATTCCAGGAAGTCCAGATGGACCAATCTCTCCTCGTTCACCTGGTTTACCATCATTACCAGGGAAGCCTTGTGAACCTTCAGATCCACGATTGCCTTTTTCACCCTGAAAAAGAGGTAATAACAAATTAAATTGTTGATACTGCAATGAATTACATGAAGGAATAATCTCGTTCCGTGAATTAATTTAAACCTGACATTATGGTCGCAAGCTATTAATTAGATTTATAAACAATCAGTTTTTTTGACAAACCATATCGCTTTCAATTAAAACATTGTATTTGCTGTGGATTCTTCTCAAAATTATATAAAAAAGTCATTATCATTCACTCATTCTTCAATGTTCTTTCCGGGAAAACAGAGCAGAAACCAAACTCCTCTATACAGAGAATCTCTGCGTTAATTGGATCACGTCTTCTCACGTCAGTCCAAAAACTCTGATTTCGTTGTCAGAAAAAGGATATAATGTGAGTCATCAAAAATTGTAGGTAAAATTTGTTGTTTGAGAAAATTGTTGAGAAAAACATGATGAACGAAGTTATGGAAATCACATAACGGTAAATAGCTTGAAAATTTTCGATGATTGTTGGTTTAAAAAGCCATAAAAGAAGAATAGTTTCACATTTGTATTATCAAGACTGATGCTTAAAATTTTGCATATTAATAAGGTAAAACTTTGTTACGGGTGGAAATTTAGCTCCTGATAAAAAAATTATCCTGAATATTTTTTAAATATAAATTGTAAGATTGTCATATTTTTAAGTAATAATAATAATTAAGAATTCAAAAATCGCGCATCTTTGCGATGTCTTCGGGGATAGCAGGTATCTGCCGATCCGCTTTCAGACCCAAACCGGACAACATGTGTTAAGAATGGAATATTCCACGTAGTCCAAGTGTTTTAGTATTATCTCATGGACAGTCGCTATCCACACATAATAATAGATTGTATTTAGGGTGTGTGTCTGTTGGTATGTTCATTATAACTTCGATGTGAACGCTCTTGTGGGTAGGTAGAATATCGAGTGAGATATGAAATACTGCCTACACGAGTGTATATACCTACAGACATACACCATCGTGAAATTGTAACTAGTATGTAAGTTCTAGATAGGTAACTTAGCTACATAGGTTGTTTTTAGGATAGTTTGTTTTTCTTTGAGTTGTACTTATAATGGGGAGAAATATAAAATATTAACAGTGTGGTGAAATGGACACGAATTTAAAAACAATATAATGATACCTATGTGTGATCGCGCGGAATAGTTGCCAAGCGTCACCGAGTAAAGTCCCCGGGCATACTAGCTAGTAAGTGGTATGGCCCGGGTGAAGGATATTGTTTGAATGAAACAACAAAGTCCTTGCAACACATGTGTCACCACCGATACTAGGACGCGAGGATGCGATAGATCGGATACAGGCTAGGACACTACCCGCCAGGCCTCCGTGGAGAGCGTTGCTCCCGCCCTTGTGTGGCGGAGCCAGCAAGATGGGACCCCGCGGTTTCCCGCCCAGGACGCCGGGTTCCACAACCACTTCCCGTCAGGCATCCGTAGAAGCAGGTCGACCACTCCACCAGACGTCCGGGGAGGACGTCGTGCTGGCTCGCTGCTGCTAGCAGCGAGCGGAGACTGGACGCCGTGCTGTCCCGCCACCGGCCTTGGACGCATGGTGCAGACCTCCTTTGGGGCGGCAGCTGCCGGCCTCGGAACAATTCATCCTGAAGGCTACATGCCAGGATGTCCTCGAGGGATGGATTGCGTCTGCCTGAGTGCCCCAGGCAGAACGATCTTCAGGAAGCAGTCTGCGTGAGTTAGTCTCGTGTGCTTGTTTTATTTTTTTTGGTGATATAGACAATTAATGAATGGTGAATTAAAATACGTCTACGGACTATTTATTGTGTGTTTTTAGAAAAACAATCTATTTGAAAAAGGGGCGTTTTTATAGGACTAGAGGTGTAGATTTTAGATTAGGAAATTGATTGATTTTTATATTTTTTATTATTGATAATTTTTACATGTCTTCTGTTTCCTAATAAATGTATTAATAAAATTTGTGTTTTCATCATTCGCCTCACATCATAGTAATATGCCAAGCTTCTCAACCAAAACTTTTTGTTTTAAATATGTATATATTTTTTTTATTGTTGCTGTTTGCTGGTTACTCTTTACCTCCTTTCCAGCAAAGAAGGCCTTGTCAATTTTGGCGCCGCAACTGAGTGGCCCTTAGTGAAAAAAATACATCCTTGAGGGATGTATAATCACTATAAACGAACCCACGGTTTATAACCCTGAGAGATAAGGTGCTGGAAAGGAGATAGAGTTTTATCGTAAATTTATTGAGTATTTTTGTTAGTTGGCATATTGCTTGTTGTTTGGCGATGATGTAGAATTGTTATGGTTTGGAACATAATCAGTATGTTTGTGCCACGGGAAAATTAGTTTAATGTATGAAGAACAAAGCCGTGGGGTTTACGGCGGATGAATATTGCCCCCACTTTTTTCAGTATATTTTTGTGTGTCCCGTAAAAGGCGGGAAATCGAAAAATTACTACAGATGTGGTGTAAATAGATTAGGTTATTTTTTTAAAGTGTGTAATTTTGCTTAAGTTGTAAATAATTAGGTATAGATTTTTTGTTTCAAATAGTTATAGGTTGTATAGAAATAAGGCGCCTTAGATAAGTTCTAGGTATAACAGATTTTTTTTTAATTTTAGGTAGGTCAATTCAATTAGCGTAGATATGTACATATGTATATAATATTATTGTAAATAAAATTGTGATATTAAATGCTATGGGGTTTTGATAGAAACTGTTGTATACAGTATTGTGGTAGCTGGCAATGATGGACAGTTGTCGGAGATCCGAATGAGGGAACCAAGTGTTGATCGGTAGTAATTATCGATCGGCGGATTAAATCAAGTGGAGATTAATCAGGTTCTCAGGATCGCGTACACTGTAGAGAAATTGAAAGATAGGTTATTCAGTATGGGACAAGTGATAATTGGTTGGAGAAACCATATCGGGCTAAATAAGGGTGTTTAGTCAGTCCCAGGATAGGAATACCTACTTAGGATGGTATGAGATAGTAGAAGTCACCACCTTGGTTATATGTTTTAAATAGATTGTAAATATTATTGAGATGAGGGAAAGTAGAAATTGTTTTGGTAATCAATGAGTAGGTTAATTGATATATAATGATGACTTATGGAATTAGTTTAAAAAAAGCAACGTATCTATAGTAGGTACAGGGGAAGTTATTGTATAATCAATTTGTATGTGGGTGTATATTGTTATGGATATTGTAGGTTTTATATTTTGATAAGTTTGGTTGTTTCGCTTAAAAATAACCTGGCGCTCAGCTTGGGATTGTATTTAATAATATTTTAATTTGATAGGTATTGAGGTAGGTAGGTACTCGAAAATAATTTGTATATCTTGTAATCATAACTGTTGAAAGTGTGCGGGAAGATATGAGTTTAATTTGTCGTTTTAATTATGTGGAAAAAATCATTTCTAGTAATTAATGTCTGGTATATAAATAGATGGAGTACCTATTATAATATGTCTATGTGGATAGTTACGTTTTTTGTTTTGAAAATGTATGGAAAAAAAAAAAGGGCGCGATATTGAGTGCGGGGGAAAATAGAAGCACGTGGAGTGTAAAAGTGCGCGTTTTTTTTTTTGTAAGGAAAAACGCGGGAAGACAGTCTGTTGCGTGGGAGTTGAGTAGGTACGTATGGTGATACATGAAAGGGTGTGTTTGCAATACGGCGGAGAAGCGTGAAAGAGAAAGATGGTGTGAGCGAGAGGTATGTTGTTGAGGCACTGTGTAGAAAGGGAGAGGTAACGAGGGGAGAATTAGTAAAAAGGCCCTGTGAAATATGATTATGTGTAGATGTTAAGAGAAAAGATAGATCGGATCATGCGAGATGGCTGATCGAAGAGGTAAGAGAGGGAGATTATGAAGTGTGCCAATACTGCCTGAAGAACGCCATGAGGTGTCTGTATTGTGAATGAGAAGACCCTGTGTAACTACATACCTATCAGTTAATGTTTCGTTGTTGATTGCGCAATTGCTTGTCTATATTGAAATTGAGATAATGGGTGAATTTGAGAAAGAAATGGGTAATTATATAAATTTGTAAATGTATTTAAATTTGTAATTGTGTGAGTACCTACCGTACCTGTGAGGTACCCAGATGAGGGTATTTTTGAATCGGTGGTTAATTGTAAGTAATTGTGTTGTTTTTTATGTGTGGATGGCGAGGGATAATAATAGTTTCTTATGGATAATTTTTTTATCAAAAAGGAGGGACGATTGTTACGGGTGGAAATTTAGCTCCTGATAAAAAAATTATCCTGAATATTTTTTAAATATAAATTGTAAGATTGTCATATTTTTAAGTAATAATAATAATTAAGAATTCAAAAATCGCGCATCTTTGCGATGTCTTCGGGGATAGCAGGTATCTGCCGATCCGCTTTCAGACCCAAACCGGACAACATGTGTTAAGAATGGAATATTCCACGTAGTCCAAGTGTTTTAGTATTATCTCATGGACAGTCGCTATCCACACATAATAATAGATTGTATTTAGGGTGTGTGTCTGTTGGTATGTTCATTATAACTTCGATGTGAACGCTCTTGTGGGTAGGTAGAATATCGAGTGAGATATGAAATACTGCCTACACGAGTGTATATACCTACAGACATACACCATCGTGAAATTGTAACTAGTATGTAAGTTCTAGATAGGTAACTTAGCTACATAGGTTGTTTTTAGGATAGTTTGTTTTTCTTTGAGTTGTACTTATAATGGGGAGAAATATAAAATATTAACAGTGTGGTGAAATGGACACGAATTTAAAAACAATATAATGATACCTATGTGTGATCGCGCGGAATAGTTGCCAAGCGTCACCGAGTAAAGTCCCCGGGCATACTAGCTAGTAAGTGGTATGGCCCGGGTGAAGGATATTGTTTGAATGAAACAACAAAGTCCTTGCAACACATGTGTCACCACCGATACTAGGACGCGAGGATGCGATAGATCGGATACAGGCTAGGACACTACCCGCCAGGCCTCCGTGGAGAGCGTTGCTCCCGCCCTTGTGTGGCGGAGCCAGCAAGATGGGACCCCGCGGTTTCCCGCCCAGGACGCCGGGTTCCACAACCACTTCCCGTCAGGCATCCGTAGAAGCAGGTCGACCACTCCACCAGACGTCCGGGGAGGACGTCGTGCTGGCTCGCTGCTGCTAGCAGCGAGCGGAGACTGGACGCCGTGCTGTCCCGCCACCGGCCTTGGACGCATGGTGCAGACCTCCTTTGGGGCGGCAGCTGCCGGCCTCGGAACAATTCATCCTGAAGGCTACATGCCAGGATGTCCTCGAGGGATGGATTGCGTCTGCCTGAGTGCCCCAGGCAGAACGATCTTCAGGAAGCAGTCTGCGTGAGTGAGTCTCGTGTGCTTGTTTTATTTTTTTTGGTGATATAGACAATTAATGAATGGTGAATTAAAATACGTCTACGGACTATTTATTGTGTGTTTTTAGAAAAACAATCTATTTGAAAAAGGGGCGTTTTTATAGGACTAGAGGTGTAGATTTTAGATTAGGAAATTGATTGATTTTTATATTTTTTATTATTGATAATTTTTACATGTCTTCTGTTTCCTAATAAATGTATTAATAAAATTTGTGTTTTCATCATTCGCCTCACATCATAGTAATATGCCAAGCTTCTCAACCAAAACTTTTTGTTTTAAATATGTATATATTTTTTTTATTGTTGCTGTTTGCTGGTTACTCTTTACCTCCTTTCCAGCAAAGAAGGCCTTGTCAACTTAATTTCACGTACAGAGATTTTACGTAGAGCAAACACTAATACAGAAATTTTGAAGTGTGTCCAATCTTGAAAGTCTTCGTATCTGCATCACATTTCGAGGGGACGAAAATATTAATTTCTCCAAGAAGATTGAAGATACACGAGGAATAAGCAGAAAGCAGATGTTATGACGACCGGTGTGGCGCGCCAGGGCAAAATGAAAAAAGACCTTTTTCAAATTATCCTGCGTCCGGGTGTTACATGTATGTGTGTTCAGTGCATTCTATAAGTGTGTATCGTCGTGTTAGTACCCATAATACAAGATTCATATCTTAGTTTGGGACTAGCTCGGTCTGTGTGAATTGTCTTTACATGTTTTTTTTTTTTTTTTGAGATATATCTGGGTTTGCTATAAACCCAAATACAACCTTATACACCTTTCACACTAAGCTAAAAGCTTGTGCCGTGAAAGGGGAGTTTGCCGGCACCTGGGATCGAACCACGGACCCCATGTTCTGAAGGCCGAGACTCTACCTCCAGGCTACCGACGAACTGAAATTATGCTGCATTGAAGGAGACCGTCCAACCGGCATGCTCAGAAGTCTGGGGACTTCCATTTATCCGATTGAATTTCTAAACTAACAAGTTTGTCCATACAAGAGGTGCCATGATGAGCAGCCTGAAACAATGTCATGGCTGCACAACATTCTAGATAAGAGCGGAATACAACGAGTGGAGGAGTTGCTCCAAAATGCATAGAACAGAAAATTATCTTCATTGTGTTGGGAGGATCTAATTCGGCATTGGTAGAATGTACATAAAAGAAAATATTATTTTTTTTCGTGACAATAATATTATTCTTTGATTTGACGACAAGTCTAAAGAAAATAAGAATCGATAAAGTAACATTGAAAATTTAGAATAAAGGAAAAATGGAAAAAGATAAATCATTTGAAATATTTTTGACAGCAATCTTGATAATTTTGTCTATCAACAAAAATCTGTAATCTCGGTAAATGGGACAGTAAATGTGGTAAGTCTGACGGTAAAGAATTGATAATCTTTTCTTTTTCTCATCGTTATCAAAATCAGATTTTGAACGTTCTCTGTCTGTGAACTTATTAACGAAAATCAATATCGATGTGGGAGTTGTGAAATATTATTTGAGATAATAGCTGTTAATTTTAATGGGTAAAAATCATAACCTACATAATCGAACATATAAAAATAACCTCTAAAACTATTTGAATATCTATTAAATATATTGTTTAACAACCGAGTATTATATGGGTACAGTCAATATTTTCGACCGACGGTACTTGGTGGAAGTTCATGTTAAATATTTAGAAATAAAACACTTATATATTAAGTACTTCCACAGTGACTTTTTTTAACGCTAGTACGCTTTCAGGAGCTTCCGCTCTCATCAGCAGGCAAACCATATGATTCTAGGATGTTTTCCTTCTTTCAGAATTAAACTTTTTTTTATCTTTCCATCGTTAGTTCGTTCAACACGTCCTATAAGCTTACATTTTGGGGTTTTTCAATTTTCCCAACCTTTGCCATTTTGTAGCATTTGTTTCAACGCTGCTTATGACAAGATCTCGTCAACTTACGGATTGTAAACAGCAAAAAAAAAATGCAATTGTTATTGTTGTAAACTGTATAATTTTTTTTTGTCTGAAATTGTGGACTCGCTTCTTTTAACTCAAAATTAACGAATTTTAATTTAAATTATGTATTTTCGTATGACTTTGTGATTATGTATCAGCACTTTTTTCCATTGATTGTAACAAATGATAATTAGAATTTTTGAAAAGAATTTTATTGCATATTACATTGTATGTATATAACAGTGTGCTTTTTATTTATCTTTATCATAACAATTTTTAGATTCTCTCATTGTTGAACTTGTAATATTGTCGTATTCTTGCATTAAAAACTTGCCTTGCCATAAAATCAGTCCATTGTCATTTAAGATTGGAGCCTTTATCGACAATGTCGACGTCTTTTTTCTTTTGTCGGATGTTTTCATTTCTTATTTTATCTTTCAAGTTAATGCCTAGCATTTGTGCCATGAAACGCTATACACACGATTATAAAATAAGACACTGAAGATGGATTTGTTCCGAAAGGCTTCTGCCATTTAACTTAATCAATAGTGGAAGTTTTCTTTGCAATTTAATCGTTTTTATTTACACGTTACAAATATCTTTCACAGCGCTAACACCGACAAAATAAAATCTATTCTGTCTTTGAACAGAAAAGGTTCATTCGAAAAAATCATCATGGTTCAAATAAAATAAATCTATTGTAATCATAATACTCACCTCTCCCCTGCTCAGTTTTTTTATCAATAAAAATTCGAAGAATTGTGTTTCGGATAATTGTCGTTATCAATATAACGTATGAAAATTCGAACAATTGTGTTTTCTGATAATTGTGGATTCGAATAATTGTCATTCGAAAAAAAGTTAATTCGTACAAATGTTTTTTCGAAGAATTTTCCATTCGAATAATTGTGATTCGAATAATTTTCCTGTCACCACTCATATCACCCCCGCTCAGTTTCTTCGGTTTCCCTAATGTTTCATTGGTTGAAATTTCATACCAGCAACTTCGAACACCAAAATATCTCCCTTTATCACGGATAAATTATATCAAAATCCCGATACAGTATTGAAATATGCTTATTCACTTTCATTCAAACAGACATTGAAGGATTTATATTGAAATCTGATTTGATATTTTTGACATAAATTGTTTAGTATGTAGTAGCTACTAGAAATATTTGGAAACTCATATTTACAAAACGCTATGTAATGTTAAAAGACATAAATTGTCGAAACATTTCACCCTTAAGCTGAGGGTTGTTTGAAATGATTACTCTGTTTTACTTTTACATATTATGGAAACAAAAAATGTATTGAAGTTTGTAAGTTATTGCTTTTGATTTACAGTTTTTATGTCTTATTTTTATTGATTTGTTTATTTATTTATCTAATATACGGCTAATGCCTTTTACAGGATATAGAGAAAATAATAATACATTTCACATAAACTTAAGAGCTATACAAATAATAACTTAACCCTTAAATGCATGATTTTTTTATTTTTGCTGGATTTTTTTTTAAATGCAATGCTTTGTATATTTGAAGGAAAAAATATGAAAAAAAAATCAAAGATGAACATAAGCATTTATTTTTTGAAAAAAAAATGGTATGTAGCCAAATGGCTACATTATGCATTGCTATATAACTTACAAAAAAATAAAAAAATATACTTTATTTTCGTTTTTCATTAATAAGAAATATATTTTACGAGCGATGAAATTCTTTGAAATCTTTTTTTTTGTCAATTTCTGTATAAAATTCACTTTTAAAAAAACAAGTAAAAAGTTTCAAAATGCAAAACGTGGTTACTCGTCACACTGATATATTGCAACTGTTATTTCAAAATAAAAATGGCTGCCACAATGCAAATTACTCTATTATTTTGATCTATGGAATATTTCTAAATGGCAACAATGCGTGTTTACACTAACACTTCATTTGGTTAAAAAATATACAAGGTTTTAGGTATGTAGCCAAATGGCTACAAAATGCATTTTTAATATACGGTTGGTATCTTGCGAACAAAAACAATACGCAGCATAATGACAACAAGTTAAAAAAAATACTAATAAGTGGAATAATAATACATAATAAATGTAGGTATGCGCTAGTTATACAGTAGGTACAGGCAGCCGCACAGCATACACACACACACACACACACACCTCGTAACATTGTTTAACTGTATAATACCGAGGGTATACGTATACCTATGCTATGCAGGCACACTAAACATAATATGTTATATATTATATATTATGGCTCTACAATTAGTACAAAATCTTATGTCTTATGTGTGGTGTTTTATGAACAATACTACAATACTGTAATAAACATGCAAGCTGTCCTCTCAATGCCCAAATTAAAATAAAACCATCAAGATGAGTGGCAAGCCTCATCGCTAAATTTAAGAAAAATAATGTAAGAAGTGAAAGAAGAATTGGCGATGCAAATTATTAAATGTTTATTATTGTATTGTTCATTGTTAAAGCTGTTGTATCTGTTAAAAAAAAAAAAAAGTATGTAAGGACAGATCTATATGGCCTTCCGTTCTCTCTGCCTAACCCACTTGGGATGCGGCGTGAGGGAATAGTATAATATAGTTAATGTCTTTATTTTTTCGAAAACCTGCTTTTTACAGGACACTCAAAAACTTGGGGAAGGAAATGGGAAATCTTTTCTCTGCTGGGTGTTTTGTTTTATTAAAACGTGTATATATGTACTTTATAGTTATTTTATAAAAGGCGGAAATTCCCTAAAGGAAATTATTATCTAAAGATTTTAGAGGAAAACATTTCACGTATTTCCTAAGTAAGGATAAATTGAATTAATTATTTATTATTGTGTTTACTATTGGGATTAATTAAGTGTTTACAAATACAATTAATAATAATAATAATAAAACAAAACAAACAAAAAAAACACGAACACTCTAGAAGATTACGAGTCTTTTGTTTGAGGTAAGGATAATAATACAAATACTGAATAATGATGGGGGTATTTGAAAGAAGGTGAAGAAAAAAAAGTATCCTCCAAAGTACCTGTCATCCTTTTGAATCACGTCATTCAGGAGATCGTGTTCTGGAGAAAAAAGGATAAAAATACTGATTGGAGGATTGAGAAAGGAGCTGGAAACAGGGGACCGTAATTTATTGTTGTATTGGGAATAGAAACTGTATCATAAACAAAGTAATTCATTATTTTCTGATAATTTGATTATTTTCGTAGAATTTCAGGTAAAGTGCTGGCTTTCTTGTTCTTTTCCTCATCAAAAATATTTCATTTCTTTTAAAATTATAGAAGTACTTGTACATAGTTTTTTGTACGAGAAGGTTTTCTAAGTAAATCAGATAGGTACCTAATTATTTCCGTTAAAAATCTGTGATTTTATTCTCATAATAGCGGATGAATAAACATTTACTAGAGATTCGGATTTTTCTTCTGTCAATTTAAATGTCTTGTTGCACGAGGCGATCTAGACTATAGCACATGGAAAACCCTGAATCGACTTAGATCTGGTATGGGAAACTGCCGTGAGAATAGAGAATGTTGGGGTTTCCTAAAACACATTTTAGCGTTACGTTTTCGTGTTCCAATCGTTTGAGTGCAGACGACGTTGCGCCAAAGTGGCAATTTTCGTAACTATTGTGTATCTAAGCAACGAAATTGACACTTTCCTGCAACGTCGTCTTTATTCGAACGTTAACGGAACGAAAACGTAACGTTAAAATGTGTTTTGATTCAGGCCTCTGACCATGCCACAATTGTTGGAGTGTCCATTGTGCCCTGTCATATGCACTATGGAGGATATTTATGACGCATTTGTACGTGCTGTGCGTTTTGTACAGTACTGGAGATCAGTTTGATGGTTTTTTCTGGGTTCCGACACGATGATGTCTTGTAGGCAGGTGTTCCTTAAATATCATTGATATTATTATGAAATAAAAAGGTCTTAAATACACTTTCTTCTATTTCCGTGGTTTTAATAAATATAACAAACCTTAGGTCCAGTAATTCCTTTCTCTCCTTTAGGTCCTTCGATACCAGCAAGTCCATATCCTGAAACAAAACAAAACAAGCTAATGAAATAATAGTTTTTGAAAGCAAGTATGTAAACAACTTAACTTCCAAGAATTTATTTCATGTGTCTACAATTTAATAACGATAAGAATACTTTTTTCTTAGAGATAGCCACCCTTAATTGGGTGGTTGGTGGCATTTTAATAATAATAAACTATTATATATTGTGCAAAATATTTAGACAAAAATAATAGGATAACAACATGGTACACACAAATAATTTCGCTCAATTGGCGAGTTTATCGCAGAGACGCGATATCTTCCAACTTATTCAATTTTTTAATCGATTTAATGACAAAATGGATTTTTCATTATTATTTAAACATCCTTTTAAGAAATTTAAATAAAAAAGACACACCAATCGGAAACAGTTAGATGAAAAAATAAAATTTTAATAATCGATAAACTACGAAAAGCTGTTTCGTGTCACAAAAGCCTAACTTACTCTAGGATAATCCTTATATAGTTTGAAAGTTAATCCTTATTTTTTTCATTTACATATTTTAATAGAAAAAATACAAAATTTTGACAAGAAATAAAGGTCATTAATAGATATCTACATAAAAATATATGTTTTGAATTTTTTAACACAATTGGGCTCTGAACCAAGTCTTGAGTCGATTCATAAGCGTCGAAACTCTGTCGTGAACTCCTTAAGAAAGTTCACACAAATCGTCCCTCTTCTGACTAACTCTCGTATCTGACATTTTTGGCGAAATCGAGTTATGATCACCAATGTGTAGGTACTTATATGTGCCCTGCATGTTCTCACTGAAGATCACACCTGTAACTGTTACCGTTATCCTGGAAAAGCTTTCTGGTTTGTTGTCGTATTTACGAATTATTCTAAATAAAATGTGTTGTATCTACTAATTCCTCAAAATTTCATCACAAAAATAATTCTGAGATATATAAGAATAGGTACAAATAAAATAATGTTATATATTTACACTGTATCATATAACTAGGAGAGACGAAAATATGCACGGCAAAACACTAAAATCGCTCTCCTGAACAATTTACATGCAGATACGACAGTTTGGAAGGCGTCTGGACTCAGCATCAGGACAAAATGTCGCTTGTTCAATGCGTGCATCATCCCAATCCTTCTATATGGCTGCGAGTCTTGGCACTTAACCAAGGCTCAAGAGCGGAAGATACTAAGCTTTGAAAACAAGTGTCTTAGAAGGATTTTGGATGTCAGATGGTATGAACATGTTACAAATGATGCTGTGCGCCGGCGCACCCAGCAGAGACCTGTAATCTCCGTAATACAAGAGAGACGATGGTCCTGGCTTGGACATGTTTTGAGAATGCCCAATGATAGTTGGCCAAAAAGAGCACTGTTCTTCCGTCCGCAGGGGTTCCGTAGGCCCGGGCGTCCCTCTTTCACAATACACCGTTCCTATGACAACGATATCAGAGCGCAAGGAATGTCGTAGGAAGAGGTGACGCAATTGGCACAGAGACGCTCTAAATGGAGGAGGCTGGTTTCTGCCCTGTGCTCCCGAGAGGAGCGTTGAGGGCGATGATGATGATGATGAGATACGACAGTTAGTCAGAAGAGGGACGAAATGTGTGTCATAACTACAACATATCTACCTAGTTAATCTACTATACCATCACGGCATATCCCACAAGTGGGGCAGCCAGCAGACCAACTGCATATAAAACATGCAAGCTGTCTTCTCCGTGCCAATATAAAATCAAGACATTCAGGATGGGTGGCAAACCTCATCGCTGAATTTAAGATGTAAAGAGTCTTATTTTTTCGAACACCTGCCTTTTACAGGACACTCGAAAACTTATGGAGAAGAGTGGGAGACCAATTCTTTACCGGGGCTCCACCTAGTTAATACCTATTCAAATAGATTGACTATCTATCAGTGAGTGTGATCAATAGGAATGATTAATCTAGAGGGGTTCAAAATATGTTTTACATGAAAATTAGTAAAATATTATTCACATCACCACATTACTTTGATATATATGTAGGTTGTACCTACCCAATTAGTATATGGTAAGTTTAAGTTACACCATAAAATATGGTATATTATTTGTTCGATATATAATTGAACTAAAACATGTATAATTATTATGGTTAAGGTTTAAGTGTCAATAAACAATAAAAATCCCACATTATATTAGAAATATTTTCCTAATGATATTCTGAATGATAAACATCGTTTAACGAAATTAAACTAAAAAAATAACACGAAACACCAAACAGTTGGAAATGAATTCAAAAAAATGTTCTTCACCTAAATTATTAAATATATGAAAAAAAAAAATTTTTTTTACTTTAATATATTTTTTCAGCATCTGCTATGCTTCAATTCTGAATATAAAAAATATATCATTATTGTGATGATAATTGGATTTTCATGTTCCTAGGAGACTACGGTGAAAGATTTATGCAAATATTCTTTCATACTGTAACAACGTATTTGTAAACAGGTAAAGGTATCAGAAGTAAACTATCATAAGTCCAAAGAATCATAACACTCAAATAATAGATCGGCAAGTTACGAAGGCCAACACCTTTTTTTTGCGATATCTAGTTTATTGGATGAACTTTAGTAGAGAGTATTAAAAATTTAAAATCCCGTATTTATCTCGCAATATAAGAATTAAGAATTATTGCTTTATGGAAGAAGGCAGTCGAAATGCCTTGATTTTGTTACCATATGTTATGTTGTATACAAAAAAAAGCATGGACTTACGCGTCTATTTGACTCCATGCTCTTTTCCGGTAAATATAATTCTTGGGATATGATCTAGCTAGAACCATATTTCTTCTCATATCACAAAGGCTATAGTGAACCTACATACATACTTAACATCACAATAGCCTTTTCTTAGTGGAGCACTCGGCAAAAAAATAGGCTCCCACTTTTTTATGTAAGTTTTCGAGTGTCCTTAATCAGGCATCAGGTGTTTGAGAAAATAAATAGGTACATTTTTTTTTGAAAAAGATAATTATATCTGGGTTTTGTTATAAACCCAAATACAACCTTATACACCTTTCACACTAAGCTAAAAACTTGTGTCCTGGGGTCGAACCACGGACCCCTTGTTCACGAGGCTGAGTCTCTACCTCCAGGCTACCGACGAACTCATCATTTTACATCTTAAATTCAGCGACGAGCTTTTCCACCAATTCTGAACTCCCTCCTTTTTATTTTATGGACACGGAGAGAACAGTTTTTTTATTATGTGTAGCTCGTTTTCTAGCTGCCTGACATTTGGGATATGCCGTGATGGTATAGTTGTATTAGTTGTACTAGATTATCGACTTTCTACTAATGAGGGTTGTAGTTAATATGTATGTAATACACTCATTGATTTTCCACACTATACAATAAAAATAGGGGATTCTTAGAAAATGGCATTTCTCATCGATGAAGAAAATTGTACCTCAAAAATTTCCTAGAACTTATTATATTTTACATCTAACGTAATAATACAAAGTGTATGTATCTACGCACCCAAAAATTTAAATTGAAATCACGTACCAAAAAATCATGAATTTTCCGACGCGGTATAATCGCATTAAACAAACTCAATGGGACACCAATCAATGACGTGTTGGGGAGCTTTTTTGTTGTAAAGTTCGTGTAAAAAAATATTACAGGAAATAAACGTTAAACTTTGACGTTATTCGAATTGATATTATTTAACGTAATAACGTCAGATAATATGAGACAGATCATTTTGCGTCAAAATTATGATTTTAACCAACTTTTGAAAGTTTTGTGATATTTTATTTTTATTACAAAACACAGAATATTATATGATGGGCAGATGATAAAAAATTACATATTTGATCCATCTTAAACTTTTTCCTTTGTTTTACAGATTTTTCTGTTAATATTATTGTTTAATAACTAACTGAAGATTATTTATGCAAGTTCATGAAAACAAAAAATTTAAATGAAACAAAATATTTAGTAAATGACAAGTAGTTAACAGTTGAATTACTGTTTTTATTTCCATTTTAATTTCTTAATTCTCCAATGTTCAGTTCACAAATCTATCTATATCATTGCTGCATATCCCATAACTGGGGTAATAAGAAAACTAACTGCAATTAATAAGCACGCAAGTCGTCCTCCCTGTGGCAATCAAAAGTTTTATTATTTAAAATGGGTGGCATACCTTATCGCTGAATTTACATCAGTCGCTTTGTACGTGATTGTGAATAAGTGTACACGTGCAATTAATACAATATTTGAAAACTTAAAAAAAGAGTCGAGGACCAATAAGTTTCTTTATTGTTAATGTTTGAATTTTGTAATTGCACATCTGTAAACTAAAAATGGATATGAATAAAAATAAATTCAATGATTGAAAAGTCAAAGAAAGAGTGTAAAAGATATTTAACTTAATATGTTAGAATGAAATAAAAAATATAATTAATATTCATTTTTGATCATTTATTTTATCCGTTTCGACACAGGCTCTAGCCTAGTGAGGCGACAAAGTTCATAATTCTGGTACCAGTACAAATAATTTTAACTTAACATAACATGCATAGACCGAGCGTTCGATCGGTCTCTCAATAACTCAGATCGTTAACTTACAGATCGAGCTAGTCCCAAACTAAGATATGAATCTTGTAGCATGGGTACTAACGCGACGATATGCATTTACACAATGCACTTAACACATAAACATGTAACGTCCAGACCCAGGACAGTTTGAAAAAGGTCATTCTTCTTTTTGCCTTGGCCGGGAATCGAACCATGAACATCGTGACTTAAAGGCAAGAGCGTAACCACTGCGCCACTCTGGCCACCAATTTAATCTTTTTAATAATTTAACCTTACTTATGGAAAATAAATGATTTTTTAGTGTAATAGATTTCAAACAAAATTCACGTCAGGTGGAGGACTTTATAGACATGATATTTCAATTCTTTATTAAGGGCTTCCAAATTGGATGTACGTTCACATTATGTAGATTTTGAATGTTTTCATGTCAATATAATTAAATACATTTTGTATTCCATGCGTGAATTTACAAAAATAACAATTTTATTCGACAGTTTTATTATAACACATTTCCAAATATTAATTGAAAACGTAAAATTTTTATGTTTTTAATTTAGTACGTCCCGTGGAAGTACTATGAAGAAGAAAGAAGTGTATTATTTTTAATAAATTAACATAAACTTTCACCGAGCTCCGTCGGTAGTCAAAATTAATTATAATTTTTAAATTTTCATACATAACATGCCACATATCTCATCTTTTTTTGCAATAGTTGTACAATAAAATGAAAAAATAAATTTAATTGTTATTTTAGAACAATTGATATTTTCGTATTTAGCAGCGTCCACACAGCTGGATGAAAACACTCATCATCAATCTTCAATCATTCATTGACAATTCGGAGCATTCTCCAAAGAAATATTCGAATGAATAATAATAATATGACTTTTTATATTGCGCGCTACTGTGATAAAATGCCTTCGTTACCCTCTGGACTTCGCTCCACTCTCGGATATTTCTTAGCCAGGACATCTGCAAGCTTCCCACACCGCGACTACCCTCAATTTATTCCTTCAAGATGAGTTGGAGCAAACCATATTTTTTTATTTCGAAGAACGTGTCCCAAATATGCCATTTTCTTCATCTTCATATTAAGTATTTTAAATCTGAAACTCTTCTCGTGTATACCATTTCAGCTGTCTATGCTTCAATATTCTTTTCATAAATTCATTGATATTTACAGTTTTTAAATCCACTCATATAATATTATGGTTACTTGTTATCTATTGTTATCATTATACTAGGTATATAATGAATGTTCGTACAAGTGATGATATTAAATTACGGAATGTAAAATCATGCATGATATCCTTTGTAATAGGAAGGTATCGAACAAAAAGAACAACTGACAGGATACGAGAATACATCAATGTATGTATAACCTTACATTCTTTCAAACGTTTTTTAGCTTTCAAAAATATGAAATGATTCAATAATGAGCATGTCTATTGTAAAAATAACGAGGAACATTGTCAATATAACAATGTGCTTTTATTTCACGTAGGTACTATTATCCTGATATTCATATTATGTCCTCCGGGTGTTTTTGTTGGAAAATATGAAGTTCATAGTTGAACACATTATTTATTATGTTTAATATTAACTAATAATGCGTTACAGTAAATTGATTTTTCTTACAAGTTTTTTGTTGTTCAATTTATTACTTGTTTTGATTATGAAGGGTTTAAAATATTATCTTTAATATCAAACTTGGTTGGTGATAGGGAGATGGATATAGGACAAGGGAGATGTCAGTAAAAATTAGTTTGTCAATGACTTCATAAGTCAAAATCAGGTCACTCAATTACAAAAATGCGTGAAAACTTAAAATATTTCTTTTTCCTTAAATAAATAAATTTTTTGTTTGATTTTGTTGGTACTAACTTTGTGGTAATCACGAAACATTTTTAATTAAAGAATTAGTTAATTATGTACTACAACCACTTTAATTTTTTTAAAAACACTACCGGTTTCAACGCACAGATGCGTCATTGACGAGTGTTATACTAAAACTTTTAGTATAACACTCGTCAATGACGCATCTGAGCGATCTAATTCTTTAATTAAAAATAAATTTTTAATATGAATGAATAAATAAAATGAATGAACATTTTTCTTTTGATTGAGAATTTGAAAGAAAATTACCTGATGCTGCAGAGCCGTATCCAGAACCAACAAATTCTCCTTCATCTCCACTGTATCCCCCTGAAATTGGTAGAGGTGGGGCTGGGGGACCTGGAGGTCCTGGTTTTCCTACCGGACCTTGCTCTCCTGAAAAAAAGAGAAGTATATTTTATTGCAATATTTATATGTTTTGGGTTTGGATGATAAAAGGATGCCGAAGAAGATGTATCTGTCAGAAAGAAGAGGTGTGAGAAGCGCGACCTCTTTTCCGTAAGTTTTCGAATATTCTGGAAAAGACAATGTTCGAAAAAATGGCATATTAAATCTTAAATTCAGCGATGAGGTATGTCATCTATACTGATGTCTTAATTTATTGGCACAGAGAGGTAAGCTTGCATGTTTAACACATGTGACTGAACCACTAACTATCTTACTTGTGCGACGTGCTGTGATGGCATATTAGTTGTATTAGATTTATTTGCATTTAACCTGCTTGAATATAACCATTAAAAAAAGCTTAAATAAGCAATTATTCTTCACTTATATAATAATTAAATTTTATCTTTAAAAAAAGCTAAAATCAATTTCATATTGCTCTGAATAACATAATAAAATAAAAAAGTAGATATGTTAATAAATTTAAAAAAAGCTTAATATTTTTGGTCCAGTAAATCAATTTAACTGATCGTTATCACTTACGCTTTCAAAATTTCAAAAGCCTGAATCGTGAGGTATTAATAAAAATTTACGCAGGCACTTCATAATCCAACCCGATGAGGCTATTGAATGAAGAACTATCTATGAAGATAATATTATATGGAAACCTATCAATCTTTATCACTTTTCACATTAATGCATATGCATCACCGCGTTTTCGGATACCAGTCGCGCAGTCTATAATTTCATTTTCTCACTTTGTAATAAAGGTCGTCATAGTGTATTGTTAATTAAATTACGTTTTCAGATATGATTCAATATTTAAAAAAAAAATTATATTATGTTTATCTAATATATAAAAGGAAGTCGTGTGTGTTACAACACTTATAACTCAAGAATGGCTGTACCGATTTGAATGATCTCTGATTTGTTAGATTCTTCTCCGCCCGGAATAAACTATAGGCTATTAAAACATCTTACAAATTCACGGGAAGAAACAATATGAAGAAACTTATTTTCGCCATACATTTTTAATTTCAAAAATAAAAACAATATGGAGAGTTATGGCGCTATTAGCGCCCCCACGTCGCCTGTTGCATTGTGCTAAAATCTGCCCTAAGATGGCAAAGTATGATATGTCACTTTTTTGGTCAAATTGAGTTATTGGTATCAATGGATTCGTCTCTGCGAGATCTACAAGATGGCAAAATATGATATGGATATGGTTTATATTATTTGAATTAAACAAGGATTTCAAAATATAACACAACAAAACATAACATAACACAACACGTGTAGACAATTCACACAGACCGAGCTAGTCCCAAACTAAGATATGAATCTTGTATTATGGGTACTAACACGGCGATACACATATACAATGCACTAAACACATATACATGTAACACCCAGACCCAGGACAATCTGTAAAAGGTCATTCTTCATTTTGCCCTGGCCGGGAATCGAACCCGGGACCTCGTGACTCAAAGGCAAGTGCGTTAGCCTCCGCGCCACACCGGTCGCCATGATATGTATATCTATGATATGTCGCCATGATATGTCGCCATGATATGTATATATATGATATGTACGTTTTCAGGATTTCCTAAGATGGCAAACTATGATATGTCTACATATCATAGTTTGCCATCTTATGTATCGGCATCGCGATAGTATACTCGTATGTCTACATATCATAGTTTGCCATCTTATGTATCGGCATCGCGATAGTATACTCGTATGTCTACATATCATAGTTTGCCATCTTATGTATCGGCATCGCGATAGTATACTCGTATGTCTACATATCATAGTTTGCCATCTTATGTATCGGCATTGCGATAGTATACTCGTATGTCACAAGACATATTTTGTAATATTGACTTTTCGGTAATATAGATGATGGCTAATTATGATTTATCTACATATTTATTTATTTATAAAATTATAAAAATATACATTTTTTATAATTTAAAAAAGCAATACACTAGTAATTACAAACTCAAACATATCGTCGCTGGTTCAATGAAACCTCTTATGTGCTCCAAACCAAATTTTACAGGAGACGCAAAAAACTGTTTAAAACTCCACAGATCAACAAATGTAACCAATTTTTTTATCAAATTCATGCAAGACGTCAAAATATATCACATGGAGTTAAATAAAAGCATAAAACAATGTTTTTTATATATTATTATTGCATTTTTCTGAATTATTGACACATACGAGATTTCATTTGGCACATGAAACCTCGTATGTGTCTAAAGTGACACATAAGAGGTTTCATGTGCCAAACATCAACTGTCATTATGCGTTTATGAATGACGCATACGAGATTTCATAGTATATTTTAATGCAGAACTATCCTAAGTGTGATTTTCGAAGGAGAATTTTAAACCTTTGTATTATAAAAAAAACAATATTTACATAAATATCTGAAGCAAATTTAAAATGCATTATTATTTAGAAATCTTATAACTCTCATTCATTACATTATCTCGAATCTTGTCATTATCATTTCTTAATACTGTACTTAACTCAGGTTGACTTAAATTTTAACTTAGGATAATATTCTACAATAAGGTTGCGACATGTTAAATGTGACAGATAGTTTTCACATCATTTGATTTTATAATCACATCATATATCACGAAATTATTAACTGCTACTGTCAAATTCATCTCAATACAGACTTTGTTTTCTTATCTAACCTACCTTACTTCTGCTACAAAATAATACTTGCAAAACCATTTCAAGTTTTGTCTGGAAAGGTTATAATTCTAGTGAACTCGCTGGATTACTCCCAGTATGTCCATTCAAACAACACACTTTGAAAGTGGTCACAGATACCTCAGTAAATTTATAGTAATTTCATGCTAATTTAGTAATGATACTTTTAAGTTTAAGGTGAAGTAAAAGAAAACAGCAATTGGTACAATCAAATTATTTTTTATTTGCCTTTGTAAAAGGCAGACTGTCATAAAATACATGGAAATCTTTATCGATCACAGGCTTTAGTTCCTGGAGGCATTTATATTTTGACTCCGTAATGGGGATCTTCCTCTCATACAGATTAGGAGGCATGATTTCTCCCACTGTGCTATTTCTTTGCAAAAGTGGCGAGAAATCTTCTCCATAACCTAAATTGTAGAGGATATCCCCATTAGGGAGATATTTTAATTGGCGGATGTCGGTGACTTTGGATCCGCCCACTGTAGATGATGGTCTTAATGATTTCAAATTGGATGGCAAGAGAGAAAAGTTTTTGAAGAAGTCATAGTGCAGAACATTAATTTTATAAGGATGTCTCTCTCTTGCCATCCTCATTCTACAGACATAATCAGAAGGTGCATGAATTGGAGGGTAAAAATAACCCTCCAGAGTGGCATGGACTGAGTCAGCCTCCATCTGTGTGTGGCCTTTTTCAAGATAAAACTGGGTCACATGCACATTATTTTTATAACTAAAGTCTCGAAGAGCAGAGCTTAGAACTTTGTTCCTGTTTTGGTAGACGCACCCATCAGAGATGAGCACAAACTCTTCATATCCTATCCCCAGTTTCGATGATAAAAAGTCAATAATGCAGCTGGTGAACTCATTACTTGTTACGCCCCCATCAACCTCATTCCAAACATACAAGTACACGTCTTTAGTATTTATTTCATAAATGGTAAAGTCGTGTACTTGCAGTTTTTGCTTATAATACATAGATGAGGCATTCGTCTTGGGGGCGAGCAAAACACTTTGTAAATCCATTGTAATAACTAACTTTTTGCCATTCGCCTCTGAGGTAAGAAGACGTTTGGCTTCTCTGCATTCTTCTTTTTTTTTCATATGTGCGGCATATGTTTCCTCAGGAAGATTTCCTTCTTTATATTGACAACACATGTCGCACATATCTTTACGAGGGTGATGTATTGCGATATTTTTATTTTTTTGCAACACATCACAAAAGTGCTTCCTACCAAAAAAGGGTTTTAGTTCTGCCTTGCACCACTCTTCATAAATCTTGTGCATGTGAGACCATGATTTAAAAGTTGCTTCGACATACACCTTCTTAGATGACGATCTGCAGTAATGACTTGGCACCTTTGGTATTAACGCCAACCAGTCATCTAAGGCCTGCGATTTCACACAAACATTGTCCTCCTTTTTCAGCAAAGCTTTACGTATGGATTCATTTTTTAAGGCTTTCTTTTTTTCAATAATTTTTTTAGAGATTAACTCTGATGTTCCATGTTGAGATTCTTCGGCTTCACTTGGCATTTGGTTTTCTACCAACTCTTCAATTTTTGAGGACCACCTTCTAAAACTGTCTTCTCCGATGTCCAGGGTGTTAAGAAAAAAATTTCTGCACACCCTAACATTACAACCATCATCGTTCTCCAACATTATGTCATGGCCCTCTAATTTCGCCTTTTTGGTAGCTGGGACCACTCGTCTTTTCACCACACTTCTTGATGTTACTAATGCTTTAACGTAGGCACGTTTTGCAGTCCAGTCCTCTATCTCCCAAAATTGAGCAAATAATTGCTCCCTTTTTTGGTCCGAAATAGTTCCGCACATGTAGGACCTGGTGCTTTTGCATTTCATGGCAGAATGGTTGCATCGTTTTTTAACTGAACGAGCGGCTCTTTCTACAGATCCTACAAGTTTGGATTGGTTTCTTTTGAAACCAATATAATTGGTCCCTGACACCCTATTTTTCATTGCTTCTTTAATAATATGCTTCTTTTTTTTTGTTACTGATGATTTACCTGAAACAAATGCCATACAAGTGAAAACTTTGTAGTTCCTAAGTGTCGTGATAATAGTGTTGTATTGAAGTAATCACATAACATTAGCTGTGCGACTGAAGATTTGTATGCAATCAAATGTAATACATACCTATTTGAATGGAATCTCTAGATATTGGTTGAATCTCCTCTAAACATATTCCATTATTTTCAGTATTTAAATCTGGAAAATAACAATACATAAATATGAATATCACTCGGCTAGACGAACAAACAGAATGTCAATTATATGACGCTGGATTTATGTGTTTTCAAATATAAAAGCATGCATACCTATATTATTTGCTTCAACAGTTATTGGATGAATCTCCTCTACATAAATCTTGTTGCTTTCAGTGCTTAAATCTGGAACAAAAAGAACAAGTCAATATGAATATCACTCGGCTAGACGAACAAACAGAATGTAAATTATATGATGCTGGATTTATGTGTTTTCAAATATAAAAGCATGCATACCTATATTATTTGCTTCAACAGTTATTGGATGAATCTCCTCTACATAAATCCTATTGCTTTCAATACTTAAATCTGGAAAAAAACAAATACATTAATATGAATATCACTCGGCTAGACGAACAAACAGAATGTAAATTATATGATGCTGGATTTATGTGTTTTCACATATAAAAGCATGCATACCTATATTATTTGCTTCAACAGTTATTGGATGAATCTCCTCTACATAAATCTTGTTGCTTTCAGTGCTTAAATCTGGAACAAAAGAACAAGTCAATATGAATATCACTCGGCTAGACGAACAAACAGAATGTAAATTATATGACGCTGGATTTATGTGTTTTCAAACATAAAAGCATGCATACCTATATTATTTGCTTCAACAGTTATTGGATGAATCTCCTCTACATAAATCCTATTGCTTTCAATACTTAAATCTGAAAAAAAACAATACATTAATATGAATATCACTCGGCTAGACGAACAAATAGAATGTAAATTATATGATGCTGGATTTATGTGTTTTCAAATATAAAAGCATGCATACCTATATTATTTGCTTCAAAAGTTATTGGATGAATCTCCTCTACATAAATCCTATTGCTTTCAATACTTAAATCTGGAAAAAAACAAATACATTAATATGAATATCAATCGGCTAGACGAACAAACAGAATGTCAATTATATGACGCTGGATTTATGTGTTATCAAGTATAAAAGCATGCATACCTATATTATTTGCTTCAACAGTTATTGGATGAATCTCCTCTACATAAATCCTATTGCTTTCAGTACTTAAATCTGGAAAAAAAACAATTCATTAATATGAATATCACTCCGCTAGACGAACAAACAGAATGTAAATTATATGACGCTGGATTTTTGTGTTTTTAAATATAAAAGCATGCATACCTATATTATTTGCTTCAACAGCTATTGGATGAATCTCCTCTACATAAATCTTATTGCTTTCAGTTCTTAAATCTGGAACAATAGAACAAGTCAATATGAATATCATTCGCCTAGACGGACAAACAGAAGTTCAATTAATTGACGTTGGATTTGTATGTATTCAAATATAAAAGCATGCATACTGATATGATTGATTTAAATAAGTATAGGCTCACCTAAATTGTTTGATGATTCGCCACTCAAGGTGCTTTTGTTAGTATCCATATCATCAATTACATTCAAAAAATTGGAATCTGAAATCACAAAACAGACACACAATCAGCATGGATATTTTGAAAACTCATATTAAAGAAAATTGTTACAATAAATTGATAATAAGTCAAAACATAACATTCACTCTAGTATATTACCTTTCTCCTCAGATGTAGACAGGATGGGAACATTTTCAATGATTGCATTTACACTACCATGTCCTGGAAATAAAGGGAATCAATTACCACGTGCTAATTAACTTTAAATAGCTTATTTTCTATTTTATACCACCAAAAACTAAAGTAATAATATGTGTGACGCCACAAGATACTTCATTTACTCTAAATAATGAAAAAGATTGTCAATTCAAAATGAAAAAACAACATTTCAGAAACAGTCTTACCTCGATTTGGCGTTGATTTTTCTCGTGACATTTCTACCATCATTTTTGTTCTTTTATTGATTGAAGCAACAAATTTCCTCTTATCCATTTTAAAATTGTTTATTTTATTACTTCTAACGACGAAAACGAAATCCAAACGAGCACACTACAACCAACTCAAACAAGACGCGATTTAACTTGACGGACATCCAGCTGCGCGGCTAAATTGACAAGCGAAGTAGAGTGCTGCCATATTCAAAATTATTTTTTCACAAAAGTAACTAGAAGACCATTTAATTAAAATATATTTCACTCAAATTTTTTTTTTTTTAAATTCAATTCGTCTTACATAATATAATTTTACCTATTTCAAATATATTGTACAATCCATAAATGGTCTATCTTTGTAAATAAGATAAATTTAATTGTTAATGCATTGCATTATTTCGTCAAAAACATCGTTATTTTTATGAGTGTGGCAACTTAATTGAGAGACTGATAAGCGGCGTCATTTTGTCACATCACATAGGAGCTTTCATACTAAATCGCCAGTACTGGATTCGCTAATATCTGATTCGTGAAACCTCGTATGTGTTCGAATGACACATAAGAGGTTTCATGAATCAACTTTTGGTGACGGCCGCACATAAGAGATTTCATTTTTACTTATAACATTTGATATACATATTTTAGCACATAACAGGTTTCATTGGCATACGCAGCTTGACGAGACGAACATTTTGACACCAAAAACTCATTTTTGGAAATTTTGACACATAAGAGGTTTCATTGAACCAGCGACGATATATTACTTGTTAATCAAAATAAAGAATGAGCGGATGCAAGAAGAGTGTTGTGGACAGAATGTGCGTGAATAAACTATGGTGGTTTGGACATATTGAACGAATGAACGAGGTAAGAATGACAAAGAGGATATACTTGTCTAAAAGAAGGGATGTGAGGAAGTGCGGGCGTCCGAGAACCACGTGACTTGATCACGTGGATCAGATTATCAAGGACGGCCGCGTGTTGAGTAAGAGGAACCGACGTGCGTGGTATTTTTAGAGGAAAGGTGTTGAAAGGGGGGAGGATGTGCTGGACCTTCTCGTGGTCTCCCCCGTGAGTAGCGCAATAAAAGAGATAAATGAAAAACTTAAACCAAGAGAATAAAGAAACGAAATTGAGCGATCAAAGAGAATAAAATGAAAAAGCGTGAAACGAACCAGCACATTCGAGGCGGTCGAACGTCGAAAGACCTCACGACCAAACCGGTGAAAAAAGGTCCTTTTAAGGGCCAAAACAACGAACACAATAGTGGGAAAAATAAAAATAATAATACTAGAAATGATAATAGTTTTACCAAAAATGACGACCTGCAGAAAGCAGGAAAACTTTTTAGAATTGGGCAGGTGAATGTTGAGGGATTAACCAGAGCAAAGGCCGAAATTGTTTCAAAAATCATGAAGGAGGTAGATGTGATAGCTTTACAGGAGACTCATGTTGTGCAGGAGGACGCACATAAGCTGGATATTCCGGGATTTGCAATCATTGCTAGCAAGGGACATAATAAACATGGAATGGCCACATATGTTAGGGCAGAGCTTGAGAATGAGTCCTCCATGACGGACGAGAGTGATTACCACATAAGTATTAAGGTACGTGACCTTACTGTGGTAAATGTCTACAAACCGCCCTCACGGGGATGGACAGTTGAAGTTCTACCCAGTTACGCACACCCAACAGTGATTATAGGTGACTTTAATTCTAGAAACTCACAATGGGGTTATACTTCTGATGATAGGGATGGAGAAATGCTGGCAGAATGGGCTCAGCTGAATAACATGCATCTCCTATATGATTCGAAGCAGGGAGGAACTTTCTTGTCTGCACGATGGGATACCGTAACATCTCCAGATCTATGTTTTGTCACGACCACCAGGACGGGAAACCCTATGATGGCAAGCAAGGAAATACTTAAGCGATTTCCTAGAAGTAGACACTCACCTGTTATAGTTACGATAGGCCTGCAAATCCCCGTAATCAACCAACCAAAGCTTTATAGATGGAACTTGAGAAAAGCAAATTGGGAGGGATATACTGCATACGTAGAGAGTATAGTGAACAGAATAAAGCCTGAATTAAGTAACTATTCGAGATTTGAAAATCTGATAATGAATGCTGCAAGAAAAACGATACCTAGAGGATTTCGTAAGAATTATATCCCGGGATGGAATAAGGAGTGCGAAGAAGCTTTTGCAGATTACAAGAGCACTGGAGCGGAAGAATCGGCTAATGACCTAATAGATCTCCTGAATGATGAGAGACATAAGAGATGGGTCGAAACCGTTGAACAGATGGATTTCACTCATTCTAGCCGAAAGAGCTGGACTGTGCTTCGCAAACTGGGGTCAGCACCACAAACTAAGAGAGAGAGAGCTGTTAATGTGAATCAAGTGGCGAAGAACATATTCAAAACAAGTAACATCAAGCCTAACACAAAACATAAACTCTCTACACGCAACCAGATAAAAGATGAAATCATGAAGTGCCCTTCGCATACCCCGTGGGCGAATGAAGTGACCATCGATGAGGTAAAGTCAGGAATCAAACTCATGAAAAAAGGCAAGGCGGCGGGAAGTGATAATATCCTTCCAGATTTTCTGATCCACTTGGGTGACAGAGCATTGGAATGGATTGCTAGATTCTTCTCACTGGTTATAGATACAGGAAAAATACCAAAAACTTGGAAGGATGCCAAAGTTATCGCTATCCTGAAACCAGGTAAACCAGCTGAAGACCCGAAGAGTTATAGACCAATTTCACTTTTGTCGGTTGTATACAAGCTTTTTGAAAGAATATTGGCTACCAGGTACACCCCGGAAATAGAAAAATTCTTACCGGTAGAGCAAGCGGGATTCCGAGAAGGACGCAGTACTTGCGAGCAGGTGATTTCACTTACAACACATGTGGAAAATGGCTTTCAAAGAGGTGAAAAATCTGGCCTGGTTCTTTTGGATCTTACGGCAGCATATGACACGGTTTGGAGAAGGGGTTTGATTCTCAAAATAACTAAAATACTCAAATGTAGAAAAACTATCAAACTACTAGAAAATATGCTATCAAATAGGAGAATCAAGGTATACCTGGATGGGACCGTAAGTGACACAAAGTTAATACAAAATGGCCTCCCACAAGGATCAGTTCTGTCACCCATTTTGTTCAATCTATACACAGCAGATGTACCACACACAATGTCAAGAAAATTTATATATGCAGATGATGTGGCGCTGGTGGCTCAAGCGAAGACCTTTGAGGAACTGGAATTGACTTTGAACGCAGACTTAGAGAATTTCCAGAAATACTTAGAGAGTTGGCATCTGCAGCCAAATCCAAAAAAGACCGCAGCGCTGGCATTGCACTTGAATAATAGAGAGTCGGAAAGGGAGCTCAATCTGTATATGTGCGGCGAGAAGATTCCAAATGAGAAAAACCCAAGATACCTCGGAGTGAAGATCGACAGAACCTTGTCATACAAAGCGCATCTCGAAGGGGTTAAAAATAAGCTGAAGGCCAGAAATAACATTATTAATAAACTGGCAGGAACCTCATGGGGCAGCAGGGCAACGACACTGCGAACATCAGCAATGGCCCTGGTGTACAGCTCGGCAGAATACTGTTGCCCAGTATGGGAAAGAAGTGCTCACTGCGGTAAGGTCGACGTCGAGTTAAACAAGACAATGCGGACCATAACAGGCACCATAAGGTCAACTCCATCTCAATGGTTACCGGTGTTGTCTAATATCGCACCGCCTGACCTACGCAGGTCCCATGCCACATTACGAGAAATGAATAAAATCAGGGAAAAAAGTCAACTACCAGGCTACGAAGACATATTTCACCCACCTCATAAAAGGCTCAAATCTCGAAAACCTATATGGACCGTCAATTCTGGGGAACTTGACATTAAAAAACAATGGAAGGAAAGATGGACCACAGGGGACATTACAAATAGGCACCTGGTAGTGGACCCCACAATCCAAGTACCTGGTTTTGATCTGCCGAGAAGGGTTTGGGTACAGCAAAATAGAGTGAGGACAGAACATGGATGCTGTAACTACTTGCTCTGGAGGTGGGGAAAAAGAGATTCCCCTAATTGTGAATGTGGAGATGTGCAGAGTGTGAGACACATAGTGCAAGACTGCCATCTCAAAAAATTTAGCGGGGATCTGCGGGACATCCACGAAGCGGGACCGGAGGCGGTGAGCTGGCTCTCGACACTAGAGCCAAGACTGTAGAGGACACGACGCAGCCCACATGGGTTAAGATTCATCAACACCGAGCCATACGAAAAGTAAAGTAAGTAGGAAAGGTGTTTAGAAAAAAATATTCATAAAATCATGGATCCATTTAAAAATAAAGTTTTTTGTTTTTTATTTACATTAAGGAATTTTAGCTTATAACATTAAGTTGGAGAATAAAGGTAGCTGACAGGGAAGAGGAGACTCCTAGATTTAGCCAAGGCCCATCCAGGGCTGTCTTGCTTATGATGATGATTGTAATAGTAAAAGTTGCCTAAGCATGGTGTTTTATTAGGCAAATTAGAGAAGATTAATATTTTAGAGATTTCTTAACAACTTCGCTGCTTTCTCCGCACATGTGCGGAGTACGATTTTCAATCCTATAGCCGACACCGCACTTGTGCGTGATCGAATCATGGTCTTTGAATGATTCAATATAAAGTCGGCATTCGTAATGATATGTTTTTTGTAGTGTGGCACTGCTCACGACACATCTAAAATGTTATTACGGTGTTTGGATTTTACTTTGCGAATTTCATACCGCCTGAAATCGCTTGCGAATATGGATGATGAAGAAAATTTGTCAAGACATAAAAGAGTGAGATTATGAATGATTTATCAATTAACTGACAGTGATATTGAAGTAGAACTATGTTCAGATGACACTGATAAAGATTATGATATCGACAATGAGATGTCTTCAGATGATGATGACGAATACCAAGGTCATGAACAACTAACCTTCAATCAAGTGGCAATAAATGTTCCTCCATCTACTGATCGTCCTGAAACCGTGGAACCTTCTCTCGAAGTTCTTATATGGTTAATAACATACTATTTACTAAGCAGAATGAATTTTTCAGCAATCCAGGAACAACTCCGATTGATTTTTTGATTATTTTTTTTGATGAAAAGTTTTAGTGATGGTTACGTTTAGAGACAAATACCCAAGTATTGATATTATTTCAAATATCTGGAGTTACAGAACAATCCAGAATCACTAAATGGAAGGATCTAATCATTCCAGTTTTTTTTGGGATTACTTATTCATATGGGGACTATACTGCTTAGTCGTACGAGTATCTTAGTCGATTGGAAGACTAGAAGATTGTTTTCAATTAGAATATTCGGAGAAATAATGTTTAGGTATAGGCACAGTGAATTTTTCATAGAATTATTTTATTTAGGTTTATATTTTCGTTAATAAAGTAACTATTTGTAAACAACATGATTTCCGCACATGTGCGTGATCGGCACTGAGGTAGAAATTTTCATTGTCAGTGCCAGCTCCGCACATATGCGGTTTTTTTTTATTTATTTTTTTCCAATCATAAAAAACAAAAAAAGTAAAAATGACAAATAATTTCCAAAAAAGAATATTTTTTATATAGAATAATACGAAAAACCGGGAGCGGATTTCCTCAAGATACTACTATGCTTGGGAGGCAGCGAAGTTGTTAAGGAAATCAATGTAATAAAAAGAGGTTTCAGTCAATCAATAATTAAAATATTAATAATTAATTATTCATAAAATTTTCATGTATTCACATTGCATTCTCAAGTTTGCTAGTTTTATCTTACAAACAGAAGGAAGCTACATACGATATGTCCTAGACATATCATGTTTTGCTTACTTTGCAATAGGAGATCATATTTTGGCATCTTATATTAAGATGCCAAAATATGATATGTCAGGTAGATAGTCAGATATATGACAAATTTCATTACTTTACATTTGGAAATAACATATTTATGTTTTTAACTCAATAGATAACCATTTTGTCTACATATTTCCATTATTATATTTCTTTATTGTCATTTCCCTGATTTTCACCAACACATCAAACTTTAAATTTGCTCTCCTGTAAAGTTTGTTAAAAGTGACATATCATACTTTGCCATCTTAGGGCAGAAATAATCCGTAGGTTCTGCTATATTAAGAACCAAATTACTTTAACTAATATGAACGAAATGTGTACTAATATTTGTTTACTATAATTCGGTAGTTACATGGCAATAGGTTGTATCTCACTAAAACATAATTTTACAGGAGAGCAAAAACAAAGTTTGCAAAAGAGATATTTCAGCCAAATTTCGAGCATTATATATCAAAATGAAGGTAATTATTATTTTTACAAGATAGATGTAACATTCTCTTAATAATTTCTTCTACAAGATGTATGTAACATTCACTAAATAATTTCTTGCAATTTAAAGATATTTGAGTTTTTTTGCCATGTTGATGAAAACAATCTTTCTACATGTCAATAAGTTACGTCTTTTCTCTCTTTATTCTGACTATAAAGAGACATATCCTTTTGCCACATCAAATATTACACTATTTTGAGCATTTTATGGAACAAACTTGAAAACGCAAAAAATGCGAGATACAACCTATTGCCATGTATCTACCAAATTATTCGACTAATATTTATGTATCGATAGATCTTCTGTCACATAAATGTGGACGTGCACAGATTATATTTGAAATTATATTTTATTTTTGCAGATGGAAAATTATTATTGAACCAAAAATTGTGCTATTAAAGATGAAAATAAGAATGTGTTCATGTAGGTAGTTCTGATGCAAGATTGTGTAGTGAAATTTGCAGACAGAGAAAAAAATTACGAAGAAAATTATTTACGGCTTACATTTTTAATTTCAATAAAAAATGCAATATGGAGAATTATACAAAATCAACAATGAAGTTTTTTTTATAGATTGGCCTATTTATATGATAATTTTTTTATACATTCTCAAATTAGAATCGTTATCCATACAATTTAACATCTGTAGTTCTGATATTTCAATTTTCAAAAAATCATGACCTTTTTCAAATTGTCCTGGGTCTGGGTGTTACATATATATGTATATAGTGCATTGTATATGTGTGTAATCCCATAATCAAGATTCATCTAAGTTTGGGACTAGCTCGATGTGTGTGAATTGTCTATGTAAAAAAAATGAATATAACTTTCTCAGTTTAGCGGCCCCACCCGTTGTCGAGTACTTTTTTTCCATAGAAAAGGTAATATTTTTGAAACTTGAGGAAATTGTTGCCATATGTAGAATTATTTTAATTTGCCGGCAAAAAAAATCCACTTCGAAAATTAATTTCCTAAAATTCCGTACATATTACTCGACAACGGGTGGGGCCGCTCAAGTTTCATAGTTGCGAATTTTTTTTCCTATAAAAGAATTTTCCAAAAATTTGGTGACCAAAATATAATTCACCATATGGCAACAATTTCCTCAAGTTTCGAAAATATTACTTTTTCTATGGAAAAAAGTACTCGACAACGGGTGGGGCCGCTAAACTGCGAAAGTTCCAAATGAATTATATTTTTTACACTATACCTTCGATGACACACTTTGACAGTTACGGGAGTTTGTAAAGAGATTAATAATATTATCATTCATAAAGTCAGTGGGAGAGGGCAGAAGATAGGGCAGGTGTCGAACATGTGTTGAAAGGCTTGGTTTGGAGTGGCCAGAGGTCCTGGAAGCAGCGGTGGACAGTTATCTCTGGAGGAGATACTTAGGGGCAATGGGCCCCCGACCGAACTAGGACAAGGGGAAGAAGATGTATGTATGAAATCGTTCATTGATTCTTAGGCGGTACGAAGTTCGCCGGGCCAGCTAGTTTATTATAAATTTAGGATATTTTCATATCTTAATGAGAATATAATATTAATGACCACTATGAAAGATTAAATATATAAGTAAAATAATATTTTTGTAGAATTTAATGTTATAACTGATTGCGTCTCATTTTATGACACATTTTGATTGCGATATTATTTTAATTTTGGAATTCCGTTATTTTATTAATCAAAAATATTGAACAAGACAAACAAAGTATCAATATTTTAATATTTGACAGGTACATTATTTCAAGAGTTCATAATATGATTGGCTATACAATAAAAAAAAACAAATTAATTACCTAATAATTAAAAAAAAATACACGAAAGAAAACAAAAGAACAGCAATGGAGGTGAACAATAGATTTACTAATTTTGTTTCTTTTTGCTCGTGTTTTTGTATTGTACTTTCATTCCCGGGTAAATGCAGATTTTTTTATTTCTTTGTTTTTATTTATTTATTTATTTTATCAACTTTACACGGCGTGAGCCTTTTATATGTTAAACATATTAGGTATAGCAAACAAAAAACAATTTGACAGACAAAAACAATAAAATAAGAGTTAACAGTTGCAGGTACAAACTTATAAAACAAACATTAAGATGTAAAAAAATTAAAGTTTTACCGGAAATAAACAGATGGAACCCTTCATTGTTTCGTGATCAACTTAAGATTTGAATCACTTGTTTAACTGTGATATTAAAAAAATAAATTTTGTGTTAGTGTATTTTTGCACGAAAATATGAGTTTCCGAGAAATAAACGATTTATTTTAGTATCATACTGGGAACTAGTAGAAACCTCATAATGTGAATTGCCTAATATTGGCTACAGTTCTATCTTGAAAGTGAAAAAATACAAAAAAAGGATCCTGTTAGCTGTAAATTATAACATTGTGGCTATTATTACTTCAGAAGGGCATAATAAAAGACCTCGGGGTGTCATTAACCAAATTTTCCTCATCATGAATCAAGCGTACGTCGGTAAAATTCTACTGTACCTCTCCTACGAGTTATATCCGAGATTACTATAAATTTTTATCACCTACGTTCAGAGACGATGTAAAAATAATAATACATTATTTGTGTACGTGTACGCTATTTAAACTTAAGTGCATTTTTATTGTTTTTTGACAATTGAGTTAAATAGTAAAATCAACAGATTGAAATGCTTTTTTTATTAATCAAGGAAGGTTTAAAAGCCCTTGCAATGCGAAAACATAATGAAATTCAAAAACAAAGGTTGTATTATTGAGAGTGACGACTTTCGTCCTAAAAGGACATTGTCAATCTAATTTCATTATGAAATTCTACTACTAAAGCACAGATATAGTGAATACATGAATAAATAAAGACTTATTTTGGTTGTTCATATAACTCTTTCACAGTGCTTCTGTCATTTTAAAAGTCTTTAGTATTTTTTTCCCTAGCTAAATGAGCTTGAGAAATTAATTAAATGAATAATATTTCAACAGAAAGTCTCTTGGCTCGATCGCCTGAGTTGCATGGAAGAATTAACAAATGGTTTGGTATACCTCAATAAGGATATATCATCCATCCTATTATGGAATGTCCTACAAGTGAGGTAGCCATCGTATCAACCGCTTTTAAGACATGCAAACCGTTCTCTTTGAGCTAGTTAATAAGTAATTCATGATGAGTGTCACACTTCATCGCTGAACTAAATATGTAAAACGGCTTGAAACATCATGTTTTACAAAAACCTGTTTATTTACAGAATATTCAAAAACTAACAAAAAAGAGTGAGAAGCTTATTCCCTACCGGAGACTCCATGGGATAAAAAATGTTTCAAATGCAAATTTAGTTTTCTCTAGTTACTAACAAACTAAATAGTATTTACATCGATTTAAAAAAAAACATAGCTTAAACAAATATGAAGTAACTAAAAAAATGGTATTTTTTGATATTTTTCGATTATACATGAGTGTTGTTTCTCATTGTATATGTAACATAAAATAATATTTTTGTTGCTCAAGATCTTTTATCTTTCAGCAATGTAATATTTTTAAACGAACCTTTTTCTCCTTTATCGGCCGGTCTGCCATTAGCACCAGGCAATCCTGGAAGTCCGTCAATTCCTGGGGGTCCTCTTTCGCCCTTCACTCCATGTGGTCCTTGAGGTCCGACGTGACCCTGCGAAAAAATATATCCTCCATTAATATTTAAGTACTTTCATAAATATTAGATACCTCCTACCTATACTCGTACCTACGAGAAGTTCTGTGCATATTTTTCTACTTTTTGTTTTCTATTTTATGTAATCGAGAACAAAATTACTTATTTGAATATGTACCATTATTTATATTATATACATTCCGTGGTATATCCGGCGAAGAATTGGTCTCACACTCTTTTTCGTAAGTTACGAGTGTTCTGTAAAAGGCGGGTGTTCGAAAAAATAAAAAAAAATTATATCTTAAACTCAATGATGACGTTTTCAACTCATCCTATGTGCCTCACTTTTTTGTTGCGACGAAGAGGAAAGCATGCATGTTATATTTCATGTAGCTGGTCTGCTAGCTACCCCACTTATGGATAGGGATATGCCGTGATGGTATAGTAGTAAGAGTAGTAATAGTAAAACACTATACTATACTACACCCTCACGTCGTGTCCCTAGCGGGATAGGCAGAGAGAACGGAACGCCAAACAGATCTCTCCTCACACACTTCCTTCGCTTCCTCCACATTCATACAGTTTCTCATACACGCAAGTCGGTTCCTCTTACTCAACACGCGGCCGTCCTTGAGAATTTTATCCACGTGATATAGCCACGTGGTTCTCGAACGCCCGCGCTTCCTCACACCCTTTCTTTCAGACAAGTATATCCTCTTTGTCATTCTTACCTCATTCGTTCAATATGTCCAAACTACCGTAGTTTATTCACGCGCATTCTGTCCTCAACACTCTTCTTGCATCCGCTCATTCTTCTAATATCCTCATTCTTCACTTTATCACGCAGCGTTTAACCAACCTTTCTTCTCAACGTATAATAGTAAAACAAATGTTGCAAATTAAATTAAGTACAGAGCCACATATGTACTCCGTGCCATCGCATTCTTTGTAAGGTATGAAGAGAATTAATGAATTTGTGAATAAGCACATGTTCACATTCATAAATCTTTCACATCTTCCAGATTGATAAAATTTTATTGGTCTTGCAAGATCGCTCATTAGGTACTTAAGTGAAACCTGTGGCCCGTTCCACCATTATACTTTTCAACTCTGCATTTTGCACTTTGCAATTTATCGGCTTGTTTCCGTTCCACCATTACATTTTTTCGCAAAGTAGGAGTTGCAAAGCGCAAAGTGAAAAGAAGACGCCATTTGCAAAGTAAATAGGCAGTTCTGTTCCACCATTACTACTTTTCATAAAAAACTTTGCCAACATTGCGAACGAATTGAAAAGAATATTTTGACATTTCAAATTTGCGATTCGTTGTGTTGTGAAAGTAGACGGTTATAGGTGTTTTAAGTAAATTTGTTATACAATGTGGCGAAAAATATTATTAGAAAGGGATGTGGAAGACGGAGTTGTGAGAAATTATAAAAAAAAGATAAATTTCCAAGATATTTTGCACACGCAGTTCCTGCAATGTTTTGAATTGGTGATGATGTTACTAAAAGACCCAAAGAGAACATCTTTTTTCTACTTCACAACTTCTAATACGGCTAATTTTTTTCTTAATAGTTTCCTTTCGGCTCATTTTTTCAAAAATTTACTCAAAAAACACGATCTAAAACTTTAAACACGCACAACCAACACAAACAACCGCAACGAAATGTCAAAATTGTCATATGATTGCTTACGCGCGAAACGTAGTACCACTTAGTTACTACTAGGTGTCGCTAATATCAATTGCAAAGACCTCGCAACTGGCGGCGACGCCGCAAAGTGGTCATTTTTTTTTCGTGGAACGCGATCGCTTTGCACTTCGCAGAATTCTCGTATTGCAAAGTGCAAAATGCAGAGTTGAAAAGTATGATGGTGGAACGGGCCACTGTGTTTTTTATGCAATACACATTAAGTTGCATAGGTATTAAAAAAAGATACATTCGAGGGTCTGGAAAAGATTTACGCATAAGGATGGTATTTTTTCTAAATTCTAGATTAGAAGATAGAATAAAAAGAGCAATTTTATTTTTTAAATCTTCTTTAATTCACCTTTGTTTTAAAAATATGAATGTTAAAGCAAAAAATATTAAAGGATAATATTATAGTTAAAGCAATATAATAAAACATTGAAATAACAAATAAACAAAAACAACGTTAACATAGGAGATATTAAAATATAATGGCTTGTATTTGGTGAAAATATTAAAAGCATTGTAGTACCATTATTCGATTTGTGTGTATTTTTTTTTAATTGTACTAGGTAGGTATACCAAAATTTTGTTTATCTTTCTATCAGAATACAACTGAAATGTCAAATAATTTACTGACAGACATGTTTTTGTCTCACTAAAGGGGAATAATACTAACCAAACACAAGGGATTGGTCGATTTTTTTTAAATCAAAACATGTCTATCCTTGAAATATGCTGCACGTGTAGAGGTCATGACTTTTTCAGAAGTTCTGTTAACTTTCACAGCTTTTATAGGTTTATATTTTATTAACTTCATTCGAATGACATATTTTCATTTGTTAAAAGATAAATTTAGATTTGAAAATACATTTATATTCCATGGAGCACCCGGTAAAGAATTGGTCTCCCACTCTTCTCTGTAAGTGTTCGAGTGTCCTGTAAGAGGCAGGTGTTCGAAAAAGTAAAGATATTTTACATCTCAAATTCAGCGATAAGGTTTGCCACCCATCCTGAATTTCTTATTTTTTTAGTTGTCATGTATGCTGGCTACACCACTTTTGAGATATGCCATAATGGTATGTTGTTGGCGCACGGCTTGCATGTTTATAACATAAAGTTGGTCTGCTGGCTACCCCACTTGTGGGATATGCCGTGATGGTATAGTAGTATAAGTAAAAATATTTTCAACACAAAATAAGCAAACTACTCGTATTGCCATATTGCCAAAAAGATTGGCTATGGGATTTGAACCTAGAATTTCTTGATTGAAAGTTCATGGCACTACATACTTCTAGGCTACCAACCATCAGTTAATGTGACATTTATCCATTTTAATTTATTTTTTTAAGTTGATATTTCCAACCGACGGTACTTAGTGGAAATTTATGTTGAATTAATATATACTATAAACACTTATTTATAGTATATCCACAGTGACTTTTTATTGGACGCGAGCCGGCTTTCAAGAGCTTCTGCTCTCATCATCAGGCTAGCGAAAAGGTCTTTTCTTCTTTTTATTCATTGATTCTTTTCTATAAATTATTAATTTCCTGTTTGAAGTATAAAAAATATAGTGATCCGTTATTTCAAAAAAAAATCTAATTACATCACCAACTCTACCATTACGACAAATACCATAAGCGGGGTAGTCAGCTACTTAAATGCATGTAATAAACGTACCTACAAGTTATTCTCTTCAATAAAAAAATATAAAATTTTGGATTGGTGGTATATCTCATCACTGAACTGAAGATGTCAAGTTCCTTATGCGAATTTTGTTTTAAAATTAAATATTGTACGAGATTCCTAATATGTTAATTAAACACATGATAGGGTTGACTGGAAGACGTTGCTCAGCAACAAGTCCGCCTTTTGGCCTAATTTTGGTTGTCATAACGTTTTCGTAATGTTGATATTTATTGTAGAATATGTAGTTGTGTAAAATTATGACCAATAAAGATTTGTTTATTTATTTAAACTATCATATTTCATGAAGAGAAGAATGAGGATATTAGAAGAATGAGCGGATGCAAGAAGAGTGTTGTGGACAGAATGCGCGTGAATAAACTACGGTGGTTTGGGCATGTTGAACGAATGAACGAGGTAAGAATGACAAAGAGGATATACTTATCTGAAAGAAAGGGTGTGAGGAAACGCGGGCGTCCGAGAACCACGTGGCTTGATCACGTGGATCAAATTCTCAAGGACGGCCGCGTGTTGAGTAAGAGGAACCGACGTGCGTGTATGAGGAACTGTATGAATGTGGAGGAAGCGAAGGAAGTGTGTGAAGATAGATCTGTTTGGCGTTCCGTTCTCTCTGCCTACCCCACTTGGGACATGGCGTGAGGGTATAGTATAGTAGTATATTTCATAGACCTTATGGCCCGTCCGAGGCACTACCATATAAGGTGACGGTATCTTTTCTAAGACTTTTTGGTACAAAGCTTCATTATCTTACATTTATTTATAAGTTAAATGTCTTATTTTTTATGTAAAACGAATACTTCTGCCTTTTTCATGCAACTCAAAAACATTCAGAAAAAATTGGGAGATTCATTATTTACCGGAGATTTCAGGGACTTCGTTTTATTTATTTATTTATTTATTTATTCATTTACATGGTACACAACAGATGAAAGACATATAAATATAACATGTAAGCGACAAAAACCTTCCAATAGTCTTACATCCAAACAGTGCACACTTCAGCAATAACACACAAAACTATTATAGAAAATCTTACACACAATACATTCATTCACAATACATCCATTCACCCAATTTCGCCCACATAATACATTCATTCGCACAAACACATTCACACTTCCCAAATGTATGCAACAACAATACAAAAGAAACTCTAAAAAAAGTAAAATCAAAAACTTTAAAAACAGACTAAAAATAAATACTATCCCAACACTTCACATTTTATCAAATACATACATTTTTTTTTTAAATTTTTTTATCTCATTCCACTCTCAACTTCCTTCCTCACAAACCTGACGTTATTGGCACTTTAAAAAGGGGATTGGGAAAGGGGTTCATTGTTTGAATCATTGTGCAATATTGGATAGAGTCCAGTATGAAATAAAATAAAATAAATAAATAAATAATACGGAATATAATATTAATACATTCATAGACCTTTGTATGAAATATGTTAGTGACAAGGCACATAAAAATATGGACGATAATAATAAAATCCCTACATAAATATTTCAGTTGGATCGCAAATAAGTATTTATGTTTGTCTATATGTCTTACTTATAATATTCTCATTCCATCATGAATGTCTATTTTTTATAATTCGCACGGAGAGGAAAATATTCATGTTTGTTGCTTATAGTTGGTCCTCTGGTTACCCCACTTGTGGGATACGCCGGAATTGTGCAGTAATAGTAATAATTTGTTTGAATTATGTTCTCTTTGAACACAGGAATTGAGTACCTTGTAACTATTGTTTAAAATTGTATTGAAACTATTGTTCTATTTCTATAATTAATTGAATATTTTACTTTGTAGATTAGGACTCATAAATTCATTCACGCCTATAATACATTCACGGCTTTCACCTTTTATATGTTGGCAACACAAAAATAAATGAAACAACAAGTAAATCCAAAATAATAAAAAAGAAATAAACAAAATAACAAGACAAAATATTAAATAAAAATTAAAATAAACAATGACAATAATAATAAAAAAAATAACCATTATATTGAGATGTCAGTTCGTAAAAGTAATATATGTAACGTCAAAATTTATACAAATACATATACTTATACACGATATAAGATAATTAATATCTAATGTTATTTGATAATTTTTATGTATAGTGCACAATGAAAGGTCGAAGCGCTCGTATATAAAAGGGCCCAGGACGATGAGTAAATAGATAAAACAAATATTTTTTTTTTTCGATTTTACGTTAACTCTCTGAGTTACTCCATGTTCAATACTTGTTAAATGTATTAAAAATAATAAGAATGTTATATTGTGAAACATAAATATCGTTAATGCTATTAACTTTTCTTCTTGGGAGATAAAAAGGATGATAAACTCAAATCCATCCTTATAAATAAATTATTATGTTACATAATATTTTATTATTGCTTTTATTTTATATCTTGTAATAATAATAATAACACTGCCTAATACGTATTATTATATTAAGAAAGGACAGTGTTATTATTAACAGTTATGTTACAATTCAATTTATGATTGTTTTTTATTGAATTTACTTCAAACATATCTTATATGATGTTCCGTATAGGTAAAGACAATAAAGAAATAAATAAAACAAGCGTTTTATTCTACTATTGATTTATTCGATGAGAGAGACGTCTTTCGTCTTATAAGGACATTGTCAATCTAGTTTATGAGATTGACAATGTCCTTATAAGACGAAAGACGTCTCTCTCATCGAATAAATCAATAGTAGAATAAAACGCTTGTTTTATTTATTTCGATATGGAATTCTACTAACTAAACATCGACACAGTGAATAAAGACAATAAACTTTATTTTTTATTTGGATTGTTATTAAGCTATTCATCGATTCTTGTAATGAAAGGAAAAAAACTGATTTTCGGAGATTAATTAATTCAATATTATACAACGAAGACTCCTCTATATGCCAGGATATCTCAGATGTTCTATTATTTATCCGATCTTCCAAGCAAAACATTTGTCCACACTACGAGCAGATTGAAAATGTTTTTATAACAACTTGACGTTTTACGAATACCTGCTTTTTACATGACACTCGATTGATAAGAGCTATTCTTTGCCACGGAGTCCACGGAATAAGGAATGTTTCCAAAGCAAATTCATATTTCTTAGTTTCTTATAAACTAAATAGTATTTACATCTATGTATTTATAAAGAAAGCACATCATTTATAACTATGAACAAAATAAAATAGTCACAGATAATTAGTTAAATTAATACGATTAATTATTAATATTAAAATACACGGTACAATTGGCTTAGCAAGTACATATGATTGGAACATCTTGTCATACACATCATAGAAAATTCATCACGAACTATAATAATAATTTTTTTTTTTTTTTTTTTTTATTATGGCGGCTCATCCCGTTGGATGTTATGGCCATATTTTCATCTTACATATAAAAAAATTCATAATATATATTTTAGGCGAAGAGAGAGAAAAAAAGGGAAAACAAGAAAAAGCGAAAAACATTCATATCAGAATCATATTCCTTTGGACGGATTCAAATATAAGATCATTAACTTGTCGAGAGTTCAGTCCAAGAAGGTAAACAATATTAACAGGGTACTCAACGTTTATGAATTTAAAATATATGTCCATAGCGTCCCTAATTGGACATCCTAGGATGCTATGGTCCGGCGTTTCCTCGTCCCAACCACACTCGCAATCGGGAGATTCAACAAGACCGATTCGGAACAAGTGTGAATCCAGGCGCATGTGGCCGAAACGCAATCTTGAAATACAGACAATGTGTTGTCTGGACAATTTTTTGTCGTGAAACCAAGGTCGAGATGGGATAGATAGTTGAACTTTTTTGTAATGAGAACCTTTTGGGTTATTTTGCCAGGATAAATACCAATGTTTGAAGCTAATGCACTCCAATTCGTTCAAAACATCACACTCGGGCAAGACGAAGTTATCAGGAGTTCTGCCGCGAATAGCGGCGTCCTTGGCTAACAGATCCACTCTTTCATTACCTGAAATACCGCAGTGTGCTGAGATCCAGGCAATCACCACATCTCTATTCATGTTCTGCGATTCCAGGATGAGCAATCTGATGTCAATTATAAGTTGGTTGCGAGAAAACAGTGAATGTGGGGATGCCAAACATTTCACCAGGGAAAGTGAATCTGAGAATACAATTATATTTTCCTCTGGTATAGTTAAACACTTTTGTAACGCCTCTCTTAATGCGAAACATTCTGCTGAATAGACCGAGGCCCCAGGGGGTAATCTGAAACCGTCATCTATGTTTAGCTTCGGGATAACGAATGCGGATCCACTAAAACCGTCAAGAGACAATTTAGATCCATCTGTGTAAATTTTCAAATGATCGGGCCACTTTTCATTCACACAGGCTAAAAATCTTTGGTTATAGTCAACAGAACATTGTTTGGGATTTTTGTTCAAACCTATATTTTCTATGATTTTGGGAATAGTCTGAAAAGCTTTAAGAGGTAGATTAAAGATTGATAATGGATAAGGATACCTAGGTCCTTTGTACAGATTCTCAATAGAAGTGTAAGCAGCACATAATAGAGGAATACTTTTTTTAAGCCAATATCGATTAGAATGATATGATTGATTCAGTTTACCAATATTATTGAAGAGAGGGTGGTTAGAATAACCAAAGCGTTTAAGAATAAACCTTTCTGCAAGATACTGTCGCCTTATATTTAAAGGCATTTCGGAGCACTCAACCTGCAAGGCGTTTATTGGAGTGGACTGCATAGCACCAATCATAAGTCTAAGACACTTGGACTGAACCCTCTCAAGCTTAGTCTCCAGATGGCATGGAAGAGGATTCAACAAAAAACAAGCATAATCGAGATGGGACCTGACTAAAGCGTTGTACATGTTTCTCATAGTTGATGGGTGAGATCCCCACGACACTCCCGCCACCGCTCTTAATATGTTCATATTCCGCTCACATTTAGAAGTTGTGGTGTTAATAAAGGAATTCCATGCCAACTTTCTATCCAAAATAACACCCAGAAATTTGGTTTCATCAACCTGGGGAATATCATGATCATTGAGGCGTACCAAAATCTCTGGGTTTCTGTGTTTTCTGGAAAAAACCATAATCTTTGATTTTGTAGGAGATATTTGAAGGGAATGGGACAACAACCATGTATTGAGCTTAGAAAGAGAATCAGATAACAAATTTACAGCCTTATTAATATCTTTGTGTACAGAGTAAAGCGCTTAGTCGTCTGCGTATTTCAAGATTTTGCAATCTTCAGGTAAAGCAGATTGAGCATCACAAATGTATGTATTAAAAAGGAGGGGCGACAGCACGGAACCTCGTGGTAACCCTTTCCATATCGTTCTAGAAATTTCCTCACCTTCGTTCATAACAGATATTCTTCTTTCAGTAAGAAGGTTGAAAATTAATCTAGCTAGAGAGGCGGGGATACCTAGTTTAATAAGTTTGTTATGTAACGTGTGAAGACACACATTGTCATAGGCTGCGTCAATGTCTAAAAATGATGAAACTAGAAATTCTTTATTAGAAAAGGCCAATTGTACATCAGTGACAAAGGTACTCAAATTGTCCATACAACCAAGAGATCTTCTGAATCCAAATTGGCTTCGTGAAAAGATGCCATTATGTTCCATAAACCACTCTAACCGAATCTTGATAAGATGTTCAAGTAGTTTTAATATGCAGGATGATAGTGCGATCGGCCGATATGACGATCCAAGTGTCGTATCCCTACCTGGTTTCGGAATTGGAATAATCAGTTGGTATTTCCATTCCTCGGGAACGACGCCTTCAAGTAAAACTTGATTAAAAATATTAAGCAAGAAAGGGAGAAAAGGTTCAGGAAGTTTTCTAAGAAAAGAATATGGGATCATATCCAGACCCGGGGAGGAATCCCTGGTTTTGGACAGTGAAATTTTGAGCTCATCCAAAGTAAAGGGTTGAATTAAATAAGCGTTGGCATCCGGTTCTGAAAACTGGTCAACCATAGACATTTGAGTTATGTTGGGGACATATAAAGGAGCCAAGGCATTGACAAAGTCAGTGAGCCATAAGTGTGTGTGCTGTAATCTGCGAGGAGGAACCATCGAACCTCTGAAACGTTTGATCATATCCCATACATATGATGGAGGAGAATTTGGCGACAAAGAAGAACAGAATTTGGACCAACCGATTCGCTTTTTCTGCCTAAGAGCCTTCTTCGTTTTTGCTTGACAAGCCTTAGCGGCCAAAAAATTTTCCATAGACATGTCATTTTTATATTTAAGTATGGCCTTTTTACGTGTATCCACTAATCTGTTGCACTCTTCATCCCACCATGGAGTGTATTTCTTTGGCCTCTTACTACTTTTTTTCCTTATGGGAATGGATTCATTTGCAGCATTTTGCAATATATGAAACCAATTGCTGTAATTTTTTTGTACAGATGCATTGCCATTGTATAAGTTTTCTTTCTCATTCAAGCTATCCTCAATAATTTCCCCAAACTTAAACCAGTCAGCTTTACGAATGTTATACATATTTCGTTGATTCTGAGGTACGTGCGAAATGGATTTACATTTATAAGTAAAAATAATTGGGAAGTGGTCACTAGAATGCGCATCATGGCAAACAGTCCAATTCACAGAGCCGGCCAAATCTCCCGTACAAAGAGATAAATCCAGAGCACTGCGCCCCTGACCCGCCGGTGACAGTCTAGTTGCCGACCCATCATTCAAAACACAAATATTATGGTCATCAATGAAATTCAATAGTTGATTTCCTGCTCTGTCTGTTCTGGAGCAACCCCAGGAGGGGCTATGAGCATTAAAATCGCCCAGAATAAAATAAGATGAAGGCAATAGAGGTATTATTGCATTCCAAAATCCAACATCAAAGCCTGTATCAGGAGGTATATATGTTGATACAAAAGCTACATCACCTATCCTAACTGCCACAACCTCCAAAAAGGGATTAAATGGTAAATCAATTTGTGAAAAAGGAAGGGACGAGTTGACTAGCAAAGCAGCGTCACCGCCTCTACCTTCCTGCCTATCACATCTTATACAAAAATATCCAGGAATATTATAGTTATAATGAGGACGAATCCAAGTTTCGCTTATAGCCGCAATGTTAACCCTATGGTGATTTAAAAGATAAATGATATCGGATCTATTACTCACAGCACTACGAGCATTCCATTGTAATACTGTAAAATCATTAAAAGAATTACTACCCATATTTTTAAAAACTATTATTTTTAAACGATATCTGCATATAAAGTCGATTTCAGCTGTGAGTAAAAATTACAAGTAGCCAATGGTGTATTTTAAATTGAAGAATCATGCAAAGGACGTTTCGAAGGCATTAGCAGAGAGGACATTTGAGTAAGGATAGATTCATCATTGATATTTGATAATAAGTAGGTAAAAATCTGGAGCATCAGTTTAATATTGTTGGAATTCTGTGGCGACTCAGCAGTAGAAGGATTTGAAGAGGTGGAAGAGGAGGGATAAGTGGGGGGGAGATAGAAGAATTGGCGATTGATTCAGTGGGCAGGCCACATCCATTTTTGGGATTCAGTGGTTGACCATTTGTGTATGACAAAAGAGAATCAATTGCTTTATAATCAATATTTTTCTTTGTAATTTTTTTATTAGGTGGAGAAGTTGAGACCACATCACTAAAAGATTTTTTAGGTGCGATGGCCTTTTTGGAAGCTTGTACAAAAGAAACACCTTCCGTAGCCATAATTCGTCTAATGTCTCGTTTTCTATGTAGCTCTGGACAAGAATTGCTTGTAGGCATATGATCGCCTTTACAGTTAACACAGCTAACAGCAGTCTCAGTTTTAGGGCAGTTATTTGATTCGTGATTTTCACCACATTTAGCACATTTGGGTGAATTGGTACATTTGTTATGCGTATGACCGTATTTAAGGCACTTGTGGCATATATAAGAGGGAGGAATATATAAATCAACCTTAATTGAGTTGTAATATAAGTAAATATGCTCAGGGAGCCTTTGCCCCTCGAACGTTACAAGAATTGTGGTCGATGGTTTCCATTCGGATTTCCCGTCAACGTTAATTCTTCGATTCAGTCTTCTCAATTTAATAATTTTTCCGTAAGAAAAAGGAACCTGTACATTATTAATGATATCCTCATCTGACAATTCCAAAGGAATGCGTCTGATTAGGCCATTTTTATATAATGTATAATTAGGGATGTAGGCCTTAAGGCCATTAGAAGAAAGAACATTTGAGTGAATAAAATCGTTTGCTTGTTTGGTAGTCGAGAAAGTCACAATAGTGCGTCGACCTCCGTCTGCTCTTACTCCCCCAGGGACTATTCCCTCCATCCGTGTTTTGGTCAACAAACCACCAAGAACCATGGGGTGGATGTGCTTTCCCTTTTCCAGGTTTTCCACAACCACTATGTAAGGAGGTAAGGCCGAATGAGGATATTCAGGCTCTTTAATATTAATGGTGTTCATTTGTACAACGGGCTCATTGTGTACATCTGAATTAGTTTTCTGCTTTTTACTAGCAGGCGGACTCTGATCGGGGGGATCACCCCAATCAGGAGGATCACCCATTATAGAAAATAATATAACATACAGAAAACTAAAAAAAAACTTATATTATATTATACTTATATCAAACAAAAAGAACAAACAAAAAAATCTTAATTAATAATAAACAAAAATGCACTTAAATGTGCTCAATAAAAGAAAAGAAAAAATAAATAAAATGGTTTCACCAAATCCTTTGATATTCACTTGTGTGCGAACGAAAAAATCGGACCGCCGTAACCCTACCGTGGCCCGCTCCGTGAGAGCGAGCCTAACTATCTCCGTGAGAACGCGGCCTTACTATATTATTGTTGCAGATTACCGATATTAAAAAAGAAATGTTTGAAAAAATAATAATAATGGTTTTTGCACTTAAATATATATTAATAATGTCTTATATTTTGTTATTTTAATTATGTTAATTAACTCAAAAAAAAGTCAAATAAACAAAAACACTTCTGATCTTAATAATTTCTAAGAGAAATATTAAAAAACACCGAATTGAGAACAAATTATCGATATGCGAAATTCTGACAAGCAAAAGACACGTCCATCGCACGCGAATATTACCGCTCGACCTCAATAATAATTATACCACCATTTATTTATTTTTCTTATATGTATTGCTGTATTTACGGTACCTATGTATCTTAGTATCTATTTGTGTGTATGTATGTATTGTATTTACGGTATTTATTTTAGTATCTATTTGTATGTATATATTAATTATTTATGTAGTTATTTATTTTTAATTCTTTTGGTAATTTTTGAAGAGTATGTATTATATATTTATGGTTTATAATTTGATTTCTATGTATCATTTTAAAGACTTTTTATAATTATTTTTATTTTTTATCATTGTTTACAATTTATCTTGTTTTACTTTATTGGGTTAGTTGGAAGATATCGCGTCCCTGCGATAAACTCGCCCATTATGCAAAATATTTGTATATACCATGTTGTAATCTCATTCTTTTTGTTAAAATATTTTGTAAAATAAAGTTTATTATTATTATTATTCTTTCTTCCATTATATCTATTCTATTTTTCTCAAGGTCATCCACTCGTTCGCGAGTGATTTAGTCATCCATTATATCATGTCAGATACTAAATTTCACTTATTATCAAATGTGTCGATATGTGAGAGTTTTATCATTTTATTGATATTGAAGGAAATCCACCGACCACCCGGATAGCGCAGAAGACTGGGGACTTCCATTTTATAACTTAAATGTTATTTTTACCATTTCCGACACGGGGATTAACTGAGAAATTAACTAAATCTAATAAATATGTTGCATAGTTGGCTTCTCCGGGCCAATATAAATGGAGACTTTTTGGGATGATTGAGTAAAACAATCTCATAATTTAGAATTATTGTTAAAACTGTTTTTTTTTTAAATAAACATTTGGGTATTGTTCACAAATTACATGTAGGTAAATCAGTAATTAATTTATTGCCCCTAATGATTTCCATAATAGTCATTACAATTCACAGATTAATTAATTTTTATAAAAAGTATATAAATAAACATCGATATATTATTATCTGCTGATAAAAATATACAGTTTAAACGATAAATGATTGTAAAAAATCACTATTATAAAAAACATATTATCTTTAAAGAGATAGAGGCATAAGCAATATTGGGTTGATTGCGTCGTGTGAGTTTATGTGACCTTATTATTTATGTTCAGGTCCAGAAACCTCTCTACGTTGTCTGACCCATGGCATATGTCATAACTCAAACATCTAACGACATTTAACCCCTATAAATTCGTTAAAAATATCTTCAACGATCCATTAATAATAATAAAAATTACATCGACGATCAAAAATGGTCACATTCCCCCTTTCGAGGTTTTTGTAATTTGCATATCGATTTGATTTCCCAGTGATAATATTAATGGCAAACTTTGTTAAATCAAGTGAGGAAAATACTTGCTTTGTTTTCATAAAGTATTTGAAGGGCAGTGATTTTTTTTATTTTTTTGCCCTTCAAAGCTTGTCTGAAAATCACAGGGTAGAAAAAACATTTTCTATTCACAGTATTTCTTCGCAGACACCAGCTGGCTCACGTTCACGGGACAGATCACCAAAAAGATGGGAGGTTAAGTGGTCTTTAGTGTCACAAAAGAACACAACTTCCGAAGCAACAGATCGATGATCTACTACAGAAGTAAGAAGAAATAAGGAGAAGTATTTCTTCGCTTGTGAAGACGTATTTTTCCACGACATTCTAAGATGTCGTTGTCATAGGAACGGTGCTTTATGAAAGAGAGTTGGGGGCCGATTGTTGAACGTATGTAACAACGGCATGCATAATGACTTACTATATTATAGCTTTAAAAAAATATTGTTTAAATCATATATATATATATGTATCTATACCATCACGGCATATATAGAGTAATCAGCATAATTAAACTTGTAGATAATTTGTCTTCCTCGTAGCATAAAAAAAATAAGACATTCAGAATGAGTGCACACCTCATCACTCGAAAAATAACGAAAAAGAGTGGGAGATTTATTCATTGCTGGGGACCCCAAGGAATCGATACATTTAACCTTCATTTAATTTCAATTTAATGATCTGCTTGTCTATGCATACCCCTCACGCAATATCACAATTATTAGGATAGACATAGAGAACAGACCATCAATAAAATCTAAATTTGAAACTAACTTCATCCGCATGCAAGCACGATTATATTGTATTTTATTCTTTTATGGTAACATGATTTTGAAATTATACGAGTATAATATTCATCTTTATACTTTGTAAAATTGTTGTTAATTGTTTTTTAAACATTTACCAAAAAACATTGATTAACAAATTTACTTAATTAAGTTTATAATTCAAGAAATAACAACCCTTTTAACTCTCCACAATTGAAACAACAATATTAATTGAGTTTTGATTAATTCACATTTAAGTCATAAATCATATCTTACCCTATCTCCTTTTGTGCCTTTAATTCCAGTATCGCCTCTATCGCCTTTCGATCCAGGAAATCCTCTCTCTCCCATATTTCCAGGACTTCCCTGCTGTCCGGGTTCACCTTTTGGACCAGGCGTTCCAGGTCTTCCGACTCCGGTACCAAATCCGGTTCCAAAAACGGATTCCTGTGAAATTTATGGTAATTAGAGAAGGCAAAACATAAACGTATTTTATTTACATCTGTTAATATTATATTCATTTAATACAATCATGAAAATTTTGTATTTCATAACATAAAAACATAACAGTTAAAGCATGAATGAAAATGAATTTAGATCAAATAAAAAATGCTATATATAACATTATAGTTTTTTAACCTGTAATAAAAAATATTAAACATTCACAATTTAATTAGAATCATAAATCCAACTTTATTTTACTGTATGTTTGTGCACAAATCGGATTATTGCAACAATTATAAACTAAATTTGTTTTCACAGAATAAAAAAAATATAAAATTTGTTTTTTTATTTTAGCAGCATTGTGAAAGTTAATTTTACAATAATAAAGTTAAATAATAAAAACAATGTTTACTTTCACTATTAAAAACAATAAACTGAGACACATAGGAGTCTACCCGAATCGGGTAGACTCCTATGTGATAGTTCAGGTATATAAGAAACTCGACTGATCACCAGTGACAATATTATTCTTATGTGTGAAGTCTCACTGACTATGGGTGTCTACCTGAAAGACCCCTGAGGCTAGTGGTATTCATAATGAATGTAAAAATTGTTTTTATATAACTTTAGTTTAAATAAACGTAACTCTTTAGTAAAATTCTCTCCTTCATCAGTTTTGAAAATTTAAATTATTGAATTTGGTTTAAAATAAGTGCAACAAAATCATATATGTTAGCAAATTCAATTTTTAGAATTTTGTTAGAAATTATTTTTAAAAACAATTAATTTAATATTCGACTATCAATCATTATTCCAAAAGGTTTGTATCGATTTATTATTTTACAAAAGAAAACCTTGCGTTTTTCAGCATTTTTTTTTGAGAAGAGTTTGAATTATTATCATATCAAAAAATTACCCAAATACATATTTTTCTCATGTAGGTATTGAGATTAAAAATTTTTTTTTTCTAAATAATCCATAATAAAACAAGAATATTGATTATACATAAGTACATTTTTTCAATTGCACAGAAGGAATCGATTAACTTAATTTTTTTGTATGTATATAGAAAACATAATTTTGAGTTGACCGGGTTAGTTGAAAGATATAAAAACTCACCCTCTGTACAGAGAATTGTATACTTAATTGATTATTTTACAAAATGTATTATTTGAATACTGTTAGATTTCCCCTTAGTTAGGATTGAAATCGAACGTTTTCGTCTATACTCATAGACATCTTCAGGGTAACTGTAATTATTGATAATTTGATTTAGAAAATTGAACTATTGATAATTTTATTATACTTTATAATGCTTGGTGTTGTAAACATTGTACAGTAAAGAATAAAAATACTACATAATTTTTTTTTCATTCATGTGTAAAATTTACGGAACAATAATTGTATTTAATATTTCGTTTCACATACGGTATTACATACAATGGTTGTATTGCCTATATCGGCAGGTACAATCTGTTTCAAGTGTCAATTCGTCCAACTGACAATATGGGTAGATTAAAGCAACGTCGTGTGTGGTATTATACGCAGCATAAATCGAATTATTAATTGTATTGTGAGAATAAAAACAAAGCATAACAAAATACACTCCAACTTTAGCATTACGATAATTTTGAACTCTTCTATAAGTGAAAAAAGCGGCCGATGTGGCGCGGAGAGAACACTCTTGCATTTGAATTTCCGAACAGGGGAATTAATGAAGAATGACCTTTTTCAAATTGTCCTGGGTCTGGGTGTTAGTACGTAGCAATACGTAACTGTAAGAACATAGTTTGTAAGAATATTATAGTATTGGGGAGGATTTTGTCGAGGGGAGCCCTTGAGGCAAATCTTGAGCCCTCCCTTTGAATTTTTGATTTTTGTTTCGTTGAGTCTGGATAATATAGGAGCTCAGCTCTAAAAACATTAATGGGAAAGTGTTGGGAAACCCTTAATGGGTCTGGATGTGATTTTCGTATATTGTATAAATGCATATCGTCATGTTAGAACTCATAATGCAAGATTTTGGGGGAAGCTCGGTGAATTGTCTATGCTTGATTTGTTATGTTATGTTTTAAATAAATACCCATATTCGATGTAAAAACTAATAATCGCGTGTACATAATGTTATATCATTTTTCGTTCGGTGCTTGTTTTTTTTTCCTTAAGATTGGAAGTTAATGGAACCAGGAATACATTCCCATTAAAAAATCAGAACATTATTAGAAAAGACACGAAGACCAACGGAGTAAACTTGGTGAAAATATATCTAGAAATATTATGAACCCACTATTTGAAGGCGAAAAAAAATCACCATACATCAAAAAAAGTCTAAAATTGGGTAAAATTCAATCAGCTTTAAGACTTAAATTCGGAAGTCACATTTTCACGCAATTGTAGATACATATTGTGTAGATGTTGTTTTGACCTACATTTCAGTTGACATGAATATATTTTTATTCGATTTTACGTTCAGTCAGTGTTTGCCTGTAGATATTCACAGAGATATGCAATAAAAATATATATTTATTTGAATAACGGATGAGGCCACGCGTGAAACTTGTAGTTTTAATCTGTGTTCACGGATCTCTTTAAATCATTTAATTATATTGAAATAAAAAAAAAACAGAAAAAAATACGTTTTTGTTTAACAATCTGCCGATTAACCGGATGAGAATGTTTGACAAAGTGATTTAATGTTGGTAGGAATTCGAACACTAATTTTTTTTTTAAATATACTTTTATATTTATTAACCTTCCACTAACCCACACTTCCTTCGCTTCCTCCACATTCATACGTCGGTTCCTCTTACTCAACACGCGGCCGTCCTTGAGAATTTGATCCACGTGATCAAGCCACGTGGTTCTCGGACGCCCGCGTTTCCTCACACCCTTTCTTTCAGATAAGTATATCCTCTTTGTCATTCTTACCTCGTTCATTCGTTCAACATGCCCAAACCACCGTAGTTTATTCACGCGCATTCTGTCCACAACACTCTTCTTGCATCCGCTCATTCTTCTAATATCCTCATTCTTCACTCTATCACGCAGCGTTTTACCAACCATTCTTCTCAACGATCGCATCTCTACTGCATTTATTCCACTTTCGTCCTTCTTCAACCACGTCCATGTCTCGCTTGCATACATATAATAATATATAATAAAATCATAAAAATATTTGATTTAAAATATGTCCCTAAATATAAAGTATAATATAAGAAATGGCCGCTTATCTTTTCATAATGTTTGACATAATTAACGTTATTATGAAAGTATGTTTGCAAAATATCTCTACTTCTTCTTCTCCTTGGGTAATTATTAGTCCAACATGGTGGTGGGGTCTGCCTTTCTTGTTTGGTTACGCCACTTGGTTCTGTCGAACGCATCCTCATGGGAAACATCACAGCTCCTCATGTCTTGTCTCACTACTTCACGCCATCTGCGCTTTGGGCTTCCTCTTGGTCTCTTGCCGGTAACCTCGATTTATTACCTACATACTCAGGTGGTCTCCTGGCCACATGGCCATAACATCGCAATCTGCTCTCTTGTATTTTATTCGAGATATCCCGCACACCCAGACTCCCACGAACGTATGAATTTCGGATTTTATCAAGCCTTGTGACCCCGCACATCCATCTTAACATTTTCATTTCTGCAGTCTGTACAGCACGCACATGTCTTAAAGAGTTGTTCGATCTCTAATACATGAAATACTCGTAAGAAATAAAAAGTTGATATATTGTAAATCAAGCGAATCAGAATTAGACTTAGGTTAGTTGGAAGAATCGCGCCCCCGCAATACACACGCCCTCTGTATATAGATATGTACGGTTGTATTGTAAATGAATTTCTGTGTAAAATTATTTGAAATCAATCATACGTTCAATATGACATAAAAATACACGTTTAATAATAAATCAATACATATAAATATAGAGGTGATAGAATTTCGACATTTAATAAAAAAAGATTTGCTAAAAATATATTTCTTTTATGAGATAAAATTCGGAAATGATATTTGCAAATATAACGGGCTCATTATTTTTATCCCCACTTACAAATGTAGGTATTATATAGGTATGTGTTTGCAGGGCCGGCTAGTCGAGAAAACCGACTATCCGGCAACATTCAAAGACGGTGATAAGTCGGCAAAATATACCGACTATTCGGCACAGGAAAACAGGTAAAAATATGAATTGTCAGTTCTTAGTATAAACTTTTTTAACTACATATAATCAAATCAACCTTATAAAAATAAAACTTATCAGTAATAATGAAGCAAAACGATGATTTTCGAACGTTGAACGTACCCGAACTTTACATAATATCAATGATCGGCATTGTTGACAGTGGGCCAACTTATCGGTCTAGAATCTAGACTAATCGATTAGTCGACAAAATCGATAGGTGGTCCATTTGTAGTGGGTACGTGAGTATTTCATTATTTTTTGTGCTTGTTTCGATTTTATTATTAGAAATGGTTCACCTACCTATGTATGTTGATTTATTTCGCCTGATTTACGGCGGTTGAGAGCGCTCGTAAATCACCAATGATACGTCTAATTAATTGAAAAAATAAAAGTGCCTACGAACTTATCTTGAAAAACAGAACCTAACCTAATTTGGGCAAAGATAATATGGCTTAACGTCCAGTAAAAGTTTCACCTCAATCTAATGAAAGCGATCTAAACTAATTTAGTTTGTTTTATATTTTGTTTTGTAACTAGCTTGAAAATTTGAATTTGCTGGAGAAATTTAACATTAATTACTATTAGTGAGAAACAACGTTAACTCACTTATAAATTTTGACAAAACATTACGAATTGTATATTACATTTTATCAGATTTGATGATTTCGTTAATCACAAAAACCATAATATCTTTGTTAATATAATATAAGACTTTTAAATCGATCAATGTGCTTTTGTTGCAAGTGTGCTTAGAGGGCATTGGTATATCTGTTTTTTATCTGACAAAAAAAGTGTATTCAAATTATACGTTTAAACGAATGGATTCAAATATATTATATTAAAATAAGCTGTAAATAATTGCTTTTACCTCAAGCTTAAAATCAAAGATTAGCTCTAAACGGGAAATAAATACGAAACTGCTTTGCGTATAAAAGCTTGATTAACAATTATGAACTAACTTTTTCATCTACATAACTCAATTTTTTTATGTTTTTAGATGCGCTGTTTTGGAGAAAAACCACCGCAAAGGCCAATTCAAGAATCATAAAACCTCCTGAACAATAGGGTCTTTTACTTTTCTTTGAAGACCTTCACACTTTTCAGAGTTATTATAAATTAAACTCAAATTATTATTAGAAGATTTCAATTGAATGAAGAATGTGATTGATGTGTGTAAATTTAAACCACTCATCAAAAATTTTATCCGGTTAACCGGATTATTTTTGTCGGTTAGCCGAAAAACATCGGTAATTAAACCGTTACCGCTATTTTATACGGTTTATCAGCACAAACGAAATTACAAAAAAATAATATATTTTGGCAATGCGTCAATGTTGGAATATTTTATTTTATATTTAAAAAAATTAAATAAAATAATAATGTTTATTTCATTATTGAAAAAAAACAAAAATAATACTCGATGGAATATTATAATAATAATAATGAAGATAATTAAGAATTTATAGTTTGCTGATGTTTATGAAATTATTTTAATGCATTTTATCGCGAAATTATTGACATTAATAAATGCAATTAATATTATTATTATTATTTGTTTTTGGCAGTGCAGTGAACCAAATAACGTTTGTTTGTTTACTTATTAATTAATTTATTTGTATAATGATAGTGTTTTAATGACTGGACAATGTAATGAAGGGTAATTTGTTAAAATGTTGATGTTTTAAATGAAATAAAAATAATATTGCCACAATAATTCAAAAACATAATTATGTTTTCGATTTATTAAACTGATAGACCTGAAAAAAGTCCTGAAAACGATGAAAAATTGTTTCTGAAGAAAATTAAAGTTATGAAGTTGTATCCCGTAGAATTTCCGGCAAAATAATAGCCTCTCACTCTTTTCCGCCGGTTTTCGGGTGACCTAAGAAAGGCAAATGTTCGTAGAACCTCAGGCACATAAGATTTTTTTAAATTTCATTCCAAAGACAGTGTAACGTGGACTATCCGACGAAGAATTGGTCTCTTACTCTTTTTTGCGGGTTTTCGAGTGCCCTGTGAAAAGCAGGTATTCGGTACTCACATACTTTAGATTTTTTTTTCAATTTTTTTCAAAACACATTGATACATGGAGCATCTGACAATAATGTGACGTGGTTAGATGGAAGAAATCACTATATAGTGATAATCTCGCCACTGCACATCATCACATTTTTTCTTATGTATACTGCTTTATTCAATATTTGTTATATGAATGATGATGTGCAAGAAGAATAAAATAAATAAATAAATAATAAATAATCGGTCTTCAACTTTTTTCGTTAGTTTTTGAGTGTCCTGTGAAAGGCTGTTCGAAAAAATTATGACATTTAATTTCAAATCTCAGCGATGAGGTGTGGACCCATTTTAAATATCTTATTTAATTGGCTCAGAGAAGACGGTTTGAATTTATGTGGCATGTTGCTACCCCACTTGTGAGAATGCCGTGATGATGTAATAGAAATAGTATTTAATTTTATATAAATGATTTTGTAATGAAACTAGATTTTTAATTAAATTATTCTTAAATATAAAATCAAAGACATAAATTTCTTAAGTCTTATTGAGTCTTTAAAGTGAATGAGAGACGATTTCATTTTGATCTTAATTGAATTAGCGATTTATGTACCACCTATAGTCAAAGTTCTTGAGAAGGAACTTGTAAGAGTACAAAGGCGGAATTGATAATTTAATACAGGTAGTTGAATTATTTTATTACTTTCTAGAAATTATATCAAAATTGATTGAGAAAGCAAATTATTCATTTTAATTGTAAAACCTTTTTCATTTTTTCATTAATTTTTACGTGGCTGAGCATTTAACATGTTAACAAATGATTAAAATAATGATAAAACAATAATAATATTAAACAAAATAATTAAAATACAGTTTGTAGCTGAAATTGATAAAAAATGGTGGCTGGTGTGACTCGGAGGTATATCTCTTGCCTTTGAGTCACGAGGTCTCGGGATCGATTCTCGGCCGTGTAAAAATGAAGAACACCTTTTTCAAATTGTCCTGGGTCTGGGTGTAATACATGTATGTATTTAGTGCATTGTATACATCATGTGTACCAATCGTCGTGTTAATACCCATAATATACATCTCTTAGTTTGGGACTAGCTCGATCTGCGTGAATTGTCTATGCATGTTATGTTATGTGACAGTATTTTTGGATGATACCTACTATTCTGAAGCCGTCACATATATATTATGCAAACGAAATGTGGACGTGGTTGAAAAAGGACGAGTGGAACAAATGCAGTGGAGATGCGATCACTGAGAAGATGATTGCGTAATAGAGCGTGGCATGAGGATATTAGAAAAATTTGCGGATGCAAGAAGAGTGTTGTGGATAGTATGCGTGTAAATAAGTTTCAACTGCTTGAACATGTTAAACGAAACATGACGAGCACTGCTCAAATTTGAGGGTCAAATATGTAATTAATGTGTTTTTTTAGTAATAAGGTGTGTATGTAATATTGTTCAATTGTAAATTTTATTTAAATAAAAAACATTTGAATTTGAATGGATGAGGGAAGGATGAGTAAGAGGATTTACCTTCTTGTCTCAAAGATGGGGTGTGGTGAAGTGTGGGCGTCCGAAAACAACGTCGCTTGATCACATGGGCCAAATTCTCAAATAACGTCATGTAAGATATAGAGAAATCGAAGTGCGTGTATATGAAATTGTATGAATGTAGAAAAATCGAATTTTGACGCGACGGTCCAGTTCCACAACTCAACAAGTCGAAATGTCTTATTTTCGAGAAATCGCTGTTTTCGTAATTTCGTTGCCGTGGAGGTGAAGTGATCCAAGCCACACTTTTTTGAAAAATGAGTTAAGTACGCAGTTTTGTTCAGAAAACCATGGAGAACATAGTGGTGAAGAGAAATAAGTGATTTGATATTCCTAAAGGGCATTTTTGGAAAAATTTGAAGAGATGTTAAGTATTTTTACATCATTTCAAGTGTGTGTTAAAGCATTTCACAAACGCAGATAGGAATAAATAGTTCAATTAAATTATAGAAGTGAAAAGATCCAAGCCGCATAGCGTGTAACTTTCCAACAACTTTCCTAGAGGTGGATCTTTCTCAGCTACAGTGGTGAAATAACCCAAGTGATAAATTCGTGTTTACTTCTAAAATAAAAAAAAATCTTCAATATTTTGTTATTTATATTTGTGGAATATGTGATCAGAATAATATTGTGTAAAAATTTTAGCGAAATCTATGCAAAAATAACTTGTTATAGTCAAATTAGTATTGGCGGATGCGACAGCATAACTTCATCACCCTTTTTCTCGAAATGTCTGTCTTGTGGGTTAGATCACTTCACATCCACGGCAACGATTTTGCTGAGTTTATATTAGGTATGCTTTAAAAACACAACAAAAAGAGAAATATACCATATGATAATCGCACTGTTAGAGGCATTTTGTTGTCTTTGTTCCCTTTAATAGGTAAACAATACCGAAGTATTTATTTTTGGATTGGAAAACAGGTACATTATTTATTTTTCATTAACCATGTAATGAATATCTTAAAGGAAATGGGATTTTTTATAAAGTTATTTGTTTGTGGAATGGAGTTGATTTTATGATATACCAATAAAATCAAATATTCGAAAATTTCGACTTGTTCATGTGTGGAACTGGGCCGTCTATATGGTGTTACACTATCTTTGCCAGCCCCACTAGGGATACGATTTGAGAGTATTGATGATATAAGTCGTAATAATCGTCTTTGGTAAATAAAGTTCATATTATAATGCAGAAAGGAATATCCTGAATTTCAGTCGTACGACTGTCCTTCCTCATTTTAATAATTGTAATAAAGGTTGAATGTATTAAATTGGGGGAAGTACTATTTAATTAAAGCGTTTGAATGGCAACACTCTTGCTACGCAGAACTATTACTAACCAACATATAATAATATTATTATATATCTAGTAGAAATGTTAAAGATAGCTTTTATGTGAATGGAAATGTTCCCCGTGTATAATATTTTACCTCAGATTTTCAAAGGAATTTTACCTTTTTATAAAGTAATGTATTTCAATATCATACTTTATTGATAACTTATGAAGCGACTAATGATGGCATTGACTTTGGATGGAAATCGATGACACAATATAAAGACATTTTACTAAAACAAGACTGCAATTTCTGACCAAATTCGTTAGCAATATGATTTCGTAGCAATAGGGTCTATACTAGTATGAAAAAATAAAAACGAGTTTTTCCAAGGATATGCTTGTTATGGGTAAAATATTTGATCACACATTTTGTTTTAAACGGTTCGTATTATTTATAAACAGAAAAACTAAAGAAATTACAATATTTTAGATTTCAAGTATAAAAAACCTAGCTATCATCGTATTTTGTGCTTTGTATTCTTTGCCGGGTGTTCAACGGAATAAAATAATTTTCTCAAATGCATACATATGTAGGTTGGTGGTTCGATCGCAGGTGTCGGCAAACTCTCCTTTCACGACACAAGCTTTAAGCTTACTGTGAAAGGTGTACGAGGTTGTTTTTGGGCTTATAACAAAAACCCAGATAAGTTCATCTTTTTCAAAAAAAAATATCTCATTGAATTTTATAACTGCTTATTTCGTAGAACTCCATAAATTAATGTATAAAGGTTTATGTTTTTTTTTTACATTAAAATATCTCATTTTTCAGATGTTCAATTTTACCACGTACGGGCTGATGACATAGTAAGTTTGTAAATGTACGGATAGGGTACGATTGTCATTGTGGAGATATTCATAGTGACAAAAGCTTCCATCGAGTTTGTCGCCCTGGTATTAGGTATTTGTACCCCTAAGAGAAAAGGAAGATAGGGAGGTAGAGAGATAGAAAATAGATTGCCTCGTTTGTAATTAAATTCTCGATCAATTGCTTTTATATACCGACGACTATAATTGCTAGACACATTTATTTCGCGTAACATGTTTAACTTGGCAGAGAAGTTTTACTATAAATGGAACAAGATACCTACATAAAATATTATATATTTGGATGTTATATGAAAAGTTCTATAAATGGGCATGGGTGCATTCACTTTGATATATATAGGTAGGTTTTTTTTGGGATTCTGTTAAAGAGAGATGGAAGGTGTGATAGCGTTGTGGAATGAAGAAAAGTTGCTGGCAACGTGGTTAATTTTTGTGGATGTAAGTTTTTAAGGATGTGATCCCACCAATAGTCGCGAACAGAAATATTTCTTCCATATCGATCGCTTTAATTTTATAGTCACCTATGTAATAAATTTAATATATTTTGATTTATTCTTTTCTTCTTCCTCGTGTGATAGATCATTGATCTGCTGTTTCGGAAGTGATTTCCTCTTGTGACGCTGAGGACCAGCTATCCTTCCATCTTTTTGGTGGTCTTCCTCGTGAACGTGAGCCAGCCGGTGTCTTCTTTATATTTATTGATATAATTTAATTTAGAAGTTATATTAAATAATACAAAACTCAATGAATTTTTATTGATCATCGATGTATTTATGTTTCCAAGCTATCACTGTGTGACTGTTTATTGATCCTATCAATGGCCTGACCGTGATTGACACTTATCTTTCAGCTGGCTTATTGCTTTTTCAGACGACAACTACCCGCACAATCGTAATAATAATAGATAGTAATAATAACGATAAATACCTACTTTAAAACAAAAGGAGAACCCACCTATTTAAACTTTCAACAAACTATTATTATAAAAGCTTCGCAGAGAGTCAGTGGCGGGACTAGACTTTTATATTGGCCATGCTTTTGCAATGAAATGTTTTATTATTAAAACTTTAAACCAATTTGATATATTATATAAATTGACAAGTTGTAAGTCACCTTTCACTCATAACACTACTTCAATGGTGTTGTTTTTTTGCGTCTATCGCCCAAACTCCCAGCAAAAAGGTATGTTTTCCACTTCCTTTTGAGGCCCTCTGAAGGAAATTAATAAAAAACGATATTTTACATCTCCGCCAGGTAAATTAACTTGAGATTTTTTACGATATAATCATAGTTTTATACAATTTGATACAAGGCATGCTGCGGTTTTTGCATGTTTGTGAAGCATGCCACTGCATAAAGCGATATTAGTTCAGTAATGAAAACTATGAGAAGGATTAGAATGCATATTTTGAAAGTTATTTGAATTTTTTTATAGCAAGTTCCCCCAAGACGATGAACACAATGTAAGTTCTTATTATATACATAACGATAATGCAATGATTTCTTACTTTAATTTCAAAGTAGTTACGTATAATTCACTTTGTATTATTAATCTGTGAACTTTTACTTTTCATTTCATTTGTATCTTAAACTGATTATCTTTAATAAGTATTAAAATTAATACGTAAAAAAAACTTATAAATTTACGAAACTAAAGCACCTTGACTTTTAGTACATAAATAAAACAGAAACTCTTACATTCAGAACTATTTTCACTTTAAAATTCTATTCCCATGACATTTCATAAGAGCGTATAATCTTTATTTTATATTCTTTGATAAGGTTAAAGTTAACAATATGAAATATTTAGTTATAATATAAAAATTTACCAAACTTCATATAAAATACCTGAGATTTGAATACATCAATTTTAAATCAATTATGGTGAAAGTCATCTTACGTAAATTGATAATTATTATTTTTTTAATTCTCTACGTTCATTAAAACAAATAAGTTTTGAAACACGAGGTAATCGTTACTTTTGCATCCCATCAGTTTAAAATTCTCCGAGCATTGGAATTTGATCACAGATTGGTGATGCTTCAAATAATTTTAATTAATTACATAGCAGATAGATAGATACGTGATAGCTTTAAAAAACTTTTTGGTCAGAAAGTTTTCAGACTATCATCGGATTTTTATCATTGTGACCCTTCGTCAGTATTATTAAACCTCCGTCAATAATAATATTTAAATCTAATATTGAATGACAAGATGTGAAAATAAGGTTGTTGAATCACAAAATTAGTGCGAGCGTAAAAGGTCGTTCCAACACGTGTTCCCTTTAAAGGAATGCTGGGGTAAAAAAGAAATCAAATGTTTAAAGACTCGAGCTTTTCATGTTGATATAAAAAATATAAATATTTTACGACAAATTATACAAATTATATAATAATTATACAACTACTGGTGCGGGGGTGAGGCGACCCTTGCATAGATTGGATGATCTACACGATAACCACTTAATAGAGCTGGATATTTTTAATTTATCAAAACTCTTGTTACAAACATGATTCCAAACCTGTAGACATGTCTTGTTCCCCTTTACCCTCATCCCTTACCCTTCTCCCCACATCCCTCACCAACAAGTGATCTCATATGTTTACTTTTTTTCTATCTTTTATTAATAGTTTTCTTTTTCTAATAATGCAAATTTTTGTACGTTTTTTTTCTTCTTTTCTATTTTGTATGTTTCAAACTATATTTTTGTGTGTTAGCGATGGCTGCTTGTGTGATATGCTAGTGAGAACAGATGAATGAGCGGAAAGTGCGATACTTAAACAATTGACTTAAATGTGGTATACGTTTGTGGATGACAGCTGAGTTATGAACGACCTTTTTCTATTTTTGTAAACCATATTTATAGTTGTTGTTATCTGCAGCCCTAGTCAAAACACATTTTAGCGTCACTTGTCGTTCGACTACAAACGAAATTACGACTATAATTGCAACAATAACGCATAATTATATGGTACATGTAGGTAGATTGTCGTAATTTCGTTTGTAGTCGAACGACTTCATAACGCTAAAATGTGTTTTGACTAGGGGGCCTGTTATGTGCTTTTACCAATAAATAAAATAAATAATAAAATAAAAAAATTATAATTAATTAGTATTGTGTTGTTATATTGATTTGTTTTGCTAACATTTTAATGGTTTTGTTTTCCTATATATATAAATATTTATATTATCTACCTAATAATTTTTTACCTACTGAAATTAAAAGTATACACTTTAAAATTGGGCAATGCATTATTTCTCTTGATATAATTATTTTTATTTGTATTATTATTTGGATGATTTGTAAAGCGCCGTTTTGTGAAAAAAATCCGCCTCAAGTGCGCTCTTTGCTAACTAAGGTTGTACCAGGATTATTCCGTGAGATTTCTTGAATAGATAAGTCTTCAGTTGGTTCTTGAAACGACATATGTCCTGCGTTTCTCTGATCATTTGTGGAAGCCTGTTCCAGACTACAGGTGCAGATATTGCAAAAGCACGCTCCACGTACACTGGTTTAGATACAGTACTGGTCACATCCAATTTAGTTGTAATATCTTAACAAGACCTAAGTGTTGTTTGTCTATGACTTAACGCCTGTTCTACCACAGAGTTCCATGATATATTCTGGGGCCATAGCATGAAGTGCCTTAAATACTGTCAAACACACTTTAAATTCGACTCTCTCCGGACATCTGAGCCAGTGAAAAGATTGAAGGGTGGCAGATATGTGTGAAGAGCGTATGTGTTATATGAAGTGTGTAATTGGTTATGAATAAATAAATAAACAAATATAAAATATGCTTTACTCTAATGAACGAGCCCCATGAAAAGCTATTAATACATAGTTTTATATTTTCTTTTTTTTTTCAACTACGTCATTATGGATATTATGATGATATTTTTACTATGCTTTTTTCACGTTACTCTGGATGACTTGGTTGAATCTCTTTCATCATATATAATTTCTATGACAGTGATATAAAGCTTCATAAATGCTATGAAAAGAGTTGGAACAACTGGTACAAACATTTTGAATACAGTATGAAACTTTTTTCCGCTGAATATGGCTTAGAAGAAAGTTGACGAGCGAATAAGTACGTAAAAAATTTCAAAGCTTTTCCTTGAAAATAAGTATACTTAATAATGCAGTAATTGAGATCGATTTAGTCGTTAATAAAGGGATGATGATAAATGCGTTAGAATATGTATTATTTTGGAAGTTCTTAAATAAGATAAGGCATTTGGATTTTTATTATCTCTGCCTACTCCAAAATGGATTAAAGCAATAATCAATAGCAAGAATTGCCTACACAATTATAAATTTACTTAGAAAAGATCAAGAGTATTCATTTATAATTCATTATTCTAATATGTATTTTACAATCTTTAAAATTGTAAACGCCGTGCCACTTGTATTTATTTTATTTTATTTATTCAATCAAACATATACCTACACCTTAAAAAATACAATATAAACAGAAAATATGAACAATATTATGCCCATTATAAAATAAAATAAAATAAATATTTATTATTATTTTGTTTTGTGTTACTGTTGAGTAAGACTAACGCACGACCGGTTTCGCGGACTACGAGTTCGCATCATCAGGTGCTGATCTATACTGAATAAAACAAAAACAAATACAAAAGTTCGTTAGGATTTACAGTGAAGGTGTAGGGGTAGGCGGGGTCGTGCTGGTTTCAGGCGTGGAGTTCTTGGAATATGAGATGGGGAATAGTTGTAGTAAGGGAGACGAATTCGGAAGTTTTTTATAGCTGTTTTAGTCGAGTTATTATTTTTATTAATTTCTATTGCTTCCAGTGCTGTCAAAGTTGGTCGGTATGTGTGTGTATGTAATAATTTTAAACTATGGTTGCTAAAAGAGTGGTCAGTTTCTATTATTTGGTTTGCAAATTCCGAAAAATTGTTATTGGTAATACATCGTCGGTGCTCCTTTATGTTATGTAATATTATACCCCTTTACAAGCGCATCAAAGACGTACGCATCAAAGAAAGATAGGCGAGTGAAAATAAATATCGAAATATATCACTAATACTACAACTATTATACCGTTACGGCATATTTTACAAATGGGGTAGCCAGCAGACTTACTAAATGTAGTGAACATGCAAGTTGTCTTCCCCGTGCTAACAAAAAAAAAATAAAAAAATACTTATTCAGTATGATAAGCATACCTCATCGCAGAATTTATGATGTTAATGTCTTCATTTTTTCTTAATTAACACATACCTTTTACGGGACAAAGAGAAATCTGATATTATTATTGTTTACTTCAGATAAAACGTGTTGTGTGAATCTCTAGAGACTTTGATTTGATTCAAAAGATATATCTTTATTTGAGCTTTTGGAGCCGTAAAAGTCAGTAAATATAATGTCTTATAATTACTGACAAGTGACACAAACAACGACCTTCTGTTTACCCTTCAGCCAAGACATACAATATCTATATTAGCTAAGAATAATAGTGTTGTATGTCCAAAAATATAATTATTATATTCACCTGCTTGAGTCGTATACACCGTACAGCTATTGAAATATGAGGATATGGAGATAGGAAATCGTACCTGATGGGTATGTCAATGTTATAACAGTGAATCTTGTAATAATAAATTCTTCTTCTTGTTCTCTGGGTGGAGAAAATGTCTGGGTTTCTTCAATTAAAACAAGGAGAGATTTAAGAACACGACTTTTTTTATTTAGACATCTTTGAAAAAGAGAGCGATATGCCAATACATAGACAAATCATACGTTAAGTATCAAGCATATAAAATTCAGCACAGAGCTTTTCAAACTCGGCTCGCTCTATGGTGTCAAAGTCCTGTGTCAACATTATTTTTCTTATTTTAGAATTTTTTATCCAATCATGTATGAGTGGATAGCTATGTTTTCATGCCCACAAAGGCGATTCTCTGTTAAGTGAATGAACTAAATTGAATCTGCCACTAGTTTCTCAATGCCGGAATTTGTAATTGATTTGTTCTGAATTGATAACAGTTAATTTTACGGTTAAACATTAAGCCTGAGAGTCACCAAAATCAAATTAATGCACATTCTACTACCGAAGGATATGTCCATTGAGACCATCTCGATATCTCTCACGAGTGACGATTAAGTCAATAGACTCATAAAAAGTAATAAATATCGAAAACTTTCCAATTACAAATTTTGGAGATACAACACTATTACCACAGTTCACTCTCGATGTATTATTTTATATTGTCATTTCTGATTTTACGATAACAAAGGCATGAGCTTTCACGTCGCTTGATATTATCAATGAGCTTTAATAAATGGGTGCTCAGAGGTAGGTACTTACTGATTAACAAAGTGTAAATACTGTACAAAGTTCGTTTAGAAATATTTACTTATATTTGTTTAAACATGTCCTTTATGGTTATTGTTATTAGATAAGTAATTAGCAAATAATTTCATACAAAAATCACCCCGAGCCATTTTTTTACTGCCCAAGACTCTACAACTATAACCTAACCTACCCTATAAACTATACCCCTACGCCATGTTCCAAGTGGGGAAAGCGAAGAAATAGACTTTATGATGCTCTACTCTTACATACTCCTTTCGCTTTTTGCACTTTAAATCAATTTCTCATACATTAATGCCTATTTACTTTACTAAACTACTACTACTATACCATCACGGCATATCCCACAAGTGGGGTAGCCAGCAGATCAGCTGCATGTAAGAAACATGCAAACTGTCCTCTTCGTGCCAATATAAAATCAAGACATTCAGGATGGGTGGCAAACCTCATCGCTGAATTTAAGATTTTTTTTACGATTACGATTTAAGATTAATAAAATAAGAATTTAAGAATTTAAAATTTATTAAACTCGCATCCGATATTGAGAATTTGATCTACGTGTCTAAACGATCGTAACTTATTTCTTCGCATTCAATCCACAACACTGTTCTCGCATCTGCTCATTCTCCTAATATCCTCATTCCTCAATTTTTGACACAATTGGATATTGCTAACTTTTGTTATATTATTGATAGTCCTTTATAGGGATTTTTTAATTGTGTATTATACATACTTATTTTGTTTATTGTATGTTGTTTTGCGACCACAATAAAGCCACGAGCTAGTGTGACTAATCTACAAATAGTGTTCATATATTTTTCTGTTAAAATGGAAACTAATGAAATGTTGAAATAATAAATAAATAAAGAAATAAATTATGGTAATCATTTTATTAAAGAGGTGAAAAAGATATGACAGGCTCATTCATGCCGTCTATAGTGTGCTCTTCGATAATTTAATTATGATTACCTGATCAATGTCAGGTTGAAAGTCAAAAATAAATATAATTTACGTTTCTTTGATGAAGACTAATAAAAAAAAATTGATGGTTATTGACAAGATACGCACTTACCCAATTAATTGAAAAATAATTGATTTTTAATAATCCTTCGTTTAATAATATATCTATTTAATTTTTAATCTTTATTCATCTATCAATCCCATCATAAAAAAAGCTTCTCAGAAGCTTTATCTGCTGATAAAATTAATAAAGCCGAAATTTATTAAAAAAATCTTATTAAAAATATGGTCTATTAGAATAAAATTAATTTCAAATAACATTGAAAATATTTCACTAGCGATACGATTTTAACATTTTTGTACACTCACACCTTGACCATATATTTCTGGATCAAAGCATTCCTTTTGGTCTTTAATAATAATAATAATAAAATGTTTATTTATCAAAATAAAAATTACAGGATATTATAACATTGTAACATTGTAATATGTATACATATTCTAGTAATAACAATTTTCTTCTTTTAGTCACATCATCATTGTACATTTTTTTTTCTTCTTAAATACAACACATCGCACAGTATACTAGTCAAAAGACTGTGTCAATAATCACTACAATAATCTACAGTATTTTAATTTAAACTTTAAGTTTATTTAAATTCAATTCATCCTTTGTACCTGCATGTGAAGTTTGTTTCAGATTATATATATCTTTTTTTTCATTAATTTATTATCATGAAACTGTAACTGTATATTAATGTCTTCGTCTGTCAAATTGTTATTTTTGTTTTATTGTTCAACATGTAAAAGGCTCTGCCGTGTAAAGAAGTTAAATAAATAAATAAAAAAATAAATAAAAATAAATAAATAAACACATCATACAGCAAGCGTCCCTTGAAGATATCCACCATATCAGTACAAGGACAGTCTCGATCAATCTTCCACACGAACATATACCCCAATCAATTCTGTTAACTCAAAAGTTAACTCAAAAGTTAACTTGAGGGAACATCAATAATACTAAGATCAAATATTTAGGTAGACTCCTATTTAGTCAGAAATCTTTCATGGCTGTGAATGCACATTATGTCTCGTATATGAATTCAAGAATTTATTGAATTTGCAAGACAAGACAATACGTCCGATACAAAAAATGTGTACTTAGAGAATTTTGTTATAAAAATTAAACCCCTAGTTTTTCATGTGCTCCTAATACAATACTAAACAAAAAATTGATATTGTTGAAATTAATCAATAATTTCATATACAAATAGTAATAACATTGAATCAAAGAAGCATGTTTATCCTAAAATGAAGAAAAGTATGTAACAGATTGTCTTCACAAATTATATAAAAAATACCCTTTCCGCTTCTGTTGCTTTGATAAATAATGCGGAAATTGATATCTTCCACATCAATACAATCAGTATTTTGATATAAAATGTTATTAAGTAGGTACATACACACACATATACATACATGAAAAAATCATATTATTCCTTGTGTGGGTGTGTTTACTTTGACATTATTATTTATTCAACCGTGTTTACGTTGTGCTCTCCTGGTAAAAATTATGTAAATTGAATAAACAAGAAAAAAACGGTTATTTTATTTATTTCATAAATATTTAGAGGTAATGTATAAATTGACAGAACAGAAATGATCATTTTCAGTAATTTTACAATATTTTTTGTCAATAAAAAGATTAGTTTTATTATTTCTGGTTCGATTCCCAGTCAGGGCAGATTGGATAATGACCTTTTCATATTGTCCTGGGTCTGGGTGTTAGATGTATATGTGAATATAACTTGAATTGTCTATAAATAGTGCCCATCCATTTATTTATACATGGTTGTTTTTATTGATGATATTTGGTTGCATTTTTGTTGTTGTTATTATTTTAGTTATATATATTTGAATTACTTAACTCCAATTTGTGAATTTGTATGTTTATATATGTATATATATTGTAAATGGCTATATGAGCCGTAAATTGAATGAATAAATAAATAAATAAATAAATATGTGTATCATCGCGTTAGTACCCATTAAATATGAGATTCATATCCTAGTTTGGGACTAGCTCGATCTGTATGAATTGTCTATACACGTAATGTAGATAATTATTTTGTTCAAGATTTTTCTAAGGCCTTAAAAATTCTATGTGCAATAAGAAAAAAGGAGATGAATAAAAAAAACTGCTCAATAAAAAGATCGAAACAAAATTCGCTCAGCGATACAACATTTTATCCACTCGACAACTCATGAACGTAGTTCTTCTACCTAATAAGTACTTACTCATTTTCCACGACGCATTATGATGAATTTAGAGGTAGGTAACCTAAAACTTGATTTGATTCATCTCTAACGATCTATGTCATACGAGTCAATGTTCAACCCTATTGTCCTTTTGTTCACAGAATTTTGTGTTAAGAACTTTGCAATATAATCTGACCTATAAAAGAATTGAATCACTGTTATTCCAGCGTTTTTGTTGTGTCTTATATGTTGTGATGAAGTCATCCCGTTAATACTTAAAAAAATGTTTTATCAGTCTATTTTATTCTATATTTAAACGCTTTCTACTCATTCGTGAGTGATCAAGGAAATTTGTCAGTCGCCATCATCTTTCTCTCATGACTATCCGCTATCTTACTGATATCTTTAGATCATCTCATCTGAGGCCTACTCTTACTTTTGATTCTTGTTCCTAGTTTTTTTCAGTCCAGTGTTTTATTTGTTCATCGATTATCTGTCACTCGAGTAACGTAACACACCCGGTTTAACTTTAGTTTTGCGATTGTATAGTTTTGGATGCTCAAATTTTGTTGAAATTGTTCGATGATCTGAATTAGTCTTTTAAACATGTAACGAAGAGATGAAAATAATTTGACACAGAGATATTCATTTAAGATCATTTTCAAGTACCTAGTTATAAAGTTAATCATTATTAAACCAACTTGATGCTTAAAACACAAGGTTTACCTTCGATTGAAAATAAATCGCAAAAAACCTCATCGTTTTAATAATGTTCATGGAAAAATTGCCATAATGGATAAAATTCAAATTAAAATTACATTAATTAGCTGAAATTTCATATTCAGCATGAAAATAAAACATATTCACCATGAAAAAAAACAAACAATTCATAAGCAAATACATTCAATACATAATTATATACTTATATTTAAAAAAATAAACCCTTTTTACCATTGTTATTTAATCCAGCGCTGAAACCTGAAAGATTTTAAGATACTAACCTTGAAGATACCCCTGGGTTTCCAACTTGGCTATATATATTAAGATTGCGTGAAAACGAGAAGAAAATGACTAAAATTTCTTACACATATAACTTTTTTTGTTAGAAAATCATTAAAAACCATTGCCAATAAAATTTGATGAAAATAATATTGTAAAACTAAAATTATAAAAATATTATATTATTGCCTTTATATTCCAGATTTTTGAAGATTTGTATAAAATAATAATAATATTTTAATATTGGCAGCAGTAGCTCTAACATTATTTAACGAAATGTGAATATTTTCGTTTTTGATAATATAATTTTATCTAATAAGATCGCCTTGGCCGAAAGCTGTTATGGTCTCAAATTAGCGTGAGATGTTTAAAAATACAAAAATGACAAATTTCAAGTTAGTTAAAAATATATAGATTGTAAGTATATACATATATTTGATTAATCAATTTATTTTATTGTAGGTTTATATTCAATTTAATTTTAAATAGCAAAATATTCACATTTCATCAAATGGGTTTTAAATAATGTGATTTTTTAAATACATGATCAAATATATCAAAAACATCTAAGTAAGATAATTTTAAGTAGGTATAAATGAAAATTAATTAAAAAAACAATTTTGAATTAGTTTTAAGTATTTCAATGATAAATCTTTGAATATTATAAACAGTATGTACGAAAAATTAAAAAAAAATTAAAAATATTGTGCTAAAATACTTAACTAAATATTTTGCACCTAAACTCAAAATCATTTGTTATATCAGGCTATGCGATACATTACTCGCAAGAAGAAATTAATGTTATTCCGACATTATTTATGCCAGTTCAAAACTATGCTCAGCCCCCCAAGACAAGCACGCACTTGTCGACCGACAACAAACGAATTTACGACAATCTTCCTACATGTACCATGTAATTATACGTTATTGTTGCGGCTATAGTCGTAAATTCGTTTGTAGTTGATCGACAAGTAGTGTGGGTTTGTCCACGCTCCCAGCTATCAATAAGTGGTTTTGGTGATTAGATATAACTCTATTTTCATACTTGCTTTGGCTGTAGTAAGCTCAGTTTAAACATCCTTTTTTATGAGTTCAGGTGTTATTTTTGAAGCTAAATTTCAATGAATATTTCTCATACAATTAAGTTATAAAATTTTAAGTTTTAATATTTTATAGGTACTTTTCACGTCTTGTTTTCGGCTTATCTTCATTTCAAAGTATGAAATTAAATTACAATATTGTGTCTTAAGATATTTTAATACAAGATTTTTGATAAGATAATGTTTGTAGTATCAATATTTTGAAATTAACGCTTTCGATGTAAAGTAACACTCAATACCAATATTGATTAAAATTTCAAATTGAAAGTAATTTCAAGTATCGGTGTACGTGGTTTAAAATCAAACAAAGGCTTTTCTTAGTATTACAGGTATAGAAATTAATAAAGAGAAAATTATTTAAACCCATTGTTAATCTTTAAAGTAAAGAAATTTGGATCAAAGAAACGTAGTATTTAATTATAAAAGTAGGTAAAATTTCATTACGAATATTTTAGTGCGTTTGTAGGGTAAACTTTTGTACCTTAGCCAGTAGGAATTCTTTCAGGCAGTAGAGAGGAAAATCAAAAACATTTTTTTACATCAAAAAGAGAATAGTTTTTATTTTATAATATTAAAGAACACTTTACTATGCTATGTCCTCATGACATGTCCCAAGTGAGAAAGGCAAGGAAGACGGTACGCAATATCCATTTATCCTTACATATTATTACAGTTAATACAATATATTGTATGTTAATGGGAAAACTGTTAAAAGCAAATACTACTGCTATGACTATCGCATCCCAGCTTATCCCACAAGTGAGGTAGCCAGCAGACCAGCCGCATGCAATAGACATGCAAGCTGCCTTCTCCGTGCCATAAAAAAAATTAAGACATTCAGAATAGGTAAAAAAACGTCATCACTGAATTAATGATGTAAAATTTCTTTATTTTTCCGAACACCAGGCTTTTACAGGACATCCGAAAACAAATGGAATACAGTGGGAGACCAACTGTCTGCCGGGTAGTCCATGGAATATACCGCGTGCATTTTACCGTTTAATAAATAAGGCAATAATACCAAATGCATAAAAATACATATATATAAGAACATAATATCTTCAGAAAGTAATTTATTATATACTATTATAATACTCTAATATACTTTAATACTCTGCTAAACTGTATTCTCACGCCGTGTCCCAAGTGGGGTAGGCAAAGAGAACGAAACGATATAAATCTATCCTTACATACTTTTTTCGCTTTTTCTACTTTCATAAAATTTCTCATACACGCACGTTGATTTCTCTTACTTAACACACGGGCGTCCTTGATATTTTGATCCAAGTGATCAATCCACGTGTTGCTCGGATGCACGCGCTTTCTCACACCCCATCTTCAGACAAGTTTATCCTCTTTGTCATTCATTTCTAATTCATTTGTTCGACATCTCCAACACATCTTAACACATTTTCACTTATTCTGTCCACAACAATCTTCTTACATCTGCTCATTCTCCATTCTATCACACAACGTTTTATCAACAAATTCGTCTCAGCGAGTTTTCGCAGCGTTGCCATAAAACTAGTATTTGTTATGTAATAATAAATTCTTGTTATTTCTTGTTAAACCTGCTCATCTTTAAAACTATGCTTAAAATTAATGATCGGTTCTTTTACAAAGAGAAGATTTCTCGTTAACCCGTAAACTTTATATTGTGAAAATACTTTGATTAGATTCGATGTGTACCTACCCATCAATCTACTATTTTACATATATACTTTTAATATTGTAGATTCTACCTTTAAATTTAACATTCATCTTCATTCTTCTTGTCTTGTGTTTAATTATTTCAATTTAAATCTAATAATTTTACTAGAATTAATAATCAATCATTCAATCAAAGACTTAACTGTGATTTGCTACAATTATTGTAATTTTTGTAATAATCCATTCATCGAATAATAGATACTTATAATGATTTAATATAAAAACATTATTTAAAATAAAATGTTCAATAACACGGAATCTATATATAGAGTTTGTCTGTAGCCTGGAGGTAGAGTCTCGGCCTCGTGAACAGGGGGTCCGTGGGTCGATCCCAGGTGCCGGCAAACTCCCCTTTCACGACACAAGCTTTTAGCTTACTGTGAAAGGTGTATAGGGTTGTATTTGGGTTTAAAACGAAGCCCAGATATATCTTTTTATTTAAAAAAAAATCTTTATTGGCATGTAAAAGATGGCTTGGTTGTTTATTATATGCAATCAGTAGGGGAGAGATGGGACCATTGGGCAGTAGGGAGGATCGGGCACCCCTTATTATCTAAAAAGTTATGGCAATTACGGCAATTTTTCCGCAAGTTATCATTAATTTATTCACTAGCAACACCAACAAACGTCAAATCAACTATCAGTTGTGTCAAACGAAAACGTTACAAGTCGTTGCATGTTTTTGCATTGAAAAAGTAATTTTTTTACAAATTTTCGGTACATTTTTTTCGAACAATCCTATTTAGAGGTATGTGTTTTAATAATATAATATGAATAATTAATTATTACTACTACTACTATACTATACCATCACGGCACATCCCACAAGTGGGGTAGCCAGCAGATCAGCCGTATGTAAGAAACATGCAAACTGTCCTCTTCGTGCCAATATAAAATCAAGACATTCAGGATGGGTAGCAAACCTCATCGCTGAATTTAAGATGTATAATGTCTTAATTTTTTCGAACACCTGCCTTTTACAGGACACTCGAAAACTTACGCAGAAGAGTGGGAGACCAATTCTTTACCGGGTGCTCCACGGGATAATTATTTAAGTTCCTTATTCTAAATAAAATGTATTAGTAATTCCTAACCTAAAAAAATAATAAGGATTTATTTAAAATGATGGGTGATAGGGAGCATTGGGCACTGTATAAAGAGGGAGGATTGGGCATGTCCAAAGCTCCCTATTATATAGGTATATATGTTTTTTTTTAGAAAATGCATTTTAAATATAAAAAAAATGGGGAAAAGACAAGAGATACCGAAAACTGTCATTGATAGAGCTATAAACGAAGTAAAAAATGGAGCTAAAATTAAATTAAAATTATATTTTAAGGCATTTGGTTTAATTTTAGCTCCAAAATTGGCTTCAATAGCTATTCCACAAGCATTTAAATCACAAAACATTATAAGCGGTGTACTGTTTGCTCCCTCGAAGATCACTGGATCTGGCTCACACCAAACAGCAACTGGCTTGCTATTTCACAATACTCCAGTTCTTATACTGTTCTGTGTCAGAGACAATGTACCTGTCAATTTACATTGACAGTCCCACACACCACAGATGTACAATCTGTGGATAGTTTACCAATGTGCATACACTACATCCCTCCCTTATCAAAATAATTACAATTTTTGCTTACAACCAGTATGAAATATATTTTTGTTCTCTCTGCCCACCCCGTCCGGGACAAGGCACGAGGGCATAGCACAGTATAGTATAGGTAATTGTCAATCAACACAATCACATTAGCTAATAATATTATGCTTGTATGATTTACACTGAATTGACACAATGAACTTATGTGTATTATTATATATTGTAACTAACACTGCGGTGTATGACTGTGTACTCTCCTTCCTTCTCTCATTTATGTAATAATAATTATAACAACAAAAACCTCACTGCACAAAAACAAACATTATCAAATAAACATTGCAGAATTTAAATCAGACAAACAAACTTATGCAATGGGCGAGTTTATCGCCTTTGCACATATTTATTGCACAAGTTTATTAGTTATTATTTATGTACATGTTATACTTATCTTTTTAGTTCACTCCTTTCTACTTCTGGTCTCCTCTCTCATTTTCCATGTTATTTTATCTTGTTATATTTCCCTCAGATACACCTCATCACCTCATCTCTCTGTTGCCGATTGATTCTAGACTTTCTTCATACCCATTATATTTCTTTTCCAATTGATTTGACCGGTCATCATCAACTGCCATATTTTTATACATATAATAACATACATATACATGTACCACACCCAGACCCAGAACATGGCAATTTACCATTTTTCGCTCTGGCCGGGAATCGAACCTGGGACCTCGTGACTCGCAGGCAAGCGCGTTACCTCCACGTCACACCGGCCGTCGGTACATATGCATGTCTCATGAGCTCACTTTGTTCTCTACCACTTCTCTCAATTCAAACTTTTTTACCAGTTGGGACACTGTATTTATACATATCCATAACATGCATATACATGTACCACACCCAGACCCAGAACATGGTTGTTAACCATTTTTCGCTCTGGCCGGGAATCGAACCTGGGACCTCGTGACTCGCAGGCAAGAGCGTTACCTCCACGTCACACCGGCCGTCGGTACATATGCATGTCTCATGAGCTCACTTTGCTCTCTACCACTGCTCTCAATTCAAACTTTTTTTACCAGTTGGGACACCACTTCTTTGGAATTATACCCTGGGACACCACTGCTCCCAATTTCATCGGAAGCAGCTGGAATTATACCCTTTTTACCAATTGGGACACCACTGCTCCCAATTTCATCGGGAGCAGCTGGAATTATACCCTGGGACACCACTGCCCTCAACCTATATCGAGAGCAGCTGGAATTATACCCTTTTTACCAACTGGGACACCACTGCTCCCAATTTCATCGGGAGCAGCTGGAATTATACCCTGGGACACCACTGCCCTCAACCTATATCGAGAGCAGCTGGAATTATACCCTTTCCGATGATGCTGACAGCCCTCAGATCACAAGGCCGATGATGTCTCAGCGTCTCCATGGCTCCAGGAAAGGGCAGCTGGTCCTTGAGTTGGGAAAGGGGTAACCTACAAGGGTGGTTGACGCCTAATGCACTGGATGCAAGGAGGAATGCCCCACATGCACCACGCGGCTCGAGATGTCCACCACCCGTCTATTCAAGCTCCCATGAGCTGCAGGACAGGAAAGTTTGATCTACCTTACAATTGGAAGGATTAGGGAAGAGCTTACTTGCAAGGGTGGTTGACGCCTAATGCACTGGGTGCAAGGAGGAATGCCCCACATGCACCACGCGGCTCGAGATGTCTACCACCCATCTATTCAAGCTCCTTTGAGCTGCAAGCTGAGGCAGTTGGGTTTTCCTTGCAATTGGAAGGATTTGGGAAGAGGTTACCGGCAAGGGTGGTTGACGCCTAATGCACTGGATGCAAGGAGGAATGCCCCACATGCACCACGCGGCTCGAGATGTCTACCACCCATCTATTCAAGCTCCTTTGAGCTGCAAGCTGAGGCAGTTGGGTTTTCCTTGCAATTGGAAGGATTTGGGAAGAGGTTACCTGCAAGGGTGGTTGACGCCTAATGCACTGGATGCAAGGAGGAATGCCCCACATGCACCACGCGGCTCGAGATGTCTACCACCCGTCTATTCAAGCTCTCTTGAGATGCAAGACAGGAAAGTTTGATCTACCTTACAATTGGAAGGATTAGGAAAGAAGAAACCTATAAGGGTGATTGACGCCAAATACCACCACCTGAAATCATACATTGAGCTTGCAAACATATAGCCCATTTTCCTCAAATGCTCCCAATATTGTTGAGAGCACCTGGAGTTACTCATTCAGTGGACAAATACGCAAACATATATTTCACTTTTTACATTTTCACTGGCAAGGCATCCTTTGAATGAATTATGGCTATTTTGATAACACTTTTTTCACTAAACATATGTTTGTGTTTGTGATAGAAATATAAGAAGTACATAATTATATATACGAGTGTACATATATACCTAAACTCCTAATATTCCATTACATAATATACCACGTATTAAGTTAATATAATACCCCTTTCAGAACTGAAAAATAAAAAGTATTTTTTTTCTCTATTTTTCTTGATAATACACATCTTATAGACTATAGGATAATGAAAAAAATATAAAAAAAAATAAATTATCATTGGGTTTTTTGGAAAAGGCACCCACACAATTGTGTGGGTCAGGATTGTAATCCTACCATAATAAAATATTAGTGTTTTCTTTAAAATTTAATATTTATTGAAATAACACAATCTTTAATTAATATCTTAAATGATATCAATAATTTTGAATTATGAACTACTATTTACATGTGAAAATGCACACAAGTCCTGAGTAAAAAAAACCTGTCTCTCGACATGGCTGATGAAACCATGTCAAGTTGGATGCCACGTCTCCAATACATCTGGATTTTGGGGTAACGGATACAGCCCATTATAAGGTGCATCCCATAAAAGCGCTTCATTTCTATGCTATTTGTTTTTAATTCAATATGCTTCTGCGAGAGCATACATATTAGTAAATAATGACATGTTATTGAAGAATTCATCATCATAATAATTCTGAAAATATTTTAGAGGTGTTTTTATTATATGTAGGTCTCTCTTCCAAGTTTGAGTAATCAGGATCATTTGGAAGAGAAACACCTTCAAAATCCTTTTTTTTTCCATATCATGTCTCTTACTTTAGGTATTGGAGGGTCTGAGACTTTTTCATCTGTTACAACTTCGATTGGTTGAAGGTCTGGGACTTTTTCATCCGTAATAACCTCGATTGGTTCATCAATTCTCTCCTCCTCTTCAAATGTCTGAGGTACATAAGTTTCCTCATTATCATCGTCGTCTGAATCTTCCACATCAGAATTTTCTAGTAACAGCACAATTACTTCAATGTCTTTAATCGGATCCAAGTAACGAGCTATAGTACATGAAAAACAAAAATATTACAGAAAATCAGTTCATAATATATTTTATAATCATTATTAACTTTGAACTCTAAAATAACACGTTTTTTAAATAACAAATATAGTAAAAAATACAGTAACATTTTGAGCAATTGATACACATGAATGTACTGATAGAACCGCAATTAAATCCTAACCTACACATTTGTGTAGGAACACTTTTTTTGACAAATTACAAAAAAAATACATCAGTCACAGATATACTTACTTTATTAAACAAATGTTAAGTTATTTAACATTTAAAATTTAAATATTGAACATAGTAAAAGTATATTTTTCAAAGAAGTATTCACTTACCCATTTTATAAATCGAGGAGCACAACAATCACAAACTTTGACATTAGTGAACATAAAATGATTGGAATGAATTTAGCCGCAAAACGTTTTCTATGCACAGTATGTAACCTACACAAACGTTGCGTGCAGTTCTCTACAGAGTCTCAAGTTATTTTACGCAAAATTTTCGACAAAATATAACCACATGTTTTACCTACACAATCGTGTTGGCCAGTTCTGAAAGGGATATTGAATTGATTAAATGATGAGAATAACATTATTATGTTTCCTCGTGTAATGTAGCTTATGCTGTATTAATTTTATCAGATTATGCACAATTTGAACACATCAAGACCAACATTTTTTAAGATATTTCATGAATTTCAACTGTGCTTGTAAAAAATACTGTGTAATTTTAATATGATTGCACTTTTATCGGTGATCAAATTTCTTATTTATTTTCATAGATTATTGCACAATATTTATCAACATTATATCTCCTCACTCCGTATTTGGAGTATGAGGTAGAGAGAGATATCTATAGTTTACCACTTCCAACCTCTCTTCACTTCATGAAGTTACACTAAGCAAGTTGTGAAACCCAGTACATCAACTAATGATTTAATATTAACAGTCGATAAATTTGTTCATAAAATAACACGATAATAAATATATTTTTTTCACTGTATATCAATCAATGACTACTCATCTTCTTCTTGTATATATTTTTTTCTATTAATGAATTTCACTATTTTTCATAATAATTTTTTAGCGTATTATTAGTTACTTATTACCTTTATATTTATTATAGAGATGCAACGAATATTCGTCAAATATTCGGTATTCGGCAATTATACTATTCGTTGCATCTCTAATTTATTACCTTGTAACATATCACTTTTTCTCCGTCCGCTCTTCATTGCTCTTTTCAGGAGCACAGAGCTCTTTTAACAAGCTCCTTCCCTATCGTAAGCTACTGTGGCCAACCGAGTCACCACCAATAGAAATAAACAGGGGAGGGGACAATCTTAGACTCGCATATTTCATAAGTTTAAGACTCCTATTTATACCAATATTTAAATGCAGACACAATTTGTATGGTCCCGGAATACTTTAGGGTTATCTATCTCTCTCTCTCTCTCATTCTCTCTTCACAGCATATTTGCCACATACAATGCCGTCGGTGTAAGTACATTTTGACAATTTATCATAAAAATAAATGAGGAAAGATGATATTCGCCCAAGCCACTGGTGAATCATTTCACTTCACTTCACCTTGCATCCTATACTTCACTTCACATTTCGAAAAATAGAATACTTAATATAATTTCATTTAATTGGGCAATGCATTATATTGGTTAGCTGGAAGATACCGCCTCCAAGCAACAAGCTCTTAATCACTCGCAAATGTTTTTCCAATAAAGTGGTATTATTAATTATTTTGTAAAATCATAGACATAAACCCCTTGATCCATAATAATGTAATCAACCCTCTTTATCTTATATATAAACCCTCTTTATCTTTAACACTGCAAACATGTATTCTATCTGTAAAATAATCTATTTGGGCTAAATCAGATCATATTATACAATTCTATATATGAATACACGATTGTGCAATACATTAAAAGATCAACGATTTAGGTACATATCTCGCATAAATCACTTTGCCAATGCAATTTAACTTTTTAATGCTCAATTTAAAGGCACATCATCGTGCAAAGATAAAGAATTTCATTATATATGAAGACATGATTTTGCAATATGTAACATATCAATGATTGGCATCTCGTGTAATTTCCTGCACAAATAGGACTATTTACTGATTTAAGGATTTTGAAACACTTAAGAAATTATGAAGTACATGCTTATACCAATCTTTCGGGATCGCGGAGGATTCATAATACACAATTTACTCGAAAGTTAAATCATTGCAGGTATATCTTGCACATACAGTTATAAGAATTTGTTTCAATTGAAGTTTGTGAATTTGAACATAAAACAACAAGAAAGAACTTACTCTCTGTCCAATATTTTGAAGCACAATTCAAAGACAGGTTGCCTTTGAAGTAAAAGCATTATGCAATATCACTTACTCCTCTTTCTTCTATATTTTTTCCAACCGATGGAGAGTTCTCGTACCTACTATTAATTTATCCTCGTCGCCACTTGTACTGTTTACTCCCTCGAAGATCACTGGATCTGGCTCACACCAAACAGCAACTGGCTTGCTATTTCACAATACTCCAGTTCTTATACTGTTCTGTGTCAGAGACAATGTACCTGTCAATTTACATTGACAGTCCCACACACCACAGATGTACAATCTGTGGATAGTTTACCAATGTGCATACACTACAAGCGGATTTGAGAAATCAGGAATATGGCCGTTAAATACCAACATATTTTCAGATGATGATTTTTTATGTTCAGCTGTAACAGATCGGCCTCTTTGTGATGAAAGAAGCATTCCACCAAATACATCAGTTTTATCTGCTGTGGAAAATGTATCAATGAATATATCGGAAGTGGAAAATATCGATAAAAATGTCTCAATTTCAATACCTCAGGCTTTAACACCTGAATTCGTAAGACCGTTTCCGAAAGCTAGACCTAGAAAAAATAATTGAAAACCACGAAAAAGAGGAAAAACCAGAATTTTAACCGACACGCCAGAAAAAGATAAAATTGAAAAGGATTACGCAGAAAAAAATATAAAATTAAAAAATTAAGCTCTTAAGAAGAATGTTACTGGCAAAAATAGAGAAAAAAAAGGAACACAAACTAAGAAAATGGAAAACATCACTCGCAACCTAAACCTGGATCCTATTCCGAGCACAAGTAGCGCATTTTTTAGTAAAAAAAATAATATTATCAGTGATGTAACCTTTGTAAACTGCAAAAAAATGTAGCAAACTCGAAATCAAAGAAAATTTGTTGAAATGTATCTATTGTATCAAAGTGTCATAGGAATAATATTGATTCAGATAGCAGTGATGAAGACAACCTTTATATTTGTGAGAACTGCTACCGATTAAATGATGATTCTGAGAGTGTTAATTCAGATGAGTTATTTGCATTAGTTAATGATAGAAATAACCATATAGATCAATTTTGAATAAAATATTTCTCGTACCTACTGAAAAATAATTTATAATTCATCTTTTATTACTTTCTTTTTTTCAATTTTCTAGATATAAATATTTTCTCGATACTTTACACATTTTTACTTTCTATACATTTTATTATTCATAAATATATGTTTATCTCCTCAATGTTTGTGTGTTTATTACATTCCTTAATATTTCCATTTCAAATTTGTACAAATTTTATAAATATGTTGCTTTAAAGAAGGTTTATTGAGTGCAATGCCCAAACCTCCCAATGCAGTGCCCAAACCACCCCACCATAGGGAGGTTTGGGCACTTTTGAATAGTCTTAGAAAAATGATAATAACTTTTGTATAAAACAAGATTTTTATATATTGTCTCAATATACATAGAGCTAAATGTTGGGACTAATGGTCTTAAGAGAGAGATATAAGTTTTTCTCGAAAGAACAAATTCTGGAATAGAAAATACAAAAAGGTGCCCAATGGTCCCAACCCTCCCCTACCTACGATCGGTGTCCAAATTGTTGGAAATATCATATTAATATGAATTGACGAGTATTTCTTTTTATTAGGTGGAAAATAGAATCAGTTCTATTTTATTAGCATTGGTGTGATTATTACGCGATATGAATGAACGATGAGTTTTCTACTATGTTTAATTTTCACACACAAAGATAATAATAGACCCGTGACCGGTTTCGACACCTTAGAACCATTGACAAACATATTGAAAAGTGAGTGCAAAACAAATTAATTAAAACCTTGACAGTTATATAACTCCAAACTCCTCCTACACACAAACCCTAACTTATCGAAAATAAGTAATTATACCATCAAGGCATATCCCACAAATGAGGTTGTCACCAAACTAACTGTATTTAACTGTAATTGTAACAATAAAATAAACATTCAAGATTGATTGCACATCCCATCGCAAAATTGAATACGTCTATATGTTGTATTATATGAACACATGACTTAAGCAGGACGTTCAAAATCTTACAATTAAGAGTGTGTATACAATTTAACATCTGTGGTTGTGAAATTTCAATTTTGAAAAAATCAAGGATATGAATTTTCATTAATTTAAAATGAATAGGTATCTACCTAAAAAATAAATAAGTACCTACATTACGGCGCCCTTGAGATGGTCACGGATCATTAAACGGCGCCACATATAAATAGTCCGATTATTATTATTATTATTACGTACAGCAGATAATTAACAAATCTGTGTTAAGTATAATTGTTCAACATAAATTAATTTTATTTTTTACACTATACGATGACACACTAGGACAATTACGGGAGTTTTAAATAGATAAAAAATATTAATCACTCATTGATAGTTAGGCGGTACGAAGTTCGCTGGGTCAGCTAGTATTAAAAAATCAAACAATTATAGGGCTTACCTTATGTTTTGGTTTCAATGAAAAACTTTCAATTTAAAGTATTCGAGTATTGAAAAAAAACTTTTTTTTAATAATGTTCCAAAGTTAGCAATACTTTTAACGAATGGATTCAAAATTTTTCAAAACAATTCCAAGATTTATAAGGACAAATGCACGTTTGAGATTCTAATCTCGACGCTTAGTTTCGTGCGCGTAATCTCTAGACACAAGTACATTTCGTTGTCTAACTTTAACAAAGTTCTATACACATAGATAATTTTATTATATGTAAGAGATAGCTTTATGAAAACAACGTTACGAAGTTCTTTTGATAGGTATTTTATTCATATTTTCAACTATGAAACAAGATAGTATTTTAATTGCGAAGTACAATTACTATTTTCGTTTTATTTATTATAGTTAGTGAAGACATTCTACTCAATTGTTTTGTTTGATTTCAAAATTATTTATTGACTTTCTAATGACATGATTTTCAAATTAAGGTATTAACTTTCATAATATTTTGTTGGCTAATTATATTCATTGTTTTATTTATGGTAAATTTCTTGGATGTATTTATTTTATATGAGTCAATGATTTATGTAACACCTTAATTTATGCTTGTACTTATTAGACATTATAAAATTCTATAGATTTTTTGTAAATTTTATTCTTTAATGGGTAAAGACTATATTATCAACTTTATTATAGTGCATACTTATTGAGATACTAGCTGACCCAGAAAACGTTGTGCCATGTACATTTGCCATATACTAATATTTGCTATTAAAAAATAGGTGTTAATAGTAGAAGGGTGAAAATTTAGGGCTGTTTGTATTTTTTAAAACCAAACCATAAAAAATCAGGGTGGACCAACCTTAACTTTGAAGGGAATAAAGAAATAGGTGTTGGCTGACTTTCTGACCTACCCGATAAACACACAACATTTCACTGAAATCGGTTCAATCGTTTAGGAGGAGTATGATAACTTAGCATCTGATAATTAGATAATTTAGCATCTGACTCCTAAAACCCTTTCCCCTATGCATGTGCACGCGGCAGTGTGTGTATGTACTTTTTTTTTATTATTATGTGTCCATGAGTACATTGTTGCCTGCATGTGCCTTTTTCATTTGCTTGCTTTATATTGTATTTTTGTTTTTTTTTTTTATATTTATAATATTACTGTAGATATGTATGTTTATAATATTACTGTAGATATGTATATTTATGTCTGGTTTTTCTTTTTTGTTTTGTTTTTTGATTTTAATAACCGGGTTAGTTGGAAGACATCGCATTTTAGCGATAAACTCGCCCTCTGTGCATTGAATTGTATAAATGATATTTTCTATGTTAATTTGTTTTATTGTAAACAATGTACAGTAAAGAATAAAATAAATAAATAAATAAATAACAAACACCGTGACACGAGAATTTTATTTATTATTATATTTATTACTGAGGTATTTATTTCGACTAAAAATGAACAAGTTTCAAGATCAATTTTGAGAAAAGTGTTTTAAATATAGACACAGTTTGATATATAAATAATTATTTTTTGGTAACTATATTGTTTTGGGAAAAAAAAACAAATTTTATTAAACCTTTTGATATCGCTCATAAAATTGTTGAAATATGAAGAAAAAACAAAAAAAAATTCTATGCGTTATACTCAATTAATTAAGAAATCAACATTCTTTTGTAAAAATAAAACTTTGTGTTTATTCTTTACAGCAAAAACAACAAGAACTTTCAGAAGAATAAGTTATTTCCTTTTGAATAAATCGTTTGTTACAGGAAAGTGCTAAGAATTAGTGTAGGTATAGGAAAAGAATTTTATAATCATAAATATCCAAGCGATTAATAATGACGTCAATGAAATATCTTTTTGTTTAAAAAAAGTTGAATCTGGGTATAAAATAAACACAAATACCATCTCATAAAGCACAAAGTTTGCGCTGTGAAGGCGGTGTAGGTTGGCAGTAAAATTTATTCATTTCAAGTCTTTGATTAAATCATTAAGCTATCGCCCACCTTACACTTTATTTATTTATTCTAGAAATTCTATATTTATAGAAAAAAGGTCAATCCTTCAGAGATCAACTACCATCCAACACTATGCACCACAATTGATTTAAAAGATAAAGGTACCTAACATTCCCGTCATCTAAACATGCGTATATAAACACAGTCTCGTTCGCTCACTCAATTATCACACTAGCACAAAAACACAATATACACATATACATATAAGAAGATTGTTCAAAATGATGCCTTTAATTTTGAAATGAAATATTAACAATATAAGTATTTATCTATCATTAGGTACTCTCAGTCATAGTTCCAGGTGGGATAAATGTTGAAATAACTTTATTTGTCGGATATGTCAGAAGTCCAAGGACTCATATTTATCCGTTTAGGTGACAATTTAATTATATTTCAACTGTATCTAGTCTAGTACCACTATGCCAGTGTTGGCATCTCCGACCCTACCACGTCAGTGGGCGGGGGAACCGGCTGACGTAGCAGATCCCATTTTGAGACCCACACATCCACGTATGCCTTGAAGTGTGAAGCGTTTGTGGGATTAGTAGAAAGAATGGAGCGCCATTTTGATCTATGTTTACATACTTCTTGCACTTTCTCCGCATTTATCTGATATCTCATGCATGCACGCCAATTTTTCCTATTCAAAGCATTTGATCCACGTGGTCAATCCACGAAGTTTTTAGTTTTTTTTTATTTATATATTTATATGAAACCACTCTTCTGCAATGACAGCATAAATTTGAAGCTCCGCCAAAGAATGATTAAGTGCTATGTATGGTCTGTTTTATTGTATGGATGTGAAACATAGACAAGTTCGCCGAGGTGATCGCCAACGTTGGGGGGACCCGACAAGGCACTTGAAGAAGAAGAAGATATGTTTATTTATTCATTCTTAACTGTACATTGATTATAAACAATTACACAAAAGGTATACATTCAAATAAAATACAATCAATATACAGAAGGCGAGTTTATCGCAAAGACACGATATCTTCCAACTTACCTACCCAATTTTTTTAATTTAAGATTTTCACTATTTTGCATACACTCTCTTTCAGATAAATATACCCACTTCGTTATCCTTCTCACATCTGCTCGTTCTCCGAATATATTTATTCTAAACTCTATCTCGCAGCCTTTTAGCAACATTCTACTCGGTGATCGCATTTATTCCACATTTGAACTTTTCAACCACATCCAAGTTTCGCTTGTATACATAAATCTCGTAACCAGAATAGTATTTTGCACTAGCGTTTTTGCTAACCAAAATAATGTGTGATATTATGTTAACAATGTGTAAAATTAATACTAAATGTAAACGTGACTTAACAAAAAGTAACCGTTCTAAACATTAACTGTTATTGCTGATTGGTCAATCTAGCAATAATGATAAAGTATTGAACATTGTTCCGGCGCCATTGAGACGTAGGATCTTGATTCAATTATGAACTGAAATATGAGATTCTGAAAAAAATCTTTTTAAAATCAAATTTGGTTTAAATAACGAATGTTTTTTTATTCTGTCAGAATGTCTGTTACTTTGACAACACTCAGTACACTATCGTATACCGTAATAGTGTAATACAATTACATTTGTTTTTAGGTGTTATTTTTCATTCGAATACGAAAACAAAAAGCACGTTTATCAGACATGATAATATTATTATTCTGTGTGAATGATGAAGACAAATTCCCAGCAATACGCTGAGGGTTTGGTATGTGTCTGTCGGTTAAAATTACCTACCACTAATAGAAGCAATGTTAGTTCAATGTTTTTGGTGATTAATGATGAAAAAGTTGGATGAGAAATCCCTTTGTGAGATAAAATATAGTAAAAAGAATTATATCAAAAATACTAGTGGAAATATTATGTTATATATTTCGCATAAAATGGAAATGAAAAAGATATTTTTTTTTTTTTAAAAAAAAGATATATCTGGGTTTTGTTATAAACCCAAATACAACCTTATACACCTTTCACAGTAAGCTAAAAGCTTGTGTCGTGAAAGGGGAGTTTGCTTGTGCTTGTGGAGAATATGTTTCTGATATTAAATTTATAAAAAAAAATGATAGACATTTTACAGATACATTTCAATATTTATAATGATTAAAACGTTGCGTAAGAGTGAGAAATGAGGATATTGGAAAAATGAGTGGATGCGAGAGGAGTGTTGTAGATAGAATACATGCAAATAAATTGAGATGGTTTTAGTCATGTGGAACGAATGGAAGAGGAAAGAGTGACAAAGAGGATATACTTGTCTAAAAGGAGGGGTCTGAGGAAGCGCGGGCGTCCGAGAACTACATAGTTTTGAGTAAAATAAATACATGGATAAGAAATTGTATGATTGCAGAAGAAACGAAAGAAGTATGTAAGGACAGATCTATATGGCGTCCCGTTCTCTTTGCCTACCCCACTTGGGATACGGCGTGAGAGAATAGATAGATAGAATGGTTGAAACTCAATATGTGTATGGGTATATTATACAAATTAAATATTTAAATATAAAATAATGTTAAAATCTGATTTAAGACATAGCCACCAAACTTCTAAAAAAGGACAAGTAAAACCTCATGCTTGTCAATTTCTTTATATTTTGAAATAGAAAACAAAGCATTTTGAAAAAAAATAATACTATGAAAAGTTATGAGTAACTCTCCTTATTTCAACAACTTACCCATTACGAGTGATTTGTGTTGGTACTATGAGTACTCGTACTACTCTTAATGTAAGAAACATAGTAAATAAAAATAGTATAGGAAATAGTAAAGCTCGTATACGTTCAGTGAAATATTAACGTTTGAAACCACTTACAAGTACATATACTCGAATGTAAATTGTGTATCAAAATATGGTACATACTTCAAATACTATAAGAGGTTTAAAAAGGTTATAGAGTATCGACATTAAACTTCAAAAATGTATCTCTTTTGATAATAATATTTTAAAAATTGTCTCATACAACGAGTCCATAAACATGTCATGGAATAATAGACTGTAAATTTATAGACGATATTGTAAAATTTCCTTCAACGTTTTGCAATATTATTTACTTGGATATATCAATTCTTAAACAGAGGTAAGCTAATGTTCGATAAATCTTTGTAATAGTACTCGAATGTTCACAATGTTTGGTAAATGGACACTTGCCAGTTTTGAAAGTAACATACTTTATACATATAGGATAAAAAATTTCACCAATTAAATCTTTACTTTTAAACGTTTGATATAATTTTGCTCATTCCTTTAAATTAACGACAGTTGAATCATTATAGCGACATTACGATTATTTTCTGTACCACAAAAAATATTTATAACACACGAAAAGCTGTAAGCGTTATTGATAAATTTGATTGAACAATATCAAATTTGCAAGTAGTTCACAATTTTTTTATATCTTATTATCATCAGAGTCTGCAAACCTTGTTTATTTTTGAAAATTCTAGTTTTATCAAAAGATTTTTGGTACCCACATGAGCGAATATCTAAGAAATATTATCCAGATAGATTGTATGAAATCTTTGAAGATAGATTATCATTATCTTCACGAACACAATCTCTCTGTGTTTAAGATTTTTATTTCTCAATGATCTTATTTCAACTGCATTTACACCGCTTTCATCCTGCTTCAGCCATCTCAATGTCTCAGAGTTGGCACTAAGATAGCCGAGTGCACCAGCCTTTTGGATGTGATAGAAATATTTCTAATCACGATTATTGCAACATTAACCTTGTCATCTACAACATTTCATCTTTTGATATCACTAGAATAAATCAAATGAAGTATTTCGAGGCTCAGTTAAATAACAAGACTGCTTTTTTCTGTAAAGCATTTTTCAAAATAAAATAGCCCATCGCAAAATTTATTTATTTTATTTCTCTCAATAAATTACAATTTTACATTCATACTTTATTGATGCTGCCCAACTAGGTAGGTCCTATACTAGGGCAAACATCTTACAAACATATCAATCATATACAAACATATAGGTACACAATTACAAAAAGCATTCATATACATAATCACATTCATTACAAGCAAATACTGCACTGTAAACAAAAACTTCACTCCGTACAAAAAATAATACACAAACAAAACATTTCTCAATACAAAATAACAATGATAAAAAAACAACATATCCCTCAACCATACACATCACAAATCCCACACTTCATATTTATACACGTACATCATCCCACACAAAACACAAAACAAATCACGGAACAAAACCCAAAATATCTTGAATTCTCTCTAGTGGAAGATCCGATACCCAACCATAACATGCTCTTCCAAACTCAACAATAGATCAAGGATTCTTAGTACCTACCTACTAAAGTTTCTCTAAAAAAATTATAACCTGTCAAAATTTGAACCTCAAACATTGTGATTGCGTTAAAAATATGGTAACCACTTTGAAACTGAGTTTGGTACATTCATTTACATGCATTAATTATTTTTGTTCACACGTTTTGTTCATAATAAAATCATTCAATTAGAAACATTTTTATTATATCCCATTCAATTTCCTTTGAGTGTTTCTATCATCCCCGTGTATTGCGATTGTTTGTAACAAAAGCCTATCAATTTATATGCAAACAAGGGTCGAAAATTAATTTACCTACAATGTAAATAATATTATGTACGTTTATACGCGTATATATTTATTATACATGCGAAAATATTGTTATTTAAATAGGTCAATTTCAATTCAGATCATTGGCTGCTATCGAGTTTTTGTTAAAATCGTAAAAATAAATTAAAGAAAAATATTTAATATTATTTTATTAAATGTTTTTGTTTTATATTATGTGCTATACTATACCATCACGGCATATCCCACAAGTGGGGTAGCCAGCAGATCAGCTGCACGTAAGAAACATGCAAACTGTCCTTTTCGTGCCAATATAAAATCAAGACATTCAGGATGGGTGGCAAGCCTCATCGCTGAATTTAAGATGTAAAATGTCTTATTTTTTTCGAACACCTGCCTTTTACAGGACACTCGAAAACTTACGCAGAAGAGTGGGAGACCAATTCTTTACCGGGTGCTCCACGGGATGGAAATTGGGAAAACCTATCCTTAACGATTTTTATTTTGTATTTTTTTCTGGTTTTCAGGTGAGAATCTTACAAACATTTTTGAAACAGTTTCGTGAATGTGTTTACACAAGGACGTGGGAAACTATGCTGGAAGAGCATTGTCTTCAATTTGTTCTTGAAGGTTGTAATTGATTGGTTTTTTCGAAGGTCGTCGGGGAGTCGATTCCAGATACAGTTGGTCCTACGACATCAAAAGCCCTGTATTGGAAGCAAGACTTTTTGGCTCTATTGATTTTGTCCAGCATATTGGTGGATATCTTTGGGTTATCGTATGGGTCTACTTGCAGCTGTTTTGAGAACACAGAGCTCAGAAAATGACTGAGGTACTTACTCATATACTTGCGAACATACATTTTTCGCTTCCGATACTGACAATTGAATAAAAATAGATCAATATGGCGTTCCGTTCTCTCTGCCTACTAAATCTAAGACACGGCGTGAGTATATCGATAGATAGTACATACATACATAAATAACATCACGCCGCCGCAGGCAGAAAGGATCGAGCGCCAATTCCTTCTATCTTTGTTACTGACATACAATTCCTCATGCATGCTCTCCTGTTCAATGTGCTCAACACATGGCCGTCCATTTAATCCTCGGACGTCCACGTCTCCGCGCACCATTCCTCTCAGTCAAATAAATCTTCTTAGTCATTCTGTTCTCATTCATTCTTTCCACGTGCCCAAACCATCTTAACTTATTTACATTCATCCTTGTAATTACACCAACTTTCATTTCACAACCCTTTCGTATATCACTTATCGATATAGATAGTAGGTGAAATTCTTTTTTTTTTTATTTCCCCTCTTACAATAGGTACATTTGACAATTTTCACAATATATTTTAAATTATTATGGACAACACATACCACTCTTTCTTCTTATCAAACTCATCATGGGCTCCCTATAGGGATCTCAGATGAGCGAGCCAGGGGCAGCTCTCACAGGGACCAATAATTGGATAAATTAGGTATGTTGGTCTTTGTATAAAATAGGGTCACATATCAGGCCACCCCTGGCCCGCCTGACCGTGTACGTCGCTAATTGATTCACGCAAGACAGGGAAATTACACCGTCCCACTAGATTGGGTTCTGTACAACTACAATAGGCGGTCCAAAATTGAAAAAAAGAAGATTTGTCCAAGGTATAAGAATGATGTTCAAGGTATAAGAATGATGTCCAAGGTATAAGAATGAGGTACCTAATAATAATAAATTCTTTAAAAGCTAATTGTTAAAAGCGATTAAGTTTTATTACTTTCTTTCCAATCTGAACATTCTGTTCTTAGTATCGATTATTACACCGAATACCGGATGAATTTTTACTGAGTAGGTACATATTCCCTAACTTTCAATACCTTATAGTGTTCAATGAATCATTTCTGTATATACAAATATACATATATACTCCTTTCCTAGAAACTTTTACCCCATTATTAATTGTACGGGATACTTTAGAACGTGCGACTAATGTGTTTATAAAGGACACCGCGTATATTCACGGACTCTGCGTACGAGTGGATCATAATATCTCGTTGTTCGCCATTGTCATGACTACATTTTTTTTAAACATTTCATGCAGTAAGCGCATAACCTTGATCTGTTTATTTATTAATTTTATACAAATAACAAAATTTAAAAAAATAAGACATACAAAACGTGATGAAGATTTATGCAAATACCTAAAAAATATTTGAGACAGTGGTGCAGTGACTTATATTTGTGACGATAAAACTATGTAACTCTCACTTCCTTTCACGTATAAGATCTAAATGAGTCTTTATGATTTTGGCTCGATCGAGTTTTGATTTGTTAAATAGTTATGGAATTTTTACTTCATAGATTTCTCGGGAATGAAAAGGTCTCATACCTTTTTTGTAAGTTTTCTTGTGTCCTGTAAAAGACAGTTGTTTGTGAAACCTCACGTATAAGGTAATTAACACATAAAATTCAGTGGTGAGGCATTCTTGTCATCCTTAATGTCTTTTTTTAAATTTAATTGGTGATAAAATTATATTTTATATACAAGGCTTATAGAGCTCTTCCACAATATACTGTCCAAATAAAAATTATATTAGAACGTTAAACGATTAAATTAGTAAAACATTTAAAACATGTCGACTGGAAAATAGGTTAGATGGAAGAAATTACTTTATAGTGATAATCTCGCCAATGCACATCGTCCTAGTTTTTAAAAAATTGTATTATTTTGTTAACACTGTAATGTAATGATGATGTGCAAAAAGAATAAATAAATAAATAAATAATTAAAATTACATTTACGTCAGAATCAGAAGAAGTGAGAAAGCGTCTCGACGCTTTCAAATTACCCGTTGGATGGCTTTTTTCGTCAGATTCAGTGTCCATGGATACAACGTCCAATAATGAAGAATGATTTAATGCAAACCAATGAAGCAATTAAAAAATTAAAGTATACCTACCTACTCTACATTTGATTAAGTGACTTGTTATCACATATGTCATACTGAATTATTTCTTTGTTTAATCTCACATTCATTTCAATTCTTTCCTAAATTTTGTTACTCAAGATGTTCTCAAAGCTCGAAAGAGGGTAAACATCTGAAATCCACGCGGAATACCCGATACTATATATAGTTCCAGACGCTGCGAAAGTTTAAAATATTATAAATTAAACCGCACACATTGAAATCTTTACACAGATCCCTATCTGTTTGACTTCTCAATATATTTCCCTTATTTTATTCGATTTTATTATTATTATTATTATTTCCACCCGTAGATAGATAGACATATAAAGTATAAAAGTAGATGAAGTAGACATGGGGTGTCATAATATTATCCACTTTGGAACAATCCAAGAATGTTGAGCGAAAATCACAAAGAGGTCCTATAAGGAGTGACAATATTATAGACTACCTATAGTCTACAATATTGCTTAAGATGAGATCCTTTTGTTTAAAATGGGATTTCTAAAGAATCGGCGATTGATAATTCATTGAAGTCCTTCTAACATTATTATTACTTCTACTATTACAGTCCCAGGACAAAATATTTGGATCATCGCGATTTTTATATAAATTTGTTTGTAGGATGAATGTGAATGGATAATGTAGTCTATTAGGTTTTACAACTAACTGTAAGGTCCCAAAATAGCGCAAAACTAGATGCTGGAAATGGTTTTCTAAAAAGATAAAGTGGTGGCCGATAAAGTATTGAACATAATTGTTCCGGCGCCATTTAGACGGGAGATCGCGATCTATTTGAGATCTGAAAAATGAGATCCCAAAAAGATGGTCGCTTCTAAGGTTTGCATAAAGCGTCTCTCGATTGGTGGACCTTACATCGTGACAGTGAGAATGGTGGAATTAGTGAACGTTGTCCATGTACACCGAAAGTAATCTAATCGAAAGAATAGAAAAAGGCATCCCAACGCTTACGAACTAGCTCTAGGCTGGCATAAGTTAAAGTTTAAGCCATCCTTGAGCCAATTCGTAAGCGTTGGGACACCTTTCTCACTTCTTCCGATTAGATTCTACCCAATGTTGCATTGTGTAGACATGGTTCTCCAATCGAGGTTTCTGATTGGTTTTCTAAACAGTGGTTGTTCTAAAGTTTTTTTTAATGTTCACATTATGAACAAATCAAATAATAAAGGGAACGAATCCTTTTTTGTTTTATTTGTCTTTTTTGATTTGGGAACTTGTAATGTCATCTTGAATGACCCACGGAAAGAAATAAGTAGCAAAAAAAGACGAAAAAGGCAGTTCCTAGTGGGTACTAATAATTCCTTATCTCAGTGCTGAGGATCGAGAAAATTATCAATGTTCTTAAATATTGCCGTTTTTTATACAGTTTTTTTTTATATAAACAGTAAACATACCATCGCAGCATTTCATACAAGTGAGGTAGCCAGCTAAGAGTAATTGCATGTATTATAAGTGTAATTTATCCTTTTTGTGCCAAATATAGGTAAAACACTCAAGATGAGTGGCATATCTCATCGCTGAACTGTTTAAAAGATGTTGAATATCTTTGACGTCATAAACAACAATCTGATTTTTAACTTAATGAAATGAAACTTTAAGTTGGAAGAGATCGCACCTTTGTTATTATAAACTCACCCTCTCTAAATTAATTGATTGTAGGTATATAATTTGAACGCATTTCTCTAAATTAATGTTTGCATTATGAACAAAGTATAGTAAATAATGAATAAATAAATATTTGATATTTTCAAGTGTAACTTTCTGGTAATCCATTTTCAATTATTATTAACTAAAAACACTGTGGTGGTATATACATATGTTCTAGTGGTATATACAGTGTTTTTAGTTTTTTTAGTTTTTTTTTTTAAAAAGATATATCTGGGTTTTTGTTATAAACCCAAATACAACCTTATACACCTTTCACAGTAAGCTAAAAGCTTGTGTCGTGAAAGGGGAGTTTGCCGGCACCTGGGATCGAACCCCGGACCCCTTGTTCAGAAGGCCGAGACTCTACCTCCAGGCTACCGACGAACTAATATAAATAAACTAGTTAATAATAAAAAATAAATGATTAAAAGTAGTTGGATCATATGAAAAATTCGTTACAACATGTGGCAATAAAAAAGAGTAGTAAAAAACTGATGGTTATAATTTTGTGGCCAGGGACTGTAGGCCTTTAGATTATCATTCCTTTAAAAGCGAGAGATTTATTGGTTCATGAAAATAGAACATTTAGGATATATTATTATTATTGTCATCGACATTCGTTAAAGAAAGGCCTATTCAAACAAAGTTTTTAAAATTGTTTGATGTTTGTTTTTAGGAGGAACGATTGAGAAGGAATTAAACACAGATGAATTTTCATTTAATGAGAGTTCTTGTAAGTTTAATAACCCGTGGGGTTATCTGTAAAGAATAGATCTTCTACTATCACTATCACTCCTATACCATCACGGCATAATCCCACTTGTGAGGTAGCCAGCAGAATAGCTGCATGTAATAAACATGAAAGCTGTCCTCGATAGATAATTAATATTTTCAGGATAGGTGGCCGCCTCATCGCTGAATTTAAAATGTAAATTATCTTTATTTTTCTAACAACCGTATTTTTGCAGGACACTCGAAAATTTACGGAAAAGAGTGGTCTGATTCATGGAGCAAAATAAAAACCATCAATTACATATTTAAAGAATTCTTGTATGAATATAATATCTTTTATGACTCACGGAGTACCTACCTGGTAAAGAATAGATCTCCCACTCTTTTTATTAAGGTTCCGAGTGTTCTGTATAAGACAGGTAGTCCTAAAACCTCACTTATATGACAATTAACGTCCATGATTCAGCAATGAGGCACGTTATCATTTCTGAATGTTTTACTTTTAATTGCAATGGAGAGAGCAATATGCACGTTTATTACTTGCTATTAATCCGCTGGGTACCCCACTTGTGGCATTTGTCATGATGGTAAAATAGTACCAAGTAGCAGTAATAATTTGTATTACCAAAAATTTAGTCCCAAGCAGAAAGATCCTCAAATTTTAAACTTTAATACTTTATTCAATAATAATAAACATACAAAAGCTAAGACAAGACATCACCAATATGGCTGCAGTAGCCTAACTAGACTGTCCTGTATCGAGGCGTACTGCGTTTTAAAAAAATAATACACAATAAACAAAGGTTTAATATATTTAACAAAAATTATGATTGGAAAATAAATCTAACAATAATTAAAATAACTAAAGTGGTGTTGATGTAAATATGTTAGTTTGTATTTTGTATGAAGTAAGGCAAATGTGTACGCGAAATGAGTATCATAGATACATTAATTACTTTTACTAGGTATCGAATTGTATTTACTATCTGACTGTTCTAACCACATCGTTAACTTCTTACAGTTGGTATGTATGTATTATTAGTTTTATCTATTCCATTTTGGTATGACTGGCTTTGTTTGGTAATTGAACCAGTAACGGTTTGACAGCAAACATATTCAATAGTACATACCCAATCACTGTACAAATTAGTAACAATGCATCTAAATGTACCTACACAATAATATTATTTTTAATTATTTTATTTTTTAACTGGATTTGGGCAAAACGTGCAGATGACAAAACCAATCAGACATCTCAATTGGAGGACCATGTTGATACAATGCAAAATTGTGCAAAATCTAAAGATGGAGCGATAAAGGCATCTCAATGCTTACGAATTGGCTCTAGGCTGGTTTTAGAGTTTACTTTCGGTGTCCATACACAACATTCACCAATTGTATGGTGTTTGATATTTTCGTATCAAAAAAGTATGTTGTTGCGGTATGCACCCGTTTCGTTCGAACAAAATAAATATCGCTTATGGTAACACTGTCGGTCATTCCTTTTCCCCTCTCTCCCCTCCTTACCCACTTCCTGTCTTCCCGCCATTGTTTGGAAAATAAGACAAACGTCAATTCGGGTCGGTCGGTCATTTCATCGTTACGGAAATCTTGTGGATCGGTTCCGAGAAGAAGAAAGCTGTGGAAGAAATAAGTGGATGACAGCTGCGAGAAACCAGCAATACATCACGGATTTAGGAAAAGAGAAAAAACGGCAATTTCGGGTCGGTCAGTCATTTCATTAATACGGAAATCCTGTGAATCGGTAAGTCTTTTTTCCATCATCCATTATCCAGCATTCCTTCCTAATATCCAAGTTTGATGATTTTATTTTCTACACAGGGAAAATAAACCTATCGAACATATGGTTTGCATTAAATTTAATGTTTCTCGAATTGATGGACTTTATATTTGACAGTGAGAATGACTGTTATTGTGACCGTTTTTCACTGTCATCGAAAGTGATCACTTAATATTTTATGATAACTTTTAATAACCGTGGTGCATCCGTAAAAGAATCAGTCTTCCAGTCTTTTCCGTAAGTTTTAGTTTTCTGCAAAAGGCAAATGTTCAAAAATAAAAATATCGTAGGTACATTTTAAAATAAACAGTGAGGTTTCCTATCGGAGAAAACAGCTAGCATGTTTATAACATGTAGCTGATCTGCTTGCTACCCCACTTGTGGAATATGTCGTGATGTTTTTTTTATTTATTCATTCTTTACTGTACATTTCTTACAAACAATTACATAAAAGGTATACATTCAAATTAGATACAATCAATAAACCTACAGAGAGCGAGTTTATCGCAAAGGAGCGATCTCTTCAAAACTATCCCAGTAGTAGTAGCAGTAGTAATTATACTCTAATTATCTATGCCCATGATCTCTGTTGTGCATTTAGAAATCCTTTCTTTTTTTAGTTTGTCTTTAAGTATTTAAATTCATTCAAAGATTACATTAAAACTACAAAGTATTTAAAAATCAAAGTTATTCTATAATTTGTTTGTCATTTCGTTGTAAGATAATACATTTTGAATTTATTTTACCAACTTTATCGGAATATCAGTTAGAAATCAAATATGAATTTGAAATGAATTGTTTGTTATTGGGTTTTACTGTAGGGCAGTCAGTATGTCAGATGTATGGAAACATCGGTTGGAGAGTTAAATGTTACCTTTTTCAACTTAAATGGCGTGATTATACTCCATTTCTGACTTTTAACAAGGGTGACCATGCGTTAGAAAAACTGAAAGACACCATTGATTAAAAAAGAAAACTCTTAAATAATTAAATTTTGTGATCAATAAATAGCGCAGTGACTTTAAAGCGTTCGTCTTATTTGTCGCGTCTTCAAGTGTGTTCCCGTTAAATGCAAAAACAGTATTCTTCAACAGTGGTCCCCAACCCCCGGTCTGGATTGCGAAAGGAACGTGAATTCCTTTTTGTTGTGTCGTCTTTTTAGTATTTAAAAACCAAGCATATTCTTTTATAAAACCGAGTAAATGCTTCTTGAAATTTTGTTGATTTAGGCCATTCTAATTATTTTTATCATTGGATTAGTTAGAAGAGATCGCACCTTTGCCATAAACTCCCCCTCTGTATATTGATTGTATCTAACATGAATATTTACCTTTTATGAAATTGTTTGTAATCAATGTACAGTAAATAATGAATAAATAAATGATATATATATATATATATATATATATATATATATATATATATATATATATATATATCTAATATAAACATACGCCAAATTCTTATAACTATACGAATTTCTGCGACGGGAGGAGGGGGGTATAATTTTTGTAAAATTGTTAGAGAAATAATCAAATACTGAAATGTGAGACCTATAAGATGTTTAATGTCTTATTCGTGGTATTTTACAAAAATATGTCTTGTAAAGGACACTCAAAAACTTTTATAAAAAAGTAAGAGAGACCTTGGGGCCTAAAATGGCCACGTTGAACAATTCATCTACAATTCATATTTGGTGAAATGTTACCGTTCAATCGTTTAACAATTCCTAATATGGTCCTATCATGATTCATATAAAGTGGCCTTTTTAGCCCCCGTTTCTTTGCCGGGGAATATGTAGCAATAAATCAATGTATCGATAAATAATATTTTTTTAAACAATGGTCTTCCCATTTTAACAATGTAGCATTAAGTTTGACGATCCAATTTCCTGGCTAGCGCATTCTACACATTATATTCTACAACAGCCTGCATAATACTACGTACATAGCGCATTCTACACATTATATTCTATAACAGTATGTACAATAATACTACGTAGGTACAACATAGATCCGCGGATACGACCAATTATCCATAAACACACAATGCAGAGCAAAATACATGGATAAATCTATATCAAGGATAGTATATCGTATTATTGTTACCTGTCTGTGGTAAAAGCAGGGACAGTACTACAATTTTTTATTTATATATTTTACAGAGTTCGTCGGTAGCCTGGAGGAAGAGTCTCGGCCTCGTGAACATGGGGTCCGTGGTTCGATACCAGGTGTCGGCAAACTCCCCTTTCACGACACAAACTTTTAGTAGCTTACTGTGAAAGGTGTATAAGGTTGTATTTGGGTTAATTACAAAAACCCAGATAGGTATATCTTTTTTTTAAAAAAAAAATAATAACTTCTACTATTACTATACCATCACGGCATATCCCACAAGTGGGGAAGCTAGCAGGCAAGCTGCATGTAAGAAACAGGCAAGCTGTCCTCTACATTTTGGATGGGTGGCAAAACTCATCGCCGAACTTAAGATGTAAAATATCTTATTTTTTTCGAACACATGCATTTTACAGGACACTCGAAAACTTACAAAGAAGATTAGGAGACCAATTTTTTACCGGGTGCTCCACGGGGTAAACTTATTTTAATGAACATTTGGGAACCACGTTAAATATTCTAATGTCTACCCCATCTACTCTGGTGAAGCTCATTAGTCATCCCTTATTGTCTGAACTCCTCCTCTTCTTATTCTTCGTCATATATTTCCTAACCCCTTCTTTTTCTACATATCACGTTTATCTGTTGTTTCATATTGACTTTAAAGTTTGACTTAATTCTCTTGATAATTTCAAACTATCTTAACGAAAGTGCTCGAGTACTTAATTATCAGTTCCACAACTCAACGAGTTGAAAATGTTGATTTAGCTGATAAGACATACAATCAATGCCACTCATTCAATTCCACAAACAAATAATAAAAAAATACGGTTTCCATTATATAATTATTAAAGTTGTGGAAAAAAATTCCACTTATTTTCAATTTCGTCAAAAAAATATTTTGAATTGTTTAACAATTGAACGGAACAAAGGCAATGTAAGTCATTAACAGTGCGATTTTTTTATGGTGTATTACACTTTCTGTTGTATTTTTAAGCATATTATAATAATATGCAAAAATTACAAAAATGACAATTTCTTAAATACAAGATATTTTTACTTGTTAAGTTATGGAATTGGACTACTTGTTGAATTATGGAACTGGAATAAGCGGCGCTTTTATTTTTTACATTTTAAAACTTTTAAAAATATTTTTTCACAATGTAAGCGCAAAAATCTTCAAACAATTAAATAATGCATTTTATAAAAATCTAGATACATTTTTAGACAAATTTCCACTTAACAGTAAAGCCATACAGTGTATTCTCTCTGTAAGCCATCTGTGACCATGTTCATTAGTTGTTTTGATAAATGAGTTTCTAAGATTAAAAACTGTTTTTTATTTAACGTGTAAGTTACGCCACTGTCCATATACACTGTAACTAGTTCAGTAATAAAATTATGTTTGTCTGATTTTCAATAAACTTTAACACTCTCTTACCACGATAGGAGTTCCCATAGTTCTCGTACAAATCTAATAAAAAAACCTAGTATATGTTTTATAATAGTATCAAAATTACTAGGCAAGGCGGTGTCTGTCATGTATGGCGGTGATTTACCTACAACTTGTATTATAAAATTACTACAGCGATATTTCTAAGAAACAGTTAAAAATGCCTGAAGTCGATATTTTAAAAATATTTCATGTTTTACTATGTGAAATTCTTTGTTTTTGATTAATCAATTAAAAACAAAGAATTTCCTTTCCCCACATCCCATACCCTTCTCCCCATATCCCTCACTCACAAGTGATCTCATATATTTACTTTTTTTCTATCTTTTATTAATAGTTTTCTTTTTCTAACAGTACAAATTTTTGTACGTTTTTTTTCTTCTTTTCTATTTTGTATGTTTAAAACTACATTTTTGTGTTAGCGATGGCTGCTTGTGTGGTATGCTAGTGAGAACAGATGAATGAGCGGAATGTGTGATACTTTAATAATTGACTTAACTGTGATACATGTTTGTGCATGACAGCTGAGTTATGAGCGACTTTTTTCGATTTTTGTAAACCATATTTATAGTTGTTATCTGTTATGTGCTTTTACCAATAAATATCTTTATAAAATTAAAAAAAAAATCCATTCATTCCTACATCAATACCATCACGCCGCTTCCCTCGCGGGGTAAGCAGAAAGGATGGAGCGCCACTTCCTTCTATCCTTGCATACATCTTTCGATTCCGTCACAGTCATACAATTCCTCATGTATGCTCTCCTGTTTAATGTGCTCAACACATGACTGTCCTGTCATTTGACTTAAGTCAGATGTAAACTCACATCTTCCCACATTTTTGAGACCCAAAATTGATTTTAGTAATATAATAAAATTATACTTGATGTTTTAATTAAACAGTACATTATTATAATGATATACTTATTAAATATTTTTATTTATTTATTTATTTCTTGAAAACACACAACAGACAACAACTTTATATATAATGTACAAGGTAGAAAAAAATAATTAAACATTTCACTCAGTCATCATCCAAAAACCGTGCGTCACAATTAATTTACATTATCTCAATATTTATTCATTAATATGAAAAACACAAACACACACGCACACATCAATCATTCGTCTTGCTAGCACACACATATAGTCAATTCCACATTCACACAAAAACATATATACTTAAAATTATACAGATGCATAGATTTTCAAAACACAATTCAAAATAGTGTCATCAACACCGCCCTCAACGCTCGTCTCGGGAGCACAGGGCAGAAACCAGCCTCCTCCATTCAGAGCGCCTCTGTGCAAATCGCGTCACCTCTTTCCACGACATTCCCTGCGCTCCGATGTCACTTTCATAGGAACGGTGTATTCTGAAAGAGGGACGCCCGGGCCGATGGAACCCTTGCGGACGAAAGAACAGAAATCTTTTTGGTCAACTATGATTGGGGGCTCTCAGAACATGACCAGAAAATAGTGTACCTAGGCAGAAATAGAAATATGCCGTTTTATCAATTTTGATGTTCAAGGATAGATTTGCCTTTGTATCTTAAGTCCTCCATATGTTCGTACATACTTAATAATATATTACAACTTGAGTAAAAAATATTACTTTGTAGTGAAATATGCAGGTGGCGTTAGATTGATGGATGTAATGTAATTTGTGCGTAGTATAAGTAGAAGAAGAAAAGGGTGTAGGAACTGTAGGAGGATAAAGAAGAAGAAATAGGAGACTAGAGCAAACGTGAGAATATGGTGTTAACGAGAAAGCGGAAAACAAATGTATGATTTGATACATTTTTATACAAATTTATTTAGAAAAATTCTTGTTTTGATAATCCTTTTCATTACTTGTATCGTCTGCGTCTATTACGTAATAATTATTTACTGTAGGTATCGGTATATATGCAGTAAAATTCCACAATAGGATTTAAAACAAACACGTACTTTTTCTGCTATATTTATTTTATTTGAGAGAGATATTAGTGTTTCAAGGACGAGGACGAGGATTACAATGTCCTTTAAATAGCTTTCGAAAATACTGCGTTGTGTGGTCTTTAAAAGCTGTCAAGAATATTGAAGGCAGTTGGTTGAATTCTATACATGACACAAAATACTTATATAATTAAATCTTACAATAATTAACACTAGTTGTGTGGTGAAGATTATGAGATTCTCAACCATATCTTTTTCGATTGCTCACTTTGGGATCGCGGTGATTTTAATTTATCCTTTCGAGATTTAGAATGTCCACTTAGCACCAGCTTTTGCTTGGTTGAGAGGATGATAAAGTAAATCGAATGATGTTTGATTTTGTTAAAAATTGAGATACTTGATCACTTTTTTTGGGTTTACGGCATGGCCTATTATATCTCCTTTTTATGAAAATAAATCTTAAACTTACCTACGATTGTGAAATTAGTTGATAAATTTATGGTTGTGAAAGGCGGAAATCATCCAAATAAGGGTGCATCGCCAATCAATATAAAAAAAGTATATTGTTCTAACTCTTATTGTGGCATTGGAAACGGTATAGTAGTAGTAGTAATGTGTATAGAGTAAGTAATACTACGTTGTAGTGGTGGGTGTTGTCTACGCTACGGAAATGGAACAAATGACGCCTTGTAAAAGTAATGGACGCATTGGGCCGCTGAAGCTCATAATATTATGCTTACTGCCTATTTTGACTAATGTTATTGCCCGGAATGGGGTAATATATTATAGACTATTATTTATTAAAGGCCTACTGCAAGGTGAAGGATTTCCACACATTCTCTCTGATATTTTATTAAAAAGATACTTTGCTCTAAGGAAAACATTACCTTCTGATTTTATATTTATTGCTATAATAACTCCGTGGAGTCCTTGGTAAAAAATTGATATCTCACACCTGAAAAAGGCAAGTAGGTATTAGGAAAACAACTCTAGTATTAGACGGAAAACATCTCTAAAGGCGGCCATACACATGACTGTAGCAGGCACACTTGCATAACAGCTCATTGCACATGCCATCTACTATCATGTATATACGCTAGCTGGCATGCTTGTATCTGCCACGCAAGTAGATAGCACAGCATTTGATTTACTGTCATGCAACATGAGGGAGGGGACGCGGGGGGCTACGAAACCGGCATGTGTGAACGTCGTGACAGGTACAGGTATGCCAGTAGCTGACCTTCTTTTTTATTTTATCCGCAATTTTCCCTAACAATTCATCAAATTTTTCTGGCAGGATTCTTAAATGGTTTCTGTAACCGTATATATCTTCTTGTCGCATTTCTGTAAGCAGACAACTACTTGCTCCAAAATTTTCCCTTCTGCTAATCCAATCTATCACCCAAATTCGTCTTCTTTTACTTTTCTTTTTTCTCTCATTAAATTAGCCACACATTGTACTGCTAATTGCAATATGATAATATTTAATTCATTTTGAATGTTTTCCATTGCAAAACAGCTTGAGAATGAGTGATTTGAGACATGTACTGTCTCGTGGCTAGCTTGTGTATACGTCTTGCAAATACAGGCATGCAAGGACGCAAATTGCATGCAAGTTTAACTTGCAAATGTATCCACATCGCGCCAGTAACTTCCACATGCCATTAACAAGCATGCTCGCTACTGTTCCATTTTACAGGCATGTGTATGGCCGCCTTAACTTTTAGACGTTTAAAATACTAAATTAACTTCTTCCTATCTTGAATACTTTTAATTTTTAAGTAACTTCTTTTGTTGTTGTTTATTTTTATTCTTTGGTATCTTGATTTGTTATTATTATCTAACCTTTCTTTTTATCTATATTATATAAGCATATCGAAAACCAATGTGCTATCTGTAAATTGGTTAATATGATTGTATATTGTACAATAATAATAATAATAAACGGAGAGTATTTAAAGCGCCATCTTTGTGCCATAGCACCTCGAGGACGCTGTACATGATAATGTTTTATCTTCAACAAAGTTGTCTGTGTCAAGAATTAAAATTTAAATACAAAAACATTATAACATATAATCTCAGATACATAATAATATGTACAATATATATTATATTTGTTTAAAATTTGTAGATGTAGCAATGAAATAAAATTTAAAAAAATATATGTATATATTAACAGATACCTCGCCTGTCAAACTCCCTTTAGAAGGAAACAGGAAAGAAGAACCGATGCTTACGAAACGACTTCGACTGGTTTAAGTGCATTTCACCCATTCGCGAACGTATCGTGATACGTTCGTTAACCCCACCAATTCCTGTTTCAAACTATTTTGTTTGACATATTTTGAGCAAACATGTCAAGCAACCTATACATAATTATACATTAATCTAAGTGAGTACTAGGTATCTACTATCAAAAAAGTGGAGAGTGGTTTATGAAGGATTGATTGTAGGGCGGTGAGGTTTTGACAATGACTTTTTAAGTCGAAACCAGGTCACTTAAATAATGAAATAAGTAATTAGTAAATTAAAAATCATTGTTTTCAATAAATAAATTAAGGAAATATTTTTAAATTAATTACGTGGTGCACCCAGCAAATAATTGGTTTACCATTTTATTCCGTAAGTTTTCGAGTGAAAAATTAATAATATTTTACATCTCAAATTTAGCAACGATGTTTGCCACCCATCCTAATTGAGCAAATTTTTTGTTGGCACGGAGAGAACAGCTTGCAGATTTATTATTTGCAGCTGATCAGATATTTGCCGTACATGTGCCGTGATGGTACAGTAACTGTACATTTTTAAAATTCTAAATCCATGTATCTACTCCAACAGGTGGGATACACATAACTTACTAATATTTATTATGAAAATGCACCAAAAGCTTCACAGTGTCAATTTATTTACAATGCGCAGTTTGTGCACAATATGTTAAAAAGTAATAGTCACAAATAACAAAAAAACAAACTGTAGGGTGTTTGTTTATTAAATCAATATATTTTTTATGCCGTGATAATAAAATTCAGTAAAAAATAAATTTGCATTTATTGCAAATATATTATTGTTTATGATCAACATCGTTACAGATTTATTTATTGAGTGAAAATTTAATAAATGTTTTAAATATTCCACGTGAATTTTCCTGAATAATTAAAGTCGCTCTATTTTTTTGTATTATTTTCGAATTTCATGTAAAAAGCAATAATTGCAAAAAAAACATGTTTGCGAATACGAGGGTGTTCTTTGTACGGTTTTGAGTTTGGTTGGGGGGATATACAAAACGTTAACACCAATGCAGCCATCTGGCTAAGAAATTTATCGTTAAATACATGGGGCCAAAATGTTAAAATGCATTAAAAAATGTGAACTAGTTATTCAACAGTTTTAATTCAGAGATATAATGCTAAATACTATATATTATACCATCATGGATTTTCCCACAAGTGGAGTAGTCAGCAGACCAGCCTCATATAACAAACATTAAAGCTTTCTTCTCTGTGCCGAAAAAATTAAGACATTCAGGATGGGTGGGTAACCTCATAGCTGAACTCTCGATTCAAAATGTCTTTTCGAACATCTGCCTTATAAAGGACACTCAAAAACTTACAGAAAAGAGTGGAAGACCAATTCTTTGCCAGGTGCACCTTGGCTACTACATATAATGATAACCATCCTACACGTCATAATTTTATGGAACAAAGACAAACAACACGTTTATTACATGCAATCAGTAAATTGGCTACAGACTTGTAAGAAATATAAAGATATTGTTAAAGTAAGTATATTTATTTCTTTTCTTAAACGAGAATTATTTGGAATGAAAATTGGTGTAATAACCAAGATGAATGAAAATAAATAACGGTGGTTTGGCTACGTAGGAAGAATGATTGGAATAGATTGACACAAATATAAATATGGCTGAGAGAAAGGCTACATGGAGAGACGTGGTGTCCGAGGATTAAATGGCTAGACCATTTAGATCAGATCCTGTAGGACGTAGCTGTGCTGAGTGCAATGAACAGGAGACCATGTATGTGATGGAAGCAAAAAGCGTGTGCAATGACAGGATGAAGTGGATCTTAACTATTTCTGCCTACCCCGCGAAGGAATCAACATGGTGGTTGGAATGTGTAGGTATGTTTATTTTTTCTCGCTAATAGACAAACTTTATAGATAAAGTTTATAATCATCAAATATTATTTGTTCGTATGTTTGTAGGTAGGTAAGTAGCTACTCAATCTCTCTCTTTTCAACTTTTTCATAGTTTGACGTCGAGATAAATAAAATACAATATGAAACACAAAATATCACTAGACACATTAAATGGAGTGCGTTTTGTAACAAAGTTACAAGCCAATAAAATTTATAATTATGATATGTAAATTTTGGTAAAATATTTGAGAATCTAGAAAAATCAACCCTCGTAGCGTCAAATCGACGAAAAACACCGATTCTCTCAGTTTTCAGTATCTGTGTTTATTGTTTACACTGTGAAATATCATTTTCAATAATATCTAAGTTACATAAAAAAACACCGTTTTATTTTCTCTAGGTAGGTATATTGATTATGACGTTTTAGAAATACCTAAATAAAACAAATTAATGATTTATTTATTTCACTATGGAATTCTACTACCTAAACACCGACACAGTGAATAATATGACGTTCGGTGACTACAGTGGACACTTTCAAGAGCACCATATTATTGTAGATCGAGTCATGATAAATATGTTTAGTGAAATTTAAGAAATGCTTTTGCCGTCTAAAGTTTATCAAATATAGTGTCTAGTTCAGCGATGAGATGTGCCACCCATTCTGAATGTCTTTATATTTATTGGCCTGGAGAGAATGACTATCATGTTTATGAAGGTATTAAACGCAGTTAGCCCGCTTGCTATTCCACGAGTTAGAAACGCCGTGATGGTATAAACTTCTTTTTCTTCTCCTTGGGCACGTACCTATCACATAAGTCACGGGGTCTTCCTTTCTTGTTTTGTTTCGCCACTTGATTCTGTCGAATGCATCCTCATGGGAAACATCGCAATCCCGCATGTCTTCACGCTATCTCCGCTTTATGAACGAATGATATAAATAGTATACCTACTTGTTCAGCCCGAATAAATAGATTAAATCTCAGTAGTATGTTTGGGTAGATGGCGCTCTTGTAGCTGCCTGCACCCATAACTTCTCTTTTAAATTCAAAATAATATTAACTTTATATATTTTTGCATTCCGACTAATATACAGTGTAGTTTATTTAATTATATTGGTTTTAGTGTTTACTGTGATATAGTTTAAATGTTAAAGTAGAAACATACAAAATAATCTGATCAAAATTTGTGACATTAATATTTCACCTAATTTTTATTGCGAAAATAGTTAAGAGTAAATCATAATGTGAAATAATAGTGAAAATGCGTCCTTGAGACGATTTATATCATGAAAACGGCGCAATATAAATGATCCAATAATAACAATAATATGTTGCTGTGGCTTGATACATTGTCGTTTGATACCGTCCATACAAGTAATAAAAATATACTGTTTCACTACTTTTGTATTGTGATAGTCTGAGAACATTTCCAGACAGATTGATTGACATAATTTGTTATTGAATTAGGTGCGCGTTATAACATATATTATCCGTAGAGTCCCTGACGAAAAAAACATCTCCCAAATCTTTTAATAAGTTTTCGAGTGTCTAGTAAAAGTACAAACATTCCATTAAATACAACCCAACCTTAGAAGTTATGCAGCGATGAGGTTTACTTCTCATCTTGATTGCTTTATTGGGAAGTATGTTTACGAGGGATGGAAGATGCGATAGGGACATTGAAAGAAGGAAAGTGGCCGGTGCTAGAGTAAACGGTGCACTTCGACCCATTGTCAGCAATGACAATGTGTCGAACATGGCTAAAATGCTGGTGCACAATACCATTCTGGTACCGTCACTTACGTATGCAAGCGAGACATGGACGTGGTTGAAGAAGGACGAAAGTGGAATAAATGCAGTAGAGATGCGATCGTTGAGAAGAATGGTTGGTAAAACGCTGCGTGATAGAGTGAAGAATGAGGATATTAGAAGAATGAGCGGATGCAAGAAGACTGTTGTGGACAGAATGCGTGTAAATAAATTGAGATGGTTTGGTCACGTGGAACGAATGAAAGAGGAAAGAATGACAAAGAGGATATACTTATCTGAAAGAAAGGGTGTGAGGAAACGCGGGCGTCCGAGAACCACGTGGCTTGATCACGTGGATCAAATTCTCAAGGACGGCCGCGTGTTGAGTAAGAGGAACCGACGTGCGTGTATGAGGAACTGTATGAATGTGGAGGAAGCGAAGGAAGTGTGTAAAGATAGATCTGTTTGGCGTTCCGTTCTCTCTGCCTACCCCACTTGGGACACGGCGTGAGGGTATAGTATAGTATAGTATAGTTGATTGCTTTATTTTTTATTGGCGCGGAGAGAACAACTAGCATGCTGATTGAATTTTATAACTGCTTATTTTGTAGAACTCCATAATTTAATGTAAATAAAAACAAAATACTTTGTAGTGTTAATTACACAGAATTAAAGTACATAGTATAACTCTACAAAGTTTTTTGTTTTTATTTACATTATAGCATGCTAATGTCAAAATTTGTCATGACTTGTACATTTTTGTAAATCCGTTTTTAATTTTTTTTTATTTTGTTTTATGATAGACAGAGTTTTAAGTATTCCGTAAAATATTCATATTTTTTATTGTAATAATTTTGTTATTGGCTTTGAGCCGCATTATGTTTTTAAAAATGATATACAGATTATGTATTAAATTAAATAAATATGTTTTTAATTAAATAAATAAATATATATCATGCAGTTGTTCCGCTGGCTATCTCACATGTGGAAAATTTCTAAGTGTCTTGTGTGTATGCACAGAAAATTTACAGTATGTACGGAAAATTTACTTAGAAATATGAAAAAATACCTTGATTCGAAACTACCTACATGGATCAAGCGATATTATATCCTGTTCTATGAAATAATGCTACACTTTTTGGAGTGTCCATTGTGCCCTGTCACATGTCAAGCGATATTATATCCTGTTCTATGAAATAATGCTACACTTGTTGGAGTGTCCATTGTGCCCTGTCACATGTCAAGCAATATTATATCCTGTTCTATGAAATCATGCTATACTTGTTGGAGTGTCCATTGTACCCTGTCACATGTCAAGCGATATTATATCCTGTTCTATGAAATAATGCTACACTTGTTGGAGTGTCCATTGTGCCCTGTCACATGTCAAGCAATATTATATCCTGTTCTATGAAATAATGCTACACTTGTTGGAGTGTCCATTGTGCCCTGTCACATGTCAAGCAATATTATATCCTGTTCTATGAAATCATGCTATACTTGTTGGAGTGTCCATTGTACCCTGTCACATGTCAAGCGATATTATATCCTGTTCTATGAAATAATGCTACACTTGTTGGAGTGTCCATTGTGCCCTGTCACATGTCAAGCAATATTATATCCTGTTCTATGAAATCATGCTATACTTGTTGGAGTGTCCATTGTGCCCTGTCACATGTCAAGCAATATTATATCCTGTTCTATGAAATCATGCTATACTTGTTGGAGTGTCCATTGTACCCTGTCACATGTCAAGCGATATTATATCCTGTTCTATGAAATAATGCTACACTTGTTGGAGTGTCCATTGTGCCCTGTCACATGTCAAGCAATATTATATCCTGTTCTATGAAATCATGCTATACTTGTTGGAGTGTCCATTGTACCCTGTCACATGTCAAGCGATATTATATCCTGTTCTATGAAATAATGCTACACTTGTTAAGTGTCCGTTGTGCCCTGTCACATGCACTATGAAGGATATTTGTGACGCATATCCACGTGCTGTGCATTTTGCACAATACTGGAGATTAGTTTGATTGTTTTTCGGGTTTCGACACAAAAAGTAAATAAACATGAAAACAATTTTCGCCTCCCAGAACTGAATAAAACAATGAGTAGTACAACATTTTTACTAAAACCTGTTTTAAATCGTTCACGTCAATATGTCCGAAATGCGTATTTTATTTGAATTCGTATAATAAAAGATGTATATTTGGGAAGCATGTTTGCGAGGGATGGAAGATGCGATAGGGACATTGAAAGAAGGAAAGTGGCCGGTGCTAGAGTAAACGGTGCACTTCGACCCATTGTCAGCAATGGCAATGTGTCGAACATAGCTTAAATGCTGGTGCACAATACCATTCTGGTACCGTCACTTACGTATGCAAGCGAGACATGGACGTGGTTGAAAAAGGACGAAAGTGGAATAAACGCAGTAGAGATGCGTTCGTTGAGAAGAATGGTTGGTAAAACGCTGCGTGATAGAGTGAAGAATGAGCGGATGCAAGAGGAGTGTTGTGGACAGAATGCGTGTGAATAAACTACGGTGGTTTGGGCATGTTGAACGAATGAACGAGGTAAGAGTGACAAAGAGGATATACTTATCTGAAAGAAAGGGTGTGAGGAAACGCGGGCGTCCGAGAACCACGTGGATCAAATTCTCAAGGACGGCCGCGTGTTGATTAAGAGGAACCGACGTGCGTGTATGAGAAACTGTATGAATGTGGAGGAAGCGAAGGAAGTGTGTAAAGATAGATCTGTTTGGCGTTCCGTTCTCTCTGCCTAACCCACTTGGGACACGGCGTGAGGGTATTAAAGAAAAGATTTTATTATATAAAGGCTTCTTTTTCATAGAAAAACCAAACATTATTAATTAAAACACAAACAGCGATATAAAAATGTTTGAATCCCTACATAAACCATTAAATTAATAAAATGCGTGTGTTTTCGCATTTTTCGGATTAACAATGGGTTTAAAGTTAACACGGGTTTTGCAAGGTGATAAAAAATGGTTTCCCCAAAAAATAAAAGTACCTATGTATATCAAAATGTTATTTCGTGCATACTATTTATATTTTCAATTTATTTTAATTATTTTTATTAAATTCCTTTTTTGTTTGCATTTTCAAAATAGAATAACCAAAATAATTAAATAAAAAAATAGCCAATAATGAAAATGATTTTGATAGGCTTATTTATTGAGCTCTCTAGAATTTTGATTCTTTTTTTTTAAGTATTAATTTTTATTAAAAAAATGTTATATTTTATTTTTGATTTTTTTAAATGTATAAATGCCAATTTATGATCTAAGCTTCAAAATATAAAAAAATATCAATGAATAACTACCTTTATTTTTATACATAATATATCACTTTCATTGTTCACCAATTTAACTATGAAGGTTCATATGAAAAATGCTTGTGAATAAAAAATATATAGGCCTTGTTGAGAACTAATTTTTGTGTAAATTAATAATAACTTTTTTATCTTAAATTTAATAAAATAATATTATTCTTAAATAATATTCTTATGTTCTAAATGTCTTAATATATTATTTATAAATACCAAGGTATATTTTTTACATCACTTGCTTTATTATTTTTTATGTATACCTACATAATATAAAAAAATAGCACATCGTAGTGAAGTACCGATATGATGAATGCAAAAAAATATGTAAAATTTTTAGATAATTTTTTGACATCCCTAAATATTTGTAAGAATATAACATTAAAAAAATCAAACATTTTCGTGGTTTTTTTTATTAATATTTCACAAAAATGTTTATTACTATATTACTTTAAAATATTAAAAAATATATATTCTACTTACATCTGCCGCCGTATGCTCGTGTTGGGGCGACGAGCCAGGGGGACCGGGTGGGCCCGGGAGACCAGGTTTTCCATCCAACCCTGGTTCTCCCTTACCACCGCGAGGACCTTCTGGTCCAACAGGACCTAAGTCCCCACGCTCACCACGTTCCCCTCTAGGACCCGTCGCACCGCGCTCTCCGACCGGTCCTGGTTGACCCTGTGAAAAAGAAAAAAAATAAACAACTGTAAAATTCTTAAAAATATTGTCAGCAATAACAACTTATGGTGCAATATTATTTCAGTTAATAACTAAGGTTCTTCTTTTAATTAATAGCAGCAGGAGCATGCAAACTACGGTTTATTTTTTCGTTTGAATTATGCGTGTTTGGAAAAATAAAACACAAATATTTATTTATTTATCATTCAATTTAGGCTTACATTGACACTTAGTAGCTATGTAACAATGTAGTATGGAACTTCTGACGTGGATACCTTTATGCATCCAAGATTTCTCATTTATCTATGTATTTATCTATATTTATAATATGACGTGGATGTAATGTCCTAGAATTTATGAATTGTACAGTGTCCTTGAGGTGTTTCGGCACGTAAACGAAACTTTAATATTGTCCAATAATAATAATATATACGTTAACACAATTCATACATTGATGTTAAGTAACTCATACACATGATTGAAAATTTACAATTCCAAAATACGTACATTAAAACTCCGATGTGATAACAGAAACAAAAAATTAAAGCAAATCTAATACTTCCATAGTAACTTTGTATAACGCGAGTCAGCTTTCAAAAACTTTCGTAGGCTGACGTAAAATGTTAGAATTCAACAGAAAAGCTATGCTGAAAAAATATTGTGCTTCCGTAATTTCAGCTTTGTACGTAGGTAAATTATCAATAAATTCGTAAGCAGATAGGTGGGTATATATGTATATTCAGTAGTAGGATGAATGCCTTGTAAAACACTGAAGGCTTTTCCTCACACAGCGTTCGTCTCGCGTGACTTGTTGTAATCTTTCACGATGAATATAATAATGATTACTGCTCTTAGTAGTATTATTATTATTATTTTGATTCACTTCTTGAGCAAACTAACGACGTAATAGTCGACTTACGGAACAACTTTATTGAAATTTCAATAAAGAACCACATATTATTACAATAGTGTCTCTTTCGACATCATGCAATTTTGGACTCTTCTCTTTACGTAATAAATTTACTCGCGGAATCATTGGTGAGAAGAACAATATTTTATAAGACACCATCCCTAGAAGAGCTAAACTTGTACTCAAAGACACATTTAAGCGTTACCTTTTCGTTCAAATATAGACGACGTCATCTATATTAAAACGAAAACGAAACGCTAAAATGTGCTTTGACTTCGGGCCCTGATAAACTCCAAAAAAAAACAAGTAGGTACGAAAATTGACACTTTCTTGCAACGTTATTTGTATTCGAATGAAAACGTAACTCTAAAATGTGCTTTGACTACGGGCTCTGATAAACTCTTATTTTTTTTCACCTAAAATCATCCAGCAAATAATAATTACTGCATTTGTTAAATAATTATTACACCATATCACCTCGGAGAGAACAGCTTGCATATTTATTACAAGCAGTTGATCTACTGGCTACCCTACGTGTGGAATATGTCTTGATGGTATAGATAGAGATGGTAGAAAAAACATTTTTCAACACCACCTAAACACCGAGATGTGTCGATTAGTATCAAAAATGGTCAAATCCAAAAATGACGTTTTTTGAGGTAAGTCTTTTGTTTTGTTGTATTAGTAAAGGGGATACCTCATCATCATCAACACCAGTCAAATCCATATAAAAAGTACTAAAAAACGATGTCAAAATATAGGTTTGGTTTCAAAAGTGGTCAAATTTGTAGATATTTGGTATCAAAATCAGTCAAATACATTACAACCAATCAGAAGCCGTTGTTTTATATGGAGGTGGCGGCCATATTGTTTTTTATTTAGAGTTGTGTGTTGTGGTTTTGTTGGTAGCTCTAACTATTTTTAAAGTTTTTATTATAAAAAATGGAAAACAGTGAACATTTTGTGGTTGAAACTACTCCTCAAAGGTCCAGGAAGACTTTGGTAGTAAGGCAGCAATGGAAACAAAATAAAATTAAAGTATCTAGGTAAGTTTACTTTTCTTTTGACAGTTCATCCTTGTGTCCACACATGGTTTTTAGAGATTATCAACCAATGGTACATTCAAACCATACGTCATTATTAATTAGTATAATTTTTTTTTTTGACAGTACACAAATTTAAATAAGTATGACTGATTGAAATAAATATATTTTTTTACAGATATTCTCCAAAACACCTTCCTAACTTGAACCTTCCATGCGCACATTACACAAATGCATATAAGTGTGCGTCTTTAAGCCAGAACGACATAATTCGATTTCATAATGCATTTTACAAGACTCCTGACAAAATATATCAGGATAATTTCATCATAAATCATTCCAAAATATCAGCCACTCAGAGTATCTTCTTAAAAATAACTGTTAATATTACATTTTATTTTAATCTTGGATTTCTTATTTAGTATTTTTTATATGTTTATTGATATGTTTAGCTAGATAAATTAAATAATAGTCTACGATGTTCCTACTTTATTTTAATATAATAATTACAAAATTAAATTTTGTTTGCCCTAAAAATATGTGTTTAATTTTACTCAATGTGAAATGGTTCATGACTCCTGACTTTGGACGACTATCACAAAAATCACGTAAATTTAGTTTCAAAAATGGTCACATCCAGAGGAGTAATTATCAAAATTGGTCAAATCCAGGCCTTGGTAACAAAATTGGTCAAATCCAAATTTACAATTGCAATATCTTTTTATTTTTATTCTAGACAATAAAATCTTTTAATTTCAAAAGACATTAAACATAATTCTACTTCATGATTTTTACTATTAGTACTAGATTTGGCTGCATTAAGCTGTGTTCGTTTTTGATGATTTCCCAACAAACATGTTACATGTAGTTGACCACTTTTGATACTAACCGACACAGATAGTGAATAGTCTATATAAATGTCCACACATTTAAAAAAAAAAACACCGTTAAAGGGTAAGATAGAAATGGAGACATGTACGCGATTTTCATTCACAAGTTTCAAGTGTGCATTAGTTCTTACTTTACTAGTACACACTACAATATGTGTTGTTGCTAGTATTAACGAAAACCATCGCCATTAATTCACTAGTCTTATTATAATTTACTGAATGAGCATTCCAGGCTCATTAATTAATAACAATATTTAAAATATATACATAATATACAACCTTCTAAAGAATGTATAACATTGTCTAGAGGGGGCGATGCGCGTGTTTAGGTCTATCTTCCAACACACCTGAGTGATTTATAAGTGGAATAATAATAATATTAACAACAATATATAAAATTAACTATTTATGTATAGTTATGATAGTACTAGTTATATTTTATGAATTTTCATAGTGTATGAAGTTTGTTGGACGGAAAGACTGATAAAGATTACTTAGAAAGAGTAATATTCTATGTTTTTTTTTTAAAAAGAAATGAGTGATCAGGGCTCTAGAAAGAGTAATAAGGATTACTTAGAAATTTTTTCTTGTTTATTAACCCCAGATATTGTCCTGAAATTGATCCTCATTAATTATGTATGTGCTTTTTATTTATTTTAAATATTTAAATAACTTATTTTTGAAAGCAATTAAATAAAGTAATTTTGGCTTTTATAGATATGTTTCGACTTATTAGGTACAAAACGAAACAGCGAAGAAATAATCTTTTTATTGTTTTCACCCTTTTTTACACAATAATCAACAAATTTCAATACTAAACAAAATTTTGAATTCTAATTAAATAATATTTATGCATAAAATCTTTTAATATCAATAAATAAAAATATAATTAAAATAAAAAACTTTATAATTTCAACGAAGTGGAAGTTTATCCTACTCCTAACACCACCCCACCTCCATCTCAACCATTACCCTTCCGACACCAATAATATTACCTGTTCAACGATTTTCGCTTTATTTCAGTTTCCTTGAAGATGCCCACAAATATAGGCGAAAACATTTGGTTACTTTTTTTTTTTTTAAAAAAAGATATCTGGGTTTTGTTATAAACCCAAAATACAACTTCATACACCTTTCACAGTAAGCTAAAAGTTTGTGTCGTGGCAGGGGAGTTTGCCGGCACATGGTATCGAATCACGAACCCCTTATTCACGAGGCCGAGACTCTACCTCCAGGCTACCGACGAACCCTATTAATCAAAGTAAGTGAAAAATAAACAATGTTTTTTTTTCACTAACTTAATTATAAACGAGCCGTTCGGTAGCCTGGAGGTAGGGTATTGGCCTCATGCACATTAGGTGCGCGGTTCGATCTCAGATGACGGCAAACTCCCCTGCCACGACACAAGCTTTTATCTAACTGTAAAAGGTGTATAATATTGTATTTGGGATTATACAAAAGTTTGAGAAGGCGACGCAGTTTTTCCTCTTAGTAATAAAAAGAATTAAATTTTATATGTATACTATAAATGTTGAAGAAAAAGAAAAAAAAATCAGTCAGCAATAACTAGGAAGGTATATAATGTCTTGAAGATAGTAATTTGTGATGACTTTCTATGTCGCCGTTCAAAAGTCATTGGACCGTTTCAAAGGCGCTATCGAAAAGGACTGTTTTCAACTGATAAGCTATAGAGCTTTGAACATTATTGTTACTTAAAACTTAATGTGATGCTGGTTTCAAGATTACACTACCTCCTTTTTGTTCTTATTGTAACAAACTAAATTACAAATTTGAAACTTTAGTTTAATCCTCTATTACATATTCTCAAAACGTCTTGATTATCTCACTCTTGACTATTTTAATGTTTTTTTAAAGTTAACTCTTAGTATTTATTAATGAAATTTTCAAAAAAATATTAGTTAATGAAAGATCTAACATTCAAACAGTGCTGCCAATATTACAAAAAACTGTCTTGTATTGTTTAAGCTTTTTCTCTAAATAATTACTGCAGTTTATCCAACTTGAACCGAAAGTGCCTGTAATAATGTCTTTGATTTATTGAATTACTTTTCTTAGACTTATAATGTTTTTCGAACACTGATCGTAATTGCAGAACAATCGAAGAAGCATCAAAATAATTCTTCTTTTTGAACATTGTGATGATGTTGAGGTTACTCCAGAAGGTATGACAATATAGACAGCTCAACACTACAGTGAGCTGGTTTTGCAGAAGCCTCCATCAAAAATTGTTCTTTATGTACAATAATTTCAAAATCCATTTCTAAGATGATTCAATATCCTTCATGCTCAATAATCGACACCATCCCTTGAAGAGCTGATGAACTCCAAAATAAAAGAAAAACAGCTAAAATAATGCAACATTTTAATCACTATTGCATTTCAACCATCGTCACCCCCATCCCACTGATTCTGGGGTAGGCGGAAAGGAACGTGCATCACGATCGAATGAGATTAACATAGATTAACATTCTTATTATGACTGGACCACCCAGCAAAGAGCTGGTCTACCTATCCTTTTCATAAGTTTTCGAGTGTCTTGTTCAAGGCAGATGTCCGAAAAAATAAAGATATTTTACATCTTGAGTTCAGTTATGACGTTTGTCACTCATCCCATATGTCTGATTTTTTGATGGTAAGGAGAGACAGATTGCATTTTGATTAGTCTGCTAGTTTCTCTACTTGTGGAATATGCTTTGATAGTATACATAGTAGCAGTAGTAATAGATTTGACTGGACGAAACAGGTTACTTTTTTTATAGGTATAAGCTTTTTTCTGTGGTTACTTTTTTATTATACATGTATTTCTTTTCTGAAGCATTTTTAGTATCTACGCCAAGGGTGGCCAACCCGCAGCCCGCGGGCCGCATGCGGCCCGTTGGATGTCTACGTGCGGCCCGCGAAGCATATCAAGGGTATGCAATCAAAACCACACTAAATCAGACTAGTGCTACAAAAATTATTAAAAACTATTCAAGTAATCAACATTTTTCCCATGTTTGTATTTGTTTGCAAAGCCTAAAAGTCATTTACCAATATCATCTTAATTAAAGTTAAAATAATACACGGTGAATTCGTATTTATCTCAACAATTTTTTTTTCATTAAACTGCCAAAGCTAAAATGACTCAGTTCGTTTTGGTTGTATACCCTCGATATGCACCTTTTTTTTTAAATAATCCGTACAAGTACACGTTACTTTTTTGAAAGAGGTACTTTGAGAAAAATAATATTCTTAAAGAAAACCAAGGAGTTTTGAAACATTTCAAAAATCTATACAATTTTGAAAATTTGGCGACGGGGGGGGGGGTAGAAATTTTAAGGTGAAGTAAAATTTTCAAATGTTCCTTATATGGAGTGCGGCCCGGTAGGAAATCTCATTCTGGAATCTGGCCCGGCTGCTGAAAAGGTTGGCCACCCATGATCTACGCGATTAAATAACCGAAAGCATTTAACTCTTTGTTATTTTCTGTAAATATGTTCGCTGTAAATACTTGTAAATAAAACAAACAAACCCAAGTTATTTGTACATCTGGGATGTGGAATCAAACTAATTGCTTTTTGATTCCCTGAAGCGGTGCAAGTGTTTGAAAGCTCTGCTGAACGACAATCGAGTAGTTGAAATTTATATCGAGGAAATATTTATTCCATCATATGAAAGGATCAACATAAAATTTCAAATTAATTTCTCTATTCTAAAAAATAAACAATAATACTTTATTCGCTTTTCTACTGAAACAGTAATTTTGTTTTATTCGTTTTCAAAACCGACAGGCGACGCTATTCTACGCCAAATGAAAGTCGTACAAAGCCGCAGCAGAAGCAGCAGCAACAACGGAAGAGCAAAAGCGACAGAGAAACAAAAACGAAAAAAGAAAACAAATGAACACAGAAAAAAAACAAAACACAATAATATGGAATGTCAACTCGAGTGACATCTTACTAGATATTTCCATTTTCTATTATTACTTTCGCGTGCAAATTAGTTTGTACAATATCCTGAAACTCGTTAAAGAATATTTTGATGTTATTTTATACATTGCTATGCAATGTAAGGTTGACAGTTGTTTGTTTTATACGTTTTGGATATTGTACCATTAATTTTTAATCCTATTTTATCATATTATTTCATGTATGTATTTATACTTTTAATTATAAAATGTTGTTTCATTAACTCGAGACTGACCAAGAACACCATAATTGGAGAAGTTCATTGAAAAAATAAAAATCTTGCGTCTCTTTTAATCCTACCGTAACTGCAAAATAATTATGAATAATGTTTTGCAGCGATGCCTCAAATGGGCAAATCACCAAATCATATCAATGTCCAATAAATTGGACAAAGCTCACCTCGTGTAAGGGATGGATTGCGGGTTCAAGTCCCGTCCGGGGCACTGCCAAATAAGTTGACATTGTCTTTTCTAAGACTTATGTAAGTGTATTAAATATACGAAAAAAATATTACTATCACATTTCGGGGCTTTGATGAATAGTTTTGTGGAAATCTTAGAATTCTATTTCAACCCTTGCAGATCAGCTAGGTTTCTGCAGGTTATTTTAAAAACTCATCTCTTTTTTATGATTGTCTAAATGAAAGAATGATGACAAAAAATACAATGAATGCCCTACAAAACAAATGTGTTGGAAAAGGTTAAGACAATAATTTACATATTATTCAATTCAGTGATGAGGTTTGCCAATAATTTTGAATGTCTTTAAATGTTTATTTTTCTCTCAGAGGACAGCTTGCATACTAATACCATTCAGCTGGTCTGCTGTCTACCCCACAAGTGAAATAAGCCATGACGGTATAGTAGTATAGCAGAAATAATAAATGGCTTGATACATTATTGCACAACACAATCCATGCGATGAACATGTGTAGGTACAGCATAATAAATGTTTGATTTCGCAACATGCTTGTGCGATAGTAATTTAATTTGTATGTTCTCTGTTAATTCGATTAATTCATAAAAGATTTATGGCACAATGCTTTGTTTGCCACTGTTACTTGTAGGTATGATTAAAATGTATATATGGGTATGCGTTGAGATCATAATTATTATTTTGTCCCGCTGTACTATAAAAAAAGGTTCCAGGAAGATGTTACGAAAAATAAAATATAATGAGTACGTGAGTACATAGGTCACTGAAATTTAACACGTTTGTTTTCGAAAAAATGGGTGTTTCTTTTTCAAATCATTATTCTTCTTCTTCTAATTGGGCACTTATTAGTCCCACATGGTGATGGGGTCTGACTTTGTTATTTTATTTCCCCACTTGGGTCTGTCGATTGCATCCTCATGGAAAACATCGCAGTTCTGCATATCTTGTCTCACTACTTCACGCTATCTGCGCTATGGGCTTCTTCTTGGCCTGTAACCTCGATACAGTGTACTTCTGGAAATCATTATGTAAATATTTTTTTTCATCGTATAGGAATACCTAGGTTGGTAGGTATATTACAATAATTTACGTGTAATAGACAATTAATTTAAGCCCAAATTTGTATATTTAACAAATTAACATGATGTTTTAATGAAAGGCTAAGGAAATACGGCAATGCACTATCGGATACCGATATCTTTGGATTAACTCAGCTTGCGTTCAGGAGGCAGGTACAGATGAAATTATTTTCATCGTCTGTGGTGCACTAGTGATCCGTGTGATGGGACCCCCCCCCATATTTTTTTATTATTATTAAAGTTATATATATACTATGTATTTGTATTATTTTAAGTATCTGTGTTTTTGTGTGAATGTGGAATTGACTGTATGTGTGTGCTAGCAAGACGAGTGATTGATGTGTGCGTGTGTGTTTGTGGTTTTCATATTAATGAATAAATATTGAGATAATGTTAATTAATTGTGACGCACGGTTTTTGGATGACGATTGAGTGAAATGTTTTATTTTTTTTCTACCTTGTACATTATATATATAGTTGTTGTCTGTTGTGTGTTTTCAAGGAATAAATAAATAAATAAATAAATACAACAACACCTTATTTGGTAGTGCCCTGATCGGGACTTGAACTTGCAATCAATTGTATTCGTTAAGTGCTTTGCTTTGTCCAATTAAGCTACCAGGTTTAGAGACATAGAGTCAGAAAGCACGGGCATCCGAGAACCACGTGGCTTAATCACGTGGATAAAATATTCATGGACGGCCATGTGTTGAGTAAGAGGAATCGACGTGTGTGCATGAGAAATTTCATGAATGTAGAAGATGTGAAAGAAGTATCTAAGGATTGATCTATATGGCATTTCGTTCTCTCTGCCTACCCCACATGAGACACGGCGTAAGGGTAGGTATAGTAAAATATAGTATAAATCAAGTCTGGTCCGGGACACTTCCAAATAAGGTGATGTTATCATTTATTTAGATAGCCTTATATGGAATTTATTTATTTATTTATTCAGATATTCACGGCCGAAGCCTTTTACATGTAAAAAATTTTGTATACATACAATACATGCATACAAAAAGTATTTTTCTTTTAAAAAAGACAGAAAACAATTAATTAGACACAAAACAAGAGTACAATTAAATGATAGAACAACGCTGACTCAATTTAAAAAAATAAAAAATAAATTTGTTTTTTTTTTCATTTGTCAAATTAAGATGTGTCAATTTCAAAAAATAAAATACGCAAATATAGACATAAATTCAGCTACCCAATGTTCTTGAAGAAAAACTTTTTAATTCATTCCGTCGAAGGTACAAAATTTAATAAACGACTTTGAAACACTTAATAAAACTAATTGTTAATATGTATGTATATTTCAGTATAGATAGTTCTAGTAATATATTCAATTTGTAGTATATTTTCCTATACTGACTATTGTAGGTACCTTATGGTAATAACATTTGCATTCTCGCAAGAAACGGAGCAGATTAATCGATATTTATAGTTCTCTATGTTATTTACAGTAGGTACTACAATATGGAATATCTATAGAATTTAAACGAGTGACAGAAAATTCAAATTGTTGCAAAATGTACGGGGATGGGCTTATAAAATACTGACTGGGCAACTTAATGTGAACGACAGCATAAAACTAAAATGAATGACTGAATACAGTCTGTGTGACCATATAACTATTTAGGTGGTATTTTCGATCAGGAAATTTGGGATTCGAACCCCACTGCTGACTTATGCCAACTTCGCGACAGAAGCATAAAGTGTTAATTAGGTATGTGATTATATGAGGGTTTGTCATTTATTTCTATACACGAATGTAATTCATCCCAAAAAGAAAACAGTTAAAAAGATTGCGAAAAAATATACCTACAATTAAAAACAATTTGGAAAATTTTAGAATAAAAAATTAATGTCTGTGTTTCTCTTGATTTTTTTTTGTAAATCAATAGATGTAAGTATTTCATTTCTCTGTTAATAGTTTTTGTCGCCCGTTTATTATTTCCAGTCACTCACCTAGTATAGCAGTCGCCCATATTTTGCAGCTCGATTTTGAAATTTTTGTCACACGTTATTAGTGACCAACTTTTTTATGTCGCACAAATAATAGTGGAGTCAGTTCATTGTTTGTCGACCATTTGTTTATTTTGTCGCACATGTAAATGTTTCTCCTAAAACATTTATATTATTTGTATCAAAATGTTTGTTTATTTATACAACAGAAATAATAAATTCGAGATACAGTGAACTAGGATATTTGTCAATTTGAAAATATTTATTTTCTTCATTAGTTCATTCACACCATCACGACATTTCTCACAAGTGGGGTATTCAGCGAAACGACAACTGTTTTTTCCGTGCCAGTAAAAAAATAAGACATTCCAGATGGCTGGTTAACACATTAAGGGTTGCACCCTCCCTCACCCATGGATGTTGCAGGAATGTCAATTCCCATGTCATCCATACTCTTCATGCAAATTCTTCTCAAGAAAGGGCACAAGGTTCGCCTGAGGGGCTATCCCCGACAAAATCCTCCCCAAAATTAAATACAACCGTTAATGTCCACCGACTCCATTGTTTACAAAAGAACTTAAAATTAACTTACAGTTACGTATTTACTACGTACTAGTTGTTAGCCTAAATTATACAAAATATCTCAAAATGGCTGGTTAACAGAAAAGATTTGAGTGAATTGTCATATTTTTTGTTACTTTGATTTGTGCGAGATTCTATTTCATTCTTTTATATTTACCAGCCAGGCAATTGGTCTTTTTCCTACTATGGTAATGCAATTAAAATTTTCCTAGAAAAGCTCAGACAAATAAAACTAGTGATAAAATATATGCAGCGTATAAATGTTCTTCTTCCGTATATTTAAAAAAAAAAAATCTCAAAAGATATATCTGGGTTGTATTTGTTACAAACCCAAATACAACCTTATACACCTTTCACAGAAAGCTACTAAAAGCTTGTGTCGTGAAAGGGGAGTTTGCCAGTACCTGGTATCGAACCACGGACCACTTGTTCACGAGGCCGAGACTCTACCTCCAGGCTACCGACGAACTCATTATTATTATTAAATTTTTCCTAGAAAAGCTCAGACAAATAAAACTAGTGATAAAATATATGCAGCGTATAAATGTCCTCCTTCCGTAATTTATTTACAGTGTGGCATTTATAGAATCTATTGTAGAATTGTTTCCGGACATTTTATATTACATACACGATAGTGTCTGAATCTTGATCGCTGATAACATTATTATTATTGAATCTGCTTGAAAATGCTTCGGATGTCACAGTCAGAATATCTATTGTAATTGTGATTCAAAATTTATTTTTGTAAAATTTTCGTCTTTCAATTCCAAATTGTAAAATTTTCGTCGTTCCAAATCTAAAATGTGGGAAAACAAATCAGATATCTTGATTGGAGGACCATGTACATACATATACACAATGTTATATTGTGCAAAATCTAATCGGAAGAAGCGAGAAAGGCGTCCCAACGCTTACGAATTAGCTGTAGGCTGGCTTTAGTGATCACTTTAGGTGTCCATGGACAACGTTTACTAATTTTGCCAGTCTCACTGTCACGATAAATGGTTCGCCAATCGAGAAACACTTTTGCAAATCATAGAAGTGTTTCTTGATTGGTAGACCTTGTAAATGTCTTTATACGTGATGTCTTTCTTATACCTGCTTTTTACAGGACACTCAAAAACTTTCTGAAAAAAGTGGGAGATCTTATCTTCGCGCTAAACTTCATGGATACAAACCATTCACATTTAAATATTCTTTAAATTTTTGTGGTCGAATCAGCAGAGTCGAATGTTTAGAGCAATTCTTCCTATCAAAGATCTCAGAGTTCAATTTTTGCATGTTTATTAGTACTTTTAGCCCATCCTTACCCATAACATCACGGCAAATCCCATAAGTAGAAAAGCTAGTAAAATAGCTACATGGGGTAATCATAATTATGACAATGCAACTTGTGCTCCTTGTGGCAATTTAAAATAAGAAATTCAAAGTGATCAGCATGTAAAGTTGGTATTTTCAACCGACGGTTTTTGGTGGAAGTTTATGTTGAATAAAATATAAATAAAACACTTCTTGAGTATATCCACTGAGACTTTATTCGATGCTTACCGGCTTTCAAGAACTTCCGCTCTCATCATCAGGCTAATATAAAGTTTTACGATAGTAATTGATTAGCATGTGCTTTTTCTCGGTCGGTCGGCCAGTTAAAGCCGATGGTAACATTTTGCTGAAATAATATCAACGAATGTTTATAATGCTGAAAAACGAGTAGTTATGTCAAATTTTGGACCATATTAAAATAACTTGAGCTAACGGACTTTTATAATTTTGGCCCTTAATGTCTAACTGCAAACGAAAAGTAAAAGACTCGTACCTATTTTTATCCGGGAACTCCAGGAGAGAGGTAACATTATTTTATTTATAGTTTTACATTTAGAATGATTTGTACAATATAATACCTACTTACCTTTTATACCTTCGTAAACCATCGACATCTATGTAGGTACTATTCTGATAAATAAAATTTTATTCTAGAAACCACAATATTACCAATGTTCTGTAAACGGTAAAACAATAATGCATACTAATGCATTTAAACGATTACATTTTTATAGCAGTTCTTTCACCATTTCTGTCTACCCCATTAGAGGTGTAATATATTTTTTAATGTTTCGTATTGACCTACATACATTTGTTACTAAGGTATCAGGATAATATAAATACAGGAGGGTGTTCAGTTCTCATGTCATATTGCTATTACTTTATTTGTCACTGTTTTACACACTACTGAAATGGAGCTGAAATAACGATATAAAGAAGCCATTATTTTAAAACTAGCGAATTTTACCTGATTAAAAATTTTAGTGTTCACATTAAATAAAGCGAGACTTTTTTGAATATAAAGTTTTTGCATTGCAAGTGCTTAATGCGTTTTGCACACATAAAATACAATACAAGTTTTGTTTTCTAAATAGTAAATTTGTAATAAATTATTAAGCTTACTATAATCATCATTTGCCCCTAAACGCACTTCTCGGGAGCAGAAACCGGCCTCCTCCATTCAGAGCGTCTTTGTCATCTATACAAATGACGGATGTCCGGGCCGTCGAAATATTCGTAAACGAATAGTAGTGTTCTTTTTGACCAACTGCACATTCTCAAAACATGGTCCAACCAGGACCATCGTCTCTCCTGTATTACAGAGAATACGGATCTTTGCCGAGCTCGCTGGTGCATATCTCGCATGTGACATGTTTAAACCACCTTATATCCGAAATACTTCTAAAAACTTATTTTCAAAACTTATTATATTTCGCTCTTGAGTCTTGGTAATGTGCCAAGACTCACAGCCATATAGAAGTATTGGGATAACATAGGCGTTAAGCAAGCGACATTTAGTCCAGATGCCTTCCCAATTCAGTCCTCGTTATTGAAAGAAATATCACTATAATTTATCTAGAAACAAGTCGAAATATTATTATATTGTAAATTTATATTATACAATGCTATGCAAGCATCGAAAAATACAAGTATAGTTTTATAAGTATGTCTTGGTAAGTATTTCGTGCTAATATCGCGGTATCAAGATGATGATGTGTCGATGAAAGTGATATGAGGACGATGACTCGACACATTTCGATTTGAGGTTAATCTCTTGTCTGTGTCATCTTTAGTGATGGAAATAACGAATGTTATTCACGAATTAAAAAAAAACTGCTATTTCGTTTCTTTTTTTCATCTTAGGCCCAGCAATATATCTCTTGGGACACAGACTGAAAGCAAACCTCCTATTTTAAGAGATAAATCTTCTGTGTTAATCAAGCTTTGTCGCTTACCATGACATTTTTATTTTTATTTATTCATTTTTTACTGTACATTATGGCCAATTCTGAATCATTAAAGAGTTACGTTGCACTAACTAAGTCAACTAAGTGTGAGGAGATAGTTGAGTCATGATAATTAGTTCTAATTAATATTCACAGTTTTCCGTACTAATTTAGTTCATTAGTTCATTTTGACACCTTAGTACAACTATAAATTTCGAGAATCTATGGATTTCGTATTCAGAATGAAATTTTAGTTGACAGCCGACGACTAAAATAAGTTGGATTTGGCAGAATTTTATTCGCGACTTTTAATGTACGAATATTAGTAGTTGCTCTCATTTGACAGCAGAATATTGCTATATTTTGGAAGCGTTAAGTTGTTTTTTTCAATTAAAAGTAAAAATTTATATTTTTAGGGCCCTCACAACTATAAGCATGTATATAAATTGTAAAATTACACCTTCACCGACGCAAATACGAACGCCAAAATATATCGGCAAATCTGACATTTCACAATTTTCACGCGCGACAACTATTAAATTGTTGCCAGAAGTGTAAATCGGAACGTGAAAAACATTTTGTATTGAGGCATCACTGACTAATATTAGTTTGTCCCATAGATTTTACCGTTTGCACTTGGTGGTTCTCGAGTTTATAGTTGTTTATAGTTCATAACTAATGCTGAATACTACATAATAACTAATATTAATCAACTTTTTAGTTAGTTAGTTCATTAAGATTCAGAATTGGCCCTATTGATCACAATATATTGAATATTTTTCTATGAAAAAAAAAATATTTAATCAAAAATATTATAAAAAAATATCAACATATCATATTGCCTTATCTCTAGTGAGATGGATTTGAATGTTGTAAAAACGGTTTATCGTGAAAGAGGGTCATTAAGGCTTTAAAGCACTTTATCGAAATGTAAAAAAGCTCTTTTTGGCCAACAACTATTGGACATTCTTGAAAATACGATACAGCTTGAATCAGATTATTGATTTTAACTCGTAAATTGCTTTTTTTTAAATTTATAATACATACATACATACCATCACGTCGCTTCCCTCGTGGGGTAGGCAAAAAGGATAGAGCGCCACTTCCTTCTATCCTTGCATACATCTTTCGCTTCCGTCACTGTTATACAATTCCTCATGCATGCTCTCCTGTTCAATGTGCTCAACAAGTGACTGCCCTGTAGGATTTGATTTAAATGATCTCGCCAAATATATCTGCTTGGTCATTCTGCCCTGATTCATTCTTTCCATATCATAAAATATATCTTTCATAGATAATATTATATTGACATCGTTGACACTATAATAATAGAGACAGTTAATTTTTTTATATTGACATTCACGAATGTCGTAACATTTTCAGAGATATTCGTTATTTTTTAAAAACAAGTCAACAATATAACGTTATTTTTTGTAATAACATCTCTAGTTGAAGAAGTCGCGTTCATTATCTCGATGTCATCAGGAAAACAGAAACTGGTTGACGTAAGTGGTTTTTTAGTTTGACACCACCACCTCATGTTATATTATCGACACAAAGTAATATTACTTCGTTACTTCTACTTGTCTTCTGTTATATTCTCCTGATAAATCGTGCAAATACAGTCAAATTTCGATTATCTACTTACTAATTTTTAATTATATTTTTCTTTCTAGAAATGGAACAAGTTTTCAGTAAATTACATGTATATTTTTTCGTAAGTTTTAAATATACTGCGAATGACAAGTATTCGTATAATATCCAGTATCATATATTAAAAAAATATTTGTAGTTCAGCGGTGACTTACGAAGCTTCTCATTTGAAACTCTTGTATTAATGGCATGAAGAACGCAACTCTATGGACCAGAACCATTCTGTGGTATAGGACTTACGTTTTTCCAAGAGGAAATCAAAAAGAAAGGGAGACAAGAATGAAACGAAATGTGGAAAAATCTCCCTAGGCTTAGGCAAGCCAAGGAACTACTCGGAGGATATAACTCCAAAAGGGCCAAGACTTGCACTAACCTAAGTAAAACAAGTCTTAAAGCAGTAACGGGCTTCCTAACGGGTCACTGCAGACTCAGGGAACACCTACGCAAACTGGGACTTGAAGAAGACGGCACCTGTAGATTTTGCGAAGAAGAGGCCGAGACTCCTCGACATCTCTTGGCGGACTGCAATGTTGTGGGATTCGCAAGAATCAAAACCCTAGGCAGGCACTGGGTAGAAGTGGAGTCTCTCCACACCTTGGATCCCCTCAAGATCCTGGACTTCATAAGATGTCTAGGACTTGAGGGTTCGCTTTGACTGGTAACACCGGGAAAGCTAAGTAGGGGGAGTACAATAGATCTTATAGGTCGCGACTCGCGGTGCATACCATACCCCATAATATAAATATATAAAATGGCATGAAGAAAACATACAGAATTTTTATTACTTGCATCTTGTTCACAGATTACTACTTGTGAAAAATTAAACGATGGTTCGACGAAAGGTTTATTTATGTAGGTATTTGACTGAGTATCATACTTTTCTGAAGTAAAATTATATTCAAATGGAATTCTTAACAAATTCCAAATTTACAAAATGTATTATTGTATTTTAAAAGATTTTACACATCTGCGTAAGTGAAGATAAAAAAATATTACTCAACAGTCATCTCATTTTCACAATCAACAGATTGTACAAAATTACTTTTAGTAAAAAACAGGAAAAATGTTCCGATAAGTGTTTTAGATCGATAATCAACGATACATATGTAGTTTGTCAAAAGTCTCAAACATGATCATGAAGATGGTTTGTGTAAGTTGACGTGCAGTGCATGCTCAACATTTGTCGAACTTAATGGTTTGAAACAATAGTTGGTTGGATTAGTGAACGCATCATAGGTAAAGTGTACTTAAACCAGCTTAAGCCGATTCATAAGTATCGAAATACTTTTTCTATTTCCTACTAGAAGGAATTTATGAAAACAAGCACAAGATGTTTGAGTTTTATTATAATTATAAAGCAATAAGTACAGTTACCTGGTTTCGACTTACAAACTCATTTACTGACGATGGCTTTGCTACTAGAAAGAGTTTGCACAATCTGATGGTTGTGCAGAACTTTTAAATACATTACTATTCTTTTTAAATAGCTATTTAAATATTAACAGTTTCAATAATTATTTAATTTTTAACTATTTCAGTAATTACTACTTAATTAATGCATATTATTTTATAAGTGGCTCAAAACTTTGGGTATGATATTTAAAATATTGTTTTGAATTGAATTAACTGAATCAGAGTTCTGAAATAAAAGAAAAAAAAAACTCTTTAATTATTTGAATAACGTTTCTTGTAAATAAGAATAATAAGTGCGATAAGACTGTACCTACATTTTGCAATTTTACTTTCACGTTTCGATAAGAAGCTTTTATTAACAAAAGTAAATAATAATACACAATATAAAAAGTGTTAAGACTTTGGTTTCGATATTTTTGCTCAGAGGGAGAAACGGAATAAGAGAATTTATAGTGAATAATGGTGAGAACGTAGAAATACCAAGTCAATCCATCTGTCTGCCATTCTGATGTTTCCAATACAAAGTATTATGAAATCATTGTGGTACAAATATAAATTAAATTTTCTCTTTTTGTCAGTGTTAGACATGTATCAGTTGAATTATTTTTTGATTTGAAAATTTAGTTCGGTGTACAAAACGTGGAATTTTTTTATATGAAAATTTATTGGTTTTTATTTATATCGCGTATCTTATATTCAATGATTAAATGAATCTATTGAAGTTTAGATATTTGGTAATCTGGTGGAAGAATTTTAGAGATTTAACAGGCAAATCATGACTTAAATAATTTTTGGAACAGTATTGATTCAAAAGTAATCTTGATTAATTTTATTGTTGTTGAAAGAATATTGTTTTATATAAGATTTTGTTTATGATTCTGTCAGACTCCACAATCCCTCATACACCCCATCACGGCATTTCCCAAAAAGTTAAATAACCAAATTCTCAAGGACGGCCGCGTGTTGAGTAAGAGGAACCGACGTGCGTGTATGAGGAACTGTATGAATGTGGAGGAAGCGAAGGAAGTGTGTAAAGATAGATCTGTTTGGCGTTCCGTTCTCTCTGCCTACCCCACTTGGGACACGGCGTGAGGGTATAGTATAGTATAGTATAGTTAAATAACCAGTCTGGACATCCCTGTTTTATAATACACCTTGTTTCCATTACAAGGATATCAGAGCGTTGGGTATGCAACTGAAAGAGGTGACTCAATTGGCGCAAAGTCATTCTGCTGCATAAAATAAACATGCACGATGTCATCGCCGTGTCAACATAAAACCAAGACATTCAGGATGGGTGGCAAACCTCATCGCTGAACTTAAGATGTAAAATACCTTTTTTTCGAACAATTGCCTTTTACAGGACACTCAAAAACTTATGGCGAAGACTGGGAGACCAAATCTTTACCGGGTGCTCCACGGCTTAAAACGGGATACGATGTATTAACATGTTTAAAATGAAAACAATTCAAAGGGTTTATCAACAGCGAGCTAAAACAATTTTGTTCCTACAATGTTATTGTCTTACGTACATTGTAAATACTAAGTACGTATGTATATATCACTGGTAATATTATTACTCCATGTGTGCAATTTCTTACAATGACTTTTCCATTTCAAATGTTAAACAGTTTTATGGGATATTTTATTACCGACTAATGCAAGTAGAAACCGTATTATATTTTCCACTGCATCACAAACCACGCGCATATAAAGGGTATATTTTTTATAAACTGAATGTAACTTGTAATAAAACTGCGGTTCTATTTTCATAATATCACTTTACAAATTGCATAATAATGCACAATGCGAGATTGAAAATGAACAAATAAGTATTCATTAAATTTATTATTTATTTATCGTGTCAAAACCCAGAAAAAAGAATCAAACTGATATCTAATAATCTGCAAAATGCACAGGACGAGATGAGTCAAAAATATCTTCCATAGTGCATGCGACACGGCACAATGGACACTTCAACAAGTACATATTTCATGGTCTGCGCTGCACCGCATTCACACGATCCAGATTTGTCTTTAATACATAAAACATAACGATTCATTGAATAAACATAATAATAATTCATTCAAATATCTAGGGGTTGAAATTTCTAACAATAGTGAACTGTACAACGAAGTGAGAGAGCAGAACAATAAAGCCTCAGTTGTAGCCGAATGCCTAAAGAATGCCATATGGAGAAATAAACACATGCTAATTGATAGTAAAGTCCGAATATATAAAACTTGTGTTAGACCAATTATGACATATGGTGTAGAAACAAGAGCAGACACGGTACGAACAAAAAACCTACTAAGAACATCTGAGATAAAAACATTGCGTGCTATTGCGTGAAATACTGAGATTAGGAACATATGCAACACGGAAGACATCGTAAGATAAAGTAGGAAAAGGAGAAGATTCTGGAGAGACCATGTAGATCGGATGACTGAAAACAGAATCGTACATATAGCTGCTAAGGAAACACCAGTCGGTTCACGTCCCCGAGGAAGACCACCAAAAAGATTGAAAGACAGCTGGTCTTCAGCATCACAAGAGGCATCAACTTCTGACCTAACAGATCGATGATCTACATTACGAGGAAGAAGAAGAAGAATAATAATAATGTCACAAACACAAATACAACTTTTTACACTTTTCACAGTAAGCTAAAAGCTTGTTTCGAGAAAAAGAAGTTTGTCGGCACCTGGAATCGGACCGCAGAGTTATCTGGATATAATGGAATATTTTATTTACCATAAATTTAATTTTAAAAGTATTTGAAGCCGAATGTGTGAACTTAGATTGTTTGTTCACGAGAGATGGAAAGTGTGAAAGCGACATTGAAACTAGAAAAAGATATGTTATAAAATATACGGCTTACACCTTTACAGTCTACTACAATCTAATACATTTAATATTTTTTCACGTCACAGTTGGGAAAAGACAAAAGCACTTCAAAAAAAAACAATTAATACAAAAAAAGTCGACATACTCATTAAAAAAAGTTATCCATACAGATAATACTATTATGAAGCACAAATCACAATATTGAAATTTCAACAAATTTACAAAAAACAAATAAAGTTAAATTAAGCCACAAATATACTCTTGCTACAGAAAGGAGTTGTCAAGTAAATAGAATAGAAAATTTTAAATTGTATATTATTAAATTTCAAAAATAATAATAATTTGGAAATGTCAAAATATGACATGTCAACTAGATAAAAAACAATAGGTACATTAGTAAGAATATTCATTTCCGGGCTGAGTGGCCGTGGTCTGTAGGGTAGTCTGTGACCCAACGTTTCACCCACAACTGTGGCGGGCATCTTCAGGGGGTAGGTGTACGCGAGTTGTCTATCACATTCGAAACACTTTCACTATTGTAGCTGGCAACTTTATGTGCAAGCGGAAATGAATATTCTTACTAGTGACGCCGGCCGTGAAAGCCTAAGATCAATAGGTACATTATTATAGTACGGATAAATAAAACAATTATACGGTGAACAAACGCTTTGAATAAAAAGCGCATTAGGTACACAAATATCTGGATATCCACATACAACATATCAAACGTATGCCTTATTGAAAATTCTACAACATCTTTAAGTATTGAAAAGTAATATAGTGAACCATCCCTCAAATATTTTGTGACAAACCATTGAACAAACAAATTCAAGCGTAGCATACACTCACGTAGTAAAAGTAGTAGTACCAACACAGTTCAAGTAAAGTAGATTGTTGTAGACTAGGCAAACTGCTACGGTACGTAACGTTGTTAAATCGTTTGGAAACTACGTACGACTTTGCTACGACTCTGCTACGATCTGTTTGTAGCAGTACTTTGAAAGAATTATTCCAAAAAAACAATGGAATACCTATCTATGTAGAATCTTTCTCTAGAGTTAATCGTAAATTTTGGAATATACAAAATGTGATCTCTGTTGTTTGTCGTACGTTTATTTTGTTTGTTTCAGCGAGTTTATTTAATGTTGCAACTTTCATTTTTGTTTATCTTATCTAACTGTTAATTAAATACCATCTTGACATCTTAATCTTATCTTGACAATATTAATCCTACGATTCAAAAATTTGAGTACATGTACTGATTTATACATAAATTGTGGAATGCCTGAGTTCATATCGTTATAAATAAAGAGGTCGTATTGGACATTTTGAATTTATGTAGAAGACACACGTGTACTACTAGCTTTTGGTTGTATTGTACATTAAAACCATTTATTAAAGGTCACAATATCTTACGAGAAATCTCTGCTCCAAGTGATTCATTAACTAGGGTATAGAATGAACACAACTTAGAGCAACACTATTACACACGTCTTCATAAAAAAATACCACCTAAACTCGGTTTATAAGCCTCGGCTAGTCGAGAATAGAATTATTGCTGTTTGTCCTTTCTGTTCCAACAACAATTGAGACACTCAAAATGGGTGGCAAAATATATTATAATGATTGAAATACAGATATTTAACATCTCACATACCAGTGATTCTATAAATAATGATTTAAGTGAGGTAAAGATGTTGAAATGTATTGTGGTATATTTTATTTCATGACATAAACCATTGTAAAACTTTTTATATGTGAAATTTGAGTGATGCAAAGGTTGCAAATGTTATGTCACTCATTGTTCATTAGATATAAGAAATTATTGAATGATGGAATGAATTAATTAAATTAATATTTTTTTTCCAAAAAGCACTCGAAAAAATAGTTTCCAACTCTTTTTCATGAGTTTCTGTTGTCCTACAAAAAGCAGGTGTTCGAAGTAATAAATAAATTTTACATTGAAAATTTAGCAAACAGGTAGATGCTACCCATTCTGATTGTCTTAATTTTTTATGCTACGAATATTATTGCTTGCACATTTTTTACACGCAACCGGTCAGTCAGCTAGCTAAACCGCATGTGGGATTGGTCGTGATAATTATAAAAGTAGTACAAAATTACCTAAATAATATAGAACAAAATTAATTAATTAGAAAGTAAAAAAAATAGTACATATAAAAAACAATAATTCTAGAGTCTGAACGTTTATAGAGCGAAAATTCCTACTGATGAAAAGTATTTGAAATTAATTTAATATTAATTATTTATTTTTATTAAAAACACAGTTAATTTTTCACTTAAATTTATTTGAAACCTCGAGTATTTTTGTCAGTTTAATTGTCGATGTTATTTTCTCGATATATCGATTGAGTCCTCTTTAAAATGTCAATCGATATATTATATTGACGAAATTACTCGAGGTCTCAAATAAATTAAAATGATGTGTTTTTTAGTAAAAATAAATATTTTTTTTCATCAGTATTAAAAAACGCTTATCTCTATGAGTAAAAATCACTCATAAAATTTATTCCATAATTGTTACTACAGGTACGGAGTAACAAAGTATAATAGTCTTATTATATGGATTAACAACTAGAAGTAGATAATTATTTTATCGGTTAATACTAAGAGGTGGAAGGTATTGTGGTGAAATATTGTTATAATTATTATTAATACCACCCTTAATTGTTATTTATATGGTGGAAAGTAGTAAGTACATACATAAGTTACGGCAACGTAATATTAGGTATGTACTAGGAAGTCACACCCTAGAAATAGGAATGATAATATAACGTGAATCAGGGTGAATGTTGTGATTTCCGCTTTTGATCGTTTTTGTAAGGTAGGTACTTAATGGTACAAATGAGATTAGGAAACCTATTCCTAACCGGGGAATTCTCGGGACAGATTGTATCAAATATTTTATTAATGTTAGTTATGGACGTCCTGAAAAACATCCTTGTTTATTTATTTATTTATTTTATTCTTCTTGCACATCATTACACACATAACAAAATCAACAAAGTAAACACAAAATAATAATAATAATAATAAAAATGCAAATAAGAAAAATCTCTACATAAATCAAAATGAAAGAAAAAAATCTACAATCCACACACCTAACACTCCAAAGGGACCGGGAACTAAAGGAAGGGGTTAGGGGACGGATGCTGAGTTAGAAGACAATAAATATTTTTTTACTGCGTATTTAAATTTATTAAAAGATTGAGTTATTCCCATAGATTTATATGTACTAAAGTTATTCCACGTGTTAGTTATGACAAATGCAATCAGCATCAGAGGTAAACTTCCCATCCTAAACGTCTTATTTTGTATTCACTGTGTCGGTGCTTAGGTAGTAGAATTTCATATTGAAATTAAAAACATTTTTTTCCTCCTAAATTGTTTTTATTGAGAGAGGTGTATTTCGTCTTCCGAAGACATTGGTCAATCTGGAATATAATTGGCAATATCATTGAAAGACGAAAGACGTTCCTTTCAATAAAAAGTTGATAAAAGGAAAAAAAACCACAAACCTATAGGTACGTATATACATGTATCTTAGTGAGTACTATCTACTACTAAACAGCTGGTGATGGGTTGTTTATGAAGGATTGACAGTGGAATTTTACTTTGAATTCGCCAATACTGATTGATGAAGAGGACCGAATATGTTTGGGGAAGTTCTAGATTCTGATAGCATGTCTGGTTAAAGATGATGTGTAAAAATATGAACTATGAGGTGAATATCCAAGAAGCCGATTGTTTTGGGATTTTAACGATAGACCATGGGAAGAAAAGGGTATAAATCTTTCGAACTTTCGATATCGAAGAGCTTCATACTTGAGAATATTAAAAAGAAAGCACAGAATGTGTATGTTACGGTTTTCCTTGAATGATTTTTTTTTATTCAGATATTCACGGCCGAAGCCTTTTACATGAAAAAAATTTAGTATAGGTACATACAAAAAGTATTTTTCTTTAAAAAAGACACAAAACAATTAATAAAACAATTAAAAAATGATGAATTTATCATTGGTAAGGAATAGTGTTGGATTTGAAAATTTGTAAATGTTTTCTCCAATTATTTTAATTGAATTTGTCTCATATTTTAACATTCTAAGAACTAACTAAAATACCTATTATAATAATGTTATGTGTGTATTATTTGTTGGTTGCTGTTTAATAATATAACATATAATAATATCTTATAGTTATTATTACTGAGACAGTCCTCTGGGATAATATTGTATGCAGAGAACTTTGAAAAGTAAGTAACAAGTAAACACTAAACATTCTTGTATTCAAACTTATTATAAACTAAACCACGGAGAAGATTGAAGGTAAAATGTTCTTCTATACTAGAAACTTAGAGATATAATATCGGTAACTGATTTTGCTGAATATCTACCGGATAACGGGTATTCGGCGAGATATTGAATAGGACATCGATACAGTCAGTCAATTGCGACTTCGGAAGTCTCCACATTTCTTCATCCAACTTGTAACGGTAAAAGAGTGCGTTTCCTTGTACGATGATCCCATTGCATTGACATTTTTTATGGGGTAAGAACCCACTTCTTTTCGATTTGTATTTCATAAAATTGGTAAAGATATTAAAGAAATATCCGGTATGATTTATTGAAAAAAATTGAGAAAATATACCAGATATTTTAGATATCTATTCATTTCAAGAAGCCATCGGATTGATTTATATGTATATTTGAATATAAATGTTTTCACGGGTTTTCATCGGATATATATTATATTATATATAGATGCTTGTCACATAGTTCGAATAAAGAATCGTAGATGGAGTTCTAGAATTTCGATGTGGACAGCATGGAAGGTTTAAAGAAATATAAGAAGATCTCAAAATAGATAAGGAGGTGATATTATCCAGGTTATGGAAAAAAGTGGTAAAGTTCGGTAGAGCACTATATCCAGCAGTTTCAGACAAAGACTAGACTAGCAATAATAAGCAATTAAATTTAAATAACGATGAAAGATAAAACAAAGGTTTTCTCCAACTACTTACATACATTTATTGACTTATTGAAAATCGATTGACAATGTCCTAACAAGAGGAAAGACGTCTCTCTCGTCTTGTAATCATATTGTAGAAGAAAATGTTTGTTTTAAATTTTGTTATGGAATCTACTATCTAAACACTGACTTAACTATAGCATATTTTTTATTTATTTATTTTTATTTATATAATTTATACAATTATAAAAGTTAAAATTTCTTTTATAATTTATTAACACATTAATAATTTCAACTTAATTGTATAACTACCTAGTTAAATGTAGGTATACATTACAGTCATACTTAAATTACTTAAATAATATATCGATTTCTCTAACATTTAACTATAGTTATAAGTCAGATATCGAAAAGCTTCCGAATATCCGTTGATACATCTCTAATAACAGGTAATTGTACTTTTGTAGGTAGGGTACTTGGTATACAGTATATTGTACTGCATACACAACATCTCCTTTGAAAGTTTTCTTAATGTGAAGGGATGAAGACTTGAAGGCATTTCATAACATCATACATAAAATGATAACACTACAAGAATATGAAGTTTTGTAAAACGTCATTACCTGTAAAGAAGATAATAATAATAATCTTTTCAAGTTGTGAACGTATTGAAAGAGATCAGAGACAGCTGTGGTTTGAAAAAGAAATAAGGAACGTCAGAGTGAAAATATTAAAATTATTGTATTATACATGGATATGTATTGAATTTGTTATTTATGTTGTTTTAAACTAGAGATTATATCTTTTTCTTTTACTAATGGGTTTTATCCGTCATATTTGTATCTCAATATACTCTCTAGCTATGAAGTCGTACCGTCCGAGCCCGAACTGAGTCCTTTCGCCGTCGTATGAGTCTGACATGTTCACCACATGGTTTGTTGTTTGGTCAGCACCCCACACTTCATATATGTAAAGGCCTAACGATTTCGCCTGCATAAAAAAAAACAAAATCCGTCGGACGTTCATTGATCGTCAAGTGTGTTCACACAGTCCACCGATATTGATTCTTTTTGTCAGATGCGCTTTGATTTTGACGTTGTTTTCAAAATGGCGGACGTCAAGGAGGAGGTCACGGAGTGTTTATTATTACTTGAAAATGTTATAGTAGAGGATATAAGGTGCCTTTTTATTAAGGAATCAAACGCCACAAACCTACAGAAAAGATTGTTATCTGTCACGAAACGGTTATAAAGTTTTTGCCATAGAATGCGTGCATCGGTCCACAAGAAAAAAGTTGAAAGGTGGTCAATTTGAGACGGTATCATTTTTACTGGTTTTTATCATTTCAGATTTATTGACAATCTTTTCAGACGGTTCGAATGACTGACGATATTTTGGTTTGCTGACGATATTCGCCTCGTTTGAAACCCTCATAACGGAAAGTCGGCGAGTCGCCATTTAGTTACTGTTTAATACAAGTTTTATGCATCTCTTATGGCCTTATTGAATATCCAAAGCAGACATAATCCAGGGTCTTCACATCAACCTCGCACTTGCAATATGGACACGAGACAAAATTTATTTAAAAGAGGAGGCCGTCAAGTCTGCGGTGGTCAATGTGTTTACGAGTTATTGAGTAAAGTTCTGACCTACACAGTTGAAAGTCATGGCTCTATGGCAAAAAAAATGCTTTTTAAGATATAAGTATTTATATAATTATGTAAATTTCTCTTCAAAATTGTACTAATTCAGAGTAATGGAAATATATCCTTTGAGGATTTAGGTTAGAAATGTTTTTAACTTATACGACTCGTTATAATTGGAATACCACCTTTGATAGCTAACGTTATTATCTTGGTTATAAAAACAAGCATTTAACTAATTTTGTATGATTGCTTATTCTTCATTGCTATGACTTTGCCCTAGTTAGTTATTTAATAATAATAATAATAATAATAATAATAATAATAATAATAACAACCGGAAACAATTCAACACATAGTTTCGGGTTGTTCCACTCTCGCTCAAACTGAGTATACTTATAGACATAATCATGTCGCAAAAATTATACATCAAAATTTAGCTATTAAACATAATCTTTTAAACTCAAATAATGTAATACCTTATTTTAAATACAACCCGGAACCGGTTTTAGAAAATCAAAATTATAGGCTCTATTATGATAAAACCATAATAACAGATAGACAAATACATCATAATAGACCCGATTTAGTATTACATGATAAACGTAATAAAATAACGTACCTAATCGACATCGCTGTCCCAAATACACATAATATACAAACAACCGTCGCAGAAAAAATACGTAAATATACAGAACTAGCAGGAGAAATAAAAAATATTTGGCATTCTAGGTCCGTTTATATAATACCTTTAGTCATGTCAGCTACAGGGGTAACTCCGAAATCTTTAATAAATAATTTACAAAAATTAGATTTACCGGTTAATTTGTACATTAAAATTCAAAAATCTATTATAATAAACACTTGTAATATTGTAAAAAGGTTTCTAAACACAGATATTTCAGGCACAATGCTGGTATTTTGATCCCGCGTTTTGAGCCTAATCCTTTGATATCCTGTATATCTGGATAGGTGAATTTTTCCCGGCATTAGACTGTTAAGTTTTTGTGTGATCATGACTGATCATATGGAGACTTATCTGGTTGTATAATGCTGAGAAGTGTGGATGGCAATTCTGCCGCCGCGTAAAAAAAAAAAAACATGCTTTCTAATAATAACTTCACATAAGCTTCGAAGGCTTTGTTAGTTTAATTTAAAATAATATAAAAGCAATTTTCTTAACCCCTAAGTTCTCCTACTAACTTAGTCAGTTATCTTATCCTAGGCGCCCCTCAGGCACGTATAGTAAAACTAATAAAATTTAAGACTTTTAATAAGTTTTCGCTTATATTTATATTTAAATGTCATATTAATTGCATCATGTCTACATAAATTAAAATAATATGCATAGAAAATGCACACAGATTGAGCTAGTCCCAAACAAAGATGAATCTTTTATTACCGGTACTAACACGACGATACACATATATACAATGCACTAAACACATACATGTAACACTAAGACCCAGGACAATTTGAAAAAGGTCATATTTCATTTGACCTTAGCCAATAATCGAACCTGGGACCCCATGACTCAAAGGCGAGAGCATTACCTACGCGCCAAACCAGCCGCCCTTTGTTCAACTTATTAAAGTTTGTTTTATCTTTTAACTTAATTTTAATGCATTATAATTGCAGAAGGCATTGCCTCGAATACATTTTTTAGATTCCAAATATATTATGGACAGTATACATATTTTTTGTACAACTATTGTCGTAAATATATAGCTTTAAATTATTATATAATATATCTTATTGCTACATAGTTTATTTGTTATAAAGAAAATTTATCTCACTATTGTCCACCATAATATCTATTCTACAATTCTCTGGGATCGCATTGGCCGAAGACTGTGCCCAGTAGACTATGGTGTCCTTTTTATAATAATAATAACATTCGTACAATGTACTCCTACTCATTTACAGATATACACCATTAAATTTCAAAAAGAGAACAAAAATTAAGTAGACACTCACGTACGTATTTATTATATACAAGAAAAAATACAAATAAAATAAACTTTATTGTACAGTAAAATATGTCATAATTGACGGGTGTATTGCCTTGAGGCAATTTTATATGACCAACCAATAATATATTACTACGTAAAATATAAATGTACGATGGATACCTACGTAGCATACAAGACAAAGTAAATAAGAATTATCATTTTTGGAAGAATTCGAGCAATGTTGGATAATATGCCTCTAAAGGCTTCTTTGGTTGCGAGGATACTTCATTAATGTACTAGAAGTAATATTTATTTTTACAGCTTGCTTATTATTGTTTCATGGCATCGCTGAATATGGTTCTTCATTGATTCTTCGGCTATATCTTCTAAATTAACTCTTCTCGGGATCTCAAAAAGTTCATCGGTTACTCCATCATAAATATAATATTCTGTATCAGAACATTCCATTTTAACAATCTCATTAATTTCATTGTCATTTTAACTTTTACTTCCCATCCTTTAGTTGATCAAAACACATGTGCGAACTACACAAGTATCAATTTAATACTAATTGTAACCAAGCGCCGCAGAGGCACCATGGATAATGTGACTGACTTTTTTCTTTAATCTTTTTTTATTTATCACTGTCATTATTTTTTTTAATGTTTAATTTAAAATGTGAATAAGAATATGTAACTAGAGGAGTACTCAAAAGAAGAATAAAATACATGTACAATAAAATGCTGTAATCGACCGATAAAGTACGCCAGGTGCCTCAAAGGCGTCAAGGATAAATTAAGGGTTAAAACGTATTTCGTTGTTCTATTTTAAACTACTTTTAACCATTAATCAAGAAATAACAATTACAAGTTTTATTGGATAAATTAAAACAAACAAGCTACAAAACGAATTTATTAATTGATTTTAAAACGAGTGTATTTTTCATTATGAATGATACGGAGTTACAAAGGCGAAAGGCGTCTCTTTCATTTTTAAATCTATAGTAGAAGAAATAATGCTATTGGATGGCATCAACTGAGATCAAGAAGAGCTATTAAAAATCGACTGGCTATCCACTCATCAAGATGCAAAGAATTGAGGATCTATTTATTTAAAAGTTCTAGGTCCTAGAAGGCTTGTGCGGCCATCGGAAGTGAGAAAAAGGAATAAAATGCTTGTTTTAATTATTAATTCAATTATGGAACTTATGCATTTCTTAATGCACGAGCTACAAATAAAATAATTTGTCTAATCAAAATAGTTTTATTCGTGTGTTTTTAAAAGAAAGGTGAATAAATAAAAATTAAAATGGGTCGAATATGGTAAAAATGCTAGTTCACAATACCATTCAGGTACCCTCACTTACGCATGCAAGCGAAACATGACCATGGTTAAAGAAGAACGAAAGTAGAATAAATTCGAATGAGATCACCAAAAAGAATAGTTGTCAAAACGTTGCGTGATAGAGTGAGGAATGGGGATATTAGAAGAATGAGTAGATTCAAGAGGAATTTTGTGGATAGAATGCATGTAAATAAGTTACGATGGTTTGGACAAGACAAGATGGCAAAATCAACCATCGAGCTCTCTTAAGTCAATCGGGGGTGAGCCCGGAATACCTGCTTTTTATAATAGGTAGGTACTTAGAACACTCGAAAATCTACAAAAAAAGATTGGGCAACCTATTCTTTGTCAACCAATAAGAATTCAAGAAAGAGGCACCTCTGCTTTCTAATAGAAACCTATACTTTAAATTTTATTACTATGTCATTATGGGAAAAAGAGTGTTATACCGACATAATATTATATCTTAACAAATAATGGTAGGTACACCATACTCATACAACAACAATGACAAAAGAAAAGGGGAAAAAGGAGTCTAGTAACATTAGGTAATATTATAAAGTTCATAGTGATATTTAACCTGTTTGTGAAGGGATATAATGCATGAATACCTACTAGTAATAATAATAAACATTATTTTAATAGCACTTAAATCCTTTGTCATTCAGACCATCATCACTAATGCATTGTATTATGTGAAAAAAGACATGGGCAACATTTTTTTTTATATGAGTTGGGTTGCGTGCCTGAAACTGATACAAAAAGTTAGTAATACATGCTACAAATAATTGCCTAAATTTTCTTTACTTTTGAATATTGTACTAGTTCTTTATTCGTTTTGTTTGAGAAACACTATTTTTTAATAATTTCATATTTTAATACACTAATTTATTTATTTTATTTTATTTTATTTCACAAATCCACGGTGTGAGCCTTTCATGTTCAAAAATACACAAATCAAATTTCTCATTCACAACACAGTTTTTTTTTTTTTGTTTATTTACTTCTAAAATATTACATTCTTAAATAACATCAAAAAAAAATCATAATGGAATATAATGCCCCACTAGATCGAAATCTGTTCTGGGGCAATACTAAAAGAATACTAAAAAAATATTACAATTTAACAACACAATTAAATAACTATAAAATAATCAAAAGAATAATAAAATTATAAAAAATATATAAAAAAAGATAATTTAATAATTACGAAAAAACAACACAAATTAAAAATATGACTACATTTGGAAAACAAGAATTAGCAAAGATCAAAACACAAAAAAGAATCAATTCATAACAATGATAATCTAAGTAAAATCATAAAATATTGAAGTGTACAGTATAGAATGTCAATGAAGTGTTTTGTACTGAATATGTCAAGAATAAAAATTGTTATAAAGGTAGGAGATATCAAATAGATAGAAGGAAAAAAATCTTAAGGAAATGGTACAAATAATTTAAATATCATAAGAATAATGATGTCATAAATAAATAGTTGAAATGTCAAAATGTCTACAATAATTTAAAATGTCAATAAATAAAACACAAAAATGTTAATTATATTTTAAAATATCAATGGTGTTACGTCACCAGATGAAGGAATGGTCAAAAAATAGTACACAGATATAATATAATCTAGATAAAAAAATAGTAAAACATAATAAAATACAAACATATAAAATCATAAAAAAATCGTGAAAGAAAAAAGGGCAAAATTTGACAATTTTAATATTCCAAAAATTGACATAAATATTATATTTTTTTATTGAATGTGAGATCAATTATTCTTTGCCGCTAACTTCAAAGAACACATTAACTTATTATACGGATAACTGTCGCAGAAGTCAGGTGTTCGAATTAAGGACATTTTACATATTTTTAAATTCAGCGATGAGATTTGTCCCCTATCTTCAAAATCTTATTTTTTTACACTTCGAAATATTGATTGAACTAATGAGGCATTTGATGAACATGATGCAGAGGAATTGAGAATGTTGCCCGGGCATAAAGAGTACTTTTACCAAGCATTTGTGCATATTACATAATGATCCCGTAAAAAATGGCTCGCAGACCAAAGTTTGAACATTGCTGTAATGTGAAAGAAAGTGTATAAAAATATGATGATGAACTTAGAAGTTTAACTATATTGTCGTTAGTAGGTTTTATAATACAAACCTTTTTGATAATGACCCTAAAACCGTCAGTTTCAAATGCCCTATTTAAGGGTGAATGTATTTTACGGTATAAATAGCTTCGTAGGAATAATAATATAAAGTTACATGCAAATAAAAAATGAGCTTTTTTATTTTTTTTATTTTATTTATTTATTTCTAAAAAATTAACATTGTAAAAATATAACACATTCATAAATAACACTGTTGACTTCTAATTTAAAGACCCCAGACAGCAATTATATGCTGGTATAAGGGGTTTAAAACAATCACAGATATTCACCAATATATATAAAATGTATACCACTATATCTCTAGCACTTCACAAATTTCTTTTCTCCAGAACACTTTTCTTAAGTTTTTTTTTGAACGAAATTAAATTATTAACTTCTTTTAAATCCTTTGGCAAAGCATACAAGTAGATTTTTATACCGTAAATAGATGAAGCTTTTAAACGTACAACGATGCATAAATAAATAAAAAAATACCGATTTTTTAAATAAAAAAATCCGTGAATACAATGTGTGACAATTAAATTTTGCTGTAGTGGAACATGTTTATGATTTTCCTGTAAAAAGCAGCTGTGAGAAAACGTTTAAACTTTTACATCTTAAATTCAGTGATGAAGTTTTCCACGTCCTGAATGGCACTAAGAAAATGGTTTCCATGTTTATTACATTCAACTGGTTTGCTGGCTACCTCATTTGTAGAATATGCCGTGATGGTATAGTAATTTTGTACATCATTTATTTGAAGGATTTTCCACGAGGAACATAATTCTGATATAGATATCGAATTATCATTTGCTTATTCAAAATAATATAAAGAAAATAAGATGATGTGAGATTTTACGCCTAAAATCAAAATTTTCCTTTTATTACTACTACTACTTTACTTTATTATTTAAATTTTGTTATTATTGTCTTAATTTCATTATTTTTTGATTTTGCCGAGTTCTTCTAAAATAATTATTATTTGTTATGTTGAGAAGTGTATATGTATATTTATGAGTAATTTTATATTGAAATTTCAAACTATAATATTTTTTTAAAATTTTATTGTACTTATGTTGATTGATTTTTACCAGATTTTATTTAATGATTTATTTATGTTATGTATGTGTTGGCTTGTTTATATTGTTTGGAATTATGTATTATTATTTTTTTGTCTTAGTTACTCCTGTCTTGTTTAAGCTTACATTTATGTACTTTTATGTCTGTTATATATTTATACATGTTAAAGGCTAACGCCGTGTATTGAGATAAATAAATAAATAAAATAAATTTTCCATCACGGCATTTCCCACAAGTGGGGTGGCCAGCAGATCAGCTGCATGTATTAAACACGCAATCAATATTCTCCGTGACATTAAAAAAATAGGACATTCAGGATGGGTGACAAACCCCATCGTTGAATTCAAGATGTCAAATGTATTTATTTATCGAACACCTGCCTTTTACAGAACACTCGAAAATTCGCGGAAAAGAGTAAGATACCAATGCTCTGCCGGGTGCTCCTTGGAACTTTTATTTCTGTACCTGAGAGCCATTTAGTCTTAAGTACTAAAATGCCATTTTCAAATTCAATTTTTTAATCGAAAAAATCTCGACATTTTACTAGTAATAAGCTGTATATAGTATATACAACTTATTACATAGACCCTATAGTATAGATCCTAAGCATTTCTGTACTAAAGACTCACGACTTATGTGTTATTTTCGCTTTTGCCGTAACTTTGGCATTTTTGTCAAAAATGCACTTAAGTCCTAATGGCTCTCAGGTACAGATTTTATTCTCAATTTTAATATGTGTTTAGCGTTCTGTAGGTATACAATATCTATATAATCTAACACAATTAAAATATAATTTATTCACTGAGTTGGCGTTTAGATAGTAGACTTTCATAACGAAATTAAAAAAAAAACAAATAATTTTCTACTATATATTCTTTATTGAGAGAGCCGTCTTTCGTCTTAGAAGGACATTGTCAATCTCCTAATAAGACAGAAGACGCCTTTCTCAAAAAGAACATAAATAGTAAAAGAAAATAATATGATTATTTAATATCGTTTTTAAATATGATCTAATAGCAGTCGCGTGCCTGCCATACATGCAAAAAAGCACAGCATGCCCATAGAATCTATGAAGAAAATATTGAAATCATCAAAAACTAGTTTGAATTTGCCGCCAAACATTTCGTTGCAAAGAGAACAATTCACAAAAATATACGCAGCAAATATACAATTTTTGTAAGTTTTAGAGTTTTTATCAAAAGTGCGTACTATTTGTATTGAAGTGCGTGTACAATCGATACGTTATTTTGACTTTTTTTAATAAAATCCAGTAATTTACCGTGATAGCTAAATTAATGGAATAGTAAGTTATTGCTTTATACGTAGCATCTGTTCTCAACTAACACACACTTAAATTTTAGTGTGAATACGTAGTAGGCAATGACGCGCCATACATGTGTATTATCGGGTATGTTTGGTTGTATGTGTGCAATCTTAAGGACAAAATAAGCAAGCTTGCACGAAGAACGTTTGGGTGCATAATGTACCTATATGAGTATGTTTTGATTTGTATTGGTTGTGTGATGATTGTGTGAGTCGTGCGTAACGTACTAGGCAGTTAAAAATAATTTGAAGGTAGATACTATGTGCAACCGCTAATAGTTTTTAGACTTGAAACGTTCTTCATAAACAAAATAAATTGTATAGTAATTACGACATTTAACTTTAAAGTTACTTACATACTTAAAAATAGTATTTATTTGTATCGCAGACTTCTTATATTTTATTTATTTATATTAAGGACCCATGAAGTCTTTGGCAAACAATAGATCTCCCACTAAAGTTTTTAAGTCTTTTAAGAGACATCGAATATAAACCATTTAATATCTTAAATTCAGCAAAGGGGTACGTCAACCATTCTGGATTTCTTATTTATTTCATTTTTTTTATTATAACGAATGTAAGACCAACATGAAAAGCCTAGTCCCGTCTCCGATATATATATATATATATATATATATATATATATATATTATATTATTCTCAAGGACGTCCACTCGTTTGCGAGTAAAATAGTATATTTGTACAAAGCATTCCCGATGTGAAAAGCCTAGTCCCGCCACTGTCTAATAGATAAGAGTATTGACTCTTGTACATAAAACAAAAACAGATTGTTTTAAATACGTATTTTTTTCCAGTGCAACCAGTTGTAAAAAAACTTATAAAAGAAATTATATTATAATCTGGATTATGTCTTAATTTTGCATGTAAAATTGTAATATTCTTATTTTAATCAGTGATTCATGTTTATGACAGATTGATTATACCTAGATTAATTTTCTAAGAATTATGTAATTTGAAAATAACAGAATAATATTAAATTTGTAATTTAATATTTTCAAGAAATGTTTCGCTATAATTTTGTGATAAATCTTTATAAAACAATATTTATTTTATTAATTTTTAATTTCCATTGTATACATTTTTAATTTAGTTTTAGGTATGCCTTCAAGCGTCATCCACAGTGTAAAAGATAATGTAAAACTATTCAAATAAATTTATCTTTGTACACTTTTTATATTTAAAAATATATAGGTATCCATGAATTCTCATATAGGTAAATCTGAAATAAATATTTTCTCAAGTTTTTGTGTTTATGTGAAGGGAAAACAGAAAAATGTGTCCAATTTATTATGAAATAAATTCTGGCTTATATTCCACTTGTATAAAATAATTCCAATCAAGATATATAAGGCTTGATTCCTGTTACATTACAAATTACCTATGTGACACAATATTATTTTTAAAAAGATTGTACTATTGATTTGTTTGATTTTATTGGCACTAACAATGTGGTAATCACGAATTTTTTTTGAAAATATTTAGGAATAAGTTATGTCGTCCTATTGATTTGTTTGATTTTATTGGCACTAACAATGTGGTAATCACGAATTTTTTTTGAAAATATTTAGGAATAGTTAGTGTGCACAACACCAATTTATGTGGTGAAGAACAATTTATGTGATGTAGTAGAAAGCAACTATTACTAAATACCTATTTTAAAAATTGTACTATTGATTCTATTGGGTTGCCGTATGATTCTTTGGTTCGCAGCATCTTAGAATAAGTTTCATTGATATGGAATTTTTGCAAAGGCTACATTTGCTTAATGTTGAATAAAATCCAGAAAAAATGATTGAGAATAATTTACTTCTACACATTTTGGTACCTACTACCCTTATTTGTTCCCGTCTGCGTTCATACTGGGATTTCTGGGATATGTTGATGCACCGTCCAGATGTAATTTGTGCGAGGCATTATTTCAAACTCTTAAACGACTTCATAAGATGATATTGAGCGAGTTTAGAATCTACGTTCGAATATCGTACAATCGTTCTCGACAGCTATGCTTTTTACCCACGGGATAGCAGAACAAAAATAATTCTAAACTCTCCTGTCGCTAAGGATAGGTATAAATTATTTAATGAATTGAATGTTCATGTTGATATAGTTACGTTAAGTTTTTGAGATCATCATTAAGTATTTATATCCAACACGATATTTTCCTAGTTTTCATATTTTCTCAAAAATTACAAGATCATAACTATTATACTTACAGTTAGGCCGGGAGCGCCTGTCTTGCCGTCAGTTCCTGGAGGACCAGGAGGTCCTTGGAGTGTTTCTGGCATGGTGAAAGATTGAAGGATTTGTGTCATGTTGCATGTGCATTGTCCTGGTGGTGAATAGCCTTCACCAATTATTTCCTGGAAGAACATAAAAAAGAAAATATTAGTAGGTATGTATATTAAATAACAACTTTTAAGAAAGGTTAATATTTTCAACAGACGGTACTTGGTGGAAATTCATGTTGAATTAATTATAAATAAAACACTTATTTAAAGTATATCCACAGTGACTTTTTATTTGAGCCGGCTTTCAAGAGCTTCCGCTCTCATCATCAGGTTTTTCGCCAGCTCATGTCTCACGTCCAATAAAAAGTCACTGTGGATATACTATAAATAAGTGTTTTATTTATAATTAACTTTTAAGAAATAAAATTACCCTGTATTACAATATGCTCTTCTTGTGATAATAGTCAGAGTATAAAATATTAAACACTGTTTACTTTCACTATGAATATTACTAAATTTGGGCGTCCATCTGAAAGGGTTGAAAGTCTACTAATATTCATAGTGAAAGTAAACAATGTTTTATTTTACTTTTATCTTAAATTAATGAACTTTCAGGCTTTCGAATCGCTTTGCACTAATTTCTTCTTATTATCTTTGCGTCTTCAGGGATTAGACGATGTTTCAAATTCAACATTTTCTTTAGTGAGAAAATTCTAAACGAGTGTTTTATGTATTTTACTTTTGATAAATTTGGAGATGCTATCTGAAAAAGTAAATAAAAAAAACTAATTTACATAAACTTTTATTTATATATCTAAAGAAAGCTCGAAAGCTCCTAAACCTTGACACGTAAAATACTTTGAACATTAACTTTGACATATTATTTAATTTATTAATGTAATGATAATGTTTCACTCTCTTTCTGAGTAGTGCTCGCAGAAAAGTTTACATAGGACGACTTTACTTATTCTTATTTAAATGACTTCATTTATTTCATTATGAAAAAATCTTGCAAGCATTGATGTAGCATAAAACGAGATGAAAAGTAAAGTAGGTACTAATTCAAGGCTTCTCTTCATCAAAACATTCCCGTATATAAAATTTCTGCAAGGTAACTATGTAAAATCGTAAAGGTATTGTTCCAGCATATTTAGTATGAGAATCTCACCGAATCAGAATCTTGAACAAATTCCACAAATAATATATATTCGATCCTATTCATAATTGTGAAAAAAAAAACTTGAAAAAAAAATAAAAATACTCCACCACTGTCATGTGGAAAATACAAAAAAAAGTTCTGTTACAGAGCGAATATTTACATTAAAAAAAAGTTGAAAACCTTTTTTTATATTTAGTAAAAAAAATCAAACGAAAGTTCATTCGATATTCGGAATTAAATTACCATAAATGACCACAAATTTTCCATTTGACTTAAAGCGGTGAAGACAGATAATATTATCTAATATGGAAAAGTTAAATTAATAAAGCGAAAAAAGTCCTAAATACAAAACTGTGTTGTAATGACAAAACAAAATTTATTTTCTCGAATGTCGTTTAAACTTGAAATAAAATTTAATTCAAGGTTGTGTATTATTAAGAGTCAATTGTTGAATGTTTTGAAAAAAAAATGTAGAAACTTTTAATGAATAAAATACTCCGAATTATTTTTATCCTTCTCGTGTTGCCCTTATCGTTTCACTAGGAAACTTTAAAAGTCTTTGCAAGAATCTTCTGAATTAGAATCTGAACAATAAATTTTGATTGCAAATCATTAATTTATTGCATCGACATTAATTTTGGTACACTTAATTTTTAATTATTTGATAAAATTATTTTTATTAAGGGCTTGAACAGATAGAGAGATGTTGTCCAATATAAAGATGAGGAATATGGCATATTTGGGACACGTACTTCGAAATGGGAAATATAGTTTGCTCCATTTGAAGGGAAAAAATGAGGGTAGTTGCGGTGTGGAAAAGCGGCAGATTTCCTGGCTGAGAAATATCCGAGAGTGGACCAGAGTCCAGAGAATTTCAGACATTATTGTCAGTAAGAAACCAAAATTAAGTAACAAATTCAACAGAAAAACTGTCTGGATTTACACTTAGCAGGAAAATGTGGTGTTTTATAAATTGTATAAGATATAATGTAGGCTGTATTGCTTCTAATTTATACAAATGGAGATGAATTGATTCACCGGCGTGCACAAATAGAATGACACAAGCTTTTGTCCATATGATAAACGAGTGATTCACACACTGATTCCATGGAGAACTTTAGAACTCACACGCTCTTACGAAAGATCAAGTTGTGAGCGACCGTTAGAAGAATGAACGAATTACAAGATTCACATCTTAGTTTCCAACTAGCTCAATTTTTATGTATGTTTGTATGTCGAATAATTTATTCGACGCCACTCAATGGCAGCGTACAGAAAGCTGGATGCAAACGTCAATCATCAAGCAAAAATCTTAAATATTTCGGCGACAATAATTCGGGGCATTCTCCGAAGAAATATTCGAATGAATGCCTTCGTTACGTCTCATGGACGGGTAAAATTTTTGCTTGATTATTGATGATTGACGTTCGCATCCAGCTGTTTGTACGCCGCAAATGAAGAATCCATCTCAAGGGCGTGGGAGACTTAGTTTGAAGAGCGATGTCTTCAACTTGCACTTTAACGTTGTGAATTGTCTATGCATGTTTGCTGAAGGGAATAAATATTTTCCTTTTATTTACTTCAAGGACAAGCAAACTTTTATTTCATTAATATTTCAAAGATATTTATAAACCATTCTTGATAAGGTTCTTAGATTACAAACCCTTGGCTCTCAAGACCTGTACCGTAACAAGAAATTCGTGGAATTTTGTCTGGAGAGTAATATTACAGAATATTGAAGAAATTTAGGTAATAATTATCATATTTTGCTTAAATTTGTTAACAGTACCCGGCTTTGTTTATTCATAAATCTCATTGAAATATAAAATATCAACAACAATAATATCCGTGCTCATAAAAAATGCACATTTAAACCAATGATTTTTAATATACCTAGATTGGAATGCAAAGGAAAAATATTGGTAAATTGACAATATTGACAAATTTTGTACATATAATTTCATATGAATCTGTTTAAAAGGAGAGTTGATTTAAAAATAAACGTTCATATCTCCCTCAAGTCCCTTAAATAAATAAATGAATAAACGGAGAGTATTTAAAGCGCCATCTTTGTGCCATAGCACCTCGAGGACGCTGTAAATGATAATGATTTAAATCCTCGTTGTAGATGGATTCATAAAAAGTAAATAAGTTTTGATTCAGAATATACTGATAGTCCATTTATTAAAAGTGCATCCATTTATGACACCTATATTAGTTGTAAAATTTTATTGATTGAATCACCAATTTTTCCTTTGAATTTCTCTATTATATTGAAGATCATTGAAGTATATCGAAGGTTTGAATATTGTAGGTAATGATGGTTGACATTGTAGATAAAGTCTTCAAGCTGAAATGGCAATGGGCTGTCATGTGGCAAGGCGAGAGGATGGCAGGTGGACTTCAAGAATTCTTGATTGGATGCCGTGGGAGAACAAAAAAGTATTGAAAGACCTCAAAAAGATGGGTCGACGATATTGTCCAGGTGATGGGAAAACAGAGATCGAAAAGTGTGGAAAAGTTTTAAAGATGCCTATATTCAGTAGTGGAGAGAAGAAGGCTTGCTGTAAGTAAGTAAGTAGGAATATTACTCAACAAATATCTCAAATGCACAACTAACATATTGTGAAAACTCTTTTTGCGAGGTGTCTGTTGAGAATATCTTCTTTCACGCACGTGTGAAAAATCTAGTAAAATGTAAATACTATGTTTAATATTGTATGTACATAAATAATCTTACCTTTACTCGCCCTCTCTGGATCCAGAAAGCAATGAATAAAAAGAACACACAGACTCGAATTAGTTAATTAAATAAAGTCATTATGTTTTCTTAATTCTAAGTTTTTTTTATACCTATAGTACTTCCTTTGGTACTTCCTTTATTGTTTTCGTATCATCATAAAATCATTATGGATGCATGCATGTATATCTTTGGTAGTCTTTTTACGGGAGATGGAAGGTGTGATAGCGAGATGTTACGAGTGTGTTAAGTAGCATTCACATTGCTTCACTTTGGATGATCATCCAGAGTGTCAGGGTCAAACCTGTTCATCGAAAGTGAACACGTCTGTTCACATTTGTTCATCCTATGCTTTCACTGCCATGTCAACACTCTCACTCATGTTGTATGTAGTTTGACGTATTTTCGTATAAAAATAATTAAACAAATTCAAAAATGAAAAATAACACTTAAAATAAATTAATATAGCTCTCGACTGCATAATAATTTTGTACATGATTCTGACATTCAATACAAATTCATAGAGAATTAGACAAATAATAAGATAAAACTTGTTTATGGTCGTTTCAGTGAAAGGACCATTCATCAAAATTATGACGAGTGGTAATCTCTTTCCTCCGTCATCGCTAGTGATCACTAGCGATGAAACGCCTGTTCACACCTATTCATCTTGGAGGATCATCCGGAGTGATCACTGAAAGTGAACAAATGTGAACGCCCCTTTACGAAACAATATTATTCCTTGACCGAGGATTAGAAAACATTTAAAGATTGTGAAACTCTTTCGTAGAAGGAAGATTATTCCAACAAAAATGTAAAATACTAAAAGTTTTTGAAATATTATTATTTCTCACAAGGGTATTTGTATTATTTTTTATTACGTATCTTTTAATACAGTGTCATAAATTTTAATTTACATTAAAAACATGTTATTTATACAAAATTGATTTTTTAACAGACATTATTATATTCAATCAACATTCTCACAAGAGTAAAAAAAAATATTAAATTAAGAATCAAATTTCTCAAAGACAAGCACAAAATTCACACTTCAAGATTAAAAAAATATTTCCTTTGAAACGTAGTAAGTAGGTAAGTAGGTACCTTTAATCATTTAACTAAACAAAGGAAACAGCATTAAACTACTACACATCTAGAGACGAGAAGAAAGGTAGGATTAAGGAATTATAATACTAATGAATGAGATGAACGTCTATCACGAAGGGATTAACACAATACAAAGGAAAAGGACAGATGATTTTGAATAAAAAGAAAAAAAAATAAACAAAAGGATTTACTGCGTACCTACCTACTCAAATGAGTTTATTAACTGTCCCTAATAAAAGAAGTTAGAAAATAATTGTTGCCTTTCGTCAGAACGAATTTATTTTTTATATTGTAGTATTATTGAATGGACGTACCAAGGAATCAATGACAGGCAGAGGGGCATTTTTTCAAAATTATATTGACTCACTTTGCGTGTAGCATACAAAATTTGGTTCTATGTTTGCTGTTTGGTCATTTGGTTTTCTTGATTTTAATGTAGTTTTGTTTTGTTAAAATTTTGTCACTGTTAAACTTGTAAATTGTATGTATAATTATGTTTAATATTTAAACATGTAATAGGTTTATGCCGTGAATTTTGAAAATAAAAAAAAAAGTAAAATAAAAAAAAATAAAAAAAAATCTTATAATTTTTTTTTGAAAATTCGATACTCTCTGTAAAACGAGAAGGCTGGAAGTTAAAACAAAGTCCCATCCATCCATTCATACCATCACGCCGCTTACCTCGCGGGGTAGGAATAAAGGATCGAGCGCCACTTCCTTCCATCCTTGCATAGGTACATCTTTCGTTTCCTGTCATACCATTCCTCATGCATGCTCTCCTTTTCAATGTGGTCAACGGTGATCGGACGTCTACGTCTCCGAGTACCATTCCTCTGAGCCAAATAAACATATTATCTTCTTGGTCATTCTGCCCTCATTCATTTTTTCCACATGCCCAATCCATCGTTACCTATTAACATTAAAGTTAATCCTTGTTATTACACCAACTTCGGAGAGTTAAATAAAAAAAAAACTAGGTGGGAAGATTGAGAAAGAAGTTCGAGAGATGGGTGAATAAAATTTTACTAAACTACGGCCCCTCTTCTAAAAAAAATCTGAAATACGTCTTTCCATCACTCTATCCAGTTTTTATTTTTTTCCAAGGTTTTCTTAATTGAGTGAAAGAAGGGATTTTATTTTAGTTTTGTAGGTAAATATTTTTTTTATTATTATTATCTTCGTGATGAAAGAGAATATTATAAAATGTTACGATTTTTTTACTATTGTCCAGCGGTTTTATTCACGTAGTTTATTCGAAAATTACTTATGTAATGAAAACAATTCAACTAAGACGAATTATTTACTATATGACGTCACTCTTTCTATAATAATATGGCCAATTCTGAATCATAAAATAGTTTAGTTGCACTAACTAAGTGTAAGGAGATAGTTGAGTCATAATATTTAGTTCAAATTCGTATTCACAGTTTTCCGTACTAAAATTAATTTAGTTAGCTAGTTCATTTTGACACCTTAGTACAACTATAAATTTCGAGAATCTATGGAATTCGTATTCAGAACGAAATTTTAGTTGACATCTGACAACTACAATTAGTTGTATTTGGCAGAATTTTATTCGCGACTTTTTATGTGCGAATATTATTAGTTGCTGTCATTTTGCCGCAGAACTTTGTAGAGCACATTGAACAGGAGAGCATGCATGAGGAATTGTATGACAGTGACGGAAGTGAAAGATGTATGCAAGGATAGAAGGAAGTGGCGCTCGATCCTTTCTGCCTACCCCGCGAGGGAAGCGACGTGATGGTATGTATGTATGTATATTGCTATATTTTGGAAGTTTAAAGTTGTTTTTTCAATTAAAGTAAAAAATGGTTATTTTAAGAGTCCTCGCAACTCTTGGCATCTATAAACTGTAAAATTATACCACCACCGACGCAAATGCGAACGTCAAAATATACCTACCGGCAAATCTGACATTTCACAATGTTCACGCGCTACAACTATTAAATTGTTGCCAGAAGTGTAAATCGGAACGTGAAAATCATTTTTATTGCGGCATCACCGACTAATATTTGTTTGTCCCATAGATTTTACCGTTTGCCCCTGGTGGTTATCGAGTTTATAGTTGTTTATAGTTCGTTACTAATACTGAATACGAATTTGTACTATAATGACTAATATTAATCAACTATTATTAGTTAGTTTAGTTAGTTCATCAGGATTCAGAATTGGCCCTAATATGTTTTATGAAAGTCTTCGATGTTTTACATTTTGCATTGAAATTTATTGATTTATTTATACGTTAAGTAAGGTTAGCATTTTTTTCTAAAAATCATAATGTCCATTTAATATGGAAAAGTAGGTAGTTTTGAAAATAAAAAAAAAACAAAAAACATTTTTTAAAACCAAATAATAAACATACAATTCGACTGTCTAGTTTCACAACTCAGCAATAAGAAATATCTTGTATTCGAAAAATAGCTATTTTGATTTTTTTTTGTAAAATTATAATGCTTTAAAAACACAACAGAAAGTTAAATAATGTGTAGGTATTTTATAATTATCGCACTGTTGTCATTGCAAATACATTGTCTTTATTCCGTTCAAATGTTAAACAATTCGAAATATTTATTTGTGGAACTTTTTTTTTACTACTACTACTACTACTACTACTACTACTATACCATCACGGCATATCCCACAAGTGGGGTAGCCAGCAGACCAGCTACATATAAAACATGCAAGCTGTCATCTCCGTGCCAATATAAAATCAAGACATTCAGGATGGGTGGCAAACCTCATTGCCGAATTTAAAATGTAAAATGTCTTATTTTTTCGAACACCTGCCTTTTACAGGACACTCGAAAACTTATGGAGAAGAGTGGGAGACCAATTCTTTACCAGTTGCTCCACGGGATTTTTTCCATAAATAAATATTAAATATTTATGTATAATAGAAACCCTCTATATTCAAAGTTATTTGTTAGTGGAATTGAAAGATGGCGTTGGTTTTCGTGTATTACATATTAAATGAAAAATTTCGAACCATGAAATTGGACAGTTGATACAAGGTAGTCAAAATTTATGAAAATACGTGTTGGATTACAAAACACGTTTATAATTCTAGACAGTCCGACGTCAATAAATTGGAAGGCGAAAGAAATGTCCCTTAAATGGTAGGAATTATTTTAGAGTAAAAACGCCTATTTTGTTAAATTGGCGATCGATAAAGTGTGTAAAAAGAAATAGGTCCTACTCATACATATTGTGAGTATCTATTAAGTAAAAAAAACACATTTAATGTCATAGAGCAGGAATAATCTTAAATCAATAATTCAGTTTTGAACATAATTATTTTATATCTAACGTTTTAATTTTTAGATACTTACATCATCTCCAGATCCTGATCCAACTCCTGGCAATTCCAGCGAGACTCCGGGAGGCCCTGGGGGACCGGGAGGACCAGGGGGACCTCGGATGGATTCACCCGGGGGACCCTGAAAATAAAAATAAATAAAATACGTTAATTTTCTGATAACAATACAGCAATGATTGTAAAGCAAACAGAATTATGTGTATGTATTGGTCTTATTTAACTACTTGTAACAATTTTTTTTTTTAATATTTGCCTAGGTATTCGTACATCATCTTTGTAATCAACTTATAGATTTTTGATATGTTTTGATTTTATTTACTTCCACTGTGTTCATGTTTTATATTTTGAATTTATATGTACACTTAGTTATATTATTATGTAAACGATATTTGTTAACCTTTATTGTAAATGGCCAATGTGCCGTTTATGATGAATAAATAAATGAATAAATAAATAAACACATTAAACACAGTGGTATGAACGAGTATGTTACATATTTGATAATCAACAAACGAGTAAGTATAATATGCGGATCATTAAATTACTAGCTCACTGATGATGGGTGTCTACCCGAAACACCTCTGAGTCAAATATTATTCATAGTGAAAGTATAACAATGTTTAATTTCAAATCTATTTTAATTCTTTTAAAATTAAAATTCACAAAGCTATTCAAAGTACTATAATATCAACCTATATACCTTCCTTAAATTTAAATTTTATTTTATTTATTTCTAAAGGAATACATGGAAAAATGTGACAAATAAATAAATATATAGGCACACTCCTCCAGCATCTAAAAGTGATTTGGAATTTTGATGTTTAGGTACATGCTAAATATAAATAGGATTTTTATTTGCGAGATAAAACCGCTTTATAAGTATGAAACTTGTATAGAAAAGGACAAATCGAATAAACTCACCAGATAATATTTTACTATATTTCAATAACAGCTACTGATAAAAGACACTTTGGTAAAGTGGCCCAGACCATCGAAAGGCGAATTTTCGGTAAAACCCTTTTAAATAATCTTTTATAAATATTTTTGACGGTTAGTATGTGTGTATATTTGCATCTTGTTATCGTGTGTGTAAAGTATACTATGTATGTATGTTCATTAGAATAGAAATAGAAAAAAATACCTCTTATCGTTTTCTTATGAAGTAGTAGTAGTACAGATTACATCAAAAACTCGCCCCTTGCAAATCATTTTTTTACCTACTATACTGTCATGGTAAACCCTACAACTGCAAGAATTTTTACACACAGGTTTTCTCTCCATGCCAATGAAAGGTAAGAAATTCTGTATGGGTGACATATCTCATCGCTGAATTGTATAATGTCTTATTTGCAAGGTTTTACAAACAACTACCTACCATTTACAGGACTTTCGAAAACATACAAGAAAGAGGGAGATATTAAGTCTTTATCGGGTAATGTATGGAATAAATTATAAAACAATGGCTACGTGCTTTATTTTTCATAAAGAAAATAATAACAGGTTATGGTAAAATATGAACATTTTAGGGGTAAACTTGATATCAACGATGGTGTGAACAAACTTTTCTATGATGTTCTGTGACAATTCCATCAGAGCGCTATAAATTCATGGGATTATATGTCTCCATTGGAACAGAATCGCTCTGAATGGAAGAGACGTTTTAACTCGAACTCTTTTTTTTATTCGTATTCTTGAGAAGATCATAAAATAGCCAAAAATAAGATTTATTTAATCATTAATTTGTCATCTTAAAGGACGCAAACAGTTTAACTGTTCAACATAATAAATATCAACATTGAAATCTCAACAATAAACAAACCAATCAAGTTCCCACAAAATATTTTTTTGTTCAATAACAAAAAAAAGACAAAAATCATGAAAGCTAAAAATAAGTTTATAACAATTAAAATCGCTTAGATTAAGAAGATTGTATGATACCAACAATATGTTCACATAAATTTGCGTTGAATTTTTGATTGATTATTTTTTATACTTTCTGATCAGAACTGGGTACTAACGCTAGTGCTAATAGTAATATTGCCGATATCTTTGGCAATTTGCAACATTGTCGCAAACATTAACCGTTTGTTTTTTATTGTTATTGTCAACGGAGGCTTTTGTGAAAGGCGAATCCTTCAATAAATTTAATACAGAATGCTGTTTTTTCAGCGGCAATAAAAATGAAGATAATAATGTAACTTCCGAGTAAATAATATTATTATTATTATTGTATGGAACCTTTTTTACGATCAGTTTTGAGATTGAAAACTAACAAACTTCAGAAAAATACTTCCTTCTTAGAAAATCAATCAATGAATATGTGATTTTAACCTAATATAAGAGAAGAAAGAACGATTTTCGGTCAATTTCTACTACAGGTTATCCAGTAGTATCCATTATGACAACATAAATATTGATGATCATAGTATTACGTATTTTTATTATCTTTCACTGTGTACCGTTACAAGATATCACAGAAGCCATATGGGGAGAGGGGTTGCATCTTTTCCAGTGATTGCAATATTATTTAAATGCATAATTATTATGCCATGATATTTAACTATGTACACGAATAAATCATTATATAAATATAATTTGTACCCCTCCCCCATCTCATATCTGAATGCCCCATGATATCTTGTAACAGTATGCAATGAAATATTAAAATGATAAATACAACTATGATCATCAATATATAATTTCTAATTGGATACTACTGGATAACCTATAGTAGAAATTGACCCGATTTTCCTTTAAATGCGCCGTTATAAAAAAACTTATATTGGTTTGTGTATAATATATTATAATTCAATACTTTGGCTTAACACCTCTGCACTTCCCATGGTCCGCTAACAATGTGAGAGTCTGTTTTATGATAGCATTTATTTATGGAATTTAGAAAACATGTAAGAAAACTAACTGGAGGTAGTTTGGATATATGGAGTGATTGTATGACGAACATTTCCAAGCCGCGGAGCACCAGCCAAGAAATTGGCCTCCCACTTTATTCCAAAATTTTTGTCTTGTAAAAAAGTGGTTGCTCGACTTTTGAGATCTTAATTTCAGCGATGAGGTTTGCCACCCTTACTAAATTTATTATTTTTTTGTTGGCACGTAGAGGACAGCTTCCATGTTCAATACATGTAGCTGATCTGTTAGCTACCCCATTTGTGGGATATGTCGTGATGGTACAGTTAATTTTTTTAGATGAAGAAGTTATGGGAGTAACTGCGGATGTCTAAGAACAACGATATTTGAAAACGTGAGACAAGTTCTTTAATACAGCCGGGAATCGAGTAAGAGAAATCAGCGTGATTGAATTTAGAACAACATTAACGTGGATTGTAAAAAACGTTTTTTCTTCTCTGCCTTCCACGCAAAGGCTGAAAACTGAAAAACACGTGAAAAAATGTACATCGGTACATCGAAAAACTATTTATATTAATAGAAAGTCCTACAAATTAATAAACAGCGTGTTTGTTAGCAAACCTGAACTGTTTATGCATTTTCGGTGTCATATCAGGGATGCAGACTAATTATGGGGTTGAAAAATCATTGAAACGAAATTATAGAAACAGGAAGCTTAGAAACCAATAATAAATTAATTATTTACTACAATGCTTGTATGAAAGCGGATAAAATATTTAATATACCATCCGTTCTAGTCGTCTATGTATACAACTGTTTAGAGCTTTTCACAAAAAGCTTAGTGTACTCAACCACTCACCGGAAGCATTCAACAGTTAAATGAATGAATACCATTTCCCAATGGTCGTGCTATATGTGCACTGTGTTTTGTGCTGTGCGATAGGACATGTTGCAGTCAAAGCATGCTTTTATCACAGGTAAATAAATATACAACATCAAACGGTAACACAACTTCCGTTGCAAATACAACACAAGTGTCTCTCAAACAAACGACATGATGTGCAAATAAAGTAGTAAATACTTTCAAAATACTATATGCTGTATAGTTGTTTTTTCTCAGTATTTTTATTACGTCACATTTTTTTTCAGCCAACCCGGAGTCAACAACGAAGAATTATAAAAATTAAAATTAAATAAATAAAAGAAAAATAAATAATATTTAATTGCATAATTCAGTCGATTGCGGATGTATTGTTCCGTAAAATGAAAAAGAAAAAATGATATTTAATAACAGAAAACCGGAAATATGTTATTGAATATTAATGTGTGAACAAATAAATTAATCAAAATATGTTACCTGAAGGGAAGGGGATGGTAAAGACGCTATAGTTGGGTTAGTTGGAAGAGATCGCACCACTGCGATAAACCCGTCGTTTGTATATTGATTGTATTGAATTGGAATGTATACCTTCTACGGATCATTTAAAAGATAGACCCACCTAACACCTGAGTCATAGACTTCTATTTTATTCTGTTTGTAATCAATGTACAGTAAAGAATGAATAAATAAATATAATTAAAAATAAAGTACCACTCTGTTTGATATAAGGTTTAGTTTGAAAACGACATCGCATGCTGAAACCTGGGTCACAGTAATCAAATATCTAACTAATTAAACTTAAAACCATAATATTTTTATTTGTTGTACCTAAAATTATAGTATCTAGTTTTAAATAAAATTAAGCTCATAAAATTATGTACATATTTTACGGGCGCAGCACATAAAAATAGAATAATGTTGAAGTAGGTTTTTACTTTTATAGTACAGATTTTATAATAACAATGTTAATGTAATCATAAAATCATAAGGATGCCAATTAATTTAATATAAAGTGGCAATTAATTAGAATATTAATACCTCTATGATGTCATTTAGGTAATAAAAATATGATAATGTCGCTTTAAAAGATCAAACTGTTAAAGCGACAAAAATGTTAAGCTAAATTTTCATATTTTATATATTTTTGTAGTATTTAACAAATACCTATTTTCTACGTAGGTACACAGAAAACTATATTTGTGATGAAAAAATAAGGATTTCTGTAGGGAACCGTGAAAAATATGTTGAGTTGAAACGAAAAATTTGAGCTAACTATAGATCCAATTACATCTCATGAGAGAGACTGGAGGCGGTGGACTGGCTGACGGTACTGGAGCCAAAACTAGAGAGGGACAACATAGCTCACACGGGTGAAAACATTCCTAAATACCGAGTCACACGAAAAATAAGTAAAATTGAAATGTAGAATTATTTTTTGATAACTAGTGTATTTAAAAAATATATATTAAAATATGGAACAAATTAGACTGTGTGACTGTGGGGCTCAGTCCCAAACAATCCAACATCTATCTGGTGGAGGAGTGTCCAAGAAGAAAGATTAAGGGAGACTGGATGGACATCCACAGGTTGACTCCAGATGCGGTGCAGTGGTTTTCTGGACGGGATTCAAGGAATTGATTTGGAATAACAACTTAACGCAGCAATTTAGCCAAGAAAATTAATTTAAACCGAAACCATACAATAAAAAAGCAAGTAATAATAAAATCGAGAAAAAATGATAAGGAATAGCAAGTCTAGACGTACTTTTTGCGCCAACAAAAAATATATAGAAAATAATGTTCACTGCAAAAAATCATTACAGAGTCAATTGATTTCTGCAAGATACTTGAAAAATACAGCTAAACTTTTATGTATTTTATAGTCATACCTATATATTCCCGAACCAAGTTGTGGTGATCATCAATTTGACAATATCTACATTTTTTACCACACACAAGATAAATAAACAACTAAAGATCAATCCTATAAAATTATATAGTCAGGTACCTATAGTTAACATTTAATTAATATAGGTTGATAAATATACACAAGCCAGATTCATGTGTGATTTTTCATGTGAATTTTTTTTTCAATTTTAACCCATTTATCGAAGCATCTATCAGCAAATTACATACCTAGTAAAAAGATAACATACGAACAAATTGAAATATGTATGTTAAAATATAATACATGCTATAAAAAATCATGATAGCGTTTCGAGTGAGTTTACCCATATGGGTAATTTGGCTAAAAGGCAATTACTTAATATAAAATGCAAGTGATGTATTCATTTTGTAAATTTATTTAGGAAAACTTGAATATCTTAATATATAAAATAACTTGAAATAGAATAATATGCATGTCCGTAGTATATTAATTATATTATAATAGTTAACGCAAGCATTGTGATTAGTGCAATTTTTAACAGATATGTACATATTAAGACCAAGGCTCAAGAGCGGAAGATACTAAGCTTTGAAAACAAGTGTCATAGAAGGATTTTGGATGTCAAAATGGTATGAACATGTTACAATAATGATGCTTTGCGCCGGCGCACCCAACAGAGACCTGTAATCTCCGTAATACAGGAGAGACGATGGTCCTGGCTGGGACATGTTTTGAGAATGCCTAATGATAGTTGGCCAAAAAGAGCACTGTTCTTTCGTCCGCAGGGGTTCCGTCGGCCCGGGCGTCCCTCTTTCACAATACACCGTTCCTATGACAACGATATCAGAGCGCAAGGAATGTCGTGGAAAGAGGTGACGCAATTGGCACAGAGACGCTCTGAATGGAGGAGGCTGGTTTCTGCCCTGTGCTCCCGAGAGGAGCGTTGAGGGCGATGATGATGATGATGACATATTAAGAATATCACCCAACAGACACCTCATCCGCACAACCAACAGACTGTGCAAACTCCTTTTAGAAAGAAACTCGATGATACACAATCATGTATACATTGCACTAAACACATAATGCATGTATGTAACACCCAGACCGAGAACGATTTGAAAAAGGTCATTCGTCATTTTGCCCTGGCCTGGAATCGAACCCGGGGCCTCGTGACACAGGCATCATGAATTCCTTCATATTATCCTTTTTTTCTTATCACCTGAAGATGGAGTCGAGAGTCTCCGAATTCTAGTACCTAAGCGTAATATTAAGAGGCCCCTTAAGCAAAAACGATAAAATATTCAATTATCAACAAGTTTGGTACACAAACTCTCAAAACTTGTTGACCCTATGAACATTTTGATTTGATAAAATATGAAAACAAATATTAATTACCAATATCAAACATTAACTTTAAAAAAAAAAACTTGATTTCAACTTCGTAGTATTCGTTTATAAAAAAAAACATATTTCTTAAAATCGAATTCGGGGGTGTGTTTGGAACATAAATGCACGAATATCCTACAAATTTTCATATTTTTTTTTTTTAATATTACGAAAACTTAGATAGTTATTACAATTATAGAACAAATAAATTCTATTTTTTTTTGTTTTTCTCATGGATATTGACCAATTTAAAAAATATATATTTTTTTAAATTTCTCATAATTTGAAACCAAAAATCACCACATGAACTCGATTTTTTGTATACTAAAAAAAGTTTGCTAAAATCTATAGTATTTATAATATATGCTTGATAGGATGCATAAAAAATAAACATATTTTACAAATAATTTGTATTTTGATATAACAAAAAGTACCTAAATAAATCTCGTCAGTCTGCGATTTATTTATTTTTTAGTAAAAAACTAATATCGGTAATAAATGTTTGTTTTTTTTTTATTTTATCAAATCAATATGTTCGCAAGGGTCAACAAGTTTTGGCAGTTTTTCTATCAAATTTGTTGAAAATTGAATATTTTACCGTTTTTGCTAAACGGGGCCCTAAGTCACATGGAAGTTAACTAAATATGTAGTGTTTTTTTCCAATTCACAATTCACGTTCACGAACTTCCTACAAATACCTTCGGTAAATAACATCAAAAAAGCAAATTATCCTAATTTACATGTAAAATAATCACGACGTGTAAAAATTGACATTTATTCGAATTGAGAAAGTAGGTACCCATTGATTTTTCTTGAAAGTCACTGAGTAATCGGTCATTGGATAAAGTCGTCACATAGCATTTTCGATATTATTATTATTAGTTTGAAAAACATATCATCATTTTATCATAAATTATTGATTAGTTTGATTGCAAAAACGTTTTATATTGCGGAGAAAAAACATGTTAAATCAAAACCAAATTCATGATTGAAAAATTATTAAAACCGAACAACATTTTTAAATTTGAATAATTTTTAATTAAGGCCGTACGGTTTTTAAAGCACTTTTTGACGTTTTCCAGAAATGCAGGGAAAATGCTTGGAGTGAATAAAAAAACAGTAATTTATGTAGGTACAATTATCTTCACGTACAAGAATTTTCTTGGCAAATAAAATCGACAGAAATAGATAATGAAGTCAGATAGGTGTTGCGATTTGGTCAAAGTCAAATGTAGTGGAATAAGGTAATATAATTATTGTTTTAATTTGATTTGATTGACCAACAAAGTCAATAATTTAGTCCCTAAAATAAAAATATTCAATGTAGAGAAAAACTACAAAAGAAAGACAGAAATCCATTTTATATTTTTCCTGGGACGCTACGTGCAGGCATATATAAGGAAAAAAATGAACCAAAAAATCTATTATACTATTACTGTTATACCATCACTGCATATCTCAAAAGTGGGGAAGCCAGCAGACCAGCCAAGTATAACAAACATGCAAGCCGTCCACTCTGTGCCAGCAAAAAGAAATCTTACTTTAGATAATATAACGATGACCTCCAAAGTCAAAGAGTCTAGTAGGCCCACACTAAATATTTAAAATATTTTTATATTGATGTCCCGTATGTATATGAATTTGTATTATTTGGTAATCAAAGATTAGGCAATCGGTAGCTAAAATAACAATATAATTATATTATTATTATTCATATAAATTCGAATAATTTCTTGACACTTTATGATAAAGTTGTTGAAGATTACATCAGGTTTAAAAAATGCCGATAAAAGAAGCGATTATGCAAAATGTTGAATTGATTATAAATTTTATTGTCATTTTAATAGATTTACTAAACAAGACGATAAAAATATTTTTTATTCAAATAACAAACGAATAAAGGCAGTAAATTTTTATCATTTAAAGTTTTGCTTGTATTCAAAAATTTGTGGCAATACAAATTATACGGCTAGAAGTGGTGTCCCGTCGGGGACATTCTAAGGTCCCATTTCAATATGAATAATTTTAAATTTTTAATTCACCTCTAACTATAGAACCTTTTATTCGTTAATATTTATTTGAAATATAATCGATTATTGTGAAATCTCTGGGGTCCGTTGTGGTCTATGGTCTGTCAAAACATTAGAATTCTTTAAATTTTTATGGTATCTACATATTTCTTCAATATTAATTTTAATCACGTAATTTATGTAATTTTTTTATTATGATTATGTCCCTGAATTTTATCGAGAGTGAAACTGATAATAAGATTTAATTAAATTGTCAAATAAAATAAAATAAATATTTATTATTTTGTTTTGTGTTACTGTTGAGTATGACTAACGCACGACCGGTTTCGCGGACTCCGAGTTCGCATCATCAGGTGCTGATCTATACTCAGCACGTATAGTATAGATCAGCACCTGATGATGCGAACTCAGAGTCCGCGAAACCGGTCGTGCGTTAGTCATACTCAACAGTAACACAAAACAAAATAATAAATATTTATTTTATTTTATTTGATAATTTAAAATGAGGTGTTACAAAGTAAATGCCGATACAATTAATGAGATTTAATTAATGTCAAATAGGCACTTGGCTGTGTAGAATTCGAAACATTGGACAAATTTTTATTTGTATTATAAAAAAAAGAAAAAATATACTTACTCTTAGACCTCGTTCTCCTTTTTCGCCTTTGATCCCTCGGGCGTATCCTGGAAGCATAAGTTTGAAAAAACGATTAGAATTCATTCATAATAATAATAAATATAACTAAAACTACATATTTTTTTTATTTATTTCTTTATTCTTATCTGCATACATTGAATTGTATTTATGTTATTGGTTTTGTTTTTTTCTTTTTGAATGTATAAGTGCATTTCTTTTTTATATTTATAGACTGTTTGTATTATTGATTTGTCAAACTTATGTATTATACCTATTGTTAAAGGCAAATTGCCGTTTATTGATCAAATAAATAAATATATAAATAATGATAACAAACAATTACCTACATAAAAGGTATACATTCAAGTTGAATAATATATGTACATATATTTAAATTCATTTGGCATTTTGGCTCTATAGATTTCTTGGTAAATTACATCCAGTTGGCTGCTTCGGTAATCACCTTATGTTGGTCTCCCAACCAAATTCAAAATGATACCAGAGGACACTCTATAGTATGGGATATTGTCTGGCATTCTGAACCGCGTTTGTAATCAGGGATAGAAGATATGTAAACCCATTGGTGAGGATTGAACATCACAATGGACTGAGTCAGAGGTGATGATTCGTTATATAATTTATGTAGTCACCGATTCCTTTGAACGAATATCGGAATTCAACCTGCCACAAAAGCAAGCAATCATGCACATCAATAATATACTTCAAATAGGGTATGGCAGATGGCTGTGGCTGACGGGAATAGTATTCGATGAATTCAAAGAATCAAATGGTAAGATCACATAAATTAGTTCCCACAAGATTGACTTTCTGTTGAGCAAATTGATTAGGAGAGCATGCATGAGGAATTGTATTTATTTATTATTGGACAATATTTAAGTGTCGTTTACGTGCTGAAGCACCTCAAGGACACTGTACAATTCATAAATTCTAGGACATTACATCCACGTATGGCAGTTATGAATGTGGAAACTGTATGCAAGGACAGGTAGAAGTGTTGTTTAATCCATTTTGTCTACCTCGCGTAGTCTTAGCGGTTGAAGTATTTTTATAAAAATATATTCCTATATAAATACCGTTGAATGGTGAAAATTTATATTCTTGAAGAGGTTTATCACACCTAATTATTGATTCTCAACAATTATTTTTTATCTAACGTAGACATAGGTAATAACATTTTATGGTTTTGAACCATATGTCACATACAAAAATGTTATAATACTGGATTTAGTACAATTTTATGAAACAGGTTCGTCTCAATGCCATACATTATAAAGCATTTGCAACAGATGACAACGGCTTGTTTTATAATTTTGTTCATCTCCAAACTAAAATGACAGATAAAAAATTAGGAGATACAACGGAAATCTGGTAATTTTTTTTTCAAATTCAATAATTAAAATTGAAAGAAGTAAACACATTTAGTAAATATATAACATGCAATAAAAACAATCAAATATTTTTTTGTAAATATCTATTATACCCTCAAAATTGAGCAGAGCTTGTGTATTGATGGACCATAGGGTTATATCTTTATATTGTGCAAAAAAAAAGTGGTATCTGTCAATCGTGGTTTCCGCATTTTACTGGATTTTGTACGCATGCGTGAGTGATGGTATTAAGAATATTATTTAATAGACACCTCATCTGCAGAACCAATAGATTGCACAAACTGGTTTTAGTGGTAAATAGACAAGGTGTTCAGATGTTTACGAATTGGCTAAGGCTGGTTTATTTTTTTATAATATCCAGACAAATCGTTTTTTTTTCTTCTTTTTTGTGTATTTTGTACGTTTCAAACTATATTTTTGTATGTTGCTTGTGTGATAATATGCTAGTGTGAACAGATAAATGAGCGGAATGTGTGATACTTAAATAATTGACTTAACTGTGGTACATGTTTGTGGATGATAGCTGAGTTATGAACGACCTTTTTCTATTTTTGTAAACCATATTTTATAGTTGTTATCTGTTATGTGCTTCTACCAATAAATAAAATAAAAATAAAATAAATAAAATCATTATTCATTCATGTTTATATTAATATATATAAAAATCTCTTTAATGTATACAATAAGTTCAACTTATTATTATTAAAATATTTGTTCTAACGGATCTTTTATGAGCGGTGATGCTAAAAAAAACTCTCAGGTTAATAAAATTTGCGACAGCAATATAATATTAAGTGAAATAAAATATCAATTCAATGGGAATACAAGAACATAAATTTAAGATGTTTTATAGGAAAGATATCGTGTCAATTGCTAAAATAAGTGTGAATACCTTTTAAAGAAATAGATCTTCGATAATTTTAAGATATAAAAAAAAATTCCATCATCAACGGCACAAAGCCTTTAACATAATATGTATATGGTAAAAAACGAAATCAGAATACAAATTCAAAACAGTATGTATTTTCTGATAGTTTACACATAATAAAACTTAGACAATACCTTTCATTTGAGCATATAAATTAATTAATTTACTATTATTTAACAAGAAGTTACCTATTAAATTTGATTAAAATTGAAAACATGTTAAGCTAACTCAGAATAAAAAATACAACCGAACAATACAAAAAAAAATATTTGATTCGAAATTCTCCAAAAGAGTTCCACTTTAGACTTTCAACTTTTTTTTGGAATCAGTCCATGATATGCATGCTTTTGTAAGCGATGATTTATTTAAAAAGTTTGCACTGTTTTTAACATAATAATTCCTTTTTACTTACTCAATTCTACACTGACTGCAGTATAAGAACGAGAAACTTCCATTACCTAACATCTATGTAATTCACAATGGGGAATGAAACCCATTTTACAAACTAGCTTTAAACCTGGCCGCACTCAAGATTAATCATTCAATAATCCTATCATGACATTTTCCACAAAATAGAGGTAGCCAGTGGACCAACTGATATTAATGAATACGCAAGTCATTCTCTTCGTGTCAATAAAAGTACAGATATTCACGATAGGTGGTAGGATACCTCATCGCTAAACGTAAGATGTCAAATGTCTTAAAAGGTGATGTTTTACAAATACCCATCTTATAAAGGACACTATAGAAATAAGTGGAAGGTTCTTTTTTATCGGGGACTCAGTAAAAAATTAAAAACATGGATGTTACACAATGACAATGACGTGTCGAAAATGGTAGCAGAAATAAAAATTAATAGTGATAATTAAAACAAAGTTTTCTACTATAGGTTATCTAGTAGGTAGTACCCGTAATGTAAATATATATTGATGATTGATTGAGTCGACGTTGATTTTGTAAAACTCCATTATATTGATATAATGAAAACAAAATTGTTTTTGGTTTTACTACGATTTATTTGTTAAATAAGTTACCAGGTTTCGACCTATGAGGTCATTGTCAAACTCATAGGTCGAATGACCTCAATAGGAACAATGACAGAGGAACAATGACCTCATAGGTCGAAACCTGGTAACTTATTTAACAAATAAATCGTAGTAAAACCAAAAACAATTTTGTTTTCATTATATCAATATATTGATGATCATACATAATTGTAGGTACGTATTTTTATTATCCTTCACTGTAAACTGTAACAAGATATCACAGACGCCATATGGGGGCGAGGGGCTGCATCTTGTTCAGTGATTGCAATATTATTTAGATTAATGCAATATTATATAATTATGCCATGAAATTCAACTATATAGAGGAATAATTTGAATAAATAATTATTCAGCAACACATTCGACCGATGGTGAAGACACAGCATTATTTTTAAATATCCTGGTACAGGTAGATATAAAGGACATATACACAAACAACCTTACATGTTAAGGAAATGATTTTTATTATTATTAGAATCTGCAAGCTCCCTTAGCGAGAAGATGGTTAGGTTTTGATTTGAATATTGAATTTGCTTTGCTGGGTACTCTAGCAAAACTGGAAGATTAACTTGTTTCATGCCAAAGATGACATTTATCGCCATACTTCTACTATTACAACCAAACTATCACGGTATATCCCATTAGTGGGGTAACCAGTGAACCAACTGCGTGTAACGAACCTGCGGGGAGGAAGTGAGCTCTTATGTAAATTTATTCGGAGGTAATCCGAATACGTTGACGTCTATCAGTACATTATTGTATAATTTTATGAATAGCTGTCTATACATGTAACGGTTTTGTTATAAACCCAAATATAACCTTATACACCTTTCACAGTAAGCTACTAAAAGCTTGTGTCGTGAAAGGGAGTTTGCCGGCACCTGGGATCGAACCACGGACTCCATGTTCACGAGGCCGAGACTCTACCTCCAGGCTACCGACCAACTAATTATGTAAAACGTGTATATACCATATTATAAAATATCCCCGGCATCAAAAAGGTTAGATCTTATGTAGATACTAAAAGTCTGCAATGTTTTATTCTTGCTATACGATACTTTGAATGAATGTTCAGCGGTTCATTGAGTCACTTTCCGATAAACTTCGCTTGTAATACACTCATCACATAGATTTTTTCTCATTTTGATTTATGAAGTAATTTTTCTTATTGTATGTGTTTTTATTATTATTATTATTTGTGTTTAGTGTTAATGTGACGTAGTTAGATGGAAGAAATCACTATATAGTGATAATCTCGCCACTGCATATCATCACATTTTTTCTTATGTAAACTGATTTGTTGATTTTGTTATATGAATGATGATGTGCAAGAAGAATAAAATAAATAAATCGATTTTTTGTATAAAAAAGTATAAAAATAAATAAATATATTCTTACCATCTAGTTCGGGAGGTGGCGGTGGGAAAGGTGGGATCGAGCCTGAATCCAGTCTCGATCCATCTGGACCACTCCCATCTCCCTCCTCCTGATCCACCTGCAAAGACACATAATAAAAATAATATTAATTTAGAAATCATGATACTACGTGTTGCAAAGCACAGTATAAAGTCAATTGCAAAATAATCAATGCTTATCTCGAATAAAGATCTGTATATTTGTGGAGACAAAAAACAGGGTTATTTGATATATTACATCATGTAAATTGTAATTTCACAATGTTAACATTAAAACATTCAGTTCAATTGTTAAGGATCTTTTTTTAAATTTATTTTTAATTGTATGAAAATTGTTGTTATAACAAATTGTGATGTAAAGAAAAACTATTATTTAATTTTAAATGGAAGTAAATAAGATGTTAGTATTGATTTTAATTATATTGTTTATTTGCTTTGACCTTTTTTCTTTTGCACTATAGACCCTAGTTCGAGGCATTGTTTCAATAATTCATATTCAATAAAATGTTGGAATACACGATAATTGTTTAGTTAGTAGATACAAATTTATTTATTTATTACATAGAGACACACACAGTAGGTTGACGAAACACATATGAAAAATAAAAAGAGAGAGAATAATGTTGATCTGATCAGGCCAACCCACCTATTAGGCGTGTCTATAGCATGCATATTAAAGTTAATAAATAATGGTAAATAAATAATACATATATTATTAATATGTAACTTATAAGATGAATATATTATTCGTTAAATTTTGCTCGATAGTCTTTAACTTTATAACTGTAAATAGTACCAGAATCCCAAATCTCGTCTTATATTACTATATCATGAGGGACAACGAGTTCCAGAAAGACCCTTAAAATAATTAAAAAAAACAGATGAACCTCCACATAACAAAAGCATCTTTAATCAAAAGACTTTGGGGTTTAATTTAAAATTGCAAAAAAGAATAGAATAATAATTATTGAGCATGCTATTGCCTAACTTCAAGAAAGAAATTTAATTGCTCAAACTGCTTGTCAATGACACTAACGTGTCGAAACCGGTTGCGAAAGTAAAAACTAATAGTGATAATTAAAACAAAGTAAGAAAACTCTTTTTTTTTAATATCATGTCGCAAAATTATCACTTTGTAGATTCCACTAATATAAATAATATTGACGAAATTTCGTTTAGTAAAGCACGTTTAGTTCCATTCTAACCGTCAATTTTTCAATACAAAATATTTTGCTACTATAATTATCATGACGACATATTCCGATAGTGGGGTAGCCAGCGTGCTGATTACATATAATAAACAAGCATGTCGTTTCTTCGATACCAACAAAAAGTAAAACATTCAAAATGGAGTGGTATGGAGTGGCCAGAGGTCCTGCAAGCAGCGGTGGACAGGGATCTCTGGAGGAAGTACCTAGGCGCAATGGGCCCCGGACCCAACTAGGACAAGGGAAAGAAGATGTGTGTACGTATGTTTGAATTCAGGATGGGCCTACTTCAAAGTTTTAAATTATTAATAGATGTGCGTAAACTTTAAATGGCATACATAATTTTCAATACAAAAAGATAGATGTGGGTAGTATCTGTAAGAGAAAATGTTGAGCCAAAACTTTGCCTGAAGGAATGTTGTTAATAACTTCATGTCCATCATTAAAAACCTTATCATCTGTAAAATGATGTACTGGAAAACCCTCATATTGATGTAATGATTATTAAGACGTATTATTAGTCAAGTGCTTAAGGGGCGTTCACATTTGTTCACTTTAAAAAAAATCATGACATGATATGATTTTTTAGATTATTATGTAATTATTGTTATTTTTTGAGCTTTTTATTTGCTACCGCGGTTTCGGTGGAGCGTCCACCATTAACGAGCGTTAATCTTAAACTGTTTTAGATTAACGCTCGTTATTGGTAGACGCTCCACCGAAACCGCGGTAGCAAATAAAAAGCTCAAAAAATAACAGTAATTAGATAATAATTTAAAAAATCATATAATTTCTAGAAATTGTTATATAGTTAATGCCGAAAACATAAACAAAAATCATGACATCCAAAATTTACCTCTTTGAGGTAGAAATAAAAAAATAGAATTTTTAGTATTTTGATAATTAGAAAGGTAGCATTTTCCTACAGTGGTATGTACAGCTGTGTGGCAAGTTACGCAGCAGCTAAGGCTAACTGCGTGATCACTCTGGATGATCCTCCAAAGTGAAAAGGTGTGAACAGGCGTTTCATTCATTCATTCAGGCAACAGATGGTCCCAATAAGGACAGAGCTGCATTTTTACAAATAGCAGAAGCTATAGAGCGTTTGCTATCATCGGATAAGGGTCGATTAAATGTCGAACAGAAGGCCGAGGTGAGGAGCCTCGTTTCCGCAGCTGATGAGTTGCTCATCGGGAGCAACCTGAGGGAGGCGGCTGCCACTGCGAGGGCGAGCGCCCCCGAAGAAGCAATGAGGGCCCTGAAGGGAGACTTTATGTCTCTCAGAGGGGAAGTAAAATCTGCTACGGAGACGGTGTCGCGGGCGCAGGCGGTATTAACGACCACGCCTAAAGAGACGTATGCAGAGAGGGTAGCCCGAGTTGTTACTCGGGCAACTACATCAAAGGCTCCGGCGGTGGTTATCCGTCCGGAACAAGTTGAGGGGGCTACCTCGGAGCAAACCCGAGCTGCCCTTAAAGAAATCCTGGACCCAGTTCAGGATGGGTTTAGAGCTGTGCGAGTGCGCAGGGCGCGTGGTGCTGGTGTGGTTGTGGAAACGTCCACCAAGGAGGGCGCGATGAGGATTTTGGCTTCTGAGAAGCTTAAATCCAAGGGGTTTACAGCTGCCGAACCCAAGGGAAGACTCCCACGTATTGTGGTCCACGATACGCCGAGTGGATCACAGAAACTGGAAACGCCGACCCTTGGTCCGTGACGCGCACTGCTGTTAAGACCAAAAGGTCCGCCGATCATTATCTTACTAGCATTGTAGCTGGCGGTAGTGAAACTGTGTGCATTGATGACACACTACGGGCCCTCTTGGATGGGCTAGTGCCGCTGGACTCGACGTTCACGGACAGCCCGTTCCATACAGGGTTGCGTATTCTAGTGCGCTGCCCTGGTGCTCGTGAGACTATAGATGCTGCAAGCGTCGTGACTCACAGCGAACTGAATGAGATCATCAAAACATTAGGTCCAAAAAAGGCCCCAGGGATTGACAGACTGAATGGTATAATTGTCAAAAACGTCTGGAAGAGTTGTCCAGCGGAGATGTTGCAGCTTTTCCAGCGTTGTATGAAAGAGGGTGTTTTTCCAAAAGTATGGAAGAAAGGTTTGCTCAGAGTGATACCCAAAGGCAATGACAAGCCGCTGTCGGACCTCAAAGCGTACAGACCGATTACCCTGCTGCCTTCCTTCGGCAAGATTCTTGAGATCTTGGTGAGGAACCGGCTTGGGTCGACTCTGGCGCAGGGTAGTCCTAAACAGTTTGGCTTCAGCCGGGGTCTCTCTACTGAGCATGCCATTGATGCATGTCTGAAATGGAAGGATGAACGGAGAGAAAAGAATGTGCTGGGTGTCTTTTTGGACATAGCTGGGGCATTTGACAATGCGTGGTGGCCGCTTATCCTGGCCAAGCTTTACAAACTTTGCTGGTTTATTAATTGTAATTGTTTTGTCTGTGTATTGTCATTTGTGTTATACTGTTTGTTTGTGAAATAAAATAAAATAAAAAAATAAAATAAAAATACGGGGTTGTCCTCGCTGGCTGTATGACATTGTCTGCAGTTTCTTTAGCCAAAGGTCAGTGGTAATCCATCACGCTGGGCATTTAGTTGAGAGGGAAGTCAGCATGGGCTGCCCGCAGGGATCGGTCCTTGGACCATTCCTTTGGAATGTCCTGTTTGATGACCTCTTGAGAATGGAGTTGCCGCCTGGTTGCACCATATTTGCGTACGCCGACGATGCACTTCTCTTACTCTCTGGAGATACGAGGAGTGCAATCGAAAGCAAGTTTAGCATCGCGATAGATCGTATCTTGACGTGGGGCAGGGTGAACAGGCTTGTTTTCTCACCGAGCAAGACCTCCGCGCTGTGGTTGAAGGGTGTGCTGGGAAGGGGCAGGAACCCGGTGCTTCGGATGGATGGGCATCCCGTGAGGGTTGTTGATGAAGTTCGATACCTGGGGGTTGTCCTTGACAGGGGCTTCACCTTTCTTCCGCACGTGAGAGCGACTGCCGAAAAAGCGGGAGTGTTATTTCACACTCTACGCAGACTCAGTCGTGGTACGTGGGGCCTCAGGGCGCGGACTGTGCGTACCACTTATCGGGCGACGTATGTGGCCCAGGTCACCTATGGCGCCCGTGTTTGGTCGCACCGTCTTGCGGTTGGTTCTGTGTCCGCGGCGGTTTTGAGGGGACAGAGACTCCCCCTGCTCGCCGTCACTGGTGCGTATCGAACGGCCGCTAGCGATGGTCTTCCTGTCATCGCTGGTGTGTTGCCCGCTGATTTAGAAATCTTAGATGGTGTAGCCAGGCGTAAACTCAAGGCTGACGGCAAAGTTGAGCATCTTGGAATATCCGTTCATGCGGAGCCTGGGACTAGAGGACTCAGTAGGGCAATCGGCATGATCCGAAAGAGAACTTTTGAGGTCTGGCAAGATAGGTGGGATCGGGGGAGAACTGCTAGATTGGTTTACAGTTTTCTTCCCGACGTATGTGAGAGAATGAAGAGGCGTTTCCTTTCCCTAAATCACTACGCCGTCCAGCTTGTGACGGGCCACGGTGATCTAAAGGGCAAGTTGTATGACCTTGGCCTTGCGGAGAATCCGTGGTGTGTTTGTGGGTTAGGGGCGCAGTATGCCGAGCATATCCTATGGGAGTGCTCTGTGATGAATGATGCCAGAGATGCAATGCTAGATGATATGAGTGAGAACACTCCCAGACCTATATGGTTTGGGGAGGTTTTGCAATGCCCAAGGAACCTAAAGGCATTTTTGGGGTTTGTGGATGTTTGGGTATCTCGTTGGGAGCTTCTGCGTCAGCCGGGTTCACCCCCGTCTGACGTGGGAGCGTCGTAGGGTTGGTTTTGCCCATTGTGGCGGTGGTGCGTGTGGCGAACTCGTCTTTTTGTTGTGTCGTCCTGTCTCCCTTGGTGGAGAGTAGGTTTGGTAGGGATGTCCCTTTGGGAGGGTTTAATGTTTCCACACCATGCTGGCGCTGGCGACTCTCGGGCTCGCGCCCTTTAAACGCCTAACAGCACGTCTCTGGACACCTCACCTCGGCCTTCTGTACTTACCAATTTGTGTATATATTTTATTATCATGTTTTATTTGTTTTGCTTCACGTTTTGTATCATTTTGTTTATTTTTCTTTCTTTTTTTTTTTACTTGTATATATATTGTATAATAACTCAATAAACATTGTTACCGCCCAGAGGGGACATTGAAGAGAGAAGTAGTATAAAAGATTCCCACGACGGCGGTTTTGGCCGGCTGGCCCTTCAGGCCTCCCTAATGGCCCGCCCGTGAGGACGATTTTGGTTTGAATGTGCGGATAAGTAGGAGTTAAAGACTCCTGAGGTATCCGGGTGTGTGGTGGATCTTTCTTCAATGTTTAGTTTTTGTGTGACCATGACTGATCATAATATGAAGAGTTATCTGGTTGTATAATGCGGAGAAGTGTGAATGGCAATTCTGCCGTCGCGTTAAAGAAAACATAATTTGATACTACATTTATAAGTACATACCTATATGTATCATGATTTAATAGTTAGCTTAAATATATCATATAATTATATTTATGTGACTACGTGAAAAGCATACATACGTAGGAATTTCACTTTTTTGCAAGTTTTCGAGTGAGCTATAAAAAATGGATAAGCTTTTAAAAAAAATTGAAAAATCATTTAACATAGTCAAATTCGCGATAATCTATGCCACCCATTCTGAATGTCTCATATCTCATTGTCATAAAAAAGATGATTTTCATGTTATCTGAATGTAGCTACTTCACTAGTCACCCCACTTTTGGTATATACCGTATTGGTATATATACAGAGTCAACATAATATTAGTCTACTTACTTACTTTCTAAAACCTTTTTTCTGTAGCATAGTTTATTATATTATGTTTCATAAGACGAATTGTATCCACATATTATATAGGTATACACAAAAAATAAAAGTTCTCACCGACACCGACAACGTTGTCACCGACAAAATAGAATCTCAAAACAATAAAAATTTTGCTAATTTATTTTTGGGCCAATAATTGAAAAATTGCAAGCATGTGGAAGAAGCTAAATAAGTATTTAACGACAGACTAATATGGCGTTCTGCTTTCTCTGCCTACCCCAGTTGGGATACGGTGTGAGGGTGTAGATAAATGGATGCACTGATAGATTTTATGATCACTGTTCAGTGCACTAAACACGATTCGGCAACGGCAAGGCCATTCACCCCCTTTTTCAAAAAAAAACAACATTTAATTTTCTTTATTATATCTACTCCATAATTATTTTTATATACCTTCCATTACATAAGCTGAAACTTTAATATTAAGTTAATAAGGTTAATTAAGAAGTTATGAGAAAAAAAAATAGAAACAAGATTAATTTAGCAAGTAAAGTTTCTTTGTTGTAAATATTAGTTTTTTTTTATTTAAACCAGTATGTTGTTAAAACCCGTACTTATAATCACGGAATAAATATTGCTATTCCGTCTGTTGTGTGTGTGACCAAGGCTATGGTAAAATTTTGACGCGCGTTTTCGAAGTGCGTCTAGAGATCCTTATATTTACCTTACAAGCGTTCACATGAACGTCAACGCGCGTTGACGCGCGCTCATGTGAACGGTTGTTAGATAAATATAAGGGTTTCTAGACGCGCGTTACATGTGAACTTAGCCTAAAGTGACACGTTACTTACAAACAAAGATAAACAGTATTCTGTATATATGCCTGGCTAATATAATTCCAGGACATAAATTGTTTCTGGCACAATCTGACAATAAAATATAGGCTACTATATCATGTGTGGTTTAATATCGAAACTGGACAAATCCGTTTGAATTAAAACGTCAACAGAGGAGCTCAAATCTAATCAGGTTATGACTGATTTTAATACTAACATTGATTTTCTTCGCAAGTGTCATCACAAAATGTGTATGAATATATTTTTTTGAAAATGCATTTTTATACAACTCAATACGGTTTATGTTGCATGATAGAGTGAGGAATGAGAATATAAGAAAAATTAACTAGAGGAGTGTTGTGAATAGAATTCATGTAAATAAGTTACGATGGTTTGGACATGTGGAACGAATGGATGAGGGAAGGATGACTTTCTGAAAAAGTTTTGTGAGAAAGTGCAGGAGTCCGAAAACCACGTGGCTTGATTTCGTGGATCAAACTCTCTAGGACGGCTGAGTGTTAAGTAAGAGAAATCGACGTGCGTATATGGGAAATTGTATGAATGAAAAAGAAAAAAAAGTATGTAAGGATAGATCTTTAAGGTGCTTCGTTCTCTCTGCCTTCTCTACTTGGTACACGGCGAGAGAGAATATGTAGATAGAACTTTATTGTTAAATAAATTAGCCATGGCTAGCAAACCAGCTGTATTTTATTTTGTGTATGAGTAAAAATGCTTTATTTTATATAAGAAATCTTAAAGTATATAGTGTTATTAAATACATTTACAAAATACAAAGCAGAAACTTAGTTTTATTTTCTTAAGAAAATATGTTAAAATTTTAATTAATTAGTTATTACGCTAACAATAGCTCGTAATTTCATAATTATTACGCATTGTTTAAAAATGAAAGAGAAATTAATTATTTTAATTAAAACATAATCTAGAATATTCCCAACTTACATTTCGAAGAAATAAGAAATGTTTTTTTAAAACATTTCTAATTTGTTTCATTATTTATTTTGAAAACGTTACATACTTTTTTAGTTTTATGTTTGTGAAAATTTCAGTTTATAGAATGTATTCTTATTCTACTTCTTCTTCTTCTCGTGCCGTATCAGGTCCCCCCGACGTTGGCAATCACTACTACTACTTCTAAATTAAGGAGGCCACACAAAGTTCATTACACGGCGCCTTGCACATGGTGGAGGATCGTGAATCAAGGTGAAGACAGATGTTCTTCAGAACGAGGCATGATGATCATGATCCTCAGAATTGAGGGACCGACGGAGATGATGATGATGATGACTACTATTACTGCTACTATCTCATCATGGTATAGCCAGCAGATCAGCCTCATGCAATAAACATGCAAGCTGCCTTTTCAGTGCAAGAAAAAACTAAGACATTCGGGATGGGTGACAAACCTTAAAGCTGAATTTTAGATATAAAATTTCTTCGACTCGAAACTCTCGAAAATTTACGAAAAAGAGTGTGAGGCCAATAATTTGTAAATAATTATTATATGCTGGATACTCCACGGAATAAAATATTAATTCTTCTTGTATTCCATAATTATTTAATGTTATAACACTTATTTATGGTTGGTTGGAAGACGTTGTTCTGCAACAAGTCTATCATTTTTCAGAAGACTACTTGTATTAATTTTGTATTGTGGTGGTAGATTTTGTTGAACGTTTGATGAACGTACATGAGAACTGAAAGTTTTCTATTTGTAACAAATTCTTATATGTGTATTAATATTTCTAGCTGATTCTTATGTTAATGTTATAATTGAAATCCGACCCTCCGCACAAGCATTTAGTTGCTTATGGAGGGAGCATTTTAACTGTGTGTTATATTGTTTTATTAATGTAATATCAATGTATACTGTGAATTTTTGAATAAAATAAATAAAAAAAAAAAAATAATGATGACTATGTTGAGTGATTTGTGTCTTTGGCGCCGTATCACAATCTTTTGATCATTAATCTTAAAGGCGCGTGAAAAGGGCGGTTTCATTTGGATTCTTAAACCGGTGGGAGTTGTTTCGTCTTGACTATGCAAAAGTTACGTATGTATTTGACAATATGATTATAAAATTTATTACTTATGAGTGCTTTTCAGTGGAGCTTTTTAATTTCTTCAGGAAAACTTACTTCACCCATCATCAATTAAGAATTAAAACTTTTGATAATTATAGAACTGTTTTCCTATAACTTCGGCAGTTTGATAGGAATCAATGGGTATTGAGAGAATAATAATTTTCAACGTTTAAACGACTTCTAAAAAGCTGCGAACTGTTTAATACATTAAGCTTTTGTTAGCAAAGGTGGCTGTCAGGGGCTCAGAAAGTTAAAAGGGTGGCTGACTTTTATATATTACCATAAAAGTACTTGCCTTTTCTCTAATTTATGTACTGTTCTAGTATTTTTATTTCATTTTGAGTTTTAATTAGAATTAAATGGAACAGAAAAAGTTAATCATTTATTTTATTCTTTTTGCACATCATCATTTACATAACGAAATCAACAAAGCAAATTAGTCGGCCGGTGTGGCGCGGAGGTAATGCTCTTGCCTTTGAGTCACGAGGTCCCGGGTTCGATTCCCGGCCAGGGCAAAGTGAAGAATGACCTTTTTCAAATTGTCGTGGGTCTGGGTGTTACATGTATATGTGTGTATAGTGCATTGTATATGTGTGTATCGTCGCGTTAGTACCCATAATACAAGATTCATCTTAGTTTGGGACTGGCTCGATCTGTGTGAATTGTCTTTGTATGTTATGTTATGTTATGTTAATTTACATTTAAAAAATGTGATGATTTGCAGTGGCGAGATTACCACTTTATCAATGATTTCTTCTATCAAACTAAAGCAACAAATAAAGATAAACAAAACATTTTTATTGGCACGGAGAAGACACTTTGGATGATCGATTTATGCATTGATTCACTTGGTTCTCTACTTATTAGATATGTCGTCATGATGAGAATGAATGTAGCTTTAAATATTAAAAAAATCACGTAAGGTTGGACGGTCGAAGTATTTAAACCTATCCTGTATACCATTTTTTAACTGGCAAGAAGAGAATTACTTACATGAGTATTACATGTACATTAAAAATCCACTAGCCAGCCTTTTTTGGTAGACATTGTGGTAATATTGATAAAAAGATATGAAGAAATTTTTTTGAAAAAAAAAGCTTAAGTAGGTACTCACCCATTCTCAAATAACCTACGTAATATCTTGATACTGTTAAAGATTATTTATAACTTAGTAGAGTTCTATCGACAATCATTTTGTATTCTTTAGGTACCTACATTCTATTTAATATAGGCAATGAAAGGCCTAACTTCAAAAGAGAAATATCTCAAATGGGGGGTAAAACCAGAAACACCATCAGAAAACAGTGCTTTGAATGATTATTATTGTAATTATTACAATCGTAATACTCTGCTTAAGTACTGACTGAAATATTCTAATACTGTAATTCAAACAACTATTAACTAGATAGAAAAAAGAGGATAATGATCTTATCTGTTTGTTTTTTCAAAAAGCTGATAAGAAGTTGTTGAACGCAAATTATTTGATAAATCAATAATGAGTTTATAAATGATGACATTATAGGAAATTTGTTTGGATGAAAGATTGTACGGAACATAACTGCTACTATTAGTAATAAGCCATCACGTTATCTCCCAGAAGTGGGGTAGCCAGCGCAATAAAACGTAATAAACATGCAAACCGTCCTCTCCGTGTCAACAAATATTAAGACATTCAGGGTGTGTGGCAAATCTCATCGCCGAATTCATAATGTAAAATTACTATTTTTTCGAACACCTGCCTCTTGAAAGCCGGCTCGTGTCCAATAAAAAGTCACTGTGGATATACTACATATAAGTGTTTTATTTATAACTAATTCATTAATTGAGCATTATACTAAAGTTAGTAGGTAGTTAATGTGAATGTGGCGCAGTTCAGGATGATAGCCACCTACTAATATGCCCACTGATGGGGGACGGCTGTAGTCCTGAAGACCTTATCATAGCTAACGACAAGGCGATGAATGTCGCCGCTTATTGGAGTGGGAAGATTTAAAAAAGACCGGACACGTAAAGTAAGTAAGTAAGTAGGTAGTTTATTTACATTGCAAAAATACATTAATAAAATGTGTTTTACTCACATCCGAATGATTCTGTCAAATTATAAAATATTAGTTTTAGTTGGAAGACATCGCATTTTAGCGAAAAACTCGCCCTCTGTACATTGAGTTGTATAACTGATATTAATATGACACTGTTTTGTTTTGTAATATTGTAATCAATGTACAGTGAAGAATAAAATAAATAAATTAAATACTAGCGGTCCTCTCCGACTTCGCACGGGTAGATTAGAGTTTTAGTAAGGATTCCTAAATTTTTCGAAAATATAATATAGTCTATGTCACCCGGAGATAGTGTAGCTTCCTAACGGTGAAAGAATTTTTCCAATCCGTTCAGTAGTTTCGGAGGCTATTCAATGCAAACAATCAAATCTTTTCTCCTTATAATGTTAGTATAGATTTTTTCTAGTAAGCTATAGTATCTTTTTTTGTAAATATAGTGTAAGTAAATAGATAAGCCCAAATCGATATTTATTATAGGAGTTTGAACAATAAAAGTATGATTTGTTTGAAAAAAATCACGCCAGTATTCAATAGTTAGAAATCGATAATTTTCTAAGGCTGTTTTGTAAGTAAGAGTATTTTTTGTTAATTATTTTGTTAATAGTTTTCTGACGTTGTATTGTAAGAAGGTGTTAATTTATGTTAATGGTTTCATGCGCTTTATGAAAATTTCTCAACTCACATCAATGTCAAAAAAATCGTCGGGTCCATGGCCGGAAAATTCCTGTTCAAAACAATAAAATAAAAAAATTAATAAAAATAAAAACAAACAAATATAATCAAGTAAATTTAATAAAAATATAAAAGAATTTGTATGTATGCATATGCATAATATTAATGTACCTTTTTATTTTAATAATCAACTTTTTTTTAATTGATTGTGTTATGCAAATTATAAAGTGTTACATTGACTTTGCTTTTAAATAATTTAATTTAATTTTGTTACCAATGCTTGTTGTCTTTTATTAATTTTTTATTATGTAAAATCAGCAATAAGTGATATGACAGTTGCATCATTTGTGTCCCTCAGTTCATATGCAAAATAACTTCACAATGATTTACATGTCTTAAAAAAAATATCACAACAAAATACACTTCAATATTTAACTCTTACTGAAAATGAAATTAAATTTTTAACAAATAATATCATATTGCACAAATACAAATGCTAAATTCTATCAAATATACACAGGTACCTACATAATAAAAATAAAATACGAAAATAATGGAAGATAATATGATCGTGGTAGGATGGAAGAAATCACTATATAGTGATAATCTCGCCACTGCACATCATCACATTTCTTCTTGTGTATGTTGATTTATTTATTTTGTTATGTGAATAATGATGTACAAAAAGAACAAAATAAATAAATAAATAACACATATAAAATATGTTTTATCGGATGCAATTATTACATGGCTATACATAATACATTTTTCACTTGTAATTACAACAGCTTAGTAATGGTAACGTAAGCCGTGAATATTTTTATATTTATACAAAAAATATAAATAATATAGTTAGTAGTAAGTTTCGATTAATTTATATGTATGTTTACTGTTGACAATTCACTACTTGCTATCAGAGACGTATCTTCTGTACGAGCCGAAAAGTCGGGCTTCACCTTGTCTTAACAATCAAGCTGTAAAATAATGGAAAATGATAAAGTTACATGCAGTTATAAATCCAATTATTTTCAATTTTGCGCCCACATGTTACCTAAGTGAATTCGATGCGACGTCGTCAGAAGTATCAAATAAACCTAACGACATGCGATGGATCTGATATGTGCTACATCATTATTTTGTTTCACTACACGTACCTATTGTTTTTGTATGAGACTTATTTTTTTGTCAGAATATTCGATCAGCCCTCTTTTGTATTAACGAATTATTATTAATCATAATAGAGCTAGGTACATACCTAAATGCGAAGTTGTATGGAAAAATAATCATGGCTCGTCACAATATTCTAATGATACGTGATTAACGCGTCGGCTCTCATCTATGTATGGTAAAGTTTAGTTAAAATTTACTAAAGGTAAACATCATCAAAAGCACTCTGCTCTAAGATGGGTGACCATTAATTACTTAATAAATTTTTAAGGTTTAAGTTTACAGATATCAAATATTCATCTCACAGTAGGTGATCAGAAACGGAACCATTGTTTCATCTTAAACCTATTTGATAACTTTATGTTAAGGGTGAGCCTACCTATTATGGAACCTTGGTCACGCCACTGCATGCTTAAGGTGATTTATCATGTGTCACACAAAACTCAAAACATATAAAAGGGTAAAAGTTTCCTGATATACCCTTGTCACAGGAATACGTATTTATCTACACAATATGAATGTATATATGTAGGTACCTATGCGTACTAGATGTCAAAACACTGATTCTTATCAAATATGGTTCCTGTATTATTTAACCAATCCATCTATAATCTCCTGATATTTTCTGCATATTTTTAAGTTTAATCAAAGAAGAAATTAAAGCAATGACAAAAACTTTATCGATGTTTTTTTTTGTAAAAGAACGACATTCAGGCTGCCGTGAACACTATAGATGAATTAACATTGACGACCGACGGTACTTGGTGGAAATTGACTTTATTAATCGCGAGCTGGCTTTTAAGAGTTTTCGCATTCAAGTATCACTTTAAAGTTAACCTGATGATAAGAGAGGAAGCTCTTGAAAGCTGGCTCGCGATTAATATAGTCAATGTGAAAGTATTAAATTTAAGTATTTTTGTTTTTATTATTTTTGCATGAACATTCAAATAAAGCTGTTTTTGATTTAATGATTTGGCATTCAAATGCCATGATCCTGTCAGAATCGTCGTAAATTTCACAATATAAACAAGTGCAATGTTTGAATATTAAAGTTACCAACATCATAAGACGCGTAGGTCTGGAGTGGTTTATAAAATTTAAACTACTTGGACAAAAAGGCGTGTACCTATAACAGGTGGACGTCATTCGATTTTTTAGATGTTTTGGACACAGCAAATGGACGAAAAGAATTTCTGAAAGAAGAACTTATGTCCGATACGAGTCAGATAAAAAAATAAAGATAAACATAATGCGTATGTGAGAATGTAGGTATATCAGGTGATTTGGATAGCATATTTTTTGTAAAAATTAAAAAGATATATGAGTTATAATCATCTTTACAAGGACGACCAAGAGGGGGTGTTTATCTGAAAATGAGGAATGAAAAAAGCGCTGATGTCCGAAAAGTATGTGGCTTGACCACGTGTATCAAATTCTTAAAGACGGCCGCGTTGTTGAGTAAGAAAAATCGACTTACATGTATGGGAAATTGGATGATTGTGCAGATAGCGAAAGAAGTATGTAAGGATTTAATCATCAATGTGGCATTCCGTTCTCTTTACCTAACCCACTAAGGATGTGCGTGAGGGTTTAAACATAGATATAAACATACTTCCAAAGTAATAGACTGTGTGTTTAAATGATAAAACCAAAATCTCACAAACGTATCCTTAACATTTTCTGAAGTTTGAAACATCTTATCAAGATGATTGCCGTCCAATTTCTTAGTGGATATTTATTGTATATTAAATGTAAGTAGAAGCAATGATGGGGATAACAAAATGATATAGGACTTCTATGAAACTATCAAAAGTTTTTCATTCAATCATGAAGGATTTCATATAGCGTCATTATAAATGATTATTTTTGATATTTTCGATGTTTTTGGCATTCACTATGTGATAATTACGCGACATGATTAGAAAATGAGTTTAATTCACAATGTATTTAAATTATCACTTGATATTAATATGTAGATCTGCGACCGGTTTCGATACGCTAGTACCATTCACGAGCAGAATATAAACTGAGTGCAAAAACAAAAGAAGGGTTCGTTAGAGAGTTATGTGTGGCTAGTGGGTAGTGGGGTGGGGGTGGAAGTATTATTAGAAAAAGATTGGAGGTGGGAGGAATCAGGGAAAGAAAACATTGAAAGTAGGGGAGATTTTTGTGGTGCTATTATTTTATTAACCAAATTATGACCGGAGTTAATCGCTTTATTAATTTCTAATGTTTCAGATGCTAATAAGTTAAAATAATTATTTAAATTTGTATGACTAAAGGATACATTGCTTCTATTATGTGTATGGTCGTATTCAATTAGGTGATTAGCGAATTCCGAAAAGTTATTATTATTTAAACAAAGTTCGTGTTCCCTGATTCTTGTTTTAAAATTCCGCTTAGTCATACCTAGGTATTTTGCAGTGCAATCATTACACTTGAGTGTATATATTCCACTTTTATTGATAGCAGGTGTACGGTCCTTATTGTTTAATAATCCTTTTATCTTGCTTGAGGTGTAAAAAGCCGGTGTTATAGAACTAGGTAACGATTTGCATGTTTTCTTTGTGACATCTCCAAGATACAAGAACTTTCTATATATTTTCTTATTCTGATCATTATTATTTTCTATTCCGTTGTATATATATTTATGTAAAATTATTTTATTTTGTTTTTTGCGGATTAAGTTATCAATCATATCCGGGTTGTATAAATTATTAAAGGCGATTTGTTTAATAACATTGATTTCATTATCATAATCCGCTTTATTGAGAGGAACCTTGATTAATCTATTAGTCATTGAATGGAAAGCAGCAAGTTTATGCGAAGGAGGATGTTGTGAGTTAGCCGGTATTACTGTATCTGTGTGGGTAGGCTTACGATAAATTTTAAAATTACATTTGGATTCAATTAAAGAAATGTTTAAATCTAAAAAGTTTAAAGTATTATCATGGTTATGTTCTAAAGTGAATTTTATATTTGGATTAATTGCATTAATATGATTTAAAAAAGTATTCAATTGTCTGTTTGTTCCTGTCCAAATTACGAAAATATCATCTACATATCTATACCATACAAAAATATTAGACAAATGGGAAAGTCCAGATTCGAATAATGTGTTTTCAAAATGATTCATAAATATCTCGGAAAAAAGTGGCGACGTTGGACAACCCATAGCTAATCCTTTAGATTGTGTATAAAAGTTGTTGTTAAAACAAAAATAATTTTGACTTAAGCACACTTCAACCAATCTGGACATTTCCTTTACAATAGTCTTATCAAGATTTGATTTATTAATGGTGTCTAAAATTATATCTTTACAATGATCTGTAGGTATACTAGGAAATAGATTGACTACATCCAGTGAAATTAACTTACTATTAGGGGGTATATGAAGATTATTTAAATTATCTACTAACTCTATACTATTTTTTATTGATCTACGAGGTTGAAAAATATCATGTGTTTTGAACAAATCAACTAATTTAGTACTTATATTGTAATTTGGTGAACAATATGAAGGAACAACTGGTCTGATTGGAATGTTAGGTTTATGAATTTTGGCAAGAGCATAGAGTTTAGGGGGTTGAGGGTTATTAACAATTAATCTATTAAATTTATCAGTTCCACAAATATTAGGACACTCTTTGATTACTTGTTTAATAGCATTTTGATATTTTGTAGTTGGATCCTTGTCGATCTTGATGAAGTTGTCAGAGCTTAGGAAGTCTTCCACCTTAGAGATGTAATCCGATGTATTAAGAACAACAATTGAGTTGCCTTTATCAGCTTTTGTCAACGTGAGGTTGTTTTCTGAAACGTTTGACTTGGGTGATTATTTTTGAAACGTTTGACTTGGGTGGGATGACAGTTTTTTCATTATACTTTTACCCTTTTTCTTATTATTTTTATCTTTCAATGATCTATTTGGAAAAATAAGAAACAAACAAGTTTGTCCATTTCATTCACAATGGTCATTTGTTGAATGACAAGGGCCCATAGTCAAAACACATTTTAGCGTTACGTTTTCGTTTTGTTTTCGTTCGAATACAAACAACGTTGCGAGAAAGTGACAATATTCGTAACTAATTGTGTATTTTAACACTTTCTCGCAACGTCGTCTTTATCCGAACGAAAACGTAACGCTGAAATGTGTTTTGACTACGGGTCCTTCCATTATGGGTTTTTCCTACCACTTTTCCCTGGACGTTTCAAGAGCAAACCTCCTATACCTATCATCCAGACTCAACGAAACAAAAACAAATTCAAAGGAGGGCTCAGGGTTTGCCAGAAGGACTCCCCCCAACAAAATCCTCCATAAAATTACAATACCCTTAATACGAAAAGATATTCACTTCAAGGCGCTACTCACTACTACAATATTCTTACAAACTATAACCCGTTTTGACTACGGGCTCTTTTTTCTTAACGTTCTGTACCTAATACAACTCTAAATTTTAGAGTGTAACATTGTGGATTGGCATTCAAAGCAAATGTGGACTAAGCCATAGTAACCAATATTGATTTAAAAATTGTAAATTTCGCAAAATTTGTGATTCATCAATTCAATGATGACAATTTTAGATCAAGTTTGGTTCACTTTTAATATAAAAATCAAGATTTTCATGTATTTCCATAGTCAACTCAATACTGGTCATCATATTACTTTTAATTTACATTTAGTGCCTTATTTTAATGATAATAAGCTGTTTTTGTACAACCAAATAATAAAAACTTTATTATTATGCTTCCATTAAAAACATTCTACAATACGAAAGTAGATCTTTTAAGTCTGAAAAATAGTACTTCAAACGTTATCATCAAATAATGGTTTTATGTATATTTTTATGCAGATTAAATAAACAACAAAATTGCACAAAACTTATTAAGTAAATTTGTTGATATTTCAGAAAGTTGTAGTTAGCTTTATGGTTGTATATGTGCGAAGCTTGATTCAAAGCTTGTGTAAAATATATTAATTATATGTGACAATGTAACAGCTTCTGTAGAATAATAATATAATTATATCCTGACTCTTTACGATGCGGTTGTTGATTTGGTTACCGCCACAACTGTCGCACAGTGTGGCTAGAACCTTAACAGGGATGTGACAGAAAGAGAGCTTAACTCATAGTGGATTTAATTTTATGTCACATAGTAAAATATTTTCTGATTTGCTGACCATTTCATGACAAATTCAGCGATTTCATTTATAAAAACATATATTTAATTCAACCTTTTCTCTTTTAAATAGGTAGGTACACAGAAAAATACCGATTTTGTTCTTCGAAACTAAGAATTTTAATTACCTTTCTCAAATTATTCAAGAGAAAATTGCATTGGATAAAGAATGTTTCCTTGAATTAATTAATTTATTTATTTAAAAGTATTTTAAGAACATAATATGCCATAAAATCTACCTAACTGAGCATGAGCCCGTACTAAAGAAGACTGAGTCAGTTTTTAACTTTACTTTGTCTCGGCGCTTTAACATTACTTCAACATTCTTTACTTTAATTTACTATGGTTGTTTCCTTTATTGTAAGGTAATCATTTCTCTTTAGTTTTTGAATTTCTTCAATATAAATTGTTTTCTTGTTTGGAGTATTTTAATTCTTCCATAACGAATCGTCTTCATAAATTATTTCTTATTTTGAGTAATTTTTATTCTTTCATGAAGATGAAAATCTACTTAAGTTACGGAAAAAAGTATTTCATTATACAATGAATACTTCCTCCTAGCGGGCGGATTTTTCAGAAGACACGATTTTTTCGTTATATACAAAATTTTAGTTTCTTAGCTACAGACAATTCTTTTGGCATAAGGCTTTTTCTGTGTAGCCAGAATAAATCGAGCGATACATAGTATGTACACATATTTGGTATCCATTATACTTATCAAGTTTATGCATTCTCTCTTGTCCTATGTGCTCAAGAAGTATCCGTTAAGGAGCTGATCGACATTGTCCCTCCATTTGATCTTCGACTAACTATGTCTGCAAGTACTCTTTGTCTTAGTCATTTATGAAGTCACTTTGAATATATTGACTAAGTACCTATTTCATGAGATGTCTTTTAAGTTCTTCTCGAATAAATAACGCTGTTTACTCGATTATAAAAGCTTTGCCATGAAACGATAAAACTGTTGCTTGCTCTACCTCTCAGACTTTAACCAATTTGCGAGAGCAATAGTTAACAAATGCAGATATATCGGTATCACGATTTTTTTACCATCCTCAAAGTAAAACAAATACATTAGCAAAGTCAGCAGTAAGAGGGGTTATTCAAGTGAAGCGAGTGGGTAAGGATACTATCCTTAGCGCTTAGTCAGGACGATGTCCTGCCTCCTTCGTCACTGACGAAGATACATTATTTTATGAGAAGGAAAAAGAGAGAATAAAATTGTCTTACCAGGTAAAATGATCACTCGAGTAATAACTTTATACATTTATTCAATAAACTAAGTGGTAAATTACAATTGGTTTAATATAACGAGACTCGAAGAAAGAAGGAAGTGATTCGCGCTAGTAAAGTTCCGCACCTGTGGAGATCCCGAAAGAGAGTGATTCCACAGGGGCCTCCAGGGCGAAGGTCAGTCCCTGGTAACAATACTTTATGCATTGTCACCAGGACTGTTTTACTTGTGATAACAATTAAGGAGGTGTCACACCCACTACATAAGCTCCCCCCCTCAGGAAAAGCCGGGGAAATAGTCCATTAGGAAATGTAGTGGTGTGTACCTATGTTGGTTGTGTTCTTTCCTTCCTCAACCTGTGCTACACTACTACTATTAAATGTTCTGACTAAAGATATCGACTTCTTGAACGTGACATATGCAGAGTTTACCAGGAAGATTGACAGCATATTGAAGTTTGGATATCGTTTAATGCTACCTTCTGGGATCGCATTAGCCTTCAGTTCGATGATCCTTGTAAGAATCTTCCATTATCAGTAATAACAATAATAATAATAATATGAAAGGACATTGGAATATCGCATTAACGGAAGTAAAAGCTTGCATAATTATGTAACATCACTATTTAAAACCTTCACCTGCAAGTTTTTTAGATGAAATGTAATATTCAATACCGTATATTGCTAGTACCATCAGCATGAAAATTAAAACCGCAGTAAGCGTCGCGCTTTCTTGAAAATTTAGTAATATTATTATTTCGAAACCAAAGCATCTCGTTCGAAATTAATTAACATTTTATTCAGAGTATTATTTTGTTGGTATTACTTTTGTTAACCTGTCTACGAATATAAATTTAAAATACGATTTTAAAATTTTACCAATAGTACTTTTTCAGAGAAATCTCGGTTTTGGCATATGTTACGTCTTTATCAAACCATAATATTATATTCTTCTACCCATATTCCGAGTTAGATGAAAGAAATCGCATATTCAATAAGTCTTTTTGTAAGCTTTTTATATTAGATGATAAACTAAATTGTCACGGGTAAAATGATGCTTAATTGCTTAACAATCATTTTAAATCAGTAGGTAAAGCTTTTTTAAACCTATGCTTTAGAGAGAAACTTACAAGACCAAAAAATATATGTACCTATTTAAAAAAAAATTGGAATAATGGAAAAAAGGTACACAAATTCTTATCCCTTAGAATAACGCCAAAGAACAAAATAAAAAGACAACGAATCTACAAGCAACGCGAAAAAGTACAGAATTTTTATATCGAGTTATTTCACAGAAAAGGTTTGACTCGTGGAATTTAATTTACAATCAACGCCACAACTGGTTGGGTTTGACACTGCGGTGTATAATTTAAATTAATTCAATTTAACAAAACACCTTTTGCGTTTCGCAGCTTTTTTTTCGCGATATAATGAATTTGGTGGAGTTCGCGGGGGTGGCAGAGTGTATCCGTATTATTATTTACACCCCCAGTCACCCCTTGAGATAATATAAGGCTTGATTTGCTGTGGTAAGTTAAACCATAACTACCTTATCTAGTTACAAATGTAAATTTTATAATAAACATAAAAATATCTCAAACTTTGCGGTTTTTTGCCACCTTTGTGCTTGTACTTGTATCTTTATTCGTGAACTTCCCGCCAAAGAATAGATCTATGATTTTTTTTTCGTTTTTTACTGTCCCGTGTTAGACAAATGTTCGTAACTCATTTTATTAGCATGGAGAAGACAGTTTACTTGTTTATTACATACAGGAATAAAAAAATAGGCTATGTTTTTTTCTATGAATTTAAAAGTCAAAATAATTTGAATCTTTTGGAAGGCGATTGAGTAAGATGTTTCTCATTTTTTTTTGCATCTGATCTATCCGGAAAAAGTGTTTATTCTACAATAATGGAATCTCAATGAAATATGTGACATAAGTTCTTCATTTTGGTCAAACATGGACACTGTTTAATTTCTGGAAGAGGAAAACGAGTGAAGTAAAAGCTTTCACACTCATACCGATACATATAGTAGTAAGCCACACTTAACACAATTTCTAGTTTAAGAATTACATTTTTGGTATCTATCTATTTTCCTTTACAAATAATTAATATTAAAATCATGCATAAACACCCACAGCACAGAAAATACAAAGCTACTGTTTCTATAATATGTTAATCTAAATTATAAATTATCTATCTTAGATTCAAACCTTAAAATACCTACGCATTCTACTTATAATAGTGAAGGTCATTGACTATTATTTATTTGTACCTAATATTACATTAAATAATGTTGAGTAGGCTAGGATATCCACCCATATTAATTAGTTATCTAATATGATAATTTACTGCTTCTTCGGATTTATATTGGGCGTAATAAATACTTCCATTACCATTACACCCACGCAGTCTAGTAAGAAAAGAAAATAATATGTTATCAATGTGAATTCATAATAAGAGTCTTCATAGAAATTATATACATTGAAGTACGAAGTAGGAAGATAATCTCTTTATTAATTTTCCTTTCTTTACAATTCTTTCTGGACACGGACAGTTTGAACATTACATACAAGGCCATTAATATTACCTATAATCAAAATATTATATAAGCTAGTAAAGGTCCCACAGATTACCAGAGAATCTGTTCTGTCACCAGAATAGATGTAAAGTAATCATCAAAAATGGATATTGAATGAAATATAATCAAAGATGTGCATTGTAGAATACTAAAAAAAACGAGCCAAATAGTGTAAATTCATCTGTAAAAGTGAACTAAAACTAATCGCAAGCCAATGAATGGTCCCATGATCCGAAAAACGATGAACTCACAACGACAATCTCGGTAGAAAATCAACCAAACGTTCCAGAATTAATCATACGTCAGTCTTCCTGCTCTGTAAAAATAAATAAACACTGTAGAATCGTGCATCATAAGCGAGTGTGTGTGGTGCATAAAAATTTACATAATGATAAATTAAGACGAATTGAAGCTCTTTCATTTTGGTCAATGCTATAATTAAAACTTATTAGGAAACAATGTCATCATTGACATAGTGAATCTTGTATGATATGGATGTTAGTATTCCTTTAAGTATTCGTTGAGTACCCATGTACCCGTTTATATTTATTTATTTATTTTTATTTTTCACTGTACATTGTTTACAATAACACATAACATAGAAAATATCATTTATACAATTTAATGTACAGAGGGCGAGTTTATCGCTAAAACCCGATTTCTTCCAACTAACCCGTTTATAATTGCACATTTTATTAAGCCGAGGTTAAAATAAAAGTTTATCGGTAACATTATCCATGATTTGGAAGAATAAATACTAATACGAAATATTCTGTAAATATGCATGATAATAATATGGCATGATTTGGAGATCCATATTTTGAAGATTGAACAAGAAATAATTTCTATACTTTGACCATCGAAAACAAGCACGCATTTACGTTGAATTTGTTTTCGTTTAACATCTACACATCGATTTTGTTAAGTGTATACTTTAAACCTGGGATTCATATACTTCTGTGTATCATAAATATTCCAACAATGGCAGGAAAAAAGACATAAATAATTTCATATATTTAAGCACCTATGTACCTACTCATACGTACGTATTTATTTATTATTTTTCATTTTGCAGTATATATGATACAGTATTGCGTGTTGAATTCTTAATGAAGATGTCAATATCGACATTATAAACATATCATGATACATACTTTTGACAGCAGATCGATTATAAATTCTTACGATGCACACTAAATGGTTAGTTATATTGCATCGTATTCACAGGCAGACAGTCACTCATGTTCCTGGAATTGAAAATACAACAGAATCTGTATTATCCGATCTATTGAGCGGTTGGTTTAAAAACTGATATTTTTCAATTCTCATTTTTCTCAGTACGATGGATTTAAGAGAGATATCTCTAGATTAGCATACGTTTTAAGTTTCCCAGGTTATGGAATATTTCAACATTTTGTTGCACATTGTGGGAAAAATGCGTTCTCAATCAATGTTCAGTTGCACACAAAATCAGTTACCATTTTTCATCGAAGTTTTTTGAGAAAAAAATTACCTAAAAATACGAACAAATTATAATATACCTAATAGATAATTGTCATAGCTGAATATTTTAAAAAGGGAAAAAGTATGTGTTTCTTTTGTTTTACAAAATACTTCATCCAGTCCAATTGGACTAGCGGATGGTTTTGATAGTATACAATATTGTGACGACATTTCTAAATGATAATAATTATGTAGTTTTAAAAATGGACGTGCATGTTGATCCCAAATGTTGAAGTGATAAAATCACGATACGGCGCATAACAAATTATTAAAATTAGTTGGAATGTTTTGTTTGACAATTGTTTGTTTGCATGATTGTGTATCATTGTGAAATTGTTTTGTGTGTTGTCAAGATTTTGATAGATAAATGAGTTCGTCGGTAGCCTGGAGGTAGAGTCTCGGCCTCGTGAACAAGGGGTCCGTGGTTCGATACTAGGTGCCGGCAAACTCCCCTTTCACGACACAAGCTTTTAGTAGCTGACTGTGAAAGGTGTTTAAGGTTGTATTTGGGTTTATAACAAAAGCCAGATTTACATTTTTTTTTAAATAAAAAATAAATTAATCAAAAATCTCATTTTATATAGGTATTTTTAGATTGACAGATAAGCCGGTTTATAAAACATTTTGATTATTACAACTCTACTGTAATCGTATGCATAATACAATACGTGCATTATTTAAATTAACACTACAGTGGTTTATACTGAATGAATATGTCAGTGTTGTGCATATTATAGTGGATAATACATATCCATTTTGTATTATATTAATGGGTACACGAGTTTATACCTAATTCCCTTTTGTCTTTCAATCAAATCTTACCTCTTGAATAACAAAACAATATGATGCAGATGTGCATGGGTGTGGATGTCGGAAATAGTAGAAAAGTAACAAAATTAGTACCAATTAAAATATGGGAAAAGGATGGAAATTCACGTTAAAGTAGAAGGCTGCCACGTAATAGAAGCAATTGCTGATGAACAAAAGCGAGAACACATTTATAAATTTTTCATTTATATATTTATTTTATTGGCACGAAGAGCATGACACGGTGTTTTTAACAAGTAGTTGATCCGACGACTACCCAACTTTTAGGTTAAACTGTGATGGGGTGGATGGATGGTTATTACTACACTTTTTGCTACTCTACACAAAATTCTTTGGATGAAGTAGGTAGGTATATTGAAATGAATTAATAATTTTCATGAAATTCTGAAATAAATCTAATTCTATACCTTCCTGTGTATGTATGACTGCTTATTTGAAAAAAAAATATCAGCTTATTTTTGAATAGTTAAAGAAAAAAAGATTGTTATTTTGGGTTATTTGCAATATGCAAATTGCAATATGAGGACTGTATAATTTTTTTGTTCATGTCGGTTGTAAAAAGGCGTAAACCGTATAGATATTTCATAAATACATAAATAAAACTCGCTCTCTATACATACATTGATTGCATTTAATTTGAATACATTTCTCAATAATTTGTTTGTATTGTGATCAATGCACAGTAAAGAACGAATAAATAAATAAAACACTTAATATTATTTCTTAATTATATAGAAACAGTGCATAGTTAAGAGTACTTTGTATCTGAATAAAGCAAAATAATGTACCCTTTCTAAACAATCTCATTGTATTCATAAAATAAGACAATACAAATTTAGTAATATCGTTAGCGTTCTTCTTATTTGTACTATGCGCTATTAAGAAGATAAATAAAATTAAAATAATTTTATTTGGATTTTAAACTAGGTACTCTAGATGAATTATTTGAATCAATCCAATATGAAACAACCAAAAACATTCTGTACACTCCCAGAATTGAACTCATGACCCATCGTGGCAAGTTTGTAGCAGTTAGTCAGCCTATTTGAATGGGTATTATCTTAGGTAAGTATTTTGTATATGGGACACATACATGCGTGAACTTCATTTTTGGAGTTAAATCGGTTGGAATGCTTCATTTATAATGGTTTAAAATCCAAATATCATTAACATCTACACTTCTTAGCAAATAAATCCAGTCTTCGGAAACCTATTCCGTCAAAAACTCAAAAATAATTATAATTTTAAAAAATGCATATATATGTATACCTATTTGGTTTTCATTATTAAAATGAAGTGCAAGTCTCTTTTTTGGAACACATTAATTTTGAAACTACGTCGAGGAAAATATCAAAATAACTTTACCCAGAGCTTTAGGATAGGTACTTAATTAAATAAAATTTAAAAAATAGAACATACAAAGCAGTAAGTACCTAACAGATAATAATTTACTTGCTGCATGAACAATGGGTAAGATTTCAGATTAAACGAACACGTTACAATTAAATATATCGTTTTTTACTTATATTCACGTAATTCATAGGTAAAGTTTGTCACTCAAGAAATGATAGTTCATCTAAATTTGGTTGATTTCATGAGCACAATTTTTTTAATGTAATTTTCGTACATAATGCTGTAGTATAAAATAAATAACACCAGCCCTAACCTAACCTAACCACCTACAATCAGAAAAAACTTAAAATAATAGTCAATATTACACAGTCGTCAAAATTGTTTTCGTTTATTAAAAGATTGCTCTATTAGTTACATTATTCAGTTTTTGTTAACTATTTTACTCTTTCAATTTTATTACTCATTGCAATGATAAGATTTGACAAATGATTGATTAGTTATTATAAATTGTAAATATAAGTTAAATGTAAATTATTAATCATAAATTAATTATTTAATTATTATGAGACTCTTAATTTTTAACTATTAAGAGATTTTTGGCTTCTTATAAGATTTTTTATTTACATAAGACATCTATAATTTTAATTAAGTATGTTAAATTCATTATTGTTTTTATAATATCATTTAGTTATTGTTCCCCTCATCCTCATACCAGCAATTATTACATGCTGATTGGGGAATTATAAAACTTTAATACGTTATTATGCTAATTGTAAATTGAACCATATACCACTGTAAAAAAATTTACTGAATAAAAATACTGAGATACTGAATAAATTACAGAAGACCTAACCTTTCTTGCAATCAGTCAAACGTAAAGTGTAGGTACTAGTGATAAGTCAAACGCGTTCGAAGGATGGAAATAAATAAATTTGTACTTTCCAAATCCATTAAATTCCACTGGATTTTTATTCTTTAAATAACATACATACTACAGATCTACTTAAAATAATTGATTTTCAGATACGATCATGTTATTTATTTATTGTTTTAAAGGACACAAAGAGTTCAACTTAATAAATATCAACTAAACAAATTTTATTAATACATAAACCAAACAAAGTCTTACAAATTACCAAAGCGTTATGTGAAAAAAATCCGAAAAATATAACGTACCTAACGCTAATTTGAGTTCAGTGAGCGAAATGTGTTTTATTAATTCTCATTCATACTTAATAATATACAAAAACTTATAATACATAATGAGTAGCTTGACACGGAGTACTAAATAACGACATTATTCACTCACTTTGCTTTGTATGGAAATTATTATTTGATTGCTTTACAACCGTGTAATGTTGTGCCGTCGTCTTTTAAAGGGATATTGTTATACTTATTTAGTTGACAATAACTTTGTAAGATTTATGTATTGCAATTTGAAATTTTCGTCGCATATGCGCCTGGGAGATTACATTTTTGCGACAAATTCATTAATTGTAATTGTTTTAACTTTGAGTTACATGCAAACATAATGCATCGATTTTAAATATTTTGGATCAATATTAAAACCGAAATATCTAAGTTTTTTTATGTGTTTTTTTATGTTTAGATTAGTCATCCCAGTTAGTTTTTTTTTATTAAATATAAGTTGAAACAAAAACAAGTGGAATGATTAATTAAGAGTTGTTCAAAATGTAATTGACATCAAACTTCTAGTAAGTAAAACTCAGTTCCTGACTTCCAATTGTGTCAAAAATTCATAAAAAATATTTGTTTGCTGTGTTTCTTACGCCCTTTCTATTGTATTAATATTTTCCCTTTTATTGTATTATTGTTATGTTGATGAACTAAAGTGTCCTGTAAAGGACCTACGGGAAATATTGAAATAAATAACAAAACATATATAATATAAGGTGAATGAATGGCTGTATTACTCAGCCTCTGAAAAAAACCAACCATATTCAAGTAGTAGAAATTCAATATAAGTAAATTCAATATAATGAAAATCAGTCAAAATCAACATAGTTTTTACGCTCTAGCTAGTGACATTTTCAACAAATGTTTTGTCCAGTTTTGATGCCAAACCACGCATATTATTTTCTTCAATGAAGCCATTCAAAATAAATAGCAGCGCAATTGAGACGGCGTAAATGAGGCTTTTTGTAAATTTCATCTTTGATGTCACTTTTTAGGTTAAGTTTCTATTGTAGTGTCAATGGTTTTGTGGCGTTTTGTTCAAATATCATTATTAAGATATTATTTTATAAGGCAGAAAATTTCTAACTTACTATGTACATATATATAACATATCTATGTTAGAGGTGAAACGAATATATTACGGTATCCGTTGTTTGCAACTTAATTCAAAACGAATATTTATTTAAATATTACTGGGAACGTCAATAGAAACGATAGTCTATGAAAAGAAAATTGACATGTTTAATTTACCGATGAGTTGTGCTTCACATACTGAATATTTTTAATTTTATTGGCTCAGAGAAGATGACAAGCATGTTTTTTTTTAAAGATATACATATTTTTTTTTATTACCGGCAATCCACCCGTAACGAGTGATTTGTGATTAATGTGATATATGATATATCTGGGTTTTATAATTATTATTATTATTCTCTTTAAATTTCCTTTGCACGTCATAACAGCTTTTGGCCAATGCGATGTGCAAAGAGATACAATTTATACAAAGTATAATTATATAATATTCAAAACAACAAAACAAAAACAAATCAACAAACAAGTAAACAAAAGATCACCTTATACACCTATATACAGTCATTAATCCAAATACAACCTTATACACCTTTCACAGTAAGCTAAAAGCTTTTTCACTTTTTGTTGCGTTTTTAAAGCATAATTGCATTAATAATAATTGCATAATAAAGCATTAAAGCATAAAGCACAGTCTCATAATTAACGTAAGATTTGAATTAAGTATAAAAGAGAGTTTTTAGTCTTAAGATTTTTATTTTTTTATTGAATCATGAAGTGCATAGGATAGGGTTACTTATGGAATAACACATCGGGCAAATGGCCTCCAAGGCTTTGCTGGCACATAGCACCCTTTCGTAGAAATTTTTCATGAGCTTTCTGCATAATTTTGGCTGAATTTCGTTGATGCAGCGTTTAATTTCCTCTTGTAATGCATGTGTGGTTGTGGGCTTGTTGACAAAGGCCTTTGACTTCAAATAACCCCTTAAAAAGAAATCTAATGGTGTTAAATCACATGATCTAGGGGGCCAATTCTGATCACCGAAACGATAGAGTGCACGACCAGGAAACGTCTCATGCAGTAATTGAATGGTTTTATTGGCTGTATGGCATGTGGCACCGTCTTGTTAAAACCACATAATCTCCACATCAATGGCATCCAACTTCGGCAGAAAAACCAGTTTTATCATGTCGCGATATCGAGCACCAGTAACAGTTGCTGTTTGACCAGCCTCATTTTCAAAAAAGTATGGTCCAATGATGTCTCCTGCCCAAAATCCGCACCAAACAGTAATACATTGTTGGTGCATTTGTTGTTCGCCAATCACACGTGGGTTCTGGAACCCCAAACACGGCAATTTTGGCGATTAACAAAGCCATCGAGGTCAAAATGTACGTCATCGCTTAGGATTATTTTATTCGAAAAATCAGCATCTACTTGTTGATGATTTATAATCCATTCCACGAACTCTCTTCGCTGTTCATTGTCATTAGGCTTCCATTTTTACTAACCTTAAACTCTCAGCTATCAAACCGCTCTTTTTTCAGGGTTGCCAACAACTTACTGTGAAAATGGCGGCAAATTCAAAACTTGCGTTAATTTTGAGACAGCCTATATAAATACCTATCCCATAATTACAAAAATAGTAAATTCTCGAATATAAGACATTTGCCTTGTCGAGCTGTGGAACAGCACAGTCAAATTACACTCTCTTCGTCACACTTTTTTTATCCGGATTAAATTCGGCTCTTCGGATAACAATCTCTCCAAATATCCGTCATCATCCTCAACCATTAGAGATTTATTTCATCTCTACTCTCATCCTTGTACTAATATATAGAAACAATTTCTCGTTGATAATAATAGTGATGTCATTTAAGTACCATACACATAATAAACTCAAAAGGATAATAATTAAGTTATATACATTATAATAATTATCTGGTTTCTATTGTGTGTGAATATTGTGTACTAGTCTTAAGAGACAATAGTGTTTTATCAAGAAATTTATAAGACGTAATATGAAAGAGATATCAAGTTGTATTCATCTTCTTCTTAACCCTAAAATGTTTCTCTAAAGAACAAAATATTTAAATGAAAATCAGAATAAAAAAAAATATACCCTGAAGATGGTGCCAGCGTGTGCATCGAAACATCGACACAACAAAACTAGACATGTTTTGCAAACCCGGAAAACAACAACCAGATATACATAAACGATCGCCATGAAAAGCTTCAATTCACAAAAAAAAAAAATCAAAAGCAATCAGACATTTCAAAATTGCGGCGTACAGACAGCTGGATGCAAACTGATTGATGATTGAAGTTCGCATCCAGCTGTCTGTACGCCGCCATTGGAGAATCATGTTTACACAATGCAACAATGTGCAAAATTTATTAGGAAAATGTAAGAAAAGAGTCCAAACGCTTACCAAATTGTCTCCAAGTTAAATGATCGGTGATCATTTTTGGTGTCCGTGCACAATGATCACCAATTTGATCATTCTCAGTGTCCACCAATCAAGAAACATTCAATGCAACCCATAAAAGTAACCATTTTTGCGAATCATTGTTTCAGTTTTATTAGTTTCTTTATATATTATGTTTTTCAATTTATTTATATTTCATTTAAATCAAAATAATTTATTTGCATAGAATCATTTTCAATCATTTTCTCAACCTCAAAAGATTGTGAAAGAATAAAAAAAAGGCGAAAACATTTTTTTTTTCAATTTAAGAAGAGATATCGTTATAGAAGAACTAAAATTTTCAATATAAGTAAAGAAGACTGATTTTATTAAAAAAATGTTTAACTCAAGACAATTAAAACTATTGAATTGAGATAACAAAATCTACCTGTTTTTGTGTGTGGTGTACGTTCTCTTTTGTATTAGTCTAATTTAATTGTTACATTTATGTAATGGATGGAGGCAGGTATAATTAAAACACACTATATCCTGTTTCCAAAAAATAAAACATTACTATCACACCTTACTAAATAATAAATACATATTTAAAGCAGGAATAAATTACAGATTTATTAGTATTAATTTACGTATTCTGCATGAGTTATTTAGGTATTCAATTAGATGTAGGAACTAATTTATTAACTAAGAGAATTACTTAATATTATTATTCCCAGAAGAACAAATCTCAAACATATTTTAACGTTTCAGATTAATTTTGAAATATTTATGACATTAAATAATATCATTGTTGTTCCTTTAATGAATTGCCACATGTGATGCCTCCTTTGTAGTCAAGTCATAAGCATACAAACAAACATAGAAATATACATGTTATGATAACAACAAATGATAGCTTTGTCTTAGAAAGCTCCGAGCTTATATTACAAGTAAGTAGGTTTATATCTTTTAAAATAATGTACAAATTCTTTAAGGATGTGAAAACAAACACATGAACGTTAAAATTGCTTATTTTCCTGTACAAAAAAAAAGAAAATGTGCAATATGAGATATTGATAAGAAAAATATTGTGTAGCTCAAAGATTTTAATAGCATTTTATGTATGAAATGTTCTAGAAAAACCGATCAAGTTTAAATTAATAATGAAAACTTAATTATTTTTTCTGCATATTTAATAACAATATACATAAATATATGATAAATAAACCCATACTTTACATTTGTATCTCAGAACATTTGATTTATAGAAAGCAAATTGAATGGACTTATAAAAATATATGCATATAAGTACAACTTTAAGTTTTTATACAAAAAATCAATAGCTTAGGTACCATTAAAAATTATGGTGTATTTTATGAAAATATTATGCAATATGAATTTGAAATTGTGATTTTATTATATTTTTTCAATAAGTCACTCGCTATTACTTACTGGTCTCAATTCCTCAAACAATATGTAAGGTTTGCATTTTCTTCAATTATGGAATATGAGCTGATGTGTCTACAAATTTATGTATGGACGGCAAGGTAAATTGATTGTATTTGAAATTGTCATGTTTTTACATAGTAATGTGTAATATTGTTAAAAATACATGGTTAGGTTCTACTTACGATCAATCAATACTATAAAGGATTCCTACAAAAATATTTTGGCAAACTTTGATTTTACAATGTTATGTTGAATAAACGTATATTACGTGACAAGTTTATTTCGTGGAATGATGAAGGTAATATTTCTATTTAAGTTTTATCGTGTGGACTGTCGAACTGAAATCTATGTATCTGTATAATATATAGATAATAACACAACATTGTATCTAATATTTATACTGACATTTTCAGCGAATCGTTACAATAGAAAATGCAAATTACTTGCATTCACATAGATATAACATAACATGTTTGTTGTATATTGTACACGTATCTAAATAATTTAAATTGTATCAAAACATGAACCAGAATTAGGAATGTCACACTGAAAATTCAAATTTATTTATTTTATCTCGGCATCATTTTTTTATTTCATTTATTCTTGATTTAATCGACGATTGAACTCCAGTTCAAATTGATACATGTTCAATTGTTCTGAAAAAAGGAGTGTGAGAAAGCGCGGATGTCCGAAAACTACGTGGCTTGGTCACGTGTTGAGTAAGAGAAATCGGCATACGTTCATAAGAAAGAGTATGAATCTGTAAGAAGTGACAGAAATATTTAGGGATCGATCTTTCGATGTATCGATGTGATCGTTTTAAACTCTTTCACGTTAATTTCAATACCTGTGTATCTGCAACATACATCGCTCGCTTGTTAGAACACTGACATATCTCAAAAATGAAGATTTATTTGAACGTATTTAGAGTATTCAAATTAAGATTTATTATATTTTGCATTAATTCATCGAGTCTTTATACTTCTACAAAATAATAAATTAATATTGATACGCCTTTTTTAAAAAATATTTCCGTGATATTTAAAAAGGCATTTAGAAAAAAAATGCCATCTGAAACAATTCAAGTAGTACTGTGTTTTTTAATAAAAAAAATAAATAAATTGGTGATATTTTTAGTCATGTCGATGTTCACAAATTTGTTTTGGTTATTGTCTAAATTATGTATTTTAAATACTGGTATTTCTCAAAATAATACCATTTTAATGCAAAATATGTAAAATTAAATTATTGCATAATAATGTGCTTAAAATACATAATACAATTCCCATGCAAAGACAGCTCTTTTCTCTACGCCAACGCAAAGACCCAACTCAGTATAATACACTGCTGTCGTGCTTACGGTCACTTGATAAGCTTGCATAATATGAAGACGTAATAACGACACACGTGCTATTTCTATCGCACCGATAAAGATATAATAATGAGGAGTGGAGACAAAATTGAAATTATAAATTGGGGAATTTCTGCATGTTTTTTCTCAAAACTCGCATTTTTCATTTTGTGACGTTGTTCTCACAAGCGAGCGATATGTACAATGATTGTGCATCAAATGACATACATATTAACTTCAAAACAAAGAAACCGATACAGTTCTGTGTACATATATATAGTTATCGAAGTTATTTTCACACTTACATTCCAAACTATTTCAGTTAAATTTGCAATTTTGCTCATGCATTTTGTTATTAATAATTGAATTTTATTATCACAATCAACATAACTATCTTGCCGCTTCTATTTCTGGGTATAGAGAAAAAATCGAACGCCACTCAATCCTATCATTGCATACACTTTTTGCTTCCGTCACTGTCACACAATCCCTCATGCATGCTCTCCTATTCAATGTGTTCAGCACGTGTACGCCCTGGAGGATCTGGTTTATAAGATCTTGCCATTAAATCCACGAACGGCTACGTTTCGGAGTACAATTCATCTCAGACATATAATATTTTCTTGGTCATTCTGTCCTCATTAATTTTTTTTATTATTTTGTTACCAAATATGTTTTAATATGAATAATTATGTTACCAAATATATTTAAATGGAAATAATTTTGTTAAGAATATTAACATCTTTTTTGTCTTACAAGATTTGGGCACAACGGCATATTACACAAGTGGGGTAGCCAGCTGACTATCTGCATGTAATAAACATACAGATTTCCCTCTTCATTCCAATAAAAAAGGCATTCAAGATTGATGGCATGCATCATAGTTGAATATGTAACATAATTGTCTTTTGAGTGAGGTTAAACGAACACCTGCTTTTTACAGGGAACTCAAAAACTAACAGAAAAGAGTGCGTGGCTTATTCTTTACGGGGAATTTCACTGAGTAGACAATTTAAGTAAAATCGTTAAAAAAAAAGTAGTTTTTGTTCTCAGAATACTATTTTGTCAGTGACGCAAATCGTGTCAGTTTTGTAGTAGTATGTTTCAATTGCATCTATCCAAACTTTATTTATCATTTTATTGTTTGCTAATAATTCTGTAGTATCGAAACAGTGCTATAATATGTTCATTTGTTGTTTGTAATAATTATCGAATATCGCAATTATAACTGTATTATTTCGTATAGGTACAATTAATAATTGTACAATTCTGTTTTGTAACTATCGATACATTTGCTCGCTTATTGAGAGACTATACCTAATAAAGACTGCTCAGGACAAAAGCATCAAACCACAATTTTAGCAAAAGTGGTTTTATGTTCTAAAATCAAGCATTGGTACACATTATGGTAAAATATTTTTTTATAGAAAAAGCCTAATATTTTTTTTAGCTAGGACTTACAAGTCGGGCCAGTATACCAATGCACCTCAGGTATGATGGTCTCTTTTATTCATAGGCAGGTATCAGCAACCAAAGGCATTGTTATAGAATATTTTATTTTCTATATTATTATCTAATCCTTGTACCTACATACGTACTGCGCGCCTTACGGTGTAGACCAAGGACCACACACCCTTTTCGCTTGTTGTTTCTGTCACATTAATATAAGAGTTTCTGTTTTGATATTTTGTGTCAAAAATATTACATATGAAAGTGTTCAAGTATGCGTATTAGTACAGTAGGTAGTTTAGTTAAAAAGGATATTAAATAATTAGAAGTAGGCAGTTACATACAAAGAATAGTTATACTAGCTACATTATAACACTCTATTAGTCTAGGATAATTAAAAAAAAAAACAATAGGGATTTACTGAATGAATCTCAATACAAAACTGCAGATATTGAATTTTTTGATTTATGACTAATTTTTGTCAGGAAATTCCAGAAATCAATTAACTTATCAGAAATCATCCCTATCACTTATATTCTTTAGTTTAAAACGAGCCTTCGTGATCGCAACATCTAACAGTGAAAGTTTATTTTAGTGTCAGTTTATAAATTATAAAAATATGCCTGTTGACTCCCCAGTGTCGCGAATTTGTGATACGTCTTCGCGATTATTTTACAAAGGAATTTTGAAAGTGGATAAGAGGTGAAATATTTCAAGGTGGAAAAAATTAACTGATTGACAATCTCTGATAAATGTATCCTTGGTTGTGAGACGTAAAGAAGTTGAGTAAACGTGTAGCGGGGGTTCAGGTGCACTCATATACTGGCCTTACTGTAATTGCAAATATCGAATAGGATTAAGGACTCAAACAGCATGAGTTTCATTATTAACACCAAAAAAATTCATCCAGACATAATTTTACGCCGAGGTAAAAGGCATCAAACCGCATCACCCTAAATAAACATGCGATATGTTTACATGTTGCTAAAGTCTGTCAGTACCTACGAAAGACTTAATAACATTTTTTGTTTTTTTTTGTTATGCTTATAACTTGATAATTCCTGAATATTTGTCTTGAATTTTTATGACATAATAAAAAAAAACTACATTACAATAATATGGTAAAATAATAATAATGACAAAAATTTGTCATTTTGTTTATCCTACAGTTTTTTGATTCTCCTACAAAACTTTACTAATGTGGTTTGAAACCTTTGTCCCGAGCACAGTCGATAATAATTATTAGAAGTTGTCGTTCCATAAATGTTGTTGAATTTTCAATGCATTAGCACAGGAAACATTGAATGATTTATTGCCTCAGAACTTTGTGAAATGTTTATACGTGGAGATTAATATTATTAGTTTGTGTTATTGAAGTGGCCAAAAGACTGCAAAATAACTGCATGATTTTGCAGTCTTACTTGTTCGTGACTCTTGTGAAAATTTCGTGTAGTTAGGCGATATTCTTGCCTCGGGTTTCAATGTTTTTCTTACTAATATTTATTTATTAATATTCACAAATGAACAGCATTAGGTAGGTAGCTGCTTTACAATAATAATCATTTTACATTTCAATAAAAAAAAGGCTGAAAATAATATGAAAAAATATTGCTTCAAAACAGAGACGAATATTCATAAAATAAATTGGTTTGATAATGACTTTATTAGTCGAAACCAGGTCACTACTCAATAAAATTTTAAGTAAAACTGAAACCAATTGTTTTTTTTTTCCATATATAATCAAGTTCTATATAAAGGGATGAATAATTGCTACGACTATAACATCACGGCATACTCCATAAGTGGGGTAGCCAGCAGACCAGTTGCATGTGATCAACATGCGAAAGCTGTCCACTTTAAACAAAAAAGTTAGACATTCAGGATGGGTGGCAAATCTCATCGCTGAATTAAAGATGTAATTTTTTTTTATCAAACACCTGCTTTTTACAGTGTTGAATAGCCAAACGAGGACGGAGTGCGAATAGAAACAAAGGTACACGTGCAGGAGCCAGGGAGTTTAATTGCCGACTTATATAAGAAAATTGTTACATGCAACAAATGCATCGCTACATAGTATATAACAGTATTACAAGTGAACATATATGTACCCAATTTAGCCAATTTATAATAAATATTTTTTATGTGATTTAACATACAGGATACTCGAAAATTCACGGGAGAGAATGGGAGACGAATTATTTGCCGGGAAAGTATTATAGAATAAAATACTAAAACTAATTAAAAATAAATTTCTAGAGGTGAATTACGTGAATTATCAGCGAAATATGAACATTGGATATCCAAATTGAAATTTCTGGATGCAAATAGACAACCGACCCGTTAAATTCTAATATTATGTATCAATCTCAAAAAGATATATTACATCTAGATACCAATTAATATCCCAGAAACTTTATTTTTCTTTTGCCTAAAACGTACTATATTCCTAGTTTAGTTGTAGGTAACAGTACCAAATGGGCGGCGCCCTTCAGTATGACAAATTGCTCTTATGAATGAGAAAATTCCATACTATAACACTACACATTCTACAAGAGCATCATGAGAACATTGCCTTGTATTATCTTAAGGATGAAATATGAGAATATAAAATACTCGACAAAACTTGGTACAAGAAGTTTCTTAAATGTTTCTACTTTATATAGGTACTGAAGTATCGTTAGGTAAAAAGATTCGTGTTTATTTATTTATTAACACAATTTATGGCTAAACAGCATTTTACAGTACAATAGCTATAAAAAAAAACACTTGAAATAATCACAACCAACATAATTATAAGAGACAGTGAAAACAAAAACATTACAATAGAGGCTGCAGAGGATTCTCAATGAAAAGCATGTACCCTCGAAGAAACTCGCTCAAAGCACATTTCCTCACGGTGTACTTCAAATCATTCAAGATATTGACTTCAACACTGTAGTGAAGATACGCTCGTTGAGAAAAATATTTGGCAAAACGTTGCGCGATAGTGAAGAATAGGGATGTTAGGAGATGAGCAGATGCGAGAGGAGTGTTGTGGCTTTCCACAACACAATGAATGTAAGTAAATTAGCATGGTTTGGACTTGTGCAACGAGCTTATTTCATTGCTGGATTGTAGATGTTCTACGTAAGGTTTAAAGAATATTTACTTTTTACAGGATACCAACTCGATAACATACAGTAAAAAGCGGGAGACTTATTCTTTACTGGGAGCTTCATGGTAGATATGAAAGTATATCGTGGGCTCAATCTTCTTGTAAGAATCGTCTTATTGAAAAAAAAGAGATATTAAAAACAATATTAAAATGGAAAAATCACGACATTACATACACTCGGAATACATTTCATCATCAAAACATTTTGATTACAGCACAAATAAACCTCTTAATTCATATTACTAGAAATTACTCAAACATTAAATGCAAATGCATTTCGAGATGTAGTGTAGTGAACAGGCAACACTAAAATAGTATTGTTGTGGTCAGCTGGGATGACGTCAGGAATCGTCAGTGATAAGAATTATCACAATTCAAAATCATTCTAGTTCTCTCTGTCTAGCTGACCACACGTACTTTTACATCTTCTCTGCATAACTCGTATTGTAACATAATTGTAATAATTGTAAAACTGTTTTAAATAGGTATAAATTATCTTTTATTAATAACCGCGACTTTCATTGTACACATTTGGTAAGTCAGCTTTCTATAACCTTTTGATCTGGAGTCAATCAATCTAACATTACTTTTGCAATCTTTATATTTGCTATCTTTAAGGATCACACTCTCTTACATTTATTACTTCACTCTTCTACCCTAATCACTTCACTGGTGACCCCGACGTGGTTTGTCATCCTTCTTTGAATTAATATTGTTGATGTAGATTCATAAGGTTTGCCATCCTTCTTTTTTTTATTAATAAAAGATAATTTATATTTAAAACAGTTTTACAATTATTACAATTATGTTACAATACGAGTTATGCAGAGAAGATGTAAAAGTACGTGTGGTCAGCTAGGCAGAGAGAACTAGAATGATTTTGAATTTTGTGATAATTCTTATCACTGACGATTCCTGACGTCATCCCAGCTGACCACAACAATACTATTTTAGTGTTGCCTGTTCAATATAGTAGTATTGAGCCCATGATATGGACATAGATAAATATATCTAAACAACTTTGTTTTTATATTTATCTTACCCAATAATAGCAAGTCACCATATAAAACCAAAATAAACTCATTTTCATTCCATCCATCAAATGTGTTGCAATACTGCGTTACATATACATTATGGTTGGTGTTATGAAGTATGTATCTATTACAGCTTGCTTACTGTATCATTATACAATACGTGCACGGTATAATAATATAAAATATTATAATAATAATCTTCATAGAAAAACATTACCCTAGATCCCTAGCCTTGTTTCTTTATCATCCTATATCCATTTTTCAAAGCGTATAGCAAAGTATGTATAATAATATAAAACTGTTTGTAATATATCTATCTAGTCAAGATTGCGTAAACCCTTTGGAATCAAAACACAGCAAAGACTGTTTTATATATATATATTTTTAAAATCCTTAGTTAATCGATGCACACGTAGTAGAACTTCGTAACTAGGTAAATTTATTTATTTATTCTTTTTTACATGTTGAACAAAAAAAATACTATTATAACATTTTGACAGACGAAGACATTAATTTACAGTTAAATTTTCTTGCAAATAAATTGACGAAAAAAGATATAAATGTATTTTAAAAAATGTAGGTACAAAAAAATAAATAGAATTTAAACAAGTGTTTTTTCTCCTATGTATAGATTAGGTAAATATCGTGAAAGAGAAGTCTTTCAACTCATCAGATCATTATAGAACTAATTATTTACCCATTACCAGTTTACCATCACGCCATATCCTGCAAAAAGGGTAGCCAGCGGACCAGTTACAGTGTAAACCAAAAAGTAGACATTCAGGATGGGGGAAAACCTCATCGCTAAGTACTTTTTCGTAAAATTGTTTTGTAGTTAATGTACCTACAGTAAAAAAGAACAAATTGATTGATAGTAATGTCAAAATGTTTTTTTTTTAAAAAAAACATAATAATTAATAATAATCGCTACATAAAATCAACTTCTACATAATAATAAACAATAAGCATCACCTGAATCAGAATTTCTCCTGGTAGGTATAAGAGGTCAAGCTAAAGTGTCTTAATTTGGTCGAAATAAATAAAACAAGCGTTTGACAATGTCCTCATAAGACGAAAGACGTCTCTCTCGTAAATTAAATCAATAGTAGAATAAAACGCTTGTTTGGACCTGGCAAAGGCTTTCGACACCGTGTCGCACGCAATCCTACTCAAGAAACTCGAGCAAATAGGTGTCAGAGGTCTATCTCAGAGGTGGTTTACTTCTTATTTGGCGAGATGGAGACAGTCGGTTCGTGTTGGAGAGTGGAAGAGTGGCGGTCGCCCCTGTGGATCCTATGGAGTTCCTCAGGGTAGCATACTGGGGCCTCTTCTGTTTTTGGTATACATAAACGATTTTTGCGAAAAAAGACTTTTAGGGGGTAAAGTTATCACATTTGCGGACGACACTGTCCTTTTGTTTGAAGGTAAAGATTGGTGTACCGTTTCCCAGCTCGCTCAACGGGGTTTTAGCGAAGCAAGCTCGTGGTTGAATGAGAATCTATTGACTCTGAATACGGAGAAAACTAAAGTGGTTTGTTTTCATATAAGCGCACGGTCACTCCCGACCAACGATGTTGAGATTCATGTACACTCAGATTATGGAAGTTCAACTCAAAAAATAGAAATCGTGCAGAATGTTAAGTATCTTGGTGTACAGATCGATTCGAATTTGAGCTGGAAAGCTCACGCTTGCATTCTAAATACACGAGTAAGAAAACTCATATACTTGTTCAGGCGACTTAGAGAGATCCTAGATTTCCCATTGTTGCGCTCGGTGTACTATGCGCTGTGCTACTCCATTGTGAATTATGCAATTTTGAGTTGGGGGGGTGCGGCCGCAAGTGTGTTGAGTTCGTTGACCAGGGCACACAGAATAGTGTTAAAGGTGATGTGTGGACATCCCTACATCTATCCAACGGGGGATTTACTGAGGGAGTGTCATGCCTTGGACGTGAGACAGATTTATATTTTAAGGTTAGCTGAATATCACCATAGAACAGCACCTGCGATTCCGTCTGCTACGCACCTGCATTTCACCAGACAGGTTTCTGATCAGAGACATTCTCAAGTGGAGACAAATACAACCTTCCGCCAGCGATTCCATACTGTATTGGCTCCGAAGGTGTATAACTCACTTAAGTCAGAGTGGAGACTCTTGCGGGGTGACGGCACATTTAGGGGTGTGATTAAAAGGCATCTTGTTGATATTGGGGTGGATGAGTCGGAGGCCTTACTGAGGTTTTTGGTGTGATGGGGTGAGTGTTGTTGTTGTTGCTTTTTTATTGATGTTCTTAGATTTCTTGGATTGAGAACTTGTTCAGTTACACATTCGCTCACTCTCGTATTTGCCCGCGAACTCACACATTGTCATACATAGCTTTTTACCTGAACTAATAAACTAACACACTGTTGAATCAGCCGCTAACCTATTGACTCGCTCATTCACTGGCTTTTGCTGGCATTCAGGGCTCATTGCGAAGCCCAGTGCACTGGCGTGAACATTGGATAACTCACCATCTCATTATTGAAGACCAATATACTGACGCTCATGAAAATTATTACTAACCCAACTAACACAGCCAATAATGACTCATTCGCAGACAGATTTCACTCATTGACATTGCTAGATTATTCTCTGACCCATTTTCGTATTGTAGTGTGTGTTTATTTTTGTAATTGACCGTATTGTGGAGACATGTTTGTAAATGATTGATTTTGTTTGACTGGATGTTTTTTATTAATTTATTATAAGGTTTTAGCTTTCTTTTTTATTTTTGCTAACTTCAAAAACTCTATTGTTTTGTATCTCATTTGTATTTCTGCCACAACACAGCCCTATGGCTAGTGTGGAAGACATTTTTTGTGATTGTATTAAGTATGTTCAACTATGTAATAATGAAAATGTAAAGACAATATTATTGTTTGAATAAATTATTATTATTATTATTATTATTATTATTATTTATTTCGATATGGAATTCTACTACCTAAACACCGACACAGTCTTAATTTGGTATTCTCTATTTGACCATAGAAACATCATATAATAAATTACTTAACATAATAATATGCACTGACAATTCAGACAGATCGAGCTAGTCCCAAACTAAGAAATGAATAATTTATTATGGATTCCTTTCCTTTTACAGGTTACTCGAAAACTAATAAAAAACAGTGGAAAATTCATTATTTGCCGGGTGCTCCATGGAACACACTCTTTTTATTGAATTGTTACTACTACCGGAATAAAAAATCACGTTATTTTATTAATAATATATATTTTGACAAAAGTTAAATATACTTTTAGTCAATTTCGATATAAGGGTCCTAATAATTATGTATATTTCCTCATCGCTTTATATCCCACGCAAGATATTGGCCCTAAATATACTTAGTATAAACCACCTTCATATACCTAATATATGTATGTATGTTAAGCAATATTAACCCCAAAAAAAATAGATAGAGAGCCTCCGGGGTTGGGAACAAAAAGATTATGTACCTAAGCGTTTATATAAGATCATCAAATAAATCGTTTGTAATATGTTTTGATATTAGATACCAAGGATAATATTCTATTATCGGCTCCGAGATGGAACGATTAAGGATATGATAACGTTGGTAAATCCGTCAAATCTCACATATGACAATTATTTCAAAAAATATTTATTTAATCAACGGCTAATAATGAACGATTAAGGATATGATAACGTTGGTAAATCCGTCAAATCTCACATATGACAATTATTTCAAAAAATATTTATTTAATCAACGGCTAATAATGAACGATTAAGGATATGATAACGTTGGTAAATCCGTCAAATCTCACATATGACAATTATTTCAAAAAATATTTATTTAATCAACGGCTAATAATGAACGATTAAGGATAAATATGAAAACGTTGGTGAATCCGTCAAATCTCACATATGACAATTATTTCAAAAAATATTTATTTAATCAACGGCTAATAATGAACGATTAAGGATAAATATGAAAACGTTGGTGAATCCGTCAAACCTCACATATGACAATTATTTCAAAAAATACTTATTACTATACTATACTATACCCTCACGCCATGTCCCAGGAGGGGTAGGCAGAGAGAACGGAACGCCATATAGATCTATCCTTACATACTTCTTTCGCTTCCTCTACATTCATCCAGTTTCTCATACATGCACGCCGATTTCTCTTACTCAGCACGCGTCCGTCCTTAAGAATTTGGTCCACGTGATCAAGCCACGTGGTTCTTGGACGTCCGCGCTTCCTCACACCCCTTCTTTCAGATAAATACATCCTCTTCGTCATCCTTTCATCTTGCATTCGCTCAACATGTCCAAACCATCTCAACTTGTTTACACGCATTCTGTCCACAACACTCTTCACACATCCGCTCATTCTCCTGATATCCTCATTCTTCACTCTATCTCGCAACGTTTTACCAACCATTCTTCTCAGTGAACGCATCTCCACAGCATTTATTCCACTCTCATCCTTTTTCAACCACGTCCAAGTTTCGCTTGCATACATAAGTGTCGGTACCAGAATGGTATTGTGCACTAGCATTTTTGCCATGTTCGACACACTGCTATTGCTAACAATGGGTCGAAGTGCACCATTCACTCTAGCACCGGCGACTTTTCTTCTTTCAATGTCCTTATCAAATCTTCCATCCCTCGCAAACAGACTTCCCAAATAGACATACTCATTCACTTGCTCTAAACATTCAACGTCAACCTTTATTTCACATACCGTTCTTTCACTCTCTCTTTCAAACACCATTACTTTCGTCTTCGCGACATTCATTTTTAACCCATTTGCACTACAGCTATCATACACACACGAAACAATTATTAAATCAACGGCTAATATTGCCTTTCTCTAAAAAGATGACGAATTTTAAACAACGACCTCATAATAATGAAGGTACAAATTCTCATCTTCGACATAAAACAACCAAAATAATTTTTATACAATATATGGAGTACAATAAAGCAATTTTTTTTAAATATCTGAACATATTACATAAATAAAATGAATAATTATTTATTTATCAAAACACACAGCACATGTCTATTACAATTTTGGATAAACCTATGAAGTTATGAACAAAAACGAACAATAACACTGACATTAAATAAATAATGTTGGAACATAGGCATACATACATACCATCACGCCGCTTCCCTCGCGGGGTAGGCAGAAAGGATCGAGCGCCACTAACTTCCTTCTATCCTTGCATACATCTTTCGCTTCCGTCACTGTCATAAAATTCCTCATGCATGCTCTCCTGTTCAATGTGCTCAACACGTGACCGTCCTATAGGATTTGATTTAAATGATCTTGCCATTAATTGATCCTCGGACGTCCACGTCTCCGAGCACCATTCCTCTCAGCCAGATATATCTTCTTGGAACATAGGTAGTTACGAAAACTAAATACAGTTATTTGAGTGGAAAATACAATGTTTTTTTTTATTTTGAATAAATTTATAATAAATAATTATGGAGTTTCACAGTGTTAATCACAAAATATTTGAAATGTTAAAATAATTATTGCACTTATAAATAGGACATTGCATTGTGTACTCCTTGTCATTGTCTTATATTTAATTGTGCAAGATATGTATGTATTGTCTGTAGTGTTCTGCTGATTAGATAAATAAATAAACAAAATATTAAATTTCTAGCACAAACAGACCAACGGTAAACAGAGAAACATTAATAAAAATACAATTTAAGAGAAACATTAAAATAACAATTAAACAACAAGAATTGAATTAAATTAATATGGTGTTTACTAAAATTTTAGTAAAATGAACAAAATGAAACGATAGTAAGAATAAACAAGAATTAATAATTAAAGAATATAAATTAATACAAAATTGAATGTGAATAATAAAAAGAAAAAACAAGAATAATAAAATAAGTTTCGAATCAAAAAGGTTTGTAACTTACTGAAATAAAAATACTTTGTACTCCTTAAAAAAATCTATATAAAGCACATTATGGTTTTCAAATTACGGTCACGGTAGCTGTTGGTAACAGTAATTTAAAACTAAACAAAACCGCGATAATTGAGGTTTACACTGTCATATGAAACTCAAATTAGTGTTTGCAACATTGTTCAAGGATCGTTTATTACGAGTATGTAATAAAAAGGAGGTAAATTTTCAGTAAAATTTAAAATTTTATTCGGTTAATATGCTGAAATAATAATATTGCGGCTTTATAACTATGACTTGTAGGTACTTATATTTATTTTCATTATGTTTTTAACAGTTTGTTAGACATTTCTACTTATTATGATAAAGACAAAATCAATACTAAATGTGTTTTAATTGCTGAATATTCTCACATTTAAATATACCACTAAAGATATTCGAAATATACATATAAGAATGGAATGTTTATTTCTACTTTAAGCATATTGAATAACAATTATGATACATACATATTGATGGATTTTTTGATCTCAAGAGGTCAGACTTTTTGATTGACCCTCTATCACAATACACCGTTTTTATAACAATGATGCCAAAAGGTTACAGTGTCGTGGAAAGGGATTACCAATTATTGGCATACTTTTCATCATAAGTAAATCTCTTTGATTCGATTACTTTTGATGACTTTAGAGATCAAAGAACCAAACAAGAGGGTCAAACGCTCATAAAAATTTGGATTGGAGTCCCCGGTATTCTCCACTATTTTCTGTAAATTTTCGAGTGTCCTGTAAAAGGCAGTTATACAATTATATAAAAAAAATTACAAATATTAGAGATCAGTAAAAATTCATTAATGAATGTCAAACGGTTGAAAGAACAATTGAATAACATACAAAAGAATTCACAATTAATCACATGAACATATCTCACTTAAAACATCGAATACTACAGAAAAAAACGTAAATGAGCAAACTACAAACCTCGACTACCCATTGTCAGTTTGTGCACACAAATATTTGATAACATCAGATTTGTATTTCAGAAATTTGTTATGTTATTATAGTTGTGTATTTACTTAAGTTCCATATTAAGACAAGCCTCTTATGACACCGAAATGATGACAATAAATGTGTGATCTATAATAATATATTCTCCTCTCATGCCGTATCACCCATGGGGTAGGCGGAAAGGAAATACACTAGGTACCTATAGTTATAATAAATGGTTATATTGTTTATCTGAATGATTAATAACATCTCGTCAGGATTTGGATTCCACCTTAGTAATAATAATGCATGGTACATGTCTAAACGTAAACAGTAAACAAGACTATCTCGGTTAATTAACCCGACCTAAAATACATTATGGGTATAATTAATATTTGCTAATATAACGTAGATACTTATTCCAGAAGTGTTTCCGGATTAAAATAGGTCTCTCGAGCAACATACATGTTCTGTAAGTATTTGAGAGTCATTGAAGACAGATATCCGTTAAAAATCATGTACAAGATTTTTAACATATTCTATTAGAAATCGTGCCTCTGCGATATACTCGCCCTCTGTATACTGATCTATTTCATATTTTTTAATGTTTTAATGCAAGGGTGGGCAATTCGCGGCCCGATGCGTGTCTACATACTTGTGGCCCTCGAAGCATAATTATGCACATTTTTTTTTTCATAATAATCGGTACAAGTACCCGTTACTTTTTTGAAAACATTTGGAGAAAATATTCTTAATTTAGGTGAAAATTCAATTTACTGGTGTCGGTGTTTTGGTAGTAGAAATCCATATTTACAATAAAAAAATATTTTCAATATAATCCGTAACTTTTTGCGTATTTTCCATTATGGTATGAAGTAAACACTTAACTTTTTTATAAATACACACTATATTTAATAAATGAGTAGACAATTGTTTCGTCTTTTACCAAGACATTATCAATACTGTATTGATAATGTCTTGGTAAAAGACGAAACAATTGTCTACTCATTTATAAAATATAGTGTGTATTTATAAAAAAGTTAAGTGTTTACTTCATACCAAAATATTTTCTTCCACAAGATTGACAATGTCCTTGATAGCCGAAAGAAGTCCCTCTTAATTAATCTCTTGAATATATTAAAATTCTAATTTTGTTCTATATTATTTCAGGTAAAATACTCCTGTTAAATTTAATAAGGATTTAAAAAAAATCTCATTCACGCGTTTATAACGAAAATAAATTATAAAACATTTCCTTAACTCCTTAAATCATGTACGATTATTTACATCCACACTTTTATCAGACACAAAACAAAGTTGATACGATAATATAAGCTTTATTAGACATATCACAAAGTAACATACATTAAACTCTCTCCTAAGTATAAAAGTTTCTGAGACATAGTGGATTAATCGAAAATGTGAAAATCTGGCGACCCTTGAAAAAGTTTTGGATAAAGAAATTGATACACTTTTATTCAACTTGCGACAGGTCACGAAGTCCCTAAGTCAAACGATGGGACAAAGGACATGGAAAGTTTTGGGAAAGTTCTTTGGAACTTTTTCAGTACCAACCCTAAAACAAAGAGAGATTTTTTCACATTATACATTTTCACGTATGCGAGTGAAAATATGAAGATTTTTTGGAAGGAAGTAAAACGAAAGAGGACGGGTTCAAGTGTGAACAGTATGAAAGGGATAAAAGACAAGGATGGATGTGTGTTAGTGAATGATGAATGTGTGCTACGGAGATGGAAGGAATATTTCGAAGATCTGTTTGAATGTGATGGTACAAATGCAAATGAGTATGACGACAGTGAAAGCAGTGTGAATGAAAACGATATGATAGACATGAATGAGATTATGAATGCATTAAAAAGAGCGAAGTGCGGTAAAGCTGTAGGGTATGATTGTGTTGCCGTTGAGCTCATCAAGTCTGGTGGACCGGGGGTTCTCGCGTGGTGTTTGGAGCTTTTCAACGATTGTTGGAGAGAAGGTGTTACTCCAGAGGATTGGAGGAGGGCTATCATCTGCCCCCTGTACAAAGGGAAAGGCTCTAGGCTTGAATGCGGGAGTTATCGGGCTATTAGCTTGCTGAGCTCAATAGGGAAACTGTATGGTAGAATTTTGATTGAGAGAGTACGAAAGATAACTGAGTGTAAGATATGGGATGCGCAAGGAGCTTTTTTGAATGGCAGAGGGTGCACCGATCAGATCTTCTCCCTGCGAATGGTTATAGAGAAGTTTCTGGGTAAACACCAGAGGCTTTTTTGTGCGTTCGTGGATCTGGAGAAAGCATATGATCGAGTGGACCGTGAAAGGTTGTGGCGCGTGTTGTCGGAGTATGGGGTGAGCAGCCGGTTGATCCGCGCAATATCTTCACTTTACGTGGGAAGCTCCGCTTGCGTGAGGGTAAATAACACTCTCTCGGAGTGGTTTGTCCTCACCAAAGGAGTGAAGCAAGGTTGTGTCATGTCTCCGTGGCTGTTCAACCTATTCTTCGACTACTGTATGCGACCTGTGAAAGAGATGGATGTTGGTGTCGAGCTGAATGGGTTTCGGGTGAATGCATTGATGTACGCAGACGATTTGGTGTTAATGGCTGAGAGTGAAAGGGACTTACAAGAGATTGTTACGTGTGTGTATGATAGTTGCAATTTGAATGGTTTGAAAATGAATGTTATGAAGACGAAAGTTCTTGTTTTTGAAAGAGAGAATGAAAAAACGATTTGCGAGATTAAAGTTGGTGACGAATGTTTGGAGCAAGTAAGTGAGTATGTATATTTGGGAAGTATGTTTACGAGGGATGGAAGATGCGATGGGGACATTGAAAGAAGGAAAGTGGCCGGTGCTAGAGTAAACGGTGCACTTCGACCCATTGTCAGCAATGACAGTGTGTCGAACATGGCTAAAATGCTGGTGCACAATACCATTCTGGTACCGTCACTTACGTATGCAAGCGAGACATGGACGTGGTTGAAGAAGGACGAAAGTGGAATAAATGCAGTAGAGATGCGATCGTTGAGAAGAATGGTTGGTAAAACGCTGCGTGATAGAGTGAAGAATGAGGATATTAGAAGAATGAGCGGATGCAAGAAGAGTGTTGTGGACAGAATGCGCGTGAATAAACTACGGTGGTTTGGGCATGTTGAACGAATGAACGAGGTAAGAATGACAAAGAGGATATACTTATCTGAAAGAAAGGGTGTGAGGAAACGCGGGCGTCCGAGAACCACGTGGCTTGATCACGTGGATCAAATTCTCAAGGACGGCCGCGTGTTGAGTAAGAGGAACCGACGTGCGTGTATGAGGAACTGTATGAATGTGGAGGAAGCGAAGGAAGTGTGTAAAGATAGATCTGTTTGGCGTTCCGTTCTCTCTGCCTACCCCACTTGGGACATGGCGTGAGGGTATAGTATAGTATAGTATACATTTTTTAGAATGAAATTAAGTAAATGTCATGAATAAGATGATGAATTTAAATTATATTCATTCATAAACTTTGAGAATTTTAAATTTTAAAATTTTAAAGATTTTTTTGTCATATTCTCATACACTTTTCATAATTAAAATAAAGTAAGTATTATTTTTTTATCTTATGTATAAAACTGGTTGAGAGGAATGGTGCTCGGAGACACGGCTGTCCGAAGATCAAATGGCAAGATCATATTATATACCAGATCCTACAGGGCGGTCACGTGCTTAGTATATTGAATAGAAGATCATGCATGAGGAATTGAATGACAGTGAAGAAAGCGAAAGATGTACCTATGCAAGGATAAAAGGAAGTGGCGCTCGATCCATTCTGCCTACCCCACGAGGAAGCGGCGTGATAGTAGATATATGTTTGTATATAAAATATCATTATGCAGCAGAAATAACAAAATAAAAAAATATTGGGATGATATGCATTGGCCAGACTAACTCTATGTAGTGATTTTTTCATCTAACCACGTTATATACCACCATACATTATTATATAAATGTAGAATGCTGCGATATTTCTCCGGTTCTTCTTAAAGAGCAATACACTCATAAAGTAAGGTTTACACTTGACAGTAATCCACGAGATTTCTTACCTTATATTATTATTATTATCAGTTGAAATTATTGTCCTTATTACGTTCCTGTATCATAATAAATATAAGGACTAAGGATATTTTATTAGTTCAAGAAGTATATTCGTATTTATTTTACTTTTTTTTTCAACTGTATGCAAGTTATATTTTTAGTTTTTTTCCAAGAATTAACTCGAGCGTACATTTGAAGATTTTGACAGTTTTTGAACAATAACACGGTCTTAAATCTCGCCTTTAATATCTTCGTATTTTTTGTAGTTTTGGGTGATATGTCAAAGGCACGTATTCGTGAAATACGGGAGAGACGATGACCCTGGCTGAGTCATCGTCTGCCCAATGATAGTCGGCCCGGGAGTTCCTCTTTCACAATTAACCGTTCCTATGACAACTACATCAGATCGCAGGGAATGTCCTGGTAAGAGGTTGTAGCAAGAGCTACATTTCTATGGTCCCAGGTGTGCATCGACCTTTATTTATTTACGGCTAATTAGCCTTTTACACAATATTTTTTTTACAATATCATAACAAAAGAAAACATAGGTACCAAACACAATATTAATAAATCAATATTACAAACATATATAAAAAAACATGGGTAGGTATATAAAGGAGGAAGGGTTCCTGCTAAGATGTTCATTCCTGATTATTGTCCATATAAATGTGATTGTAATGTGCAAATAGATTTAACTTTAGTATGTGGATTGGATCATGGAACAAGTCTATTAAATTATTGAATTTATTTCCGAGAATGTGAAGGCGATTTATAATAGAATGTTTGTGATAGTTGGTCCTTGCCTGCGCTTCCTGAAATAACATATTTTGTCTTGTAGAACGGTTTGGTACATGTGATACTTTAGATAATGATAAGCAAAATCCACGAGTCACTATTGGCTGATTAGGTTATTGTTACATTATCAGGTCAGGCTCGTGGATTGGAGGTTGATGAACCTCTGGGCCAGCACACCCTTTCGCCGACCACTGGACGATCTTGACCTCTCCTCCCGCGCGTATCGTGTTGCTTGCATATCCAACCACGTGAGTTAAAAAGTATAATAATCTTTGTAAGAACTCAAATATAATTATTAAACCTTCAGGAATTAATTATCATTATAGTATAAAAGTAAAAATAATAAACTTGTTTTATACGTGATTGACACATAGACGCTCTGAATGGAGAAGGCTGGTTTCTGCCCCGTGTTTCCGAGAGGAGCGTCGAGGGCGATGATGATAATGGTGATGATTTGTGAAATATAAAGATATTTAACATCTAAGTCCAACAATAAGGTAGATATGCCACCCATCCTGAATGTCTTATCTTTATTAGTATAGAGAGGATGTTTGCATGTTTATTACATGCAGTTAATCCGCTGGTTACCCCAACTGTGGGAAAACTGCGATGGTATGAATTTATGATTTTTTTTTATTGCTATGTTTAAGATTTTTAAAGTTGTGTTATTTTAAAAATATGAATTTGGTGGGTTTAAATGGAAAAGATCGCGCCTTTGCAATAAACTCGCTCTCTGTTTATTGATTGTATTAAGTTAGGTTTTATACTTTATGTTCGCTATGGTAGCGAAGGCTATTTTTAATTGTTTTAATTTTATTTTTTTTCCTAATTGTTGCAACACTTCGGATTGGGCATTTTTTTCGGGCATCTAGGTATGAATGCGATTTATAGGTACATGTCCTGATTACCTACATTCCATGATACCAAAATGTCACATATTATTCCTACCCAAAAAACCTTACCAACAAGTTAGTGTTAATTCATACGGTAATACGGTCGGATCAAATTTCTACATTCGCTCTACAAATTAATCTTCAAATCAATATTTCATCGGAAAATTTTATCATCATCTTTTTTATTATTATTATTCGGAATAAAATAATTTTTACTAAAATTCAACAAGTCGGAATCGTAAAAGGATCGAACAACCATTAACTGCAAATTAAATTCTGTGCAAGTTTTAGTGTGTGCAGTGTTTTGTGAAACCAGCGACCTCTGGATGAAGGATTAAAATTGGTAAGTTCCATGCGCCATTTATCATTTTCCATCTTCCTACATCCATTGTTGATGTTTTGGCTGTATTGATAATAAAATATAGTTAAAATAAACAACATTTTTTTTGGTCCTTCGAGCCGGATTTGTAGTTGGGTTTGTTCGAATTTTTTGCTTGTGCGGAGAGTTGCAACAATTACATTTTTCGGGGTAGTATATTTTTATTTGTAGATTCGCACGTAAGCGAGTATACATTCGGCAGCCATCTTGCATTTAATGTCAGTGTAAAACAGCTGTAATACGGCAGACATATTTGTTTACTATTTACTATAATTTTACAACTTACTATATTGTTTACTATTGAATGTCATTAGGTACTACTATCACACTAAGATAGTGAGTATAATTTATTGTTTACAATCATTTTTGTTAGCTACGGAAGGTTGACAATTCGGTATTACGGTTAGGTATACAATATACATATCACTTTTCTATGGTTGTAGAATTATTTTAAGTTATTCTTGTTAGGTACGGATTTAACAATTGGGTTTATTACGGAATATTACGTTATCACGGTATAATAATAATAATATTCTAACGGAGAAATATTAAATAATTATTTCCATATTTGTTTCTTGGATTAAGTAAGTTCGATATTAATTTCTTTTACAATGGCAATGGAAATAAAATATGATTTGGCAAAACAAGCCATCTCTACCTTGTGGGATCAAGCAAATAGCATTGCGGATTTGAAAACGGAAATTCAGATTTCTGCATTCATAGCTAGAGTTCAAGATATAGAAAAAACATGGGAATTATTTACAAAACAATACGTTTCGGTACAAGCTGCTAAGAAAGCGGGGTTTGATGCAGAGGCACACTTAAAAGAATATTTGAAATTTGAGAACATGATGTATGAGATTAAGGGAGTTTTTGAGAAATGGATGAAAGAACGAACCGATCAGAGTTCATCCAGCAGTGTTAAGGAAGGAAGGAGTAGTAACATACATTTTTCGATTCCAAAAATCCAATTACCTCAGTTTGACGGAGATATCACCAAGTATACTAGTTTTTGGAATATATTCAATAGTTTGGTACACGAGGACATTAGTATACCACCGGTACAAAAACTTCACTATCTGTTGTGTTCTCTGAGCGGCGAAGCACGCCAGCTTATTACGCATTTAACTATTTCTAGTGAAAACTATTTAGTTGCAGTCAATCTATTGAAACAGAGGTATCACAACCCGAGAATCATTGCGGAAAAACATTTGGGTATGCTAGTGAATTTGCCAAACTTATCAAGCGGAAGAATAAAGTTACGGGATTTTATTAACATAATTAACGAAAACATTTCAGCCTTAAAATCGTTAGATTTCAAGGTAGACGATTGGTCATTTATATTATTATATATTATTTTGAGGAAAATAACTAATGAACTGCGGAACAGATTTGAGTTGAAGTTTACAAATTCGGAGATACCAAAGTTTATACAACTTATTGAATTTCTGGAAATTGAATGTAGAGCGTCAAACATTGATATTTCGCACGGAAGAGCTTTTACAGCAAGCACAAATCAACAAAATAACGGACGGAAACATGTGAATGCCATGTTCGGCGGCATTACACAACGTTGTGTTCATTGCAATAGCAATACTCATTTTATTTCATCTTGTAACAAGTTTACAAATATGACGGTGTATCAGAGAAGACAGGTAGTGAAAGAAAAACGTTTGTGTTGGAACTGCCTGCGGGAACATGCCGTCAAGGACTGTCAATCGAAGCATACCTGCAGGGTGTGTAAACGGAATCACCACTCTCTTCTACACTACGAAAATTCGGAACGGGACGGGGAAAACACGTCAAATGCAAGAGAGGAGACTCGGCTAGAGTGTAGTACATCGACTTGTCGTCCGTCAAGGGACACAATTAGTACAGTTTTACTCGGCACAGCGATTATTCAGGTTCAGGATAATTTCGGAACATACAGAGATGTACGAGTTTTACTAGATTCAGGAAGTCAATGTTGTTTGATGACAGAGAAGTGTGTGGCACGGCTCGGTTTAATGAAACATAAGTCGACTAAAACAGTGTACGGCATAGGAACGGAAAACATTAACGTAACTACGGGTAAGGTAACATGTATTATTAAGCCCAAATTTAGCGAGCACCCACGAATCAATGTATCTTCATTAATATTGAAAACAATAACAGGTGAATTGCCCTCGCAAAGTATTTCGTCGGATATATTAAATAAATACAAAAATTTACGGTTAGCAGATCCTGCCTTTCATAAATCTCAACCAGTTGAGATGCTTCTGGGAGCTGATATATTTAACGAAATCGTAGACGGCCATAAGATTTCGTATGACGAGAATTTACCCTCAGCACATTCAACTATTTTTGGATGGGTACTTATAGGAAAATTAAATGGAAAATCATCGGAAAACACGTCAGCAATGTCGGGTTGTGTGACATTAGAAAACCTAATGCAACGGTTTTGGGAATCGGAAGATTTACCACAAGACACGGATTTAAAGGAAGATGCGGAAAAATGTGAAAATCATTTTCTTCAAACAGTAAGCAGAACAGAATCCGGAAGATTCATGGTTCGGCTTCCATTTAAACGGGACATTCCAGAATTGGGGAATTCTTATAATCTGGCTGCACGGCGGTTTTATACATTAGAGAATAAATTAACACGGAACATCGATCTTAAAACGGAATACTCTAAGGTGATGGAGGAATATTTTACATTGGGTCACATGGAAAGAGCTTTGACTTCGGAAATAAAATATTTTTTACCACATCATTGCGTAATTAAGGACACATCTACAAGTACCAGGGTACGCGTAGTATTCGATGCGTCAATGCTTACACATAACGGTTTATCTTTAAATTCGTCACTTATGACGGGTAGGAAATTACAAAACGAAGTGATGGATATCTTGATTAAATTTAGAACACATTTAGTTGCATTTTTGGCTGACATCAAACAGATGTATAGACAAATTACACTTCATCCTGAAGACAGAGCATTTCACGGAGTGTTGTGGAGAGAATCGCCCAATAAACCTTTGGAAACATACAGACTTACAACAGTAACATTTGGGGTAGCATCTTCCCCATATTTAGCTATGCGATGTTTGTGGGAATTAGCAGAAAAGGAGTGCGAGTCATTCCCTAATGCAGGAAGAATTTTGAAATCGGATACATTTGTAGATGACATTGTGAGCGGAGGTTCGAGTATTAAAGAATCGATTACTTATCGGAACGAACTTATACGTTTATTACAAAGTGCAGGTTTTGAGTTAAGAAAATGGATAAGTAACAAACAAGAATTTTTAAAAGATTTGCCAAATGAACATTGTGTGCAGACAGATTCACTCAAGAATACAGTGGTTGCGGTGTTAGGTATAAATTGGAATCCTCAGAGCGATTATTTTGAATACAATAAAACGGAAATTTCTCCTACTACGGTTATTACAAAACGATATATTCTATCATGCATTGCAAGTATGTATGACCCCTGCGGTTGGATAGCGCCGGTGATATTCACTGCAAAGGTCATTCTTCAAGAACTTTGGTTACTGAAGATAGGGTGGGATGAGAGGATCCCAGAGGATTCGGAAAATAGATGGAAGAGGTTTTCATCACAACTCAATCAATTATCGTCTATTAAAATTCCAAGGTTAGTGATATCTCAGAATACACGACAGTACGAATTACACGGTTTTTCGGATGCATCTAAAATGGGTTATGCGGTGTGTGTTTATCTGAGGTCGACTGACGATAGTGGTAATGTCATTTTACATTTACTATTGGGCAAAACAAAGGTGGCACCACTAAAACAAAAATTAACCATTCCTAAAATGGAATTATGCGGAGCAGCTTTATTAGCAAGATCACTCAAACATGTTTCAAACTTACTTAGTCATATAGCGGACATGAAAATATTTGGATGGTGTGATTCTCAAATTGTTCTATCATGGTTAAGAACTCCAATACATTTACTAAAAACATTCGAAGGTAATAGAGTGAGCTCCATTCACACTAATTTGGAAGCGGCTACCTGGAGGTATGTACCCACCTCTATGAACGCAGCGGATTGCGCTACAAGAGGTATTTATCCGGAACATTTGATTGAACATAATTTATGGTGGACACCAAAATGGTTACTGAAGCCATCATCGGAGTGGCCACAGTGTAAACTAAATCTTGTCGATTATGAAACGGAGAAATTATTGCCTTCAAAAATCATTTCGAACGTTACACAAATTGAACAATGGGATATACTCGAAAAATATAGTTCATTCAGCAAATTGGTCAATATTACGGCATTGTGTAAGCGTTTCATTCACAATTTAAAGAATAAGAAAAACAAACGGTTAGGATGTGTTTCAAGGGAAGAATGGAATGAGGCCTTGCGTGCTCTCGTCATTCAGGTACAGTGTGCGACTTTTCATGAAGATTTACACTTAATCAAGAGTGGAAAATCACATTTGTCGAGATTGTTTCGATTAAATCCTTTCATAGATGCTGAAGGAATATTGCGAGTGGGCGGAAGATTGAGAAACGCATCATTGAACTTTTCATCGAAGCATCCGATCATAATTCCGAAAAATCATATATTAACATCGTTGATAATTCGCTATTATCATAAGAAATATCTTCATACCGGTTCATCCTTAACATTATCACTTATTCGACAAGAATTCTGGATTGTTTCTGGAAGAGATGCTGTACGTCAGGAGGTTCATCGATGCATACAGTGTTTTCGCGGACGAGCGAAGAGTCTAGAACCCATGATGGCAGATCTACCAACATTCAGAGTAAAACCCAGTAAAGTTTTCTCCATATGCGGTATGGATTTTGGCGGTTATTTTAACATAAAATCTTCAACTTTACGGAATGCTAAGGTTACTAAGGCATATCTTTGTGCATTCGTGTGCATGGTAACCAAGGCAGTGCATTTAGAGGTCGTGTCTGACCTCTCTACATCTGCATTTTTAGCTGCCTTGGATAGGTTCGTATCCAGGCGCGGACTATGCACGGACCTTTATTCGGACTGGGGTACTAATTTTGTAGGGGCGGAAAATCATTTTAAGGACATATTCAACCAACCAGTGAGTAGGAAATTTATCGAATCGGAGATGGTTGAACGAAAAATCAATTTTCATCGAAATCCACCCACTGCCAGCCACTTCGGTGGAATTTGGGAAATTGTTATTAAGTCGGCAAAGACACATCTGAAACGAGTTATTGGAGATACCACTGTCACATTTGAGGAGCTTACTACCATATTCGCCAAAATTGAGGCTATTCTAAACTCTCGGCCTTTATGCGCTGTATCAGATAACGCCGACGATCTAGATTTTTTAACACCTGGACATTTTTTAGTGGGCCAGCCACTGGTGAGTGTCCCGGAACCTAACTGGGAATCTACAAGGGACAATCATCTATCTCGATGGCAATTAGTTCAAAAATTTTCACAACAAATATGGAAACGGTGGTCATTAGAGTACCTACACACTCTTCAGCAGCGGGGAAAATGGACGAAAAACAATACGAAAATAAAGGTGAATGATTTGGTCTTAATCAAGGACAACAACCTTCCTCCTTTGCAGTGGAGGCTTGGCAGGATAGTTGAATTGTTTCCTGGCAAGGATAGCATTGTTCGTGTTGTTGATGTAAAAACGGCTTCAGGTATCTTTAGAAGACCAGTAGTTAAAATTTGCCCACTTCCAGTTAATGACAAGTACGACGGAAAATTTATTGTTTAGGTTAGGTATATAGATACTAAGGCTTTCTTTCGGTCTATAAATTTTATATTTTATTTTTATGGTAAATGCAAAGGGTGCATTTTAATTTTCGTTTCTTGTTATTTTTATTATTACACATTCGGAAGCTTCCTAAGATAAGGAAAATATTATTTAGATTATATTTTAGTGGTTTGAGAGGGGGAATAGATTTTTTATTTTTCGGTCAACAAATTCAACGGTAAAAATTATAAGTTTTTCTTTTTCTTTTCGGGCTGCCGGGGGAGTATGTTCGCTATGGTAGCGAAGGCTATTTTTAATTGTTTTAATTTTATTTTTTTTCCTAATTGTTGCAACACTTCGGATTGGGCATTTTTTTCGGGCATCTAGGTATGAATGCGATTTATAGGTACATGTCCTGATTACCTACATTCCATGATACCAAAATGTCACATATTATTCCTACCCAAAAAACCTTACCAACAAGTTAGTGTTAATTCATACGGTAATACGGTCGGATCAAATTTCTACATTCGCTCTACAAATTAATCTTCAAATCAATATTTCATCGGAAAATTTTATCATCATCTTTTTTATTATTATTATTCGGAATAAAATCATTTTTACTAAAATTCAACAAGTCGGAATCGTAAAAGGATCGAACAACCATTAACTGCAAATTAAATTCTGTGCAAGTTTTAGTGTGTGCAGTGTTTTGTGAAACCAGCGACCTCTGGATGAAGGATTAAAATTGGTAAGTTCCATGCGCCATTTATCATTTTCCATCTTCCTACATCCATTGTTGATGTTTTGGCTGTATTGATAATAAAATATAGTTAAAATAAACAACACTTTCTTTGTAATTGTTTTTAATCAATGAACAAAAAAGAATTAATAAATAAATTAAAAATAAATAAACATAAGTGTTATAGACCAACTTATCAATTCAATTTAAGTTTTAAAATAGATACGTTGTTTAAATGTTCTTATTTTTCAAAAGCTTACATAAACTTTTAATTGTATCATACAGGAGATGCTTTCTAAAAATAACAGTTTTATTTTTCATTGAGCTTAGTAAATAATAGCAACTTTAAGCTAATTTGTAGTTTTTAAAAGATAACTTTTAATGAACGTACAAAAATACCAACTTACCATATACAATAAATTTTTCTGCATATGTGTAGAACGCAAAAAATAATTTAATTAATGTTCATAATAGTATAATGCAAAATGTTGCCTTTTCTTTCTTCTTCAGTTTATGTCTTTCCATCTCTGTATGCAATAAACCTTTCTTTTCTTTTAGGCAAGGCACCTGACACCGTGTGAATTATGGAATAAAACCTATATCATTCTAGCATTTCTAACTACATATTATTATTTCTGTAAAATGAATAAATTGAAATCACTATCCCACAAATTCAGTCGCCCCTCATCGCTCCTTTTGGGAGGATAGGGCATAAACAATTAACATTTTGATTTTTCCAAGAAGTATTAATGACAAACGAAATAAATATTTACAAATTAGATTGATGATGTACATTTATAGCGTCCAATGCACTGATTGATAAAAATATTAATTTACATTTAAATTAAAGTGTCTCTTTCACTGATATCAAATTCCAACATTTCGTGTGTCCATTATCACAATTTATAATTATATAACGAGTATATATAACAATTCACATTGTCACTGTGCCAATTTAGCCACCTCTGCTCACGAAATGTCAAAGAAACAAAGTGTTGTGAAAGAGTGACGGTTAGTCCATCAGAACCATCCTCTTTATGTATCCTACATATTATTTGTAAAACAACCATTAAAATAGTCATACAATTTGCATAAGGCCAATCTCTTCCAACCTACCGGAATGCAAGTTATTAAAGATTTTTTTCGTTTATGAACAGATTCAAACATTATTTCATTTCATTCACTTCATTTATTTGTCTTATGGACTTTTGAAAACGACCTTTTTCGAAAAAGATTAGCGTCAAGGCGCTTTAACTCGGCCGCAGCATTTCTCAAAAAGGTAAGTTTATATTTTAGACTCGAATACACATTTATCTTTCCTAACGTTTCCTTGGAGAATATAAAAAAGCTTAATTAGCAAAGGATCCATTACTTCTTAGTCTTTTTCACATCGCTACGCAGTGTAATGGGTAGTGGTTTGACTGGACACCGGAAAACGGATATCTGGAATGATTCAAAACCAAAAAGTCGTATATTTGGCCTTTATATTATTATTCTTCTGTCACAACATAGCCCTATGGCTAGTGTGGAAGACAATTTTTTGATTATTTTTAAATTAAAATGCAATGTCAAGGAACATAATATTAAAGGTAACATATTTTTTTTCTTATTTGTTTCCATCTGCTTTTAAACTGGGTTGTCTGGGATATGATACGCTGATGCACCGTCGGGATGTATATTGTGCGAGACATTTTTTCAAACTCTTGAGTGGCTTTATAATTAGTAATCCAATGATTTTGAGTGAGTTTTGTATCTACGTCCCAGTATCGTTCAACCGTTCTCGACATCATTTACTTTTTTACCCCCCTGGTAGCAGAACAAACATAATACCAAACCCTCCTGTAGGAAAGGCTATAAAATTGTTTAATAATTTGAATGTTCATGTCGATATTTTCAACATAACATACAATGACTTTATCGCCAGGATAGAGATTCTCCTTTGATTGTCTCTTTTTGATGATATCTTTTTTTTCTTGACTTGGCATTTCTTTGTTTTTTTTTGTTTTTTCATTTTTTCCTGCTGAGACCGCCTTGGTCGGGGGCTGTTATGGTCTCAATGCAGGGTGATGTTTTATAATAATAATATATGAAATAATCCTATGTGCAGTTTTTTACAAATTTTGAATCATCACTTTAGGTTTGTAGGTAAAATATTCTGCTACTTCTACAACTTTACCATCACTCTATATTATCACAGATGGGATAGTCAGCAAACTTACTGAATGTTATAAACATGCAGATTTTCTTCTTCAGGATAAGGGACTGGTTTAGTCACTGAATCGTTAATGTTGTTAATTGTCTTATACGTGAGATATAATGTATTCCCGACTTTTACAAAACGATCGAACGCACGCAAAAAAGGGTGCGAGGCTTATTCTTTGACGGAGAGTCCATGGGATAGGGATAAATAAATTTAATTTTTGTGAGTAATAATTATTTTTTTGCCGGGCATATATTTTTGCGGTATAAATTGAATATTCGTTGTGTTTAAATGCTGCTAATTCCGTGGATCACTCGGCAGAGAATTAGTCACTATTTTACGTAAATTATCTAGTGTTTTGTAAAAAGCAGGTGTTTTAAAAAAATCAAGAAATTTAACATCTAAAATTCGGCGATGAGGTCTGCCGCCCATAACGACATTTTTACACGGAGAGGGCAGCCTGCATGTTTATTACATGCAGCTTGTCTTCTGGCTACCCTACTTGTAGGATAAAAGCTGTTCAGTAATTTTAAGTTAATAGTAAAACTTTACAGAAAAATATTTTATCCAATCAGTCCTCTTGAAAATGTCAAAATGAACTTTAGACGAAAGCGCTCGAGTTCTTTAAAAAAAAAATGTGAAAAAATTAACTGTGTTTTGAAATATAAGTATTTATAGAAAAAACCCTGTGGAGACAAGACAGAGACAAGACAAGGAGCATTAAGTCAATTTTGCAGTACTATTGAGTTATTCCCTCCACAGAAATGTAGGTATATGTCATACCTCACAAAGTTATGGCATCAAGGGTAGCCTATGGTACTAGGTAACCCTTGATGCCATTATTTGTGAGGTATGACATATACCTACATTTCTGTGGAGGGAATAACTCAATACTGCAAAACTGACTCACGCCCCTTTACCTTGTCACCACAGTACTTATCAAGAGAATATTAAAGAAACTATTGTATGTATTGACGATTTTGTAAGCTATGAATTGTATGTGTTACTCGTAGGTATTAGATTATTAAACACTAGAATGCGCTTATTGAATATGTATTTATGTAAGCCAGATAGGTCGGATACTGAATGAATGACGGCGGATATGCGTTTCATCACTAATTATAATAAACCTTAAACATTTGTCTAACCTCAAACAACACTTGTGTTTTTACCTTGTGTAAAATATTACAAGAGATAAAATATTCGAGGCCTCTGTTTGTAGAAATACATCACATTATTCTACGTAGAGAATACACTCTTTGTTTTATAATGGTACCAATGTACGTAAAGAGATTAATTTATAATAACATAAATAATTAAGTTTACTCAGGCGCGGGTGTAACATCTAGTGTAGATGTACACACATACATTATTATGCATACTAGTATAGGTTTTGTAGGTATTATTGTAAATACAAGTTGAAAGTGTTTGAAAGATGAAATTTTGAACATATACCTATAACGCGATGGAAGGTGGAGGTAGTTAGTTTTAAAGACAATGAAAGAAGAATTTTATATGAGAAATATATAATGCATGTTCACAAACTCAATTATATAAGTGATTAAAAATATATTCAACAAGCAATTAAACTAGATAATCTATTAAAATAATTGAACGTAAAGAATTTAATGAAAGTCATCAATATACTATACTATACCCTCACGCCGTGTCCCAAGTGCGGTAGGCAGAGAGAACGGAACGCCAAACAGATCAATATTGTTTGCTAGATAAAATAAAAATTACGAATATTATATATAAAACGAGTCGAATGGAGAAGTTTTCTTACTTTGAATGTAAAAATTTTAGAACTTTTTTTAATAGAGAATTTATATTTTAATCTACAATTATTTATTGTTAATATTACTGCTGAAGATATTCCTACAGTGGGTACAATGATCGACAATTTTATTTTGTATGAATGAGAGCTTTCAAAGGCTTTAGATCATGTGAATTTCTCTTATGACCTAACATAAAAAAATGCTTTCTGCTGATGTCCTGTCATTGGAACAGTGTGTTATGAAAGAAGGACGTCCAGTCTATCAGACCAACGAACCTTGTGGGCGAAAGAATAGTACTCATTTCAGCAAACAATTATTGAACATTCTCGAAACATGTGATGAGAATGAATCAAAGATGGCAAATGACAAAGAGATATAATAGTCACTGCATACTAGAGTGGCAAGGTCTGAAGTCTGGACCCGAATACTAAAGCAAGTAAAACATGAAACAGCCTGGTCCATCAAGTTTTCTCTGTATAAGAGATGCTTTGATCTTTACGTCTGTGTACACTTTAATTTGGGATATGCTTATTAATTTGGGATATGCTTATTAATTTGGGATATCCCTAGATTCAATATCCACACAAGAAACTTATTTTCAAAGCTTATTGCTTTTTAGATTTGAGCTTTGGTTTGGTTCAAAAACTTATAGCCATCAACAAGAATTGGGATATAAGATACAGAGCACAGAGTCCAAAGCTATGTATAAAGAAAAAAATATTATTCCAAACTTTACAACATAAGCATTTTAAGCACATATATGACGGACTCATAATTAGTTATATAATACACAATATTGATACAAAAAAGTTCAATAGAACATAAAAAGCTAAATAGATTATGTTATTTTTTCTATTTACCATTATATTGAAAATTTATATCAGGTACACGTCAAATAAAATAGGAATTTTACACAAAGCTAACTAAATAATAATAGACAATAATATGTAGAGATAAAAAATTATTAATTTATTCAAAGTAGGTGGTCCGCGCAAGTAAAAAAGTATGGGTAATTGAAACTTATACTCATATCAATGAAACACGATAAAGTTATTCGATACTCATAAATATATTAAAACACATATTTCCTTCCTATCTTGCGTGGGGGTGATCGTTACATAAGGAAAACAAGTATTTTATCAACATAGTTAAAAGTTACTTACAAGTACTCTATTATACTATTTTATATGTTTTTATCAGGAATTTTTTAATACTTGTTTTAAACCTGACATCAAATTGATATAATATAGGTAGTTTGAAAATAAATAGCGTATTGATAAATTAATGAGGAGTGTGATTTTTCATTTATTTATTCCACAACAGTAAATATAAATAAAAGAAAAGAACAACATTATGGAATATCTATATTGCCCAACTAGACTAAGGTCTGAGTTCTGGGGCAATCACAAAAAAAATTACAACTTTTATAATATTATATACACTTGAATACAATAAATCAAAACTTTTTTACGCTGGTATTGTATCATATGAATGTATTAAATAATAGTAACGCTTTTATCCCTCAAAGCACGAGCTTTGTCCACTTTCGAGGGTATGAAAATTAATAATAATTAATTTTAAAATATTTTTCAATACAGCCGCAATAAATAAACACTATTAACTGTCCATTAGAATTATATAATTATAAAAAATATCAGCATTTGGTAATATCAATTATATTAATTATCAGTAGGTATATTTACTTTAAACTGCCTCTTATTTTGTTACAGGGAACACACTAAAAAGACGCCCTACTACTTAATAGGACATAAACAAGTTAATTTATTGCTTGCTTGGCAAAATCAACTATAAAAATTAGGTATTCAAACAAGAATAATATTAATAAACAGACTCAAAACATTTATCTCATTTTTTTTACTATTGATCTGTACTTGAAGTATCAACAAACATTACCTACTATAATATCATCTTCCAGTCGGTACCTTCCAAAAGTATCCGTTACTTAATACCATAGGTAGGTATATACAAAGGTAGGTACTATTTAATGTTACAAAGAAATAATTGAAGAATATAATATACTATACTATACTATACTATACTATACTATACTATACTATACTATACTATACTATACCCTCACGCCGCGTCCCAAGCGGGGTAGGCAGAGAGAACGGAACGCCAAACAGATCTATCTTTACACACTTCCTTCGCTTCCTCCACATTCGTACAGTTTCTCATACACGCACGTCGGTTCCTCTTACTAAACACGCGGCCGTCCTTGAGAATTTGATCCACGTGGTTAAGCCACGTCGTTCTTGGACGTCCGCGCTTTCTCACACCCTCTCTTTCAGAAAAATACACCCTCTTCGTCAATCTTACACCATCCATTCGCTCTACATGTCCAAATCACCGTATTCACCATTCACGCGCATTCTGTCCACAACACTCTTCTTGCATCCGCTCATACTTCTAATATCCTCATTCTTCACTCTATCGCGCATCGTTTTACCAACCATCCTTCTCAACGATCGCATCTCCTCTGCATTATTATTCCACTTTCGTCCTTCTTCAGCCACGTCCATGTCTCCGTACCAGAATGGTATTGTGCACCAGCATCTTAGCCATGTTCGACACACTGCCATTGCTGACAATAGGTCGAAGTGCACCGTTCACTCTAGCACCGGCCACTTTCCTTCTTTCAATGTCCCTATCGCATCTTCCATCCCTCGCAAACATACTTCCCAAATATACATACTCACTTACTTGCTCCAAACTTTACAACTTACAACTTTGATCTCACAAATCGTTTTTTCATGAAGAATATAATTTTATCTGTAAATTCTTATGTTAATTAAACATAAAAAGATAAATTTATAATAACTAACTCAAATAATTGTTTTTTTTTTAATTAAGATAAAAAATGATAATAGGGAAATAAAAATATTTTAGTGATTACCTAAGTTTGAATAATTACTGTTTAATAGAAGGTGTAAATAAGCAAATAAAGAATTACTATTCATGTTTTTAATTATGTAGGATTGGTTTCCGAATCCAATTAGTTAATTAATTTATCTAATTGCTTACCAGTAAGGTAATTGTGGATTAGGTTACCAATTATATATTTTTATTTCAACAAATTGATATTAACATTTTGTCGTACTCACAAATGCGGAATAACTTATACCTACCTAGTATTATTACTATTGTTAACTGATATTAAATCCATCTATGTGACTATTTACATGGAAAAAGATTAATTATGTACTATACCAAGGGTGGCCATCCCGCGGCCCGTTGGGTGTATACGTGCGGCCCGCGAAGCATATGCACACCTTTTTTAATAATAGTAGGTACCTACAAGTACCGAGAGAGAAAATCGAGGAGTTTTGAAACTATGTAATTGAAACAAGTGCTTCTTTTTCTATAGATTATTGATTCCGAGAGAGACGTCTTTCGATTTTCGACGTCTCTCTCGGAATCAATAATCTATAGTAGAAAGAAACACCTGTTTCAATTACATAATTATGGAGTTCTACTACGTGTGCTCCGACACAATTAATAATGAGTTTTGAAACTTTTCAAATTCCTATACCATTTTAAAAATTCGGCGACGGGGGAAGGGGGGGGGTATAAATTTCAAGGTGAAGTAAAATAATCAAATGTTCCATATATGGAGTATATTGTTGTGCGGCCCGGTAGGAAATCTCATTCTGAAATTTGGCCCGGTTGCTGAAGAGGTTGGCTACCCATGTACTAAACTATACCCTCACGCCATGTGGTGTAGGCAGAGAGAACGAAACGACATATTGCTCTATCCTTACATACTTCTTTCGCTTCCTCTCCATTCATCCAGTTTCTCATACATGTACGCCGATTTCTCTTACTCAACACACGGCCGTTCTTAAGAATTTGATCCACGTGATCAAGCCACGTGGTTCTCGGATATCCACGCTTCCTCACATCCCCTCTTTCAGATAAATACATCCTCTTCGTCATCCATTCATCGTGCATTCGCTCAACATGTTCAAACCATCTTAACTTATTAAGATTTACGTTGCTCCGACTAATAGTGTTCATTCTAAACGTCAAGAATTTTTTCCACGAAAAGGGTAGCCTCCGGACCAACTATACGTGACTACAAAAAAATAATATCTGAGTACCCGATATAAAAAAAAAAATGCGCAGAAAATTTTAATTTTTTTCCAACAATCACTTATATATTCCAATCTACAGTAAGACACGTGTATCTTGTCTTGTAGCATAATTTACATATTATATAATATAGTGAAATGATATGTTCTTATTAACCCTTAACCACCTGACGTCGGTCTCAGGGACTTCAGTGATTTTATTGAGCTTATTTTTTTGTAAACATACAATGTCAAAAGTATACATTCAACGATGTCTGGATCATTAAAAAAATAGCAGAAGACTTTGTCAAGCCTCGTCTGGAACGCCGAATTCGCAGTTTTGGTTTACAAAGTGAACACTATTCAGCCAAAAAATATGCTTTAATTATCTCAGTAATTTGTATAGGTTTTGTGGGCTATGATTTTGTCATTATTGTTGCTTCATTTCGCCAAAAAGAGACAGTATGGCCAATTCTGAATCATAAAATAGTTTAGTTGCACTAACTAAGTCAACTAAGTGTGAGAAGATAGTTGAGTCATGATAATTAGTTCTAATTCGTATTCACAGTTTTCCGTACTAATTTACTTCATTAGTTCATTTTGACGCCTTAGAACAACTATAAATTTCGAGAATCTATGGAGTTCGTATTCAGAATGAAATTTTAGTTGACAGCCGACGACTAAAATAAGTTGGATTTGGCAGAATTTTATTCGCGACTTTAAATGTGCGAATATTATTAGTTGCTGTCATTTTACCGCAGAATATTGCTATATTTTGGAAGTATTAAGTTGTTTTTTCAATTAAAAGTAAAAATTTATATTTTTAGGGCAACTCTTAGCATGTATAAATTGTAAAATTACACCACCACCGACGCAAATACGAACGCCAAAACATACCTATCGGCAAATCTGACATTTCACAATTTTCACGCGCGACAACTATTAAATTGTTGCCAGAAGTGTAAATCGGAACGTGAAAAACATTTTGAATTGCGGCATCACTGACTAATGTTAGTTTGTCCCATAGATTTTACCGTTTGCACTTGGTGGTTCTCGAGTTAATAATACTACATAATAACTAATATTAATCAACTTTTTAGTTAGTTAGTTCATTAAGATTCAGAATTGGCCCTATTAGGTATATCAACATTTTTGAAATAAGAAAAGAAAAACTATTAAGTATATTGTAGTTTTATTTCCTCCTTTATATCGGATTTTCTAATTCATTTCTAACTCTTGATTATTCCCTATACCAAATTGTTTTTTTTTTGTTAAATGTTGTTTTTCGATATGTTAATTCACATTTTTGCATAGTTTTTATAACAAGTAACGAGTAAAAATCATTTGTACCCGATTTTAGTTTATTTTCATTTTTAAGTGATCTTTACTAATAAATAAAGAAAGTAATTAAGTGGTCTCCAGGACCGATGTCAAGTGGTAGTGTAACTTAAAAACACATCAAGTGGCCAAGGGTTAAGTAGGTTTACGTCTTAGCAAATTAGAACGATATAATTAAGTATATTTCATTATTATAAAGGCAAAGAAAATGTACCGAATATAAATGTAATTAAAACAGCTGAATAAGAAGACATACCTTTCCAATTTATCGCGCGACTTATTCGGTTCTCTGTATATTTTGTTTTCATTTAATTTCCATACAATATATTCCTGTTATTTTTGCACAATTATACGCTTTATGAAAGTGATGGAATATTATTTTCTGAAATTTATAAGACTGTTTAATTTACAAAAGAAAATATGTAGGTATTATATGAAAATATAATTAGGTACATATTTTGATGAGGTCTTGTTCAAAATGTTATATCTTTTTGTGGCACAAAGAAAACAGTTTGCATGCTTATTAAATGCATATACATACTTCGTCCTATTAGATCAGAACTTCAAAATGACAAATTTGAAGTTCTGATCTAATAAATAACTTTTATGTTAGTGGTCACACGAAATACATGAATAACAATTTCATTCGTGGAATATTTCTGTACTTGACGAAACCAAATATAGTGTTTCAATTTTCGTCAATATCTCCGAAATGGTAAATTTGGAGTAGGTAAGCATAGTTTTGATCTTACGAAAAGAGTTCATTTACATGCATCATCAATTTATTGTGGGAGACAGAGACACCATAATGATAAAGATGTCGATAAAAATATTGAGATAATAAGTAGCCTAAAGGAAGATGCTTGAACTTTATCGAGATATCCCAATATATGTGTGTGTAAATCGAATGGATGGTAACTGGATCACCCACATAACTACAATGGAAATACCAGCTGGCTCTCAATCAGGAAAAAGACCACTCAAAAATGAATAATTGTTCATCAGTCTCACAAGAAGAAACAACTTCCGATGTAACAGATTAATAACTAACCAAAAAAATAAAGACGAAAGAGACCAATGTACATTATGTTATGTGTCAAAATGGAGTGTATTATAATAATTAGATAATTTAATTATATTGCGCTGTTTTTGTGATTAAAATACTTTAAAAGCGCAATAAAACTTTTATTTAAGACTATTCGTGTATTTTTTTTTTTAATTTTGCCAATACATCCTTACCTCACACCCAATTACATTTATTAATTTTCAATTATGCCAATTTATCCTAACCCCACCATCAACACATCCTACCCTCCCCACACTCCACCCCTTTTTTAATTATCTTATATTATACGTCCATTGCATTTAGTATTAAGTATTTTTTCACTGAGGATGGACGTAGTCCGAAAAGCTTATGAAAATAAATAATACTTTAAGTGAAAGACACAGTATTTTCATTTTATTTAATCAAACTCAATATAAAATTACGACAAACTTTCACATTGTTTGCTCTCCAAAAGAAAACTCAAATAATTATGCCAAATTAATTGATAATTTTTTAACCAAAACGAAGCAGTATTTTTTATGCGAATATTTCTCAAAATCTATATAATTACTTATTTAACATTAAACAAACTAAAAAGTAAACACAATTCTAAATCATTATTTTATAATGAATTGTATTTATACATCAATACATATTCATAATTATATTATTAAAGGAAAGAAGCTATAAAACAACAAACATTATATATTATTATATATTTCAAAACAAGAGCCTAAAACAAAGTGTTGTACTGTTCAAACAAACATTATTATTAATACGAAGAATATTATAATATAGACTCATCAGTATAAGAGATGATAAGGAAATTAGTTTGGCCGAATACTGTATGAAAGGATATCCGGAGGGATTCAAGATCCAGTAGTCTGGTCTATCATGGTCTGTTCAGTTAAAAGTCCCTCTTTCACAATACACCGTTCCTATGACAACGATATCAGAGTGCAGGGAATGTCGTGGAAAGAGGTGACGCAATTGGCGCAGAGACGCTCTGAATGGAGGAGGCTGGTTTCTGCCCTGTGCTCCCGAGAGGAGCGTTGAGGGCGATGATGATGATCCAATGTGCAGTAAAACAAAAAAAAATGAATGAGTGTTTTGAGGTTGAAAGTTGACGATCCAAAAATGTCATATTTAAATTAGTATGTAGAAATATCCTTTGTCTTCAGTTCGATATACTCCTACTACTATTACATACTTAACCATCTCGTATATCCCACACGTGAAGTAGTCATTGAATTAAATGCATGTTATAAACACCCATATTGCTCTCTCTGTGTCATATAAGTAGAACCTTAAAAATTACTTTAAAAAAGATATACCTGGGTTTTGTTTGTTATAAACCCAAAACAATCTTATACACCTTTCACTGTAAGCTACTAAAAGCTTGTGTCGTGAAAGGGGACTTTGACGACACCTGGTATCGAACCACGGACCCCTTGTTCACGAGGCCGAAACTCTACCTCCAGGCTACCGACGAACTCGTATTAATTTCAAAAAAAAAATCTTTTCGACATATTCAACACAATTATTTGAAAAAAAAACGGATCTTTCCATGTATTATCCCAAAACACACATACATAATTATAATATTGTTATTTTTATGAAATAGAATAGTTTGTATTGATAACTTTTTATTGAAACACGACCATCCGATATTTGACCAGATATTGAGCATTTCTTCAAAACTGGTAAAACTTAATTTGGAAAACCGGATTTTGTATGGCTTCCGGATATCCATTTCATATCTTATCATTATTCATAATATGATATATAAATTTTGAACAGTGTTTACACATGATCGCGACTCGAGTGCAAGTAGTGAACAGTATGACTACGGTTTGGTATGTTGTATGATTGTACTTGTACCGTAAATTTATTGTTGGTATTGTATTGTATGTGTACTTACTTACACAAGCACTTGTGTGTTTGTTGTTAATGAAATTCAATACTTGACAACCATTTTATATGCCTGTTTTGAATAAAACATAATTATCATACAAAGAATTTAGAATTATTGTGTGAATATTTTATTCATTGTAATGAAAAATTGAAGAATGAGCGGATGCAAGAGGAGTGTTTTGGATAGAATGCTTGTAAATAAGATTCGATGGTTTGGATATGTGCAGCGAATGAATGATTAAATATGACGTAAAGAGTGTATTTATTTGAAAGAGGGAGTGTAAGAAAGCGTTGGCATCCGAGAAATACGTAGTTTGATAATGTGGATCGATTTCTCAAGGACGGTCGTGTGTTGAGTTGAGAAAGCGAAAAAAGTATGTAAGGCTAGATCAATATGGCGTTCCATTCTCTCTGCTTACCCTATCTGGGATACAGTGTGAGGGTGAATATAGAAACATGATAATGGTAAGGCATTTTTTTCTGCCATTTAAGAGTTAACGTGACACATGTGTAGAAAGAAGGTGACACTATAACTGATGAAAGATGGGTAAAGAAAATGCTGAAATAGAATCCTAGAGCAGGACACTGAAACGTGGTAAGGCCCCAGTGAAGATGATTTGATGACATATAGAATGTGAAGGGTCTGCACTAGAAGAAAGTTGCGTCTAACAGAGAACTGGGGAAGTACAAAAGATAGGTCTTTGTCCAAAAAGGCTGATGGTTACAAGAAGTACAAGGTTACAGGAAGGCTGAAAGACACAAGAAGACGGCTGAAGGTTATGTAAAAATTAAATTAATATTCATTTTTGGCATTCTTGTACAATCCGTAATATTATTATTCATGAGAAAATAATGGTCAATCTTTAACTGGAAAACTTCACAATAAATAAATGCATTGTTTTAAAAAACAATCAAATATCATAAAATATTTAGTTTGATAATGACAACATCTCCGTTAAAACCTGCTAACACTTTTATATTGATTCTTAGACTTCAAATTTTAGAGGGAAAATTCCGCTAGTAGCAAAATGTAGTGAGCTTTTTCTCCAAGGCACATAAAAAGTTTGTAATTTAATAGACGATTTTGTTGAAAGGAGCTTTTCTGTCGTCTGTGATAATAAAACAATAAAATATTCGCTTCATACATTTTCCATAATTTATAGAAACAATTCAATGTTACAGCTCAATCAACTAATGAAAAATGAGTAAGTGTTTGAATCCAATATAAAATACTGTTGTTAGTTAAGTTTTTCATATTAAATTGTACTTACGTTCAGTCCATTGACGCATTGTTTTTCAGCCTGTGAAGGATCACCGTAGAGTTTCAGCTCTTGAAAGGCGCCCTGTACAAAAATCAAAACACAATAGAATCTCAAAACTCTTTGCGGTATGTCAATATTACGTCGGTCCATCTTCACGTTATTCACATTGCCACACCGATTATACGGAACGTAAAACGGGACGTTACCCGTTATCGTTTCCGTTTCATTTATTAACTGCAGTCCGTTTCATTTATTAACTGCCGTCCGCTTCATTTAATTATTAGATTGTGCTGTTTTTACGTTGAACCTGTCTTTCATTGTGTTTATTTTATTTTATTTTATTTTATCATTGATTTTCTGAAATATAATTTTGAATGATTTAATTTATTTACATTAGAAACGAGAGTGAAATAATTCAATAAATAATTACGCCGAGCAGATCCTCTTTGGTAGAAGCAGTAGATTCTCTCCTTTTCACATTTCCTTTTCCATCTTATTCTATCTATATTTTATTTATTTTTACATTTTTTTATTTTTATTTTTTTTTTTATTGCATTCATAGTTTTATTTAATATCTCAACAAGTATTTATATTCTTTCTTCTTTTCCATATACATTTTTCATTTTTATTTATTTGTTTATTTTTTTCTTGGTTGCCTGGAAAGAATCGCATAAAAAATATTGCTGCATTCTTCTTTCACATTTTAAATAATTTATTATCAACGAAAAGGAGGCATGAGAAAACACTATGCGGTTTGATCACGTGGAACAAGTTCTCGAAGGCGGCCGTGTGTTGAGTAAGAGAAATTGACGTGCGTGTATAAGAAATATTTTGATTGTAGGAGAAGCGAAAGAAGTATAATAACAACAATAACATACATAGACAACTCACACAGATCGAGCTAGCCCCAAACTAAGAAGAATTGTAGTATGGGTACTAACGCGACGATACACAGATATACATGTAACACCCAGACCCAGGACAATTTGAAAAAGGCCATTCTTCACTTTGCCCCGGCCGGGAATCGAACCTGGGACCTCATGACTCAAAGGCAAGAGCGTTACCTCCACGCCACACCGGTCGACATTGTATGTTAGTATGCTCCGTACTCTCCGCCTACCCCACTAGGGATACTGCGTGAAAGTTACGTGCAGGAAAGTTAAAAAATAATCAGACATGTGACAATCATTTTTACCATATAAAGTGATTAAGATTTTTCAATAAAAAAAATTCATTAAGATGATTAAAAAATATGATTGATTTTCGACTAAATCTTCGACTTTAATATTCAGTGTCCGCCTCTGTCTGAATCACTCGCAAACGAGTGGATGGTCTTGAGAAAGAAAAATAATAAAAACACCCACCTCTCACAACATTAATAAAAGTTCATTTTTGATTAAATTCTATAAAAATTACAAAGGTAACAAATTTTTAATTTAAGAAATAAAAAATCAAGGAAGAATTTTACCGTTACAGATATTTTTAATCATTAGCCAAAAGGTTGAAGTACCCTATAGAATTTGATGCTAATTATTTTGTCGGAATTTGATTATCATATTTTTATACAAGGTTATCTTTTAATACACCTTATTAAAAATTTCATAATTTTGCAAATATATCGAATTTGATAATTAAAAACCTGCTGATTGAAACGCCAACTAATTATTATAAACTTAATCGAGGCCTTTTTCCTTCGGATAAATGTAATCAAAATAGAATTTTATACTACTACTACTACTATACCATCACGGCATATCCCACAAGTGGGGTAGCCAGCAGATCAGCTACATGTAAGAAACATGCAAACTGTCCTCTTCGTGCCAATATAAAATCAAGACATACAGGATGGAAATAATCTTTTGAAATAATTCATATTATATTATTTTATTAAAAATGGTCATATATTTTTGTGTCCCGGTATAAAATCATCGCTAAGCAAATAGGCCGGTCAAACCAATTTGTAAGTTTTTGAGTGTCTTGAGAGACGTGGAAAAAATTCAAATCAATAATGAGGTCCAGCAATCCATCCTAAATTTCTCATTTTTAAATGGGATGTCATGAATGTAATTATGGAGCCAGTAGACATTCAGAATGGATGGCAAACCTCGTCACTGAGTTAAGATATAAAATTACTTTTTCCAACATCTGCCTTTAACAAGGCCCTCGAAAACATAAGAAAAGAGTGGAATAGCCAAGTGCTCAACCTTGCACTTGTTCTGTAAAAGACAGGATTACGTTAACATCATGTAAAAAAACCATAATAATTATTGAAAACATTATAAAAAATTACGAGTGATTTGCGGCCTACCAGTTGATATTTTTGTTTCATAGATTTTTTATTAAGTGTGTGGCTAGTTTTTCGGCTCGTTTTTAATGAATATTCAAAAAGTGGATATTTATCCCGTGGAGCACCCGGTAAAGAATTGGTCTCCCGCTCTTCTCCCTAAGTTTTCGAGTGTCCTGTAAAAGGCAGGTGTTCGAAAAAATTAAGACATTTTACATCTTAAATTCAGCAATGAGGTTTGCCACCCATCCTGAATGTCTTGATTTTATATTGGCACGAAGAGGACAGCTTGCATGTTTCTTACATGCAGCTGGTCTCCTGGCTACCCCACTTGTGGGATATGCCGTGATGGTATAGTAGTAGTAAGATACGCCACTGAAAACGACGTACCTAGTCTAGTTTCGAAAATAATAAGTGTTTTAAATTATTATATTTTATTTAGGATACCTTTTTTAAGTAGGTTAATGAAATAAAATATGTAAAACAAAGAATGAATATTCAATAATTAAATATAAAGACATACATCTCACACTTAAATAATTACAATGAATTATGTATGATTTATTATTAAAAATATTGTTTAATGGAAATTATGTACATAAAAGAAAGTCATTAAAACAATAAGGTGTGTTATTTCTTCAAAAGCAAAAAGGGCATTCAGCGAAGAGATACGCCTTCTGTTCTTTATTCAATGGCCATCCACTCGTTTACGAATGATCAGGTGCCGTGATGGTATTAAAAATATACATAACATAACAATTTTTTGTTAGCCATCGCCGCGAACAACACATCGCTTGGACGAAGATTGGCTGGAAGGCCACCTTAAACATGGAAGAATAGTTGGTCTTCAGCGTCGCAAGAGGAAACAAATTCCGAACAAACAGATCGGTGATCTACTACAAGAAGAAGAAGAATTTTATTGTGAAATCATCTGCTAAAAATAAGTTTTGATTATTTCAGTTTAAGGTGTGCTGTGTTTCTATTAATAGTGTTGTAATTATTTTCTTTTCATCTAAATAAAATTAATAATATTATTATTACTATGATTCATCAACCAACACAAAGGTGTACTCAAGCAGCTGCCCCCCCCCCTATAAATCTTGAAATTAGTATTAAAGTAAGTCTGGAAAATTGAGATCGAAATGAGTTGTTGGCTTACCCTAAAACTATTGAACAAAGACGGGGTGGTCGTGAAACATTTCATAGTCTCATGGGGGATGATAAAATTTTGTGTGATTTTAATAGAACTATATGGAAAATTTCGATATAATTAACCGAATAAATTGAAAAAATTATAAATTAGTATTTAGTTATCTTCCAAGTAACTTTATGAACTTCGCTCACTAGTTAGTGTTTGAAGACTCTCGACTCCATCATCAGGCGATTAGAAAGAAGTTTTTAAAACGCGATTAAAAAATTACTTTTATGTAATCGCTTGATAATTAGAGAATCTTCGAATACTAGTAAGCGAAGTTAATAAAGTCGCATGGAGGATAACTTAACACTGTTATTTTTCAATTAATCTTAACTTTTTCGTGATAACTGCGAATAGCTGTTGTTACAAAAAAAAAAAAATGAAATAATGCTCTCTCCCCCCTAGAAATAATTTTTGGTACACCCATGACCGTACACTCATCTTTGGCAAAATAATTAATTCATAAAATGTAATAAATAAATGAATAATTTTCATTGAGAATAATTAAATAATACATTTGAGTGGCTCGGAGCCAAAGGTGCCTATCCAACAAATTCAAAAATTCTGAGTTAGGCATATATTCTTTCATAAATAAGTGAATTTTATCATATTCAAAGACGCCTATAACCCTAAACACGAGTATGGGAATACTGGTATCTATTGAATATTTCGCAAAATAATTTGCTATCTAGATTTTGCGCCATAGGTGCCTATGTTGTTTTGTAGGCATCTATGGCTCACTTAGTATGGTCCGAAATGGCCGCGCAAGATGATGTTGATATGTTACTATCCGTTTTATTTGACGATTTCTCAGATGAAGATCCCGACTTTAGACTACCAATCGCTAATAGAGAGTCTTCAGGTATGTATTACTTGTGAACTATAATAATAAATTCATTTTAAAACGTATACGTAGGTCAAAAATGCAATTATGTGTTTAGGCACTTATGGCTCTAATGGAAAAAAATAAAAATATTTTAGATTTCGTATGTGAAGTAACATTAAAAAATTATATTTGACATCCCACATGTTTTTAATTTGACATTCCAAATATTTCCATCCCCAATGACTGAGTTGACATAATAAAAACGGCAAAAAAAGCCTCCACAGAAATTTTTTTTAGCACAAGCGACTTAAAAAAAAGATATTGTGTATAGAAAAAAGTCTACCACGGGCGATATAGTAGAATGGCTCAAAATAGTATCGATTAGTCTGTGAAAAAGTGAGCAGCGTAAATTTGATTACAAATATAATTATGAAGAAGACTCATATTTCCTTGAAGTCGATTTAAAAAAAAGTGTACGAGGACGTCCAAGTCAAACCCTTTTCAAAGAACTTTCCTTATTATATCCTCTTGGAAAAGCAATAAGTGCAGAGAAAAAGACAGATCTACTAAAACTATTGAACTATGTACCACCGGTTCATCATAATTTCTATAAAGAGTTACGGATAGACAATTCCAGCAGCGGAGAAAATAATGATGTTCTTGAGTAAACATTTTAGATATTTGGACCAGAGGTGCCTATGAGAAGCCTATAATCATATATTTTTTTTATTTTGTAAATTCTCTTTAGAGCCAAATGTGCCTACAATGTTTGATTTCATATTATTGTTTTAAACTCTTCGGAATATTTTTTGTTCTCACCTACACATAATTTTTCATAGTATTTTTAACCAGTCTAAATAAAATAAATTGCTCAAAGTTTTGACTTTTATTTTTAACATTAGTTCAAACTTAACCCTCATTATCTTAAAACCTTTTAAATGTTGGATAGGCACCATTGGCTCTGAGCCACTCATTTATTAGGTGCGTTCTTTGATCTTTTCTTTAATATGATGTTAATATTTGCAATATCACTGTAATACATCTGAAATTAAAATATTTTTAGATGGATAAAAGTATTCATTTTGTTCTGTTTGTTTAATTCAAGTTTATAAAATAAATAGCAGAATTTATAAAAATACAAATATTTATTAATCTTATCTTTTCCAATACGGTACGTCTCACTCTGTGTAATAAACATGCGAGTTTTCTCTCCATGCCAAGCGAAATTATGACATTCAGAATGGGTGGTATGTCATTGAAGATATTTTGGTTAACAATGATTTCTTATTTTGGTATTTCGAAAAACATTTTTCTCAAAGATAAAAAAACAGATTTAAGTTTTTCATTTTATTTTGATTTCAAAACAACTTGTTTACATCAAATTAGTCTTAAAAATCTGATTTAAATAAATAGTCATGTCGAAAAAAATACAATTGAAGTACTTCTACTACTATTCTATCACAGCATATTCCACAAGTGGGGTAGCTAAATTCAAAGCAGTGTGTTTGTTTCTATGTTTAAAAAATATATTCAGGATGAGTGGCAAACCTCATCGCTGAAGTGCATATGCCTACTATCATATACGTGAGATTTTACGAACACCTGCCTTTTACAGAACACTCTAAAACGTTGAGAAAAAATGGGAAACCTATTAGTTAAAGAACACTCCATTGGGTATATAAGTATTTAGTAAAAATAAATTTGTGAATATTTAGTGAGTACAGCGTACTAAATAATTATTTACTGACCTCCATTTTATGAAAATATACAAAAAATATATTTAAATTAATATTTCTAAATACTGATGGAAACATCAAAGGAGAAATTAACACTCTCCGTACCGAAATATTTATGATTTCCGTTTATAGGTATATAAAAATAATTTTAATTACGTAATGAATGCTACTCATATACAAACAGTAATGATGCATTAATAGTTGATTTCACATCACCATCATCATCATCAGGCCGCTTTCCTTTTAGGGTAAGCAAGAAGAATCGAGTGCTACTCCTACCTCCTAAACTTTGACGAACGTTTAAATTTGTCAGAAATTTTATATTTTTCTTGGTAAGACTTTTGAGTTGGTCATAAGTGTTCATGGTATTTGAAGCATTCTTGGATAAATAATACTCATCTCAAATGCTCCTAAACGGATCATAAGTGCCCAAGTTTCAGAGGAATGCAAAATATGTATTTTAATGCATTTCTCTATACAATAATTGAATGTATTGTGATGAATGTCCAGTTAAAAATTAAACAATATAAATAAAATATCTATGCTAGGTATATTTTTTATCCTGTAAACGAAGGGTGAACGAAAAAATAATATATCTTAAATCAAACAATGAGGTTTTACCACCTATCCGGAATGTCTTAAATTTTTGTTGTTATGGAGAGGACAGCTTGCATTTCCATTACATTCAGCCGATCTACCCAATATGTGGGATGTGCCGTGATGTTATAGATATCTATATATGTTTTTTTTTTCAATATGAAGCATATACCAATTCGACTAAAATATATTTTCAAGAGCATACATTAATTTATGTATTCTTTCTTATATTTTACGAAAGATTCAGGACAACATGAGCCACATAGCAGTAACTAAAATAGGGATTCAAAACGACTACGTCATTTATGTAGATGCAAATAAATCAATGATCAAAATACCTCGAAATTGTTATTCATACATTGACCAATAAAATTATAATTATTGCTTTGTAGACTTCATTATGGTGTTTATTAGCACATGGGTGCCGCGCACAATAAACAGTGTTTAAACAACTTCCACAGTTGATCAATATGAGGTTTGCGTTCAATAGTTTGTCAATAAATGGTTTACAATCATAAGCTATTATAATTTTCATTTTGGTTTAATACATACCTTCAAAATTCTGAAAATTAATTTTAATATTAATAATCTTTTAATCCGAATCTTTGAGTAAAAACATTCGTACCAAAAAACCGCTTGCTTTTGTTAATCAACGAGATGCACTCATTCTCCGTATATTGAAATTCAAATGAATATCTACATAAAATTATTCATACCTATGTGAGATCAAGATATGTCTAATTAAATTGCGAGATGCGAATAACTTGCATTATAAAGAGAATGAGAGAGAGAGAGAGAGAGGGAGTATAAGGTGTCTCGACTCTTACGAATCGGCTAAGGCTGGATGCTTTCCAATTTCAACCTTTTTAGAACGGGTAAATGCTCTATAGCAATTTCAGCCGGCGAAGTGCAACCGTTTTTCGTTGAAATAGTACACCATCTAATAAAAAAGAATAAGAAATCTATACTTTTTCGGACAGTCCAAAAAAGTGAAAAAAATTGGCAAAATAGAATTATGTACACCCTCAAAATAGACAAAAATGAAAAAAGAAAAAAGTGGGATATGCTTAGATGGTGTAGTAGTGGTTATATTAAGCTATGCATTTTATTGGATTTTTTTGTCAACCATAGTAAGATTTTAGTATGTGAAATTACTAAAACAAATTAACACATTCAAAATGTCAAATAAACTTGATGATATTTATGACACGAAATCCGAGGTAGTCGGGTTATTAAATCTATAATATTTAAAATGTCTGAATATTGATTATAATATTATGTATGATTCATCCTAATTATTTATTTAAATTAGACAAATCAATTCACAAATGACGCTGATGATGATGATGTTTTGAGAGAAATTTTTGTTATAAGATGTCACTCTCGACAAAATGGCGGATGTCACAATATTATAACATGTTATTTTAAAATGGCGCACGTAAAGTCAAATGATCATTATGTCATTATGATCAAGACAATGGTAATAAGAAACAATATTTTAATTTTATATATTCATCCATTTGCAATTTACATTGAATGGATAACGTATGTATATAAATGTAGTTGTATATCAACCGACGGTATTTGGTGGAAGTACATTTTTCATTATTAAAAATAAAATACTTTTATTTAGTACCTCCACGGTAAGTTTAGTCGGTTAGAGTTAGTAAGTTAGGTTTGGTCAGTTTTCAAGAGCTTCCACTCTCATCATTATGCTTACGTACCTACCTGATGTAACTTAACGTTAGCCTGATGATGAGAGCGAAAGCTCTTGAAAGCCGGTTCACGATTTATAGTCAATGTGGAATTACTTAATAGAACTGTTTTATTTTTAACGTGAACTCGTGAACATGGGGTCCGTGGTTCGATCCCAGGTACCGGCAAACTCCCCTTTCACGACACAAGCTTTTAGCTTACTGTGAAAGGTGGAGGTATAAGGTTGTATTTGGGTTTATAACAAAGCACAGACATGCTAGCTGTTCTTTTTGAGCCAACAAAGAATTAGACTTTAAAGATGAGTGGCACAACACAAAATTTAATGCATTAAATAATGTCTTATACGTGATAATATATTTGAGAATCTGCCTTCACAGGACACTCGAAAACTAGATAAAAAGAGTGGAAGTCTTCTTCTTTGCCGCGAGTTCCTCGGAGAGTTTTGTTACTTAATATTGCTGTGACAGCTATGTTTCGTTTTTAAAAAGTGTTAATTCTGTTTAAGCTCATTAAAATAAATTTATTATAATATAAATTTTATTCAATTAAATATGCAAATGTTCTAAAATTTGCAAATTCATATACATACATCTACCAGTGGCGTATCTAAAGTTTTCGTACTGGGTAGGCCCACTTTCAATATATAGTTATTGAATAGTTGTAAAGTGAAAACAATGAATTAATTCAATCTAAAAAATTGTATCGTAAATTAATGATTCTATATTACTACATACTGGTCATCATTCTTGAATTGAATGCTATCAACAACGCTTTGGTTTGGAATATCGTGATAAGCCAGACAAATTTCTCTACGCAACTTCGCATGTAAGAATGTAATTCTTTAGAAAGTAATGAATGCTCAAGTCGAATAGTGTAGCGAGAGAGCTCTGGTTAATAAAACTAATCTACCTATTTCAAGGACTTGAGTAAGACAATAAATAATAAGCCTCATAAGAAACAATGCGTGTAGTAAAAAAATGTAGTTTAGTTCTGTTGCTTGTATTGACGTTAATTTTATGCTTCTGACGATATCCCATCGAATTTAATTTTTGGACTATTAAACTTAATAATTATATGTATTTATTAAATTAATATTAAATTCAAAATAAATTGATTGCTGTTTTCATATCATAACATCATTTTTTAATTACTTCAAGCTTGAAAACTTTACGTAGCATAACATAACATGCATAGACACATTACAAAGATTATCTCCGAGGTACAACTTGATTTTTCGGCGTGTATGGAAGACACGCCACTGATGTTTCAATATTTAAAAACATTTTTACTGTTACTAAGCTCTTAACTTGGATAATATATTTTTATTAAAGGTAATATGGTAATTATGTGTTAAAATCAAAGAAGACTTGACAAATTCACAGTAGCGAAGACTAGTTTTGAAAAGTAAGAGATAATAAATTAAATAATTCGTGGCTAAATTATTATTATGTCTAAGATCTTTTCTTAGGTACTTTAATGCCGATAATATAAATACTGCTTTATCATAAGTATTGAGAAAGTTGATGGCAGAGTTCCAAACCTTCAATTGAGAGATTCTTGGTTCGATTTAATCGGTTTTCTTTACCACCATGTCACAAGCATATTGGTGATCGACTGCGAGGATGTCTATAAAATATTTCTTTTTGAAATGGGTAAATAAAAAATATCAAATTAAATTATTAAAGTGTCAAATAATTTTTTTAAATACGTGTTCTTATTTTGAGACTAAAAAAATTTGAATGCTAATAAAGTTGATGCTTTTATTAAATTTCATGGCAAAACACATGCAATGGGGTGAATTGTGAAAAATTCGGGTGAATCATGCATGTAGGTACTTGATTCTTTAAAATTTTGATACAACTACGTACTTATCAATTAATTATTTAAACATACATACCATCACGCCGCTTCCCTCGCGGGGTAGGCAGAAAGGATCGAGCGCCACTTCCTTCTATCCTTGCATACATCTTTCGCTTCCGTCACTGTCATACAATTCCTCATGCATGCTCTCCTGTTCAATGTGCTCAACACGTGACCGTCCTGTAGGATTTGATTTAAATGATCTTGCCATTTAATCCTCGGACGTCCGCGTCTCCGAGCACCATTCCTCTCAGCCAAATATATCTTCTTAGTCATTCTATCCTCATTCATTCTTTCCACGTGCCCAAACCATCTTAACTTATTTACATTCATCCTTGTTATTACACCAACTTTCATTCCACATTCCTTTCGTATATCACTGTTACGCACACGATCTCTCAGACTCTTGCCACACATCCTTCTCAACGATCTCATTTCCACTGCATTTATGCCACTTTCATCCTTTTTTAACCATGTCCACGTCTCACTTGCATACATAAGTGTTGGCACTAAGATAGCAGAGTGCACCAACCTTTTAGCTGTGGTGGATATGTTTCTATTTGCAATTATTGGTCGGATTGCACCATTTACCTTATTGCCAGCAACTTTTCTCCTTTCAATATCGCTTTCACACTTCCCATCTCTCGTGAACAAACTACGTAAGTACACACATTCGTCAACTTGCTCTAACACTTCGTTGTCAATCATTACCTGGCATACTGTTCTCTCACTTCCTCTTTCAAACACCATGATTTTTGTCTTTTTTGCATTCATTCTCAATCCATTAATCGCACAATTTTCATACACACACGTCATCATTCGCTGTAGATCACTTTCACTTTCAGCCATCAATACCAAGTCATCGGCAAACATTAACGCTCTTACATTCATCCCATTCATATCAACACCTACATTCAGTTCTTTCAATGGACGAATATAATGATCAATGTATAGGTTAAAAAGCCATGGCGACATCACGCACCCTTGTTTTACTCCTTTTGTCAATGTGAACCATTCCGACAGGTTATTGTTCACTCTAACACACGCAGAACTTCCTGTATATAGGGACGCAATGGCGCGAATTAGCCGACTACCCACCCCACACATTGATAGTACTTGCCACATTTTCTCACGATCTACTCTATCATAAGCCTTTTCTAGATCAACAAACGCGCAGAAAAGCTTCTGGTGTTTCTCCAGGAGCTTCTCTGTCACCATTCGCAAGGAGAAGATCTGGTCCACACACCCTCTACCACTCTGAAAGGCACCTTGCACATCCCATACATTCGTCTCAGTCACTTTTCGAACTCTTTCAATCAATTATTTAAATATTATAGGTAAAAAAAAAATCACGATTTCAATAATGCACAACAATATCATTGAAAAAATTTGAGACGACCGTTTTCGAAACGATTTCGCCTTTGAGACACGAGTTCCCCGGTTCGATTCAGGTGATATGAAAAATGACTTATTTCAAATTGTCCTGGATCTGAGTGAAACGTAGATACATCTATGTTTGGTGCATTGTATTTGTATCGTCACATTAGTACCCATAATTCAAGAATATTACAATACAATATTAGATAACACAAGAATCCTATATTAGTCAATACAAGAATCTTATATTATAATATCTCTAAAGATAAAATTAAATGAAATGCAGCAATTTCATATCGATAAATAATGCAATGGAATCGTTGATCTAAAAATGTAAATTTCAATACTAGGTACTCTCCTTTCATGAAAATATTGGATTCTTTGAAAGCAACTAACAGCAAACAATTTCTCAGACCGAAAGCTTTCCATTAATCAATGATGAGCTTTCGCAATATTGTATTATGAACAAAGATCTAATAGACTGGTAAAGCAGGACAAATTAACTTAACAAATATGGTCCAAAATATTAATATTATTTTATTCTGTTTTACTCCATAAAATTAAGATTTTAATGGTCTCTTTACTTCTCATACTCAAGTATGGCACGTCTTATACACCTGTTAAAGTAATAAAGTGACGTTTAAAAAAAACGTGAATGTCCTTCAAGTCTGCAACACAAAAAATATACTGATTATATATTTAATAATTTGTTTACAATTATCTTTCACTGTACATTTGTAACAAACTCAATAAAATATCTATTTCAAATCAATTCATAAAAAAATATCAGTTAAAGGTACAGAGGGCAAGTTTATCGCTATAATGCGATGTCTTCCAACTAACCCGGTAAATATGCACCTTTGTGAACAGAATATAAACAAACTATGGTGATTGTTGTAAAAATGTGCCCTTCTTATAAATATGGACCATCAACAATTACATTCTGAATTAATACTAACATACTTCTATAAATGCATCTACAAAGTTAGACTCGAGAGAGATATGAACGAATCTTTTATAACTGGTTAATTTGAAATAATATTGGTCGCAGCATTTTATTGGTCGCATAACCAATTTTCCTTTTGAATTTTCTTTGCTTATTAAATAAAGGTCATTGATCATGGTATGTAAATTTATTTACTTATCGTCTATTCTTAGCTATGATTGTATAGCTGTTATCGTTTACAGCTCAATAAGCTAGCCACAACATCAACAATGTCTTATGAATAATGCATTAATAATATGAATAATATTATGCTTCGATGGTAAATATATTGTCTCGTTATATAGAATTGATTAAGTATGATACAAGACTTGATGCATTATCATAGTCATGTCACATGTCATAAATGATACTGTGAACCAGAGCTCTCAGCAAATATCTGTAGTCTTTGTAATACAAAAGAGACGATGGTCCTGGATTGGTCATGTTTTGAGATTATCCAATAATCGTCGTTCAAAAAGAACACTGTTCTTTCATACACACGAATTAGGACGGCTCTGACGTATCTCTTCCTCAGAAAACCATTGCTGTGACAATGAAATCAGAGAGCTAGAAATGTCATGGGAAGAGGTGTTATCAGAAACGGTCTGAATGGAGAAGGCTGGCTTTTGTCCTGAGCTCCTGAAAGAAGCTTTTAAAGGGAAGAAAGAGACAGAGAGATCATAAGTAATGTCTTAATGACAATATTTTTATATTAACTTATGAATACAAAATCAAATGTTTAGAATTAGCACACAAAATTAGGTTCTCTGTTTGCTGTTAGGTTTTTTGGTGTTCTTAAATTTTGTGGATTTGGGTTAGTTGGAAGACATCGCATTTTAGCGATAAACTCGCCCTCCGTACATTGAATTGTATAAATGATATTTTCTATGTTAATTTGTATTATTGTAAACAATGTACAGTGAAGAATAAAATAAATAAATAAATAAATTTAATTTAATATTGTTTTGTTAAAATTTGTCACTGTTATACTTGGAAATTTTATGTATAATATGCATTTCGACTTGTAATAGGCTTATGCCGTGAATTTTTGTGAAAAAAATAAATAAATAAATAGAATAATTGAAATCACTGAAAAAGTGATGACTTAAGCCAGCCTAGAGCCAATTCGTATGCGTTGGAACGCCTTTCTCAATTCTTGCGATTAGATTATGCACAATATTACATTTTGTAAACATGGTTCTCCAATCGAGATGTCTGAATATAATGTGAATGAAAAAAATAACAATTTATTAACATTTTCTCATACTTAAAAACAATAATTAAAAATGCAAGGCGAAGGAAGAGGATATCAAAATGGCGATATCCCGCAGAGATACCGTTAAATGTGGCGAGCGGCTAATTCCATAATAAATTATTAATAATATTTGATCGATTCCACTTTAAAATTTGCGGTCCAACCTGTTGTGCGTTTGGGAATAATTCACATAATTAATATTTCATAATTAAGTATTAAAACTGATGCCGCCACCACGGAATATGGAAACTGTAAATATTTGGAATGTCAGAGGTAATTTAATTTTTTTTCAATTTTATTTATTTTAATATTAAGAATTAATATTTATCTGTAAAATCATGACACCTTTCACCGGTGGATTTATTCATAGACCAACTGAAGATCGGTTCCAGTAATCTGTCAGTAAAAATCATAAATGTTATCCATTGATTTTAACTGATAGTAATGGATAAAGAAAGAATATTGTACTCATTAAAGGTCATTTACTCGTTTGAGAGTGATCGGAGGCAAAAGGCAATTTTTTAGAACCGACTGTTTTGCTGAAATCAATTGCGATCTTTCTACAATCAAGTAACAGAATTGAATTGTACACTGAGAAAAATACTAACGAAATTTCACAACGAATCATTGGTACGTACTATCAGATTAGGACCAGAGATCGTACAAACGATTCATTAGTACGAATCTATAATATAAACTCTTCGCAAACAAGTTGTTGGTAAATTTACCAATGATTTGTTTGCGAAGAGTTAATATTATAGATTTATACCAATGAATCGTTTGTACGATCTCTGGTCCTAATCTGATAGTACCGTACCAATGATTCGTTTTGAGTATATTTCTCAGTGTAGAATACTCCTTTTAACAAAAACATAAAAAAAAAAATAAACGTAGTTATGTAGTTAGATTGTGTGTATTGATTGAGCAAATAAAAAAAAGTATTAATACGAATATCGAATGAATAATTTGTATAAATTTTGATTTGGACAATAACTATATTGCTTTTAATAAAGTTATTGTGTTTTTTATTTTAATTTTTGAGCTGTATCTGAAGCAGGGATGTTGCGGATGTCGATTTTCACACATCCGCGGATGTGAATGCGGATGCGGATTTTTGAAGACTCACATCCGCGGATGCGGATGTTTAAGATGTTATAGAAAAAAAGCAGGAACTATCTTAATTGGTAGGCCCCACTGTCAAATATGTGACGAAATTGCTGCTACAATAATATTATGGATTTTTATGCGAAATATTTTTTTTCTTTTTTGTTATTTGCAAAAATAAAATAAATCCGGCAAAAATAAAAACGTGTCGGATCTTGTCACCAATTTTTTCGTTCCCATCGGTTAATGTCAAGTGCCATTCACCGGCCCCGCCCCATTTCTTTCTTGTCGCAAATTGTCTTACATCCGCATCCGCATGAACATCCGCATCGATTATTGCGGATGCGGATGCGGATGCAGATGTCCAAATACATGCGGAAGCTTCGCATTTGCGGATGCGGATATTCGCAACATCCCTGATCTGAAGTGTTCTAGTCAAAAATAAATAAATACTATTTTACATTATACGTCAGTAAGGGCTTGTTATTGATATGCACAAATAAATAAATAAATTTATAAATTCAATGTAGGTATAAACGTATGAACATTATGTGAAAGTATACATATTTATTATAAATAAGATTTTTCGTACGTAACAATTATTAATTATTACTTAGCAGGTACACGAGGGTAAAATATTGTTGAAATTATTATAATATGTAACCTCATTTAATAATTTAGTTTCAAATAATTTATTTGAATAATAATAATAATATTAATGATAACACAAACAGTTGTTGAGGTTTTGGGATTGTTAATAATAATATAAATAATAAATTCCATTACGTATTATGTATGAAAATCACGTGTAAAATTATTTCTGTATTTATCAATCAAAACCATCATAGCATATCCCACAAGGGGGGTAGCCAGCGAAATATATTTATGAAATAAAATACACAATAACATAATCGTCCTCTCTGTACCAAGAAATGTTTAAAACATTCAGAATTGGTGGCATACCTCACCACTGCTGAATTTATTTATTTATTTATTTATTTATTCCACATCAACAGCACACTACAGACAATATATATGCATAAAAACAAACAATGCAAACAAAAAAATGGTATCAATATATCGCCCTATTTATAAGTGCACACAAATTAAAAATTCATATTAAGTTTGAAGCCCATAAGGTTGTCAGATTTAAATAAAAGAATAGCAAAATGATAAAAAAAAGCTACCACATTAGACAATAATATAAAAAAAAAACAATATAAAGAAGAATAACAGTTATCTGTTCTTACAATAGTAATAGTTAGTTAGTAAATTTTTATAAACAATCCAGATTAACTGTCATTAAATAAAGTAACCTTAACCTACCTACCACAGAAAAAAAAAACATGAATTAGTGTCAAAAATATAAGGGGAAAAAAAAAAAAAAACATTGAGATGCAGAGAGACCCAAAAAGACAACCAATATAATTACTATGATAATAACAAATCGCTGCACAGCACCTGTAAAATTGACTTCCTAAAACCGCGCGAGCCACCGGCGAACATGTCAATGAATTGAAGATGTTTCATTTTTCTTCAAAAGGCGTGTATTTCACGAAAACCTGCCTTTTACAGGACACTCAAAAACTTACTGAAAAGAGTGGAAGACCAATACTTTGATGAAGAATTCACGGGTTTCTTTGGGAATTATTTATTTTTTTGTTGTTGTCATTTTAAATAATACGCATTATGATAGGTGAATGCCTTTGACTATAAACAAATAAAAAAATATACTTTTATCATTATACTTAATTATGTTAGAAACATTTTCTACCGGTACCTAATTGTCATATTATTGTTTATTTATTTTTACGTAGCTATTAACTTTTAAATAGGTTAAAGTGAGTAAGGATAAATCAACTTGGCGCTCCATTTTCTTTATCTACCCTTCAAGGGATAAGACGTGAAGTTATAGTACCTACACAAAAATATTAAAGTTTGAAAGAATTTTAGTATATAACTTGTTTTCAAATTAATTTAATGATTGCGTGAAAACTACGACAGGACACACTTTATTTTTTCATCATTGATAATTTAATTTTTATTATAATTTTTAAATATTCAAGCACAAAAATACACTTCACCGCATTGATTTTGATATTACAAAATAAAAACTAAACCACTTGACACCTAATATTCTTTACGTAAATTAAATAATACCAATATATTTTTTACACAATTTTAAATATTTCAATTGATGGCGTAATCACACATAAAAAAATATGCTCACAATAAGAAACACAACAAAACAGTCGCGACAAGATCTTGATAGATTTTCTTAAACAAGTGCACGCGCAAGAATTTGCAATGAGAGTAAAAAAAAATAAACAATCAAAAAAATCTGAGTACAGACTGTCTCGTATGGTTCGGATCAAAATGAAAATAATAATAATGATAAACATGCGCGACGAGAGATGCGCATTGTCAGACCGGTATACGGTCGAGCGGATACTGATCGATGATCCAGCTAAACCAAAGAAATCATCATTTTGTATAATATTATACATTGGTATACTATATTGGATTGAGCGGTGAACATTCTACCTATCGAGATAGTACATAATTATTATTATTATCCACTACTTAAGTATATAAATAAGGAAATTTATTTTAGTTCGATAACCGACAACGAGTTCCTACCTACTTGTCTATTAAAGCACTTGTTCCTAATGCGTATGCGCATGTAAGGTGTTCTTAAATAAGCACTTTTGTACCATTCTCATGTTTGTAATCATTGAAAAAATAATAATAATTTTATGTTAATAATATTATAGGTATATTATTTATTTATGTTATTATTTAATTCAATAATTTTGTATATTACGTATACATAAGTATTTTTATTGAATTTTTGTGATCACTCGAAACTTAGATAATATTTTAATGTAAAAAAGACAAACTTATATATATTTTAATGTACCTAAATAATTGTAAAAAAAGAATAAATCAAAATAAATATTTGATAATAATTGTAGTTTCACAAAGAATTTGTCTTAAAAATGTCGTCATAACAACAAATAAAATTTATTGTAAATAAACTGTTCTTTAAACTGCATAAATTTATACCCGTAAAGTGCATTTATTATACAGAGGTGTCTTCGTATTTACGCATGAATGCCGAATAAATACAGAAAAAAAACATGTAGGTAGGTAGATATTTGATTAGCTGACAACATCTGATGACTATCTGCGACAGACTTATAAAACATTAAGATAAACTAACAATAACAAGGTTAATTAAAAAAAAAAAAATACCTACACAATTGGGGTATACGCCCTTAACTGTAATCTATGCACGATTGCAAATAGAATAGTTTAATGTCTGTTAAATCAAATTCGTTTATGAGTCAAGAAGCACTCGCTGACTTCCTCACTTATAATGATGGTTCAAACAGATGTCTGGATTTATTTCTATTTAATGATTTTAAATAGGATTATTGCGGATATTATTCAAACATCTCTTCATTTAGTCATCCATTCGTATCAAATGTGGGGTGGTAGTCAGTGGGTAAATTGCATGTAAAAAAACATGCAAGTTTTCTCTCCGTGCCAATAAAAATTAAGACTAATTTTCAAGAATCCTGTACAAGGCAGGTGTTCGTTTAACCTCACGTGTATAAAAATTAACATCTTTTATTCAGCGATGAGACATGCCACTCATCTTAAATGTCTTATTGTTTTACTGGTTTGGAAAAGAAAATCTGCACATTAATTATTTGTAGGTAGCCCGCTGGCGTAGATAAAAGGAGTAGAGGAAGACCTCCTACACGTTGGTCAGACGACATTAGAAGAATCGCTGATAACTAGTTGCAGAAAGCTCAGATAGAGATGCCTGGAGCAGTGATATGTTATGCCTAGATTTGCAATATGAATCTCAAACATGTACCATCAATAAAATCTCCTTGCGGTCCTTGGTGCCGCAATTTTTAGTTTGAAAAAAAGCGACACACATATAAATTGTTTGTAGATAACAAGAGATAGACAATATGAGAATGGGGATTATTACAGACGACAAAGGCCGGTAGATAGAGATGAATATATACAAAAGAAAAGAGATGAATATATATTACTCAGGTATTGTACTTCAACGGGTGGGTACACATTTTTAGAGAATATTTGTATGACATTGCGAATCTAGTTGTAACATATCACTGGCCTGGAGACATATGGGGGAGGCTTATGTTCAACAGTGGACAGGAAAAGCTGCATATGTAAGTCTGCTGGTTACTCTACTTCGGAGATATGCCGTGTTGGAATAGTATAGTAGTAGTAGCCTTTAGCTCAGAATATGCCTCAAGTGTTGATCTTTGTAAAGAGTATATTTTAATTTTCTTCTGTCGTTTCTTATTGTAATAAAAAATTGTGGGTGTGATGTTATTAATTCAAAAAGAATATAAATATCTAGTTTATATTATTTTTTATTGAATTCATTATGACAAAAACATATGGCAAACGACATTCACAAAAATGTCTTAATTATATTTCGTTCGATTCGAATACATTGGTCGCCAATAAAATTTGTTAGGTAGGTACCAATAAAACTTTTGGTAGATGGATATTCGATATTACAATAGTGATGTGAAACGGTATTGCAAAATAATAAGAATATCACTATCAAAATAATATCGATGCACAGTAGGTACGTACCTAGATCTAGTCGTAGTGATGTCGGTTTTTGCGACAATACGCGACGTAATAACGATACAAAACTGTCACATAAATCTCGATAAATGCGCCAATATTATAATAGTACTGCGGATCTCTGCAAAATCGACAAAATATTGAACAAATAAAGATAGGATATATTTGGCTGAAATTTTATTGCGTCAAAACGTCGCAAAGCTGGATTTAGTAAACGAGAAACAAGTTTTCGTTCGTAATTTTTAGATAAATTTTAAAATTGATTCTGGGCCCCCGACCCAACTAGGACAAGGGGAAGAAGATGTATGTATGTATTTAGGTTTCGACTTGTGATATCTTTTTTTAACATTTGGGTTTAGTTTGAAAACGACATCAAATGACAAGTTACTATAATAATTATATCATATTTTTATTTGTAGTTTAACAAAATAAATAGGTACCGATAAGTACTCGTGAGTTTTCGAGTGTTCTGTAAAAAGGCCAATGTTTTTGAAGTTCATTGAAAAATCATTTGGCGACTATCCTAAATGTCTTGATATTTTTATTGGTACGAAGATGAATACTTGTAAGTACGTTTGAACAGATGAGCAATGTCGTATATAGAAATAAAGGAATTTTAAGGCACTTTTGAGGACGGAACAGTCTGTAACAAAGAACCAAGGATAAAATTAATCGGAGATTTAGAGGATCGTTGTATGAAATGACCTAATAATAATCTAATATACGATATCTTGAAGATGATCCATCATTTAGCACCTTAAAATTTTGGTAAAGCTGTTGATCTATAGGAAATAACAAAAACTAAGCAATTATGTTAGCATTTAAAAAAGCAATTTTTGTTCGAATAGAGTTATTTGTAATCCCCGCTACTGATTTTATTTAAAATGTATAATATTACGAATTTGGTTTAAAATGGCCGAATGTCATCGAAGTAGTTATGGACAAGCATTTTAAAAGAAATTAAATCACTCAAATCGAATAAATGTAGGAAAATATTTGAATGTATTTACGTTTAAAATCAGTTGAATGTATCCCAGTGTTATTTTACAACGACGCGTCATTTTGAATTGTTTGAATTTGAATCAAATGTACGTAATGTTTTTATCGAATCACGTTATATGTATCCTATTAATATTAAATTTTAGGGCCAATATTATAATACCAAACTAAATTTGAATACACTAAAATTTTGCTACATCACCAATAATTATATTTCTATCAATAGTTTTTCCTATCTACAGTTATGTCATAATCGAATGTTTCGAATAATATTTGCATTGAGTACCCAATATAATCATTTCTATAATATGAATAATTTAATTGCCTTCTAAATATTATTAACCTTCTGCAGCTGAGGTGGTAGTCTACCAGACACCACATATCACAAAATTGTCCTTAACATGTATATATTTATAGATTCGATCCCGGCACGCTTAGTAGGGTAACGTATACAGTAACTGGCCTGTGACAGTAACTGGCCACCTATCCCGTATTTTAAAAAAAATAAGGTATTGTACAATGGTATGTGTTTAAATATTTGTTTATGTGGTACCACTGTTTGTTTGTTATATGTAAAAGTCAATTTCAAGTCGTTTTACTGCCATTTCTCGTATCGTTTGGCGAATGTTTGCATGCCGTTCTACTGTAGCAAGTTTTTTGGTGATTAGCTTAAGAAATTGATAAGGATTGTGCCTCATTTTGAAGGTTGGTATCTCAATTGTTTTATTATGGATTTGTGATAACAGGCAAATTATATTGTTGTAAAAACCTCCTTAAATATTGTAATGTACATTACGATCAAAGTTTAATGTTGATAATTAAGAAAAGTGGGGTGGCTAGTTACTGTACACGAAAATATTAAATTACACAATAACTGGCCATGGGGGCCAGTTGCTATGCTTTTCTGTTTTAATGAAAAATGATGTAAATTATTCTTTATATAACAAGAGCTTAAGGTACTGTGTCGTTTGACAAATTTTGGACAAATTTCGTTCATGCTATACAGAAACTGGCCCAGGTGGCCAGTAACTGATTTTTGAGTGGCCAGTTATTGGTTCTGTTTTTCTCTTCAGGATCGAAATGACTAGAAAACGCCAGTAATCTGAAGATGCTATGAGAAATGCATTTAAAATGGAAAGTCCATTAGAGAGACAGCCAAAAAATATGGCTTACACAGGAGCAGCATCCAATTTAAACTTAAAAATCCCAATACAAAATTTTAATCTGGCTCAGACCCAACTTAAATAAATGAAGAGGAGGCAAATTTGGAAAACCGGGTTCTGATTTTAGCGAAATGCGGGTTTCCCAGAAAGAAAGCGGACATTTAAGTTTGCGTGGAACAATTCCTTAAGAAGAATCCAAGAAAAACCTCTTTTATTGACAATAACCCTGGAAATGGATGGTATAGGGCTTTTTTTAGAGTCATTCTACCATCATTGAACGCACGGTTAAAGGAGTAACACATGCCAGTGGTTGCGTTAGTGAAGTCAATATCGGATCATGGTTTACAGAAATTAAAAATACATCAAAAATCATGCACTGCAAGAAATTATTGATGAGCCCAGTAGAATTTTCATCGGTGAAGAAACAAATTTTCAGAATGGTCCGAAGAGCGGGAAGGTGTTGGCAATGAAAGAAATAAAGAATGTTTTTGACATCAGACAATCAACTAAAGAGAATATTACTGTGATGTTTTCGTTTTAAGTACAAGGAAATGTGTGTATACCTTTGGTAATATTTTCTACCCAAAGAAAACCAGATAAGATTGCAAATACCGTACCAGATACATGGGAGATCGGAAGCAGTGATAATGGTTGGGTGACGGCCCAAGTTTTTTACAAATACATATATACCTAATAAGTTACAATCCATTGGATTGGTCTGCAACGAGTTTGGATTTTCTTCTCCATTCCTCCCTATTCTCAGCCAGTCTTTTCAGCTCTACGTATGAGCCACATTTCATGTCCCTCTTCAGTTGGTCAATATACGCATCTCTTGGACGGCCTCTGCCATTTTTGCCCTTGGTCTTACCCTCCGCGATAGTGATAAGCAGTCCTGGGTGCCTGATGATGCGGCCAATACAGTTAGCTCGTTGTTGGCTGATTCTCTTAAGAACTTGCCTTTTTTCGCCAGCCCTGGTTAACACTTTTTCGTTTTCGACGTGTTCCAACCAATGGATTTTCAGCATGCGTCTGTAGCACCACATCTCAAAGGCCGCCAACCGTCCGCTTTCACTCTTACTGATGGTCCATGTCTCACAACCATAAAGCAGAAAGCTACATAGCAAATGTTTTTAAAAAAAATCTTATCAATTAAGGAATAATATTTCCGATCGTTTACTTCGTCGATGGCCATAAAACCCATTTAACCCTAGAAGTCAGTGAGCTATGTTCACAGTTAGCGATACATCTTGTTGCATTTTACCCTAACGCAACGAAAATACTACGACCAGCAGATGTAGCTGCATTTCGCCCAATTAAAACGAGATGGAAAAAAGCTGTAAGAGAATGGTACTCCAACAACAATTACAGTTTGAATCTAAATAAATCGCATGTTGGTCCCATTCTCAAAAAAGTTCTGGAAGCCACAGTTAAAGAAGAAACTCTCAGAAATGGATTCAAAGCAGCCGGGTTATACCCATTCAACCCAGATAATATTGACTTTTCCAAATGCCTGAATACCAATAATTGTCAAGGTGATGCTTCAACACCAGTGTCTTAATGTATTCAACAAATGACTTTCTATGGCTTCAGCCATATTGAATTGAGCCAGACAATGATGAATTATTTAATAATGTTCAAAAATCTTTAAAAACATATGAGTATTTGATATTCCTTTGTTTTTCTTTTATATTTACAATTGATTTGTAGCTTTTTGTTAGTTTTTGAATTTGAAATATATAAATGGCCAGTTACTGTACATGTTCTGGCCAGTTACTAAATTTTAGGGCCAGTTACTGTACTTTTTTGCATGTTTTCGTTCAATGTCTAATAATTTTTTTTTCATTAAGACAAACAATTTCAATTCTACCCTAACTAGTTATTGAAAGATCAACCTTGTTTAATTTAATAAATTAATAACTCTAGTGCAAATTATTTCGAAAATATAAGCCAATATTTCTGCGTGATCCCTTAAAGGGCCAGTTACTATATACGTCACCCTACCTTAGTATTTCGTCAACGTGGAGGGATCAGTTAGTAATGAGCGGTTGAGATGAGTGTAGGTTCTGTGCTACAGCAAGGTGTCTACTAGTCTACCACGTCAGTGTTAAGGTATGTGTCTGTGAATCTACCACGTCAGTAAAATTGAAAAAAAACCATAGTGTCTCCCAGGCTACAGGTCAGTAAGACCGTTTTTAGAAGTTGTTATTTCATAGTAAAATTATATTATTTGTATGTTGCGTATGGTTGTAGGTATAATGCATCGGTGTATAGGTGCATACATGACGTTGGCCGGGTTTGAATTGCAGGTGCATACCTATATACACGATTTGATGATGATGCCCTGTGTTTCGCCTTTATTTCTCCCTTCTGTATAATATAATTATAATCTTTATTCAACAATAAAATACTTACAAAAATATTTGTCAATGGTAATAAGTGCTACTTAATGGGTGTTGGTCAGCTTCATCCATTTCGATTGTGGATGAAATTGATAAAAAATGGCAGGACATGGTGGACATGGCAGGCATACATTGTTTTATATCAAGCGTGTGATAATAGCGACAGTAAAATGAAAAGAAAAAAAGAAGTACCTTTTTATTGAATATGTAACGTAGATTAGTACTAGATCACATGAAGGTGCGCGCGTATAATGAAAGACTGCCAAGAGAACTGCGAATGACAGTGAGCAGAAATTTGGGCAAAAATCTGCCTCTTCCACCTCCAAAATCACAATCTACTTCTACAAGTGCACGAAAGCTGTGTCATATTTGCTCAACAAAAATAAAAAGACAAACCAAATACAATGTTGTGATTGTTTCAAGCCGATTTGCCTGCAATGCTCAAAGCCAAAATGTGAACTATGTCAAGAAAAAATGTAAAAACTTAAAGCTGTGTATTTTTTTATTTGACCGTAAAATTTTATTCAAATTTTTATCTATTATTACTATAAGTGTTAATTTTAATAATAAATACAAGTTGTTGCTATTTTTTAGTTATGTTATTTTTGAAAAATTTTTTTTAGTAGTTGGTTGATTTTGCGAACTGATTTTGACCAAAAAAAATAAATGGTGTTATTAATAGAAAAATGTTGTTTTTTCTACATTTAACTGAATAGAAATATAATATATGAACATATTTTTTAGACAATACCAATTAATTAGGTATTTAACACTAGTTTGACAAAAAAAAATTATGTTAAAATGGTGTCCAACAGTCTACCACGTCAGTAAATTTGTGAAGTTTAAGGCACGTCAGTTGCAGAAGGTTAAGTATATTTTAATGATTTTATCAAAGTGATTATTCTCAACATATCTACTAAATATTTAAGTCATCTTTTATCGTCAGTAAATTCATTAAACCTCGTATATGCATTAAGATTTAACAGGGGATGAAAAAAAACTGTTTTGCTTGATTAGTTTTTCTTTTAAGGGTCCTGTCAAGGCAAGTGTTCATAAAATTTCACGTAAAGACACTCAAAAGCTTAAATATAGCGTTGAGGCATGCCACCCAAGATGACAAACTGTGTATTCACACACCAAACGTGGGGGGTGTTATAATAGCATCGATAGATGCATTTAATGCAATTGTTTTTTTGTTGTTGCTATTTTGAGGGTATTTCCAATCATTGATTGCTTTGGGGCAATGTACCCTTTATGATGAATAAATAAATGATAAAATTAATACGTTTAAAAAGCTTCTCAAACGTAAGCCTGCGTCTAATTCAATTTATACTCCCCGCCCCTCATCTCTTCATCTATTGTCATTTTCTAACTAGACACATTATTTATTTAAAACGTATGTTTTAAATAAAACAATTGAATTAGGTATGCAAATAGAGTAGTTTGTTTGAAATTGCCTTGTGGCAATAAGCTAGCCATTTGAATATGTAATACTTCTACTACTACTATCCCACAACTGGGGTAGCTAGCAGACCAGCTGTATAATAAACATGCAACTGTCCTCTCCGTGCCCATATAAAATCAAGACATTCAAGATGGCTGGCAAACCTCAGCGCTGAATTTAAAATGTAAAATGTCTTACTTTTATTACAGGTATATAATGTACCTAATTACAGGTATATAATGTAAATTGTTTATGTATTATGTGTCCAATAAAAAGTTTTTATTATTATTTCCTACAACAAATCAAGAACAAATTCTATTACAGGACGAAGTTTATCAGGCTCTGATGCAAAACTAAAAAGTGTAGGTATAAAAATAGATAGAACCTATTGAACAAAACAACCTACATTGATTTCCATGCAATAAAGGTTCGTTTCTCGCGAAGAAACGAATTGAAATAGAACAAAAACGACATTCGATTTATTTTCGACTCCACTGATGGATTACTCGAAAATTGGAATCTGTGCCAATCTAAATGTATATCTAGAGAGAAATCCGGAAAGATCGAGCATCACTATCCGTAGGACACAAAAACAAAATGAACGGAAACAAATTTATCTATCTGTCATTGTGCATCACTAGGTAGGGGGCTTGAAATTTAAATCTTTCTGCTATCTTTTATAGTTTTTTCGCAAGTGTGAAAGTAAATGAAAAATTCATAAACCTCAAGTAAACCTCACTTTACCTTCATGCCGTTTACCATGTGAGGTAGGCAGAAAGGACAGAATGCAGCACAACTCTATCCCTACATATTACTTTCGTTTTTTCCACATTTATACAATTTCTCATATACGCACGCCGATTTTACTCACTTGACACGTCGTTGAGAATTTGATTCACGTGATTAAGCCACTAAATTCTCAGACGTTTGCGTTTTCTCACATCTCCTCTTCGTCATCCTTTAATCATTCATTCGCTCCACACGTCCAAATCTTTGCAACCTATTTACACGAATTCTATTCAGCACAATTCTTTCAAATTCGTTCATTCTTTTAATATCACCATCTCTCAGTCTATCACGCAACGTTTTACCAAAGCATTAAATAGTGATAATCTCGCTGCCGCATATCATCTCAATAGTTTTATTTATCAATTGATTTGACATTCATTTTGTAAAACTCCATGTTTATTTATAGTTTTAGTTTTACTTTACTTGTAGTTTGACAATGACTTTGTATGTCGAAACCAGGTCGCTATATAATTGAATATAAAGTAAAACTAAAAACAATTGTATTTTCTTCCATACAACATAACATAATGTTATTAATTTCTTCCAACTTGGGTTAGTTGGAAGAAATCGCGCCTCTGCGATAAACTCGCCCTCTGTATATTGATTGTATGATTGTCTTTGTTTGAAATGTATTTTTGTGTAAATTTGCTTGTTATCAATGTACAGTAAAGAATAAATAAATAAATAAATAAATAAATAACATACATAGAAAGTTCATATATATTGAGCTAGTCCCAAACTCAGATTTGAGTCTTGTATTCTGGGTACTAACGTGACGATACACATATTACAATACAATAAACATAATACATAATTATATATGTACATGTAACACCCAGACCCAGGTATATATCCATACTTTTTTCCATATTATTTTGTATACTTTGTTACATGATGATGATGTACAAAAAGAAGACAGAACATTCGAAAATAAACTAAAAGATGTGAGAGACCTTTCTTTATTGTGGACTACACGAGATACAAACTAAGATATTTCAAAAATGTGAAATAAAAGTTTAGTGTAGAAAATATACATTTTTAAAAAATACTACAAACAGAAGCATAAGTTGCACTCCTTTGCCATTTTGCGGCTTTAATAATATCGCGCATATTCGAATGTTGTATACAGTTTGGTTTCAGTTATTACAACATATACAATAATAATGAATACATAGAATCTGAATAATATATTTTGCCTGAAGGAAATGAAAAACATAGTATGTAGCTACTTAATTGAATATTCTAAGTTTGCCGTTACCTACCGGCTCTATATACAATACAGTAACCTACCTACTGCGCCATCTGGCGAGAAAATTATTAATTACTATTACCATTACTGCATATTGCATGCCGAAGCGAAAGAGCACCATGTCGCGAGAGGTCATTCTTTTTCTATTTTTTCTCAACAAAACTGTAACTGTAGGTACTCTAATAAAATAGTTGATACTAGCATGTTTCTGAAACGAAATTTCTGTCAAAAATGATAATGGATATTTGCTATTAATCATTTTAGCTCTCATTTATTTTTAAACGATATCATGTTTAGCTGGCATCGTTTTGATTAAATAACAAAAGATAACATAAAATACATATGGAAAATTTAGACAGATCGAGATAGTCCCAAATTAATTTTAATATGTATTTTGCATAATGCATACCTACTAACGCGACGATACTCCTGTGCATTGCACCAAACACATTTAAATATAACACTAAGACTTATGTACGAACATTTGAAAAAGGCAATTTTTCATTTTTCACTGGCCTGGAATCGAACCTGGGATATTGTGACTCAAAAACAAAAGTGTCGGCTGCCAATTTTGACAAAAATAATAATAATAGATATTACAAAATATAACGCGTTTTTATGACAGATGAATATGCCATCAAAAGAAACATAAGGAATACAACAGTATGTTAATAAATTACTTCGGGCCTAAATTTCATATAGCGTAGTTTCGCTCCGACATATCGTATTATGTATGTACAACAGAAAACTCTTATTATTTTCTTTGCGTATATTTTGCCTCGAGTTCGTAATGAATATCAGAATATAATCGTTATAATAAAAATCATTTTTCGAGTGGTTCGGTAAAATATTTTCTAAAGGTATGAATTTTGTTCGTTCATTAATTAATATGTTTGTTGTTATCTGCGTCCACATTATAGTTACGAACAAACGAACGAACGAACGAATAATGTTTGATCAATATTTAAACGAACTAACTTTCTCTGTCTATTTCCTTCGCTGTTTTGCCAAAAGGACTAAGAGGATGATAAGAAAGTTCATTGGTGCATTCACAACTTATTAATTTGGTAGACATTTGGTAGGTAATCAATGAGAATGAAGACGTAAGAAGTCTGTGAAGAAAAAATGAAAAAGAAAATCGGTCACTAGAAACATAATAACTAGTAGTTAAGGTATTTCTTTGAAGATGGGTGACAAACCTCATCGGTGAATTTAAGACGTAAACATTTAATGTTTTAATGTTTTCGAACAACTCTGCTTTTAACAAGGAACTTGAAAACTTAAGGAAAATACTGGGAAAGCAATTCGTTGCTGGGTGATCCACGAAAGAATTTATTAGCATGTAGAGAATTATCTGCTTGTTCATTAAACAAAGTTAGTTAGCTGGTTATACCACTCGTGAAAAAGCCTTGAAAGTTTAGATATAGAGATAAAATAGTCTACTAAACTGTTATAAAGCTCTTTAAAATATGAATATTTTACTTGAAAAACTTGACATCTTTGCTATGTTAAGTACAACTGCTAGAACAAGTATGTAAGCAGACTATGCAAATAAAAAAGTATGACTCATAATGTTCGTATGTAAATATTTCTTGTTTTACAAATGCATATATTATGATAAATAATACAACATTTATTTTATGATTCGCAAGTGGGTGTCCTACAATGTGGATATTGCATTACTTTCGATAACGTTGAATTATTATTTCTTTAGAACAATGTGTGGATTGTACTATGTAAGTAATTCCAAGAAATCGTTCATGTAATCATATCGTTCGAAGCATAAATATTAAAGAGTAAATACTTCAAGGTGTTCCAGAAATATGACATACAAACTTACAAGAATTATTGATACTCTCTAAATAAACTTACATCCAGTAAGCGAGTTTCTTGTAGTTTGGGTTTGTTGGAAGAAATCGCACCTCTGCGATAAACTCGCCCTCTGTATATTGATTTTATGATTGAAATTTATTTGTATGTATTTTATGTAAATATGCTTGTAATCGATGTACAGTAAAAAACGAATAAACGAAAAAAAAAGGAAAAACTTTATGGTGTCATTTTGTTATGAAAATTGATCTCAAGAATGTTACGTTTGTCTATGTTTATCTCCTTCATCTATCGAATTAAACATTAATTTCTAGTTTGGTTTAGCTAACAAAAATAATCTACAGTTATCATTTGCATCAATTTGTAAACGATAAAACCGTTTGTACCAAATTTTTAGAATATTTTAAATTATTTTCCTAATCATTTCATTTTTTTCTGAGCGGTATAAAAGTAAGAATATTTACGTCTGTTGTGTTTTATTGTTGATCAATTTGACGATTATTTTCTTAGCAAAGCCGAGATAAAAGCTAGTTATATTGATATAAATAAATCAAATAGGTACAACAAATACATTCGATTCGTTGAATTTGAATGAAACTTAACGTAAGTACTTACAATTGGCAAACTTGATTTCTGTTGTATATTAACATACATACTTGCCTCAAGTGTTTTCTCTTTGCACATATTCAATGAACACTATTTTATACGAAGTATATTAATAATTTATCATGTTTTTGATTCTAATACTTGTAAGGAATTCTCTTGTTAGGAAAGCTGGCTTCTTCGGGATTCTCTCTACACGACAGTTTTTATAAAATACATACATACTTAACTTGATTGAAAAAAGAAAAACAGAAAGTCCTTAAATATATAAAATAAATAATGAAAAAAACTTTATTGGTATCCAAATATGTAGTAAACATTTATACAGAGAGTACCAAAAGGCGGAATTATCGCATATGCGACTTTTCCCACTTTGTTACTTATATACGTTGGAAGGACAGTTGGGCCTCCACATCGCAAGAAGACCGTCCCGAACAGACCTTTGGGTCTAATAAAAGATCAAACACGGCGTGAAAAGGAGTAAAATGTTTTGGCTAAGAAATATAACGCAAAAGGAAACAAATACAATTATGTACCGAGATAGTAGAAGAACTATTCCAAGATAGAGGAGCTTACTCCGAGCAACAAATGACGTCCTGTCGTAGGTACTGAAGTAACCTGACATGATATACTTAAAGGAGAAAAATAAAATGGAAATATAAGTTCCTAGTGCTGATTTAACCTTTGTGCATTATTTCTGTAGCTGACACTATTGTATAGAGAAATTCAGTTGTTCTCATGTTCTCATATCATGAGCACGGGCGTACAGAGAGGAGGGGAGGGAGGGACAGCCCCTTCCCGATCCTAAGAATCTCAAAATAGTAGAAAAATATAAGAAAAAAGAGTGTTTTTTTATTTATGCATGGAAAATTGGCATTGAAGTATAAAGCTGTTCCTCTCCTAGAAACAAGAATAATTATATATAAGGCGGCTCAAAAAGTGTTAAATAAAAGCGAGAAGGACGTGAAACATTAAAAATTTCTACAACATAATGAAAATATATGTAGCTTCTGTGTAAAGTACAGAATTTTTGTGTGTAGACCAAATTAACAAATAGTCAAAAAAAAATATAAATCAAATTGAATTGATAACTAAGACTGGAAAGAAAATAAATCCCCATGTTAAATGTTGTCTTGATTAAAAAAAAAAAACTAAACTGTTGCCCCTCCAGATAGAGAATCCACGGTACGCCAACGATCATGAGCATATGCTGTATATGAAAAGCAAGGCGCTGTTTGTAATAGAATAATCTGTCGTCTAGTGCACACGCCGATATCTAATGTTTAATATTATTAGTGATCAACGATATTAATTAATCATACACGTGGAAAATTAATAAATTCCAACCTTTGATGATTAACGGGTATCCTGGATAACACCTGCATATTGAGGAGGATGGTATAATAATAATAATTATAATTCCTCTCGTAAACGTGTCTTTGTAGGGAATAATATATTTACACACTAAGGTATCTATATTCGTATGTGGTTTTATTGAAGAAATAATATGTTTGGTGATATATAGAGATAATTTTGTGTTCAATCGTGGTGCATTCATTAATTTAATCAATAATACCACCCGTATTAACAATCACGTTATACCTTACTGTAATCCAATCTGCTGCTATCATTACCTATATTTAATTCAAAATACCTATATCAAATTCTACAGGGACCATTGCAGCTTTTTGTCAATGCGTTCATGTGAAAACAAAACATTTCTACTCTTCTTACGATACATTTATCTATAACCAAAGAGAAATACAATGAAATAACCTAATATTTCTAGAATTACATAACAATTCTCCATAGAATCTAAGCAATAGATTCGTTTGTAAATTCGATCTGTTGTCATTATGATTGATTGAAAATATATCGAATTTTACAGCAACCATTGCAGCTTTTTGTCAATGGTTTTTCATAGATAACAAAACATTTAGAATAGTGTTTCTACTCACCTTACAACAAATTTAAAATGAATAAATTAAAAAAAGAGATACCACTTATACAATAATATTTATTTATTAATTAATTTATTTATTTAAGCAAATAAACGGCTTTCGCCTTTTACAGTTTCAAAATAATACAAGACAATCCTTACATTATAACCTAATGTTTCTTGAATCACACATCAACTCTCTTTAAAATCTAACCAATAGGTGCGTCTGTAATGTCAATGTACTTCTACAAATATTCATTCAATCTTCCATATGTATGTATGTTATGCGTAGGTACCCACATCAATCTTTCCAAGACACTGAAATGTCACAACACATAGTACATTGTACATGTTATCATTCCTTATACCAGATTCTATGTATAGTAGGGTTCAATATTACCATATTATAATTTGTAGGTATACCACATGGAGTCTCCGGTGAAGAATAGGTATGTCTCTCACATTTTTCAGTAAATTTTTAAGTGCTTTGTAAACGGAAGGTGTTGTTGGTTATCACTTATTTTTTTATTCTATAATACAAGAACTCATAACACAATTAGAATTCTTCTATTTGGCTAGTTGTATTAGAATAAGTGGATGTAAAATGTGTGATTTATTATCGAAACTAGACAAATATTTATTTATTTATTTGTTCAATTTTAAATGTACATTGATTACAAAAAATAACATAAAAGGTAAACATTCAAGTAAGATACAATCAATATACAGCTAGGGCGAGTTTATGAACAGTTTAAATTGATAAAAAATCATAAATTTAATGTCGAAAAATCAATGATCCATCAAAGAATTAACACATAAATAAACCTAGTATGTAATACACTATAATTTAAATGTTTTCACCGAAATATATTAATCTAAATCTCAAAATGAGATTTTTGATTTGGGTGAGTAAACTTTTATGACTTTTTTGCGTAAGTTTGTCGAAATAATGTCAGTCCAAATATTGTCTGGAGGTCAAGAATATAAATTATTATTTTCTTAACAATATAAAAAAAATGTTATATTATAATTTTTTGGGATCCGAATTATCGATGATATTGTAAACTATAAAGAAAATAATCGAAATATCTTTTTTGTTGTAGAAGTACCTTTATTATAAAAAAATTAAATAAATAGAGATGTAAGAAATATCCGATATCCGACTTATCTGGTTTAGTTGCGATGTATTTAATTTATTTATTTATTACACTTTTTAAAGGGATACAGTCATATACAAATTTTATTAACAGAATCATTTGGATAACTTGACACAAGCATTTTTTTTTTAATTTAATTATTTATTCCAAAATAGTTCAATCAATCAAATTATAAAGAACAACATCATGGCATATATTGTCCCCTTAGATTAAAATCTGTTCTTGGGCGATATTAAGAAAAAAAAAACAAAATAAAAATATGATAAAATAATACAACTATTTCATGTAAACTTGAATACTATGAATTAAAATAATTAAAAATAACACTTCTCAAATTCCTGAATTATTTAAAAAATTTCTAATCCCGAAAATCCCGGGACTAAAATACGACTGGGATCCCGGGATCAAATCCTCTACTTACAGGTTTGAAATCTGTCCGGATAATCCTTATTCGGTATATCTACGACCAAATCACTATCCGTTTAGACACTAATGTTATTTATGAAAAAATAATGATTTATAAGAAGGTTCTGGGGAATATGTCAAGAAAGCTGTTGAAATGTGGAATCGGAACTATTTAAATATTAATGCAAATCCAATTGAGACGATGTGAAAAGGGATTTTTTTTACTTGGAAAGGCTTTTCATATTATTTACTTTCATCATAATAATAATACATATAATACCACATCCTTAATCTCCGGTGTCCACGGGGACTCTATTATTTACGCAAAAGAAAAAAAAGGTAAAAGAAAATATTAAAGAACTTAAATAATTTCACCGTTTATGTCATATCGTGTGATTTTTCTTTGTGGATTTTTGACCCACCATCTTTGGTGGTTGTTAAATTGGTTTTTCGTACATATTGTACAAGAATTGGTTCGAAAATGGGATTTTAATGAGATATTTACATACATACCATTATGGCATCCACAAATGGGTTAGCCAGCAGACCAATCGAATTTATTTATTTTTCCTATCATCCGTAGGCCATATATTTAGCACTTGGAATCGTCAAATAATACAAATAATTTGCTACTCTATAACAATCACAAACAATTTTCAATAGTTCGTTACTTCACCATAATATCAAATACTTCACTATTTTGAGTGTAAAAGGCCCAAAACAGCTTCACGTCAATGTAGGAATGTAAAAGATAGATAAACAAATCAAATACAATGACAAACAAATCAGCAAATGCTTATATTTAAACAGAGCGGCAAGCTCACAAGAACAAAGTCAAAGATACTACACTAAAACACGCAAATTTATCAATATGTTAGAAGAGAGTGAGTTTATATTTTATAAATATAATTAACATGAAGTAATTGTCTCTTCTCCAACAAAGTTAATTTTTTTTTTACGTAATCTATGTAGGTACATAATTATTATGTGCATAATCTGGGTAATTTGCACTACTGAAAGAACTAGCTGCGTGTATTGAATAATACAAATACTGTATTTCATAAATAAAAACATTTATTACCTTTATGGTTATTTGTTTTTTTTTATTCAATGAGTAAGTAGAAATGCATGAAGTTATAATTATAGTTGATTGATTTGTGGAGTTTATCATTAATTATGTAATTTGAGACAAGTGTTTCTTTCTACTATAAATTGTTGATTCCGAGAGAGACGTCTTTCGACTTATCAGGTCATTATCAAACTTTATAGTAGTATCAATAATCTATAGTATAAAGAAACACTTGTTTCAAATTACATAATTATGGAATTTTACTACGTATGCACCGACACAATTAATAATATTTATCATTAATGTTGTTTTCTGCGTATTGTATTAGCTATATAGAGGATTTTTACTGATGACGTGCAGGAGAAAGGACAAAAATAAGTGAACGAAGAATTATTGTAAAATTATTGTTTTTGTAGTATTTTAATACTTTGAATGAGAAACTTATGATTTTTTATCATGCAATGTATTATTTTGTGTAAAAGGTATTGTCCGTTTATGTGGTTCAATAAATAAATAAAGTTAATGATGGTTTGCTAAACTATTTAATGTATAAAAAAAAGTAAATGCTCTCTAGGTATGAGATGATGAAAAATATCAACATTTGTTTTTTTATCGGATTTATCAAACATTTTTCAACACCAAAATACCAACAAACCTACAAAACATGTGAGTACCTTTGATATATTGAACATCTAAAGGGAATTTATTTATTTATTTATTTATTTTATTCTTCTTGCACATCATCATTCATATAACAAATAAAATAGGGCAATATACACAGGAAAAAATGTGATGATGTGCAGTGGCGAGATTATCACTATATAGTGATTTCTTCCATCTAACCACGTCACATTAACACTAAACAGAAATAGAAATAATAATAACAAAAACACAAACATTATAAAAAAATAGCCACACAAATTAATTTGAAAAAAAAAAATGAAAAAAACTACAATTCACACACCTAACACTCCAAAGGGATCGGGAAGGGGTTAGGGGACGGATGCTGAATTAGAAGACAATAAATACTTCTTGACGGCGTATTTAAACCCATTAAAAGATTGAGATATTCTATGAGAAGAAGGGAGATTATTCCAGCAACGAGCACCACATACTGAGAATGATTGAGAAAAGAAATTGGTGTTATGTGTAGGAATTGCCAGAAGACGCTCGTTGTTGGAACGCAGTGGTAGACCATGGTTCGCTAGATACTCGAATTTTTCTTTCAAATAGTAAGGAAAAGACGTTGAATAGAGTGTTTTATGAACAAGAGATAAAATATGAAGTTCACGTCTTTGACACACTGTTAGCCATTTCAGAGTATGCCGATACTGGGAGATATGGTCGGACCTTTTGAGATTAAAAATAAAACGGATACCAAAGTTTTGAAGTCTCTCAAGTTTATTTGCTAGGTCTACATTAAGATCGAGGTATACCGCATCGGCATAATCTATGAGAGGCAGCAGCAAAGATTGTACGAGTAAAGTTTTGATTTTGGTTGGCAGAAACATTTGATATCTTTTAAGAGAATGTAGAGAGTGGAAAAATTTTCGTCGGATTGAATTCACGTGCTGCTGCCAGGTTAATTTTTGGTCCATCACTATACCAAGGTTCTTCACTGTTGTTGAGTAAGATATTATATCTGAACCCATAGTTGTATTGGGCACGGATATGGACTTAAGTTTTGAAATAAGATAATGGCTGCCAAGAAATATTGACTGTGATTTAGTAGGATTTAAAAGAAGTCCATGATTCGCAGCCCAATCTGAAATTTTTTGCAGACAATGTGACATATTTTCAACAGCGGTAGAAGTGTTTTCTATGTTAAAATGGGTGTAAATCTGGAGGTCGTCTGCATATAAGTGATATTGTATATTATTAAAAAGTCGTGAAACAGGGCTTATAAAAATTGAGAAGAGGAGAGGTGAAAGTATTCCACCCTGTGGCACACCAGATTTCAGTTCCGCCCACTCAGAGACAGCACCGTTGTTAAGTTTGACACACTGGGAGCGTCCCTTAAGGTATGACTCAAACCATAGGGCACATGTGTGAGAGATATTTAAGCTTTCCAGTGTCGCTACCAGTAAATCAAAATCTACTGTGTTAAATGCTGTACTGAAATCTAACAAAGTCAATAACGTCAGCTGCCGACTGTCCATTGAAAATCTGATGTCGTCCGTAATTTTTATCAAAGCAGTTGTGGTACTATGACCCTCACGAAAGCCTGACTGGAAATTGTTATGGAGATTATTTTGTGTGATAAAAGTATTGAGTTGGTTATATGCCAGTTTTTCAGTGACCTTGGAAAAGAAGGGGAGAATTGAAATTGGACGAAAGTCAGCTGGGTTTGATGACTTGTTCTTTTTTGGAAGTGGTATAATATATGCCTTCTTCCACTCACCCGGAAAAACATTATGTGAGAAAGAATGATTGATAATGTGAGTTAAAAAGGGTAATAGTACGTGAAAGAAGGGAGAAATAAAGGTGTAACAAACGTCATCACATCCAGTAAATTTAAAATTTTTTTGAACAATAAGTAAATCCTGTATATTTTAGTATTAAATATAATCAATCATATTAATTACGTTGGAGATAGATATGTAGGTAGGTACATATATCAGAAAAAAAGAAACTTTGATTTTGAGTACACATATTTTTTGGTTGTTGTTGTGAATTTCATAATACTAATAATAATGGTTAGTGATGGAGTGGTTAACCGTTTTGTCAGATACCGGATCATTTATGATTCTGGCGGTTGTCGAATAATGTATCTTCGTATGTATGCATAATATTTGGAGAGATTTAGTTATTTGAGAAACACAACAGCGAAATAAATAAAATATTTAAATCAAAATCAACTAGAAAATAAGATCAATTACAAGATTTTAGATTAACTTATTTTAAAAAGCACACATTAATATAATTTAACAATTTAAACTAATGAAAATACTGGAAAAGACAGGTGAATAGGAAGGAACGAGAGAATGAGAGAAAGAAATTAAAGGATATTATAATAGCTATACAAACAAAAATTACGCGTGCATGGTCTATGCCAAGGTCTTTGCGTATTGTCCCCGCGACATTGACGTGAAAATATCCAGGTATTCAAAACACCATTGTATGTTTCCAAGATCCAATTTACAACAAAGTTCCTGGTGTAATTTAATGGAAATGTTCCGATAATGAAAGATAATGAACTTTACTTAGGTGATGGATAGGTACAGCCTTATGGTAGAGTCCTGAACATTTAATGGAAAGGTCCTATTGGATTCTCATCTTCTCAATCTTTTCGGCACAAGCGGCTTTGTGAGAAGTCTCTCGAGTGTATTTGAATATCCCTTTTTCAAATCCAGGATTCATCATGAAAAATAAATATATCAGGTAGTTACATATTTGACCACTGTCGTGACGTCATGAGCTAAGAGCGGTATGTTTAGTATGCAAAGAAATAGGTTATACCTACAATATTACTGTGCGACTGCAAACATTTAAAAATGTCGGCTAATTGATAAATTGCAATAAACCATTGATAACAAATTTCTTTGGGAATACACTGAATATCTGAGTCAGATATTGCGAAATATCTAGCTTGTCCGACAAAACATTTTTTTTAATTTACCGGATATCGGATAGATACTAAATTGCTGTTACATCTCTAATATTTATTATTAATAATAATAATGAAGCTTTTGATTGTGGATTAGAGCGCTTCGTTAGGCAAGGTGTCAAAAGAGATTAATTGTTAATTAATAGCTTCACAGCGTTCAACATTTTGAGTGGTCCCTTTTTGTTTTGGCGTGGCGTCCTAAACGTTTTCGTGAAATGAAATATAAAAAAAAATAAACATCACGGAAGTTAACGAGGATATAACGACGCAGAGGGTTGGAATTGTTTCACAAATTTCAGGAAATTCAATAAATAGAAATATTGATTATATTCTAAATCGAATTTTATTGTAAGGAAATTGGAATGAAGTTGAAGCTGAAATATGTGAAAGGTGAAGTAATAATAGAATGAATTTCCGGTTTCATTATTCCTTAGAAAAAATATTTAATGAAAATAAAATAAAAATATGATTAAACAACACTGTTTGATTTCTACTACGTTTGATTAATAGTAACCAAACGTTTTCGCCTATGCTTGAAGGCATCTTCAAAGAAACTTATAAACTGTTAAATATCATCGAGTTTCCCTGTAAATGCTTACAAGCAAAATCGAAAATGTTCGGTTACTGTTAATCTAAAATAGTGGAAAGTTTTTCAATAATTGTAAAATAACTGTAGGTATTTTATTTTATTAAAATTAACAAAATATAATTTCACAGAAGAAATACAAAAATTTTCAAAATACAATATATTTATTACCTATTTATTCTCAAAAAAATATTTATTGGTTAAAGTTGAACTATTAAATAATGAATACGAATCAGAAGGTGGAGAGACAGTTTCAACTAGCGTTGGAAAGAGAAGGTCTACGCCAGAATGATGTGCTACAACGTTTCGTAGAGGGAACTTGATATATATAAATACGTGAAGAAGAAGATAAGTAAAGATTCACCCATCTTACTCTTGTATATCTAAGGAGTTGGAGACTTCTTTTATTCGCGCATTTAAACTTAATTATCCTTACGGGCGGACTATTATACCTACAGGCCTGAAGGATAGGTCAGCCAAAATCGAAGTCGTGGGAATCAAGATCATAGAAGAGTGACCGATCTTATACCTGAAGATCACAGGAGTCAAAGACTCTTATTTATCATCACACTCAAACCAAAATTTCACTCACGGACAGGCTTGGCCTTTTCATTAAATAGGCCAAATATGTAAATCATATTTTTTAAATGAGTGAGTTATAATAATATTATGACAATTTATTTAGCGCCGTAATGTGATAATATCACTTCGAAGGCGCTTATCATTATTTAGGGTCAATATCCACGCCCATTTTAAAATTACATAGAAACTATCAATTTAAAATTATCGTCAGAAAGACAAAAATCATAACTTTACAATTTAAATAAAATTTACATTTTACATTTACATTTACAATTTAAAAAAAAAAAAAAAAAAATAACAATAAATTAAAAAAGGAGATTAGACACATTTATTTGACCACCCGCTGTACTTACCTATGAAATATAAATATTTCTTTCCGCAAATTCCTCTTTCTTGCAAAGGTTAAGTTTTGTTGTAACACATTTTTCTGACTACGTGTACTTCGTTATTTTTTCAGTATATTATTAATCGCCATCCTCTTAATACATACAAATTATGTTTTAATAATTTTACACACACGATACGTTCAAGTTTGCACGTAAATCAAAACAAACTTACAAAACATTAAGTTGCGACGGAAAAGGAAACAAAAAAAAAGACTTGTTGTTAATCTTTCAGTAGTCGAAACAAAACTGCCAATATTAATACATAATAAATGTGGATTTTATTGTCACAAATTTCTATGCGAAACAGAACTTAATACAAAGTTACTAACTTTGTCTGCTTGTGGCAAACATGTGTATTGAAATACTTTATTTGGAGTTACTTGAGATTCTGGAAGCAACAATGAACAGGAATCTCTGGAGGAAGGAAGTGTAATAGGCTACCAATCTGACGAAGACAAAAAGAAGTAAGCAGGCATCCTCTTTTCAAATCGCTTCTGCCTCAATCAATTCATGTAGGTATATCTAAAATATTTCTGACACTTTGAAATTGTTGTTTTCGGAACAGTGAAAGTCAGGGATGAGGTTTGCCACCAATACTGATTGTCTTAATTTTTTGTCGGAACTAAGGAGATAGCTTGCATGTTTATTATGTGCAGGAATTCACCTTGCTATCCCGCTTATGGGATATGCTGTGATGGAAAAGTAATAACAATAGTTGAAACGTTAACTGTATTGTAAAAAAAAATCATTCAAGGGGAAGGAAACTTTTTAGACGAAATAAAATCGCTCATTTTAGTTAAACATCACTGATCACAACATAACTTCTGCTCTTTGTTTAGTTAAAAAAAAAACTCATTTACGCATATTATTGATTTTGAATTAATTAATTTAAGTAAAATAATATATTGTAATTTTGATTGATTCATGCAACTATTGGAGAGGAAGCCAAGAAGTATGTAAGCATAAATCGAATTAGCACTTCGTTCTTTCTGTCAACCCACTTGCAATACTCGTACGGTGTGAGTGTATTATATCGTAAGTAGATACTGTTATGAAGAAAATAAAATAAATAACAGACAATTCATATTTTTTTTTTCTGTGGAGCACACGGCAAAGAATTAGTCTCTAAATCATTTCCGTAAGTTTTCGAGTGTCCTGTAAAAGGTAGATGTTTGAAAAATAAAGGCATTTTACGTCTTGAATTCAAAAATGACGTTTTCGACCCATCATGCATGTCTTATTATATTGTTGGCACGGAGAGGACAGCTTGCATGTTTAACTGATCTGCTGGCTATTCCACTTGTGGGATACGCCGTGATGGTATAGTACAAGTAGCAGAAATAGAAATTCATAGAAAATTTTCAGCCCTGTAAAAATATATCCTCAACATTTTTCATACTTATGTTGTTAAAGGTGAACGCAAATATATAATTTATTTTGATTTATTTTGTATTAAAGTCACAACAACACGAAAACACATGTTTACAAGTTTGGAAATAAATTATATTTATTACAATCATTAATAACGTTGTCCAAGAACGTTTTGTCACAGTATAATTATGACTGTATAACAACAGTTCAAAATTGTCGCAGCGAGGAGTTAATTTATGTCTTTATTTTACTGTATGCTTGACCAGCAAGTCAATGATGTTATTGGGTGTTCAAAAAAACAACGGTTGTTGTTGACACAGGACTTTGGCACCATTGAGCTAGCCGAATTCGGACCTAATTATGCTGCATATGAATAAATGTTATTAATTTAAATTACTAAATATACGCTGATCACGAATATCCTTATAAGAAATGATGAAATAAAACTTTTCATTCATTATTTTCATTTTAAAAATCCATATTTTCTGTCAAAATTTTAAACGCCATGATATTGAATCAGTCCGTTATAACGTCGGTAGGCGCTATGTTGTATTGACACACATTTCACTCTTAGGCCCAAAATTACAATGCTGGCTTAAGATCCTCCTTAACCTTAAGGAATACATAAAGCTTCGCTTACCAAAATTGCGCGAATCACAATGTCTCCTTAGCACGAATTTGCGGCTTAACCTACTCCTTAAGTTAAGGAATATCCGGGTGTGTCCTCAACAAGGTTAAGCTCGCTAAAACTCAGTTATTTTTTTCATCACCAGGAGGCGCCACTAGTTACAATAAGAACAAACTGACGTTAATGTCATGGTCGCGCCATCATTATGCTTTTTGTTTTTGCTAAGATTGTTTCATCTGCGCTTCTATTTGGATTTTTTCGTTACTGACTCTGTTAAGTCGATAACGAAAAAATCCAAGAGCGTTCACGAAATCAAAACAACAACACGAAAAATGGCGTGCGTCCCCGTTAACATGACATATGTGAGGTTAATGCATAGACAAAATCACGATAATACAACTAGTAGGGCTACCAACTTAACCATATTTGCGGCTTAGTCAAGTCGCAGTCGAATATTGATTGAAATTCTCGTGTGAGCAGTAAGCTCGACTTAACTTTTAAGCCTCCTCACCAAAGCTCCACGATAAGCTACTGATTGTAATTTCGGGCCTAAGTACTTTCTATTGCGGCTGATGATGTCACACACTGTTTCGCCATGGGTGGACCTTTTTGAGGCGAAGTGTGAAAATTGCTTTTTAAAATGGTGATAAAAGCCTTAAAAATGCAGATTTAAAAATATAAAAAGCAGCGTATTTATCCTAATTTTCTGTAATATTTTTTGAAAATTTTTTTTTTGAAAGTTCTCCATTGTCATATCTATGTACCTATTGTCATATTTCTCTTTTTCCACAATGTCTGAATAAAAAGTCGATTTTTAAAATCGCTCCATATGAATTCAACAAAACCCAGTAATTTTCCCAACCCTGATGTTAATCAATGGTGTTAAATATTCTAAATATTTATTTCATTCAAACCATCACGATATTTCCAACTAGTGGGGTAGCCAGCGGGCCAGTTGCACGTAACAAATATGTAAATATTCCTTTCGACAATTTGATATGTACTGATTGTCAACCTGAATATTTCCAAAATAATATTGAATTGTGTTTTATTTTTGTTTCTTTTATAGGTTCCATCGTTTTACATAACTTTTTAGACTTTTTTAAATCTACAAAATGTAAAACGATTTTGTCAAAAAATAGAGTTGGATGGTCCCATAAATAACTGTTATTTTTAAGTATCGGTTGGATACCATTAAGTACTGAAAATAACAACAACAATAATAATAAATATTACAGTTATTAATCACCTTGTATGTTGTAAAATACCTATATGTAGTAAGGGAATGATTTTATAATAACATCTGTGAATCAGAGAGAAATTACAATAAGTCGACTTCATTATGTCTTCTTAATTTCGTGTCAATTAACAAACCGAATGCAAACAGATAAAATAAACTCATAGCGCACGCGCATCCGAAGACAGCAAGAACCGAACATACGTCTGTAGCAAACTTCAATATGCTTGAATTATAGGGCTGCCACTAGAAAAAATATGTAAAACACTACCAGTAATCAGTTACAGAAAGGAACATGTCGATATCACTTACGTTATTTGATGGAAGAATTCACTTTATAGTGATAATTGCCACTGCATATCATCACATTATTTCCTATGTAAACTGATTTGATGATTTTATTATATGAATGATGATGTGCAAGAAGAAATAAATAAATAAATAAATAATCCAAACTATTGCTAGGAACATGTTAGTAAATTATATTATCTTTTTTGAGACGCTCTTGTTCTGTTTATGATTCATTCTTTCAAAGCCTTGACATACTCGTCATGAATAAGCAAGACTTTAGAGCGGGAGTGTCTGGGGCCTTGTTGTCATCAGCGGTCCCCGTGGATTGATCTCGGTCTCTCACTGTTTGGCAGCATGGGATCACTTACATTTGGGCGGGGGGTGGATGGGTGTGCTTGCTTGAATGCATGGCTCTCTCGATCATAGCATCCTTGGGACATTGGATATTGGCTGTGTATTTGATTGGGCTTTGTAACTCATACTGGATGGGTGATTTTGTCTATTTATTTTGTTTTGATTTCTAGTATTTTGGGATTTTATATTTTTGGATTTTATATTTTGTATTTTTAGATTTACCTTGACTTTTTTCAGGAAATTTTAACTTTACTTTTTATCTCAAGACCAATGTGACTGAAAGACTGATTTCTAGTATTTTAGGATTTTTTGCTTTTATATTTATGTTTTTGTATTGTTTTAAGTATTGTTTTATCGTTGTTTTTAAATTTGCTTTGACTTTTTTAGAGAATTTTGACTTTTGCTTTTTTTTCCTCAAGACTGAGACATTTCTGGTAAGAGTGGAATCTTCGCTGGTCTACATGTTAAATGTATTAATTGTCAACATATTATGTAACGACTGTTTGATTCTAGATATTGTAAAAATAAAAAAAATAAAAATAAAACATATTTTTTCAGTGAGTAAATGAATACTTTGGCCACCATCTTTATTTTTTTTAACATGGTACAGTTGTTCTCCGAAGTACAGAATTATGTAAGTACAAAACACACAGTGCGACTCACTATTGTGTAAAACGCAAATCATCCCAAAATTCCCTCAAGAATTATTATTTACTGTCCTGGTAACACCGCAACGTAGTACACGAATAATAGTAATATCACGAATGTGTGTGTATGTAAATTTAAACACGGGCCTAACTATTACATACAGTAAATTGTGGTTCTCGGTAAAATTATTACTGTCTCAATATTAACAATAATAACAACATAGCTGTAATTATTGTTACCGTTATTATTAGTCGCACGATTTACCGTTACCGCATTTATTTACTAACCTGCCTTACTGTATGTATTAAGGGTATTCGGTGGTGATTACAATAATCAAGAAATTAATACCTGAATTCAGTTGCTTAATAGTATCTCATAATAATATGTTTCAATTTATACTTACCAATTAGCACTTATTTTTAATTTACACTTATTTCGAATTAAGATATTTATTTTTAATTTAAAAATAGTTCTATTTAGATTAAATATTTTAAGATGTGAAAAGTCCATGATTTAGAATATATCATTAAATGCAAAAACAAGGAAAAAAAAACATCATTTGGATTAAGTGTTTTTGTGAAACAACAAACTCCTCTTTTACGACACAAGCTTTTAGCTTACTGTGAAAGTTGTATAAGTTTGTATTTGGGTTTATAACTAAAACCCAAATATATCTTCTATACATTTTTTAAAAATAATTTTAAATACTATATCAATCCTATTTATTGTTTCACAAAAGCCTATACAGCTTAAACCATAAAAAACCTAGTGCTTTCGCCGACGAATTGCCATCATCAGAGAAGTGCTCCCTTAGCTTTAGTTTTATACTCAGCCCTGATGATGCAAATTTTTCGGTAAATGCGCTAGGTGCGTTTACGATATATGTTGTATAGACAAATTTCTCGGTAAATGCGCTAGTTGTGTTTACGATATACGTTGTATAGACAAATTTTTCGGTAAATGCGCTTGGTGTGTTTACGATATACGTTATATAGACAAATTTTTCGGTAAATGCGCTAGGTGTGTTTACGATATACGTTGTATAGGTAAATTTCTGTTAAAAAAATCGTATTATTATTTTGTTATATACATAATTATTATTCACAACATTATTTTTGATAATGTCAACATTTATAGGCATAGTAAACTAACATTTACCTTAAAAATTAACAAGAAAAAGTTAATATTTTTAACGCCTTTCTACACAAGGGTGTCCATTTAGCTTTCTCATTTGTAGGTAGATTAAATTAGATAGATAAAAAAACGTATTATAAAGAATAAAAATACTACTTCATTTGTCTTGAAACAAAAACCAAAAACAGTATAGTTGATGCCTACGTTAGCTATTATAAATAATAAAACAATGCGGTAAATTTATGGACTTGCTGTAGATAAAACAGTAAATTTACCGGACATAGGTCGGACTGCATACATTATGGGTTTACGTAATACATTGTCTCAGTGGTCAGAAATAAAACGTTACATGTCCACAACGTTAGGTTGTTATTGCTGTATTATGGACTTAGCTTAAATTCCGTAATAGCAATCACGAAATATTTGCTACGTTCGGTTAAACGATGCGGTGTAAATAAAAAGAGATTAGCGTTTTTTCAACCTTATGTCTAACTTAAGCTTAAATTATAACATTATTCTCAGTTGTCAAATTTGCATCTATAGATTTTTTCGATTTAAATATGAGTTGCTGTGGAACAAAATTCTCTTTGATTTCCGAACTCTGGAGAGTGTGGAGGTGTTCAAGACGAGGTTAAAAACCCTATTGTTTGGGAGGTGTTATGGTTCTTATTGCGGTGGTTTTTCCCCAAAACGGCGCATCATAAATAAGTTGTCTAGTTATTATTATTATATTGATTAACGAATGAAATATTTAGCGTTTTTTAACTATGGAAAAACGGCTGCTTATGAAAAATCAAAAATAAAATTTTGAAACAAAACTTATGTTGATGAAAATCTTCTTTAAAGCTTGTAGAACGAAAAGCTTGTTTCAATTTATCCAAAAATGGAAAGTTGTATATTCAGAAGTTTGTTTTTGAAGATTTGAGAATTATTTTCGGTTACATAATATTCATTATAACTACATGAGGGTATTAAGTCTGTAGTTATATACATACATGATGATGTGCATTAGTAGGATTGTCTATATAGAGATTATCATTATCGTGGCATTATATTGAATCACGCTTTGATTGTGCATGCTGTAGACACTCTTAATTGGGGAATTGGCCAGATCTTATTGTATGTTTGTAATTTATGTATTGTGTTGTCAGTTTTCTGTGAGTGTCTCTATAAAGTAAAATAAAAATTGATAATCACGCCGCTTCCCTTGCGGGGTAGGCAGAGAGGATCGAGCGCCACTTCCTTCTATCCTTGCATACATCTTTCGCTTCCGTCACTGTCATACAATTCCTCATGCATGCTCTCCTGTTCAATGTGCTCAACACGTGACCGTCCTATAGGATTTGATTCAAATGATCTTGCCATTTGATTCTCGGACGTCCACGTCTCCGAGCATCATTCCTCTCAGCCAAGGGGGGGGGGGTAGTTATATAAAATAGTATAAAAACCACAGAATCAAAAATATATTGCCTATTTTTTCAACATATTATTTTATGTGCCCTCTAAAAGACAGTCTGAAAACATCCCACATTAGACATTGTCTTTAAATCAGAGATAAGGAATGCTTTCTAGTCTGAATGTTTTGTTCTTACGTTACATCTTTGTTATGTTATGCAGTTCATTCGCTAGTTACCGCATTTGTAGGAGTCATCATGATGGTGTACCTACTTAACTAGATCCAACAATACTTACTTTAAATTTTATTATTAAACCTTTTTTTCTAAATGAATTTCTAGAAAATAGAGTAAAGGGTTATTCAACCGCCAGTATTACGGTAAAGTAGGTACTACTAGTGTTTAGTGTTTCTATTAAAAGTAACAATCTTGTTTATCTCCCGTGACGGGTTGCAATATTGGGAGAGTGGCAACACTGATTACATTTGAAAAAAAAAACAAAGTAGAACAAATGTACCTTTTTCAAATTACATATTGGTAATTTTATTTTTACAATATAATTGGTACTAAAAGAAAAATTCTGTTCACTCCAAGAATCGAACTCATGACATCTCGCTAACAAAGCAGTTGTACCTACAAACTATCATTTTCGAGAACCCTACAACTGTAGTTGGTCAAAAAAGAATAAATTTTTCATTTCAAAGATTTTCAAAAAGACAACCTGAATGATTTATTTCATAAAAACAGTATTCCAATGACAACATCAGAACATTGTTAGAATGTTAGGGTAAAGCAAGCAAAGAGTACGCACTTAACAAACCTTTAATTTTAATAAATTTTATAAACAACTTACATTCAAACTATAACGACGTTATTGAACTATGACATTTTTGAAAACAAAATAATATGTTGTAAATGTATAAAAATAATAAAAAACATTAAAAACTAAGCATATAAAAAATGTCTCCCTGTGCGTACTCTTACCTACTATACTAGGAAAGAGTGCGCACGACTATTTCTTCATACAAGGTAAGAGTACGCACGACTATTTCTTCATACAAGGTAAGAGAACTTAATAATTTCAATTACACACATCACAATTAAAAGCTCCGAAGCCGACGTAATCGGTGCACTCATCGTGCCACCATGCTTCACACCTTGAACATTGAATCCAATCAACTTCAGGTGGGTCAACATATACCTCCATACAAAGAGGACAACGAATGACATTTTGACTAGCTTGAACATATGAACTATTTGATGATCCTTCAGCTGTTCGTTTTATTACTTTTTTCATTGTTTTTATTCGTAACTTCTCTGCTTTTTCTTTCTTCTTCTCTTCTTCTTCTTTTTTCTTATCTTCTAATTGTTTTTTGTAAGGAGAACTCGTGAGTACTTCAGATTTCTTTCTTTTTATATTTTGTTTTCTCTGTAATGTAGTTTTTGGTAGTGGGCGAATTTCAGATGGCTGGAAACAGGATTTTGACGTCATTTCAATGCTCTCAGTCACCTGTGAGGGGTTTATAATGGAGGGAACCGCCGCATCTTTCTGATTAATGGCATCAATGTTAGATGAAATACTTGAAGAAGGTGTCAAAATTTGCGGTTCTGGCAAATTTGTAACTTCTGAAGGAGCAAAGTCGGTATCGCTAAAAATCTGGTCGTTGTAAGGCCATATTCCACAACATTCAAAAGCTTTTTTAGCTTTATCTATAGATGCCACCTTAGAATATGCAGTTCCAAATAATTGAGCGACCTGAAATTGTGTGATAGCACGTCCAGGATTAGTGACTTGCCAGTTATCACAGGCTACGGCATATGCTCTTTTCAATGGTCCAAAAAAGCCTGTATCCAGACTCTGCAGTCGGTGACTGGTATGTGGTGCCAAACTCAAAAGAACTACTCCAGACTCTCGAGCCGTTTCAATTGCAGCTAAACTCAAATGTGAAGAATGGTTGTCTAATATTAAAAGTACCGGTGCTTCTTTAGTTACTTTTACCATCTTAATGAAGTGTTGAAGCCATTCTAAAAACAGCTCAGAGTTCATGTATCCTGAATCGGATACTAAAAGTAATGAATCATCAGGAGCGCCTTGCATTAATTCCAACTTCTTGCGCTTACGTGGGAAAATCAATGCAGGTGGAACAAATAAACCAGAAGCACTCATACAACAAACTGCTGTCATAGTTTGGCCTCTTTCAGCGGAGACAATTTTACCCACATTTTTTTTACCTTGTTGTGCATAAATTTTTGGTAATTTATTGGGAACTGTTTGTAAACCAGTTTCGTCCATGTTAAAAATATGTCTTCCAACGAATTGGTAAGTAGCGATTAAATCTTTCAAATTATTGAAAAATCTATCCACTTGTACTCTGTTAAATCCAGAGGCACGCGCTAGGCTCGTTTTTTCAGGCTGTCTGAGACTCAGATTTTGCCTTGGTGCAAACTCTTCTACCCATGTTTTGGGTAGAAGAGTTTGCAGTTTGTTAATTCCATTTTTCTCAGCTAATTCAAATGCAAATCTTCCTAAATCTTTCTTTGTCACTCCATAGAAATAGTTATCGAGTTGCCTACAATGTTCAGCCAATGCCTGTTCCATTTCATCAGTAAAAACTTTGTGAAATCTACCTAATGACAATGGGATTGAGCCTGATTTTAATCTTTTACGGAGAGTTGCTTCAGGAATGCCATAGGATTTTGCAATAGCTCTTTTGCTTTCCCCCTTCTCTATTCTTTCGTTTATTTCCTTCATATTTTTTTCATTGAAAAATAATTTTCTCTCTGTTTTTTTCGTGTATTTTCCCATTTTCTGCAAAGAGAAAACCATAAGATAAATCAATATAAAATATCTCAAACATGTAATGCGAAATACTGTCATACAAGCAAAGAGTACGCATGCGTACTCTTTGGGTGCGTACTCTTTGCTATCGGGTCAATTTGATGACATAAATTTTTATTCAAAAAATAAAACTCAGTATCAAAAAATAAATGCACGAAAACCAAAGCCAGACTATCATTAAACAAGTAAAAATAATACTCACTGTTATTGTAGCAATCCAACTCTTGTAGCAAACAAGTTATTTTGACTGATTTTTAGATAAAAAATACAAAAAAACAAAAAAATTATTTTGTACCAAGACGTATTCCGACACGTGCGTAAACAAGTCGCCTAGTGACAGTTCACATCAAAGACAACTGAATGTGATCCCAGTATTGCCAACATAGAATTTTTTTTTGAAATAAATCACGATGCGTACTCTTAGCTTGTGCGTACTCTTTGCTTGCTTTACCCTATAGATGTGAATTAATTGATTGATGGGATTGGTGAAAGAACCATAAGCAAAGTGCACTTAAACCATCCTTAGTCAATTCGTAAGTGTTTGTATAATCTACTGGTTTTTCAGACGAGATGAGGTATCGGTTGAAAAATATTTTTAAGTGATTTGATTGGTGCGCAATTATCGTTCCTCCTGAGATTACGTAGTTTGACTTTATAAGTATTTTTTCTCTATATTTTGATATAAAAAATCAAACATTTTGCTATTAAGGCGGATACCAAATTATAGGGAACAATACCTATGTCAATACTTAGACGTTACATAATATAAGATATTTTGAGTTTGGTATACCAGAGCTAGTGTTTTCGATACACTTGAGTGAACGCCAATGCACATAAATGAAAGATATTGGTTATTCAGGGACGAATGGAGACAATTAATAGCAGTAACAATAACATTTAATGAAATTTTACAGTGTGAACATAGTTCAAAATACCAAATTCCAGTCAAAAAGTGTGCAAATTAATCTCCCAATTATGGAAAATCCTGCAATTTATTCAGTTTTTTTATAGTACACTACAGATAATCTCAAGCTCAGATGCCTTGCGATTTCAAAGGTCATTTTCAAATTATGAATATAGTTGATGGAAATTTTTGTATTAAAAAATTATGCAAACACATAAGAAACTAAAAGCAAAGATATGAATGAATATGATTATCTTATTGACAAAAGGGTCTCATTACATCCAAAATTTAACGTGTAGGTACTCTTTGATTGCTGAAGTCTAAACGTGTATCAAAGTAGTATAATTCATTAAGATTTAGAATGAGTATTTAAAAATGTGTTCAAAAATATTGTGATTGTTCTTTGGATAGTCGGTTGAAATATCCTTTCAAAAAGATACTAGTAACATATTATTACTGAGCATGTATAGTTATTATAAGTAAATACAATACATACGTTGACGCCGGCGTTGCGGCAGAATGACTTTATACACTACCACCATTGTTGATATTGTTACATAATAATAAACATGTACCTCGATATTCGTATACAATGTTCAATGACCGAGTATCAATATCGTTATTTAAAACCAAAAAGGTATAATGTGATTTTAAAAAAAATACGGTACAAAATACTCGGAGAGGGACATCATTAATTGAACTAGGTATTTTGAAATTCCAAGGCTTATAAAAAAACTTTATTTGAAATAAACATCCTTATAGTTTTCCATTTAAAGAAACGTTTCAAAATGTTTGTCACATTTTGTTAAGGAAGGGATCTTATCTAGTTTACCCACTATTTTTTAACTATGTTGTTATATTTCTTGGAGATCAAAACCACTCTAAATGAATCGTTCTAATCAATTCATCTTTTGAATAAATTAATAATTTGGTCACATAATGAGAGGAGAAAAATATGCCATCCTTAAACTGGTTGTAGAAGGGAAGATTGAGGATCGTAGAGGGGTTGGAAGAAGGCAGCTTTCCTGGCTCCAGAACATTCAAGAGTGGACCGGGATGAGAGGTGTGGAGGACCTGTTTCATGCTGTCCAGAACAGGAAGGATTTCTCCCAGATGGCCGTCAACGTCGGGGGACCCGACACGACACGTAGAAAAGAAGAAGAATCAATTCATCAACAACATTAGTTTTTTTTTGATATCGCCAAAATAAGAGAAATTTATCGAGTTGCATGATTATTTCAATAACTTTCATGCAAATATATATTGCTTATTAATTTATTCTTTGTCAATGTTTAATATAGTTTTTATTGATTAAATTAAATGAAAAAAAAAATCAAGAAAAAATTATGTCTTTTTTTACTTTCATATCTACGATATGTGGTTAGATGGAAGAAATCACTTGATAGTGATAATCTCGCTACTGCATATCGTCCTAGTATTTTAAGTTTTATATTGGGCTGTCAACACTGTTATATAATGATGATGTGCAAAAAGAATAAATACATAAATAAATATTCCTTAAATGGGCTAGGATTTGTAGCTCTTATAAAATGTGTGCAGTTGTACATCACTTTATCAAAGCAAATGAAACATCAGAGGATAGCTACAAATATAATATTATGAACGGAATCTAATACTAGTATGTATGTAGATAATGTAATATATCGTAGATAATTTAGTATTCTCATACATTTCCAAACTATAACCATGACGGATTCCCATGAATGGAGTTGTGTAACAAACTATTAATGTTAGTTGTGTACATGTTGTACTTAATATCCCGATATCCTTCTGACGTCTAGATAATAATATTGTTATGGTAACCCACTTCCTAATGGCATTAGATAGGGTTAGTTAGTTATTTATTTATAAAATTATAAAAATATTATTTTTTTACAATGCGTTAGTATATTAATTAGGGTGGAATAATTAATATACTAACGCAGAAAATCATAGACTTTTTTTTACAGAAATTCTGTTATTTCAAGAAATATAGACCTGTATTCTCTGTAATTGATTATTGATTTGTTTTGTCGGTTAAGGAAATGCCTATGTAAATACCTATATTGTTAGTTTTTAATTTAAAATATATATTTCCTTCTCTCGAATAGAGGGACAACGAAGGAGTGTAGTCAAAAGATTCCACACATAGGGGTTATGGTGATTTGGTGGTTTTTGGCCAGCTAGCCCCTCAGACTGCCCACTATGGCGCCTTCGGTGTGGACAAGATTCGGAAAAACACAAGTCCCCAGACTTCTGCGCTATCCGGGTGGTCGGTGAATCTCTTTCAATGAGATTGATTACTGGTAGTATTGTCCATTATTTTAATAGGCAAGTTGTAAAAGAATAAATAGGTACAATTAATATAATCCGGGTAAGTTGGAAGATATCTGAATAAAGCGATAACTCGTTTATTCCAATAACTGAAGATATTTAATATAACTGAAACTACTACTACTACTACTTTACATCACGGCATATCCCACAAGTGGGGTAGCCAGCACACCAGCTGCATATAATAAACATGCAAGCTGTCCTCTACATTTTGGATGGGTGGCAAAACTCATCGCCGAACTTAAGATGTAAAATATCTTATTTTTTTCGAACACATGCATTTTACAGGACACTCGAAAACTTACGAATAAGAGTGGGAGACCAATTCTTTACCGGGTGCTCCACGGGATGATAACTGAAACTGTAACTAAAATAAAGTGAAAAAATTAAATAAATAAATAAATTTATCATTCGATGTTTGTCTTCAGCTTAATATTGAACAATAAAAGTATTTGTTTAAGCATATGCAACTATTCTCTAAATTAACATGAACATCTTTTCAGGTTTTGAAATAAAAGCAAATTTCAGCAACCAACGATTGCATCCATTTTACGCAACTATTTTATATTATAAGCCATACGATTCTTGGAATACTTTTTATTTTTTATCCAATACTCGATTCAGACAATGCTGTGAACAGCTGTTATTTGTGAAAAATCCATTGTTTTAACTCTCTGCACTTTAAACCACAAAAAGCTTCAATATTACGTGTTATTATTGAACGGCTCGGTAATGTTAGAAGCGTAGCTGTCATGGGCGTACCCAACATACTGCTCGCCACTGCAGCAGTTTGCTCCTTCTCCTAGGATCGAAAATAGGCAGTGAAAAAGTTGCCGAAAGTATTAATGTTGGTAAAAGTAGGCAAAATAAGTTTTTTTTTTATTTTTTGCAATGCAGTCTATCTGTATCATCACTGCATTATTTTCGAATAAGTAGATTACCCATCGAGTTGTGGAAGATTTTATCCTTCCAGATGATGATATAAAGCGAACCATAGAAGGTGATGCTCGTAAGAATTGGAGTGACTTGTGGATGGATGTATCACTCACAAAAGGAAGAAGATATAGATCGATCCAGGTCCAAATCGCAAGAAAACCTTGGTTTCACAAATCGAAATTTAACAGATCTGAAATTACTGCCATATGTCGAATGCGATTTGGACACTGTAGACTGGACGCTCATCTTTTTAAAATTCAACTTGTTGAAAGTCCATACTGCGAGTGCGGCCTAGACGAGGAGATGCTTGACCATGTTTTCCTGGGGTGCCCTATCAGGGATGCGTATGATATTTCTGTTGATGCTCTTCAAAACGATTGCCAATTCCCCCTGAATATTGAAACATTATTGAGTATGACATCCGATACAGTCCATTTGTCCCTTCTCAAATCAATAAAAGCTAATTTTGTTATTCTATAATCCTCTAACTATCTTCTCTTTGACAATTTAACAACACTTTGAGACGTTATTGGCGGCACAAATCATCCTTGTAGGATGTTATGCCACAAGTGGAAGAAAAAAAATAAAAAATTACCCATAGAATTATCTGCGTGTAAAAACATGCAAAGCCAACAAAATCTTAAGACAGTCGCTGAGCTGAAGATGTCAAATGCCTAACAAGGGGTGCTCTTCAAACATTTGCCTTTTGCAGTACATTCGAAAAATTGCAAGAAAGATTGAAAGATCTATTTTTACCGAAAACTCCACAGGGCTTGCAGATATTTGAGTTTACAGATATCAAAAAGTCATCTCACATCAGATGATCAGAAACAAAACATTAGTCCGCACGGTGCCGGTTACTTGAATACGCAAACACGACCCCTCCAGGAAGTTAGGTAAGAAAATTACCGCATTTGCCCCCACCCTAGAAACAAGACAACATATAACTTGTTTTACAAAATTGTAATATTGAAACGAAGAGATCATTATTTTGCAGGTTTAACAAATTTTGAATTTGGAACTTAAAGCGATAATGATCCATTAAAAAAATATTTAAAGCTACTGCTCCCCTGCCTGTACAAAAAAAATCCTGTATACACCATTGGTAGCAATTCTACTACTGTATAAGCAAGAGCTTAATACTGACATAATAATATGTACATATTCGCAAAAGCTACTATGAAAAGGTGCACTATGTATGTAATACAGCAGTTGTACTGTAATAACATAGGTAATATTATGTTTGTTAGGACATATGTGTTCTAGTGTGAACATGAATTGTAGATATAACACGGCAAAGGTAATGTACATTATTTAATTCCTGGAAAAGAATGGAGCAGAAATGTTTCAATAAAATATATTCACTAGTAGATTTTAACATATTTTTTAATTGTTCTATTTTTATCTATTTCCAGTAGGCGTTATAAATGAATTTTGAAGAGATTCAACCGGTTTTGAGAAATCAGATTTTTCAAACGAAAAGTAATTCGTTGCAAAATGTTTTGTAATCATGCTGGAAGCTCGCTGATTACTCCATTTTCAGTGCAATATGTTTTTAACAAATTGTAATCCGTAGAGTTCCTGACGAAGAATGGGCCTTTTACGTTTTTAGACATTTTAGATCGCCAATTCAGCGATGAGGTATGCGTCTCATTCTGAATATCTTGACAGGTCGTCTTCTGCGATAAAAAGTAGGACGTTTACGAAAGAGGTGTTATTGAAAAAAAACGTTTAATCAGTTTTTTTTTTAATAATCTCACTTTCTTGCCAGACACCCTGACAGTAAACAATATGCCTGTATCGTAAGCGATATATCAGAAACAGTTTCAGTAAAGAATACGTCTCCCCATTTTTTTTTGTAAATTTCGAGTATCCAGGCAGATGTTCGTTAAACCTCACATTTAAGAAATTTACATTTATTACAGTCAAAGGCATGCCACCTATCCTGAATGCATTGACTTTTATTGACACGGAGAAGACGACTTACATGTTTATTACATACAATTGGTTATTGATTTCATACTGAATTTCTTCGTTTGACATTATACATTTTTTCATATACCTATTATTAAGTCTCTTAACATAATATATGTTTGACATATGTAATATTTTTCAATTTTTATTTGTTCGCTCCATTCTAGTCACACCTATTTTAGTAAAGTACCAGGAGACCATAGGTGGAAATGGGAGCAATTCTTTATAACCTCTCATTTTATATTTCATACTGGTTCAAGAATACCAAGTTTTATTTCAACACCTCAACAATAAAAGGGTACATATGTACAGCTGCCAACATAACATATACCTCACTTCACCGACAACTGCTTTATAGAGAATGTTCGACGAAAACTCGTATTCTAACTGTAAAGGAAGTTTTGGAATTTGTTGCAGTTTTGCTTGACTTCAAAAACTCGCACACAAAGTTTTAACTTGAGTTTCATTTGCGTCTCAAAATAATCATATAAAAACCTAGTAACAGCATTAAAAACGTCATGATAAAAATACACACTAATAGTTTAAAAGGCATTTAAATCCTTCAGAATGGAACAGTTTCATTTTCACTCTTCAATAGCAAAGAGTATGTAAATAATTTGATAGAACTCTTTTTTACATATAAAATATGAATCTGATAATACCACACAGGCATCACGGCATATTTCACAAGTGGGATAGCCATCGGACTATCTGCAAATAAAAACGAAGTTGGGTTAGTTGGAAGAAATTGCACCTTTCGGATAAACTCGCCCTTAGTACATTTCTTTAAAAACTGTTTGTGTTGTGATCAATGTAAAGTGAAAAAAATAATAAATAAATCAATACAAAATAAAAACATGAAGATTGTCCTTCTGTGGCAATAAAAAGTAAGACATTGAAGTTGGGTGTCATAACCTCATCGCTGAATTTTAGATGTTAATTTTGAGGTTTTACAAACATCCGACTGTTACAGGAAAATTGAAACCTTACAGATAACAGTGGAAGACCAATTTCAAATACGTTTTTTCAGGAACTTCACAAGGTCTGAGATCCGAAATGAATGAGTTTCGATTCTTTCCGAAAAAGTTTGTTTTTCTAGCGATCTTTTCGAATCTCAAACAGAAGTTTCGGTCAGTTAATACTAGCCAGTACAATAACAACAACCATTCAATAGGTGCTACCTATTTTATTACCTCTAAAGTTCTACCGTCCAGTTTCTGAAGAAATATGTAGGTAGTCATGTATTTTTATTATTTTGGTTTGTGGCAACGTAAATAACAATATTATTGTAATGTCAATATTTCCTACTGCTGAAATGCCACAATAGTTCCTTTGACGACTTAAATCTTTGAAAATTATGAAAAATAAACTTTATGATAATAAGAAACTTATTTTTTTGATTGAGAATAGTGAATTTCTAATATTTTTAATAATATAGTAACGTGATTTCGACTTACAAAGTAAATGTCATACTTAACTAGTTCAATAATGATTTTATAAGTCATAACCAGGTCATTTTATTATTAAAAATAGTAATACTAATAAGCCATAATATTTCATAATATTTCTTCAATAAGTTTATTCTAATTGTACAAAATGTTGGATCTTTTGTATGTATTATGTATAAATATTTTATTTATCTATTTTTGAAATGTTGAAAATAAAATGTGGGCAAATTTTTTTTTCTTATTATAAAAGGATGGTTTTTGCGATGTTTTTATTATTTCGTTTTTTTATAGAGTGGTTAAGTTGAAACTTTTTTCACGAATAAAATAATAAATATGAATGTTTCTTAACTGAAACCCTCTTAAATCTCGAATGATCTTATTTTAACTTAATATTCTTAAGATCCTGATAATATTTGATTCACAAAATTTCACAAAATCCTGAATGTCTTAATTTTTTGTTGGCACAGAGAAAACGGCTTGCATGTTTATTAAATGCAGCCAATCTGCTGGCTACCCCACTTGTAGAATATGGCGTGATGGTATAGTAGTAGTAGTAGAATTTCACAAAACGAACAATATTTAGTGATATTTTGTTTGATATTTATATATGTGGGTACGAATTTAAGTAGGTACTTTTTTGATAAAATAGAATAAAATAAATAAAATGCCAAGAGATGATACAAAATACTTAAGCGTAAAGTTAGGGATGCGGGAAAAGGGAATTAATAAATAATTTGGAGAGTTTTCAACAAAATGCCCACTTGATCAATAATGTAAAGTATCAACTCCCATACAAGAATCAAAAAACTTTTTGACTTTTCGCAACTTTTTACTCTCAAGTTTTAACGGACAATTTGTTCCCATTTATTTGTCTTTTCAGTAAAACAATTTGAAGATAATGACTTTCTTTTAAGTTTGTTTAAGTTTAACTAAAAATAAATTTGTTATATCTATTGGTACGGTTGACAAAACTGTAAGCGCGATTTATTTATTTGATGTTAAAAAAACACTACATACATCTCATACAATGTTTTATTGAATTATAAGACTGCTTTATCGATCGAACGCTGCTCAATGCTTATGTTATACAATGAAAAAGAAATTCAAAATCATGTCCCTTCTTGATGATGAATCGACTCAAAATTCTCAATTGTTTTTTTGTGATCTGCCATGAAAACAAAACAAGTAAGGTTAAAATATAAATTTTACATTTGAGTATAAAAACCTTTTCCACTGATTCACAAAACAACAAAAAACTATTATTCAATCTCAAATAAACTTGATGAGTAACAAAATCAAGTTAAGACAAATAATTAAGACCAAGATTATAAGAAATGTTGAGAAATAAAACTGCTAATAAAATTCTCAGAAAGTTTCAATTTAAGTATTGAATTATTCTTCATTTAAATAAATTCACGATAGAAACAACAACAACAGTATTACGTAATAACGGATGCCCGAAATTATCTAATTAAAATTCTCCAATTACAGCAACGAATATTGTAGAAGAACTATTGGTGATGAGCTGAAGTCTCAATTTGACATTCGCGAATGTGAATATAATTTTTTATTCAAATATCTCAAACCATAATACCAATATATGTAGTAGTAGAACTATTGGTGATGAGTCTCAATTTGACATTCGCGAATGTGAAAATCATTATTTTTCAAATATCTCAAATCCCAATACAAAATTTTTGTTTCATGATTTGTCATAGGAATTTGAGATATTTCATATAGGTATCTGCCAAATTTGAGATGTTTCACGATTTTGTCGTTTTTATATTGGTAGGTATTGGATAAAACACCCAACTTTTAGTCTTTTTACCCTCTCCCTCCTATCGCCAAATTTTTGTTTTTGTATATGAGTTTCAGAAAAAAATTACATTTTCAAATGAAAATGTTGAATTTTAAACAGATTTCTTATTTCACTCCCCCATCGTTTAATGTTTAAACTTGGAATAGGAATTTGAAATATTTTGATTTCATCAATTTCATCAATATCAGAAAATAAACTTTAATGTCTTTGCATTTTTAAGTAATAATATTAGTATTCATAACAAATTGCAATTTTTTACAACTTAAGCTTCGTTTTTGAAACTTACGAACTGAAAATTTGAACCACGCTATGACGTCTGGTGGCAATAATATCATGCGCTCTAAGCTTCCAACATGCGACTGAATTTCGAAATATTCGTTGTTTTTCATGCGAATGCGAACATTCGACACTTCACTACTAGCTTATAAGTGGACCATTTTCCACTTCAATGTGCTATTTATAACTTACTTCTATTGTTTCTATATCTGACTTTATCCACCATATTATTATCTATAACAAAACGAGAACCTTATTGTGTATATATTATAATACTACAACTAATTAGAGAAACAATTGTCCAGCAATAAAGCCAATTACTTTCTGCTTGGAAATTGCCTTGTTTTCAGAGCACTATCAACTTCAAATAGGTAGGTATTACTATTAGAAAATTTTATACAAGAAGTAAACTCTCTTGCTAATTAATTAATTATTTAGTAGCAGAAATAACGACTGTTTACGAATTACTTCACAACGTTATTTTTGTCACTAGCGATATTTTGCATGAAAACGATTTTCAATATTATTGTTGATCTATCTGTTTTATTTACTTATTTACATTTTTAACGGAAATATGGAAATGGAAATAAAGAAGATAACGAATCAGAAATATAATTGACATTGTTTTTGCATGTGGACTTGTGTTTTAAATTGATTTTATGTACAAATATATTAGAAAAAAGTCTGTTGATATGCCAATTAAAATAAATAAAAAAATATACAAAATTAAAGATGTTATAGGTGTTTTAAGAACATCTTCTTTTTACTAATTTATCCTATTTCAAATAATATTCAACGCATTTCAGAAAAAAAAATCATAATGACGTGTTAAGTTTTATAAAATAATGTAAATAATTAGTTAAATATTCAATTTGATCAAATTAAAACAATGTGTCTTCACATAAAATATTATATATTTTCACAAGCTTTTTGAATAACGTCCATCCTCAGTGAAATATACTTTAATTAATTACAAATTAGATAAATACGTAATATTTTTTATGATAACTGTTTATTATTAATCAGAGTAATACTAGAAAAAATTAAATAAAAATATTTTTACATTTTATAGCATAACCAAGTGCAAATCTCTTTGTATTAAAAATAAGTAGAAATATAACTTTTATTCATTAGTTTAAGAGACAAATTCAGTCAGCGCAAAATGCTGAAGGCATTCATTATCTTAGTGTGAAAATGACGTTGAAAAATCCTTCAGTTAATATTCATATTAATGGTTATATTTATGTTACTTCTTGCTTTTTTGAATAATTACTAGCCACGATGCATTTCTAAGAAGTTTCATTAAATAAAAGGATCGTAATATTTTTAATAATTAAGAATGTGGTTTGGTTATATGTAATGAGAAAATGCAAGAAATATTATGGAATTTTTTACTTTTTTTTCGTTCTAGGTTCTCTTACGTTCTCTTTGAATTCAGCTATGAGCCTTTTATTTATTTGCTAACGGGACAAAATGTCAGCGAATGGCTTAAAAATATCACATTTCAAACATTCAAATCACTATACTTTTACAAACAAGAACACTAAAAAAACTGTATGAAAACACTGTATAAAAACATTCGACAAAAATTATATTTTGATTAGTAATGTTTTAAATAAAAAAAATTCAAAACAAAAACAATTTTTAGACAAAAAAAACTCATCATCTCTGTCGGTCCCTCAATCCTGAGGATCGTGACCATCATGCCTCGTTCCGTAAACCATCTGTCTCCGTGTTGAGCGATCCTCCGCCATGTGTACGGCCCCGTGAAGTGAGCTCTGTGTGAAGTGGCCTCCTTAATTTGGTAGCTCCATCTTATTGGCACTCTGCCCCTTCCCCTCCTCCCTTCTACAACCCCAGTCATAATTACTTTTTCCAGGTTGTCATGCTCTCTTATTGCAATGTGCCCGAAATATCGCAAAGCGCACTGACTGCAAATCGTTGAGAGTCGCACCGAAATGTTTAGCTCCCTGAGGATGGACTCATTGGTCCTGTGTTCGGTCCAATGCACTCGGAGCAATTTCCTCCAGCACCACATCTCAAACGCATCAATCCTCGCGCGTTCGTTAGCTCGCAGCGTCCACGTTTCAGCTCCGTATAAAAATATCCTGAATACCAACGTCTTGACCAGTCTTATCTTTGTGTTTCTCATAATTTCACGGCTTTTCCAAATTTTATCAAGACGACCCATTGCGTTCTTTGCCGTCTGTGTGCGGCGGTTCAAAAAAGAATACTGCAGTTAAAATAAAGGAACTTAATATGCCAACAATCCCGGTCGTCCCAACCTTTATTAACATGGTAAAGATAACTCGTGTGTTTATTACATACTAACCCATTTGTGTAAAACACCGTGATGGTATGAATTTTAATAAAAATAGAAACTTTAAAAGCTACTTTTTTTCACTAGCTTATAATCAAAGTATTCAATCAAAAGGCACAAAAATATTGCTTAAAATGAAAGTACATATCTGGGAAAATATTATTTGAATCTTTTGAGTTATTATTTAAAAAAAAACGAGTTTCTGAGCAAACTAAACAGCCTATCTTTTTTCAATGCATTAAGTTACACGTGTATCAGACTTACAGGTATATTTGTATAAAAAATTAATTCGACCAACTTTCATGTATATTGAGATCAGTAATTGAGAACGATTAGTTTATTGACTATAAATGTCCTCCTTGTGGGAATAACGTGACGATACAGATAGAAGATTGATAAAAAAACGAGTTAGAAATTGGGTCACATATCCTTTTTCTAAGTCCTAAACAAAGTGTGTCATGGACACGATTAGAAATATTTACATTAGCACAAAGTAAGGTACTGAAATAAACGTTGAATTTCGATATATATCGTTAGATTATCTTTATTATAATATGTAGAGTATAAACTAATAGTTTAGAAGTAGTTGTGTTAGTAAAAGTTAATATTGTAGATATATTATAATTGTAAGTATATTACGAACTGATAACGCGTGTAAACAACGAATCGAAAGCTAAGTTTACGAACAAATAATTTAACATCGAACATCACGTATACGATTTATTTGCTAAGAGAAAACACTCGAATTGTACCAGTCATACAGTTGTCATTCGCATTGCGTACAATCTGTTTTCAATACTTCAATCATTTATAGGAACCACACTTAAATTATATTTTCATTCGATCATTTAAATGCTTTATCTTTTTTTAATTCGTTGCTTGCGGTAATATGAGTCTGGTTTACTAAACTTGTATTGGGCGGGCTCTGTTGGATTGTTTTTACCCTAAGATATATTGTACTTTCTTTTTTTTGCATAATTTTTGACACGCTTTATTAGGGGGTTGGCCTGACCAGATCAAAGTGTTTTATTTTCTTATTTTTATTAATGTTTTGTCAACTCCCTGTGTGTCTTTGTTAAATAAATAAATAAATAATTTTTCACATCTTTTTTTACTATCGATACATGTTGTGTGATTTTGAAATGATTTTTCTCTATTGGTCAGACTTGCTTCTTCAATTTAATCATTCAAAATTAGACCGATGTTTCATTATCTCACTCTCAATAATCCATTACTCCCTGGTTCAGCGTTGAAGTGTTTTTAATTAAATATTCACAATATTGATATGGATATAATTTATTGACAATAATAATTATACACTAATGAAATGGAAAATTTGCATAAAAATCTATAAAAGAGACAGCGTTAACCGAGTAAACGTATAAGGGTGATAACCACCCCATCCAGAAACTACTATAGCAGGAAACTCTCATCTCTTAAGTGTCGTTAGGTTCTTTAGTATAACAACTACTAGATACGTGCAAACATTAGGCAGGACAACAGGATGACAAATTTTGTTTTCACTGTCCTCCTGCAAATATTTTATTATGTGCATCAGACACCAGATGTCACTCTATACACTGTCTTGTATGAATGAATTGAGATTCGTTCAAACTTTACGATTTTTTTTTAATTTCATAATCCCGTGGAGCGCCCGATAAAGAATTGGTCTCCTACTCTCCTCCGTAAGTTTTCGAGTGCCCTGTAAAAGGCAGGTGTTCGAAAAAATTAAGACATTTTACATCTTAAATTCAGCGATGAGGTTTGCCACCCATCTTGAATGTTTTGATTTTATATTTGCACCAAGAGGATAGCTTGCATGTTTGTTATATGCGTCTGGTCTGCTGGCTACCCCACTTGTGGGATATGCCAAGATGGTATAGTAGTAGTTATATTGAGTATTCACAATGCTTTTGAGAAGAAGATGTCACTTTTTAAAATAAGTTTGAATATTGGAAGAATACATGAAGATTAATACAAATTTTATTTCCAAAAACATTTGTTCTAAAGGTAACATAACGTGTATAGATAAATCACACATATTGTGTTTAATCCAAAATAAGATATGAATATTGTGTTTTGTGTACTTAATTAAAATAAAACAATTATTTGTAGTATATCCACGGTGACTTTTTATTGGACGCGAGCCGGCTTTCAAGAGTTTCCGCTCTCATCATCAGGCTGGCATCAATAAAAAGTCACCGTGGATTTCAAGAGTTTCCGCTCTCATCATCAGGCTGGCATCAATAAAAAGTCACCGTGGATATACTACAAATAAGTGTTTTATTTTAATTAATTCAACATGAATTTCCACCAAGTACCGTCGGTTGAAAATATCAACTTTTGTGTACTTATTCAACAATACACAAAAGTACAGTGCACTTAACATTATATAGGTTCATGTAACATCTAGCCCATGACAGTTAATAAAAGATCATTCTTCATTTTATACTGGTTGGGAACCAAACCCGGGACCTATTGACTTAGTCATTAGCTTTATTTCCGTGCCTCACCAGCCGTCAAAATGCACGTTTTGATTCCTTAAATAATTATTCATTCAAAGCTTTGAAAAATCATTTACATAAAGAATTGAACTCAGGTATATCTAGTAAAAAAAAAGTGAAAGCTTTTTGTATATTTCAATTGCAATATTTCTAGATAAAAAAAATACTAAATTTATGTTCAAATTAAGCTTTTTAGAATAAACTTTAGATTTGACATTACTGGGTTAATGTTTACATTTTATAAGGAAAATTACAATTGAGGCAAAGAGATGACTTGGCTAAATATGTAAATCGAAGAACGCGAAAAGAAATGGAGAAGGCAAGAGTGAACGAAAGTGTAATGTCTAAGCTTAGATGGAGAAGGAAATTAGGTTAAAACAGTTATTCAAAATATCAATAAACACATCCGTCACCTGGCGTCAAAATTACCTTACCATATTTTCATTAAACTGAAAAAAAGTTTTCCTGTATCTTGAAGCACTATCACTCCCTATAGACGAGTACAACATTGATACTTCTTAAAGTAAACAGACAACGAACAACCTGACCTAAATACATACTTCAAATGTAGTATTACTTCCTATATATTATATCATTCTTCAGGAATGTTTACAAAGTCATTTCATTAGTAGTAATGTCACCGAAATGTCGCTATAATACCTCAACCTAACCCACGTGAATGTTTTATAAACTCCTAAGTGTATTACATTTAAAATTTTATTAAAACAAAAAGGGACTGCAACGTTTTTCATTAATATTAAATTTAAAGATACTTTTGTCTTCGTTGTTTTCCATTTTAATCTTCAACCGTTTTTGAATGAATTTCTTTTTTAACCCAGATATTTCTTTGTTCTTTTCATTCATGAGATGTTTTTCATTCATACTTTTATGAGTAATTATGAACCTATGTAGGTAGAAATTGTAATGTAAGCATCATTTGTTCGATTATTTACAGAGTTTTTGTTTTATGATGTTTCTAATTTCTCTGATATGATAGATACTGTTGCCATAGCAACGGTTTCTTGTCAATGATTGTCATCTGGACCATATAAGTATATTATTTGGGGAGCTCGTAAATGGGAGAAGAAACCAAGGTGGCCAACGTAAACGATACAAAGACGTCCTTCATACCATCTTGAAGGACAGTAATATCCAGCACACCTGGAAACAGGATGCTACTGATCGCGCCAAGTGGAGAAAATTCATATATAGTTACAGCCCAAATGACAGAAGACACCAAGGCCCACCTGCGGGAGAACATCCATGTCCCAAATGCGACAGAGTGAGATGGCACAGCAGAGTGGATGCAGCACAGACAGATCCGCCGTGAAACTGAAGCGCTCACAATACTCGCTTTGTCGAGTTGTTGGCATATATAATAAGTATCGAGATCAATTTTTATTTCTTTTTTAAATTAAGGCTCAATCAAAATAATTCTACAGCTCTTCACATAAGTTGATCTTAATTTCACGTGAAATTTTAATCATTCCAACAATCAGCACCCTTAGAATGGGTAGGCAAAGAGAATGGAGCAACTCTAGATCGATCAGTTCTTAAAAAGGTACTTTTTTAAAAAAAAAAGATATATCTGGGTTTTGTTATAAACCCAAATACAACTTTATACACCATCCACAGTAAGCTAAAAGCTTGTGTCGTGAAAGGGGAGTTTGCCAGCACCTTGGATTGAACCGCGGAACCCTTGTTCAAGAGGCCGAGACTCTACCTCCAGGCTACCGACGAACTCAAACATTTTCATGCAGTAGTAATGAGATTGTTGTGAAGGTTGTGAAGTGAAAGTTTGAGAGTATGTGGGCTTAACAGTGCTAAACCAGTAAAATGTGGAATGAAAGTTGGCGCAAAAACCAAGATGTTTGTAAATAAGTTACGGTGGCTTGAGCATGTGTGAAGAATGAATGAGAGAATAGTGACAAAAGAATACACACATAGTTGAGAGAAAGAGTGCTCGAGGATCAAATGACAAGACCATGTGGAGCAGATCTTAAAAAATGCTCAATAATGCTTAATACAATGAACAGGAGATACAAGGTATCTCAGGGATATGTAAGAAGCAAAAAGCATGACGTGCAAGGACAGAAAGAAATGACACTTGATCTTATTTGCCTTACTGGTAAGGGAAGTGGTAATGAGAGGTAATAAGTACACAATAATACTCCCGTTCGTCATGAAGGGGAAGATTGAGGGCCACAGTGGGGTCGGCAGAAGACAGCTCTCCTGGCTTCGAAACATTCTAATATTGACCGATATCAGAACCGTGGGGGAGCTGTAACGCGCCGCCCAGGACAGAGAAGCTTTCTCCCAAATGGTCGTTAACGTCGGGTGGACCCAGTAGGACACGTGAGAAAGAAGTGAAAAGAGGGAAGTGGCGTGATGGTTTGTTTATATTACTTTCATTTCCTACTTCATAATTCTTGAGTGTGATCTACTCGATTTCGCTTGAAATTTAATAATAGGAATTTCGTCTGAAATTTATCAAAGAACAACATAAAATTATGTATAATATTCTAACTTCTGTTACTGTTAAAACAACGTCTTGTTTCAGTCTTAAGATTAACTTTAGTTTGCTCACTATTTTAAGTAAATTGCAAGAAATCCCAGAGAACAGAAAGTACGGTGTACTCGTACTTAAGACTTAAGAGTCTATACATTTAGTAGTGTATATCTGACACTACTTCATTACTAAGTAGAAGAATATCAACCGCAGTATTGTTAGTATACTTACAAAGTGAAATGTAGCTTTTAAGTATATTATGTAGTATAAAACTTTTAAGTATTTGTGTAAATAATGATACATATATAATAGTGGGTTACAATTCATTGCATTGATCTGCAACGAGTTTAGATTTTCTTTTCCATTGCTCCCTATTTTTACTAGCCAGTATTTTTAATTCAAGAATATGAGCTGCAGATTTCACGAGGAGCTGAAGAATGTCGCATAGGATAGAGTGCAATGGAAGGAAAGATGCAAAATTTTGCCGCAAACTATACTATACCTACTATCAAGATATATCGTAACAAAAAAAATAGAAAATCAAGACTGGTGTCAAACCTAATCGTTGAAAGTAAGATGTAAAATGTCTTTATTTTTTCGAACACCTACGTTATACTAGACACTCCAACTCTTACGGATAAGAGTGGTATACCAATTCTTTGGTGGGTGCTCTACGTACGGCAAACCAATCCACAGAGTTTAAATTAAAGAGAGAGATAGAGATTCATTTACGTTTTATGTAATGTTGAAACAATATAAATGTGGGTGTTTTTTTTTTTTTGTGAAAATTATGAACAGGCATGTAGCTATAAAAGTACATATTATAATATAAATTACCATACTACCCTTATTTTATTGAATAATGTAATAGTTACATGTAATACCTACATATCTATATATTATATATCTACGTATTGAATCATCATCATAGTGTATAGTGTTGTAAGTGTTGTAGTGGTGCCCTAACAGTCCCTGGTGTATTTGCATTGTAAATAGTTTGTTTAAAGTTTCAAAATCCGTAATATAATATAATGTATACCCTCAACTACATATTATTATAATATCTATCTTATTCTACTACAGTCTACAATATCATAATATTATATGCACAATGCTTAGTCTTAGATAATATGTTATTATTGTGAAGGTCGTCCTTTTTCTTTCTTCAGCTTTTGCTAGATTAAAGATCTGTTTTCTTTGTTTGTTTTAGGAAACTTAGCCCGGCAGCTGTCTCTTTGTCGTTTTGTAGGTTTTCCTAGCGAATCTTGTCTATCCAATAAATGTCAGCTGACTCTCAAAGTGTCCGGGAATGGGACAATTTCAACATTTATCAAACGATAACAATGAAATCGCAATTGACCTTTTTAAATATGCGTTTGAGTTGAATTATTGAGATAATTGACGTGGCTGTTAGTTCAATAGAAGATAAGTGAATATTGATTTTCTAGAATACATTTAAGAAACACTAATCAATAAAAAAAAACAGTAAATATTTTAAACAATTGTAGCTGACTGGTCTTACAAGCAGTCAAGAGAGAATAAAATTTAATCGTTACGTTGCCATTAAGACGGGTAATCTTGATCCATTCAAGATCTGAAATTTGAGATCCTTCAGAATGGTTGTTTCTTTGGTTTACACTAAATGTTTCTCGATTGGTGTAGGTACCTTTTATTACTTGGTTTAATAATAAAACTGTGAAAAGACGTCGAAGATTGCTTTTAAATAATAATTTATTATATCTAAGGAAATTGAAGGAATATTATTTATCCATCGTAACAACTTGTTAACTAACTTGTTCAAGGAGATTGAGAATCTTCAGAGTTGTTGTTATTACAACAAGTAGAATGTTGGTACATTATACAATGTAAACACACCATACTTGTATTGTTCGAGAACACTCTTGTAAAAGTTATTTTATTTTCTGGTAATATGATGTTTATAGAAGATTGCTTGAAAATAATGTTTTGATAAAGCGGTGAACTGCATCTTAGCTTTTTTTATTATTTTAACACAAGGCAAAAACAAGCATCATTCACGTAACCAGCATCTAAGCTAATCTTTCCGCAATTGATTTGAGGGAAAAGAAAATAAGGCACAAAAAGCTGCTTAACCAAGCAATTTATATAATTTATTCATCTTAAAACTTAATTGCGAAAATGGTCATCTTTTTTTCAGTTCTAAAAGCTAAGACTTAGTATTTTAGGCTTTCGGATGTGAAAACTTAAGATTATACACTATTTCAGCAGGTATTAATAAGCGCAAAACCTCTATAGAAATAAATTGTGATATATTTCATGATAATCTGTTACATATTTTGAAAAAAATAAATGCAGATTAAATAATATAAATATCCAAAATATTTTCAAATGAAATACAAAAAAATAATAATAACACAAATATGTGCTAAAAGGCAGAATAACTGCCTGCGCAATTTCTTCCAGTCAACATAAACTAAATAAGAAACTGTTAAAATAAATGCGCCACGTCTGAAGTTTATTATTTGTACGGAGTAAAAATATAAAACGGTTTTCTATTTATCCAATACGTGATTTGAAAATCGAAGAACCTTATTTGAATATTGTTTGTAAAATAAAGAGGTAGGTATATAAATAAATTCTGTATTAAATACACAAAAGCTCATTCCTATCGATATTTTGTTTTAATACAATATAATATTGTATCTATTATCACACCGGGTTAGTTGGAAGATATATCAATCAAGCGATAAACTCGCCCTCTATGCATTGAACTATGTGTAACTGATAATTTTTATATAATTCTTAATGATTGATGTTGTAACCAATGTTAAGAATAAAAATAAAATTTATATTGCTTTTTAATAAACTCATATTAAGATAGACAAAATGATGGTTCAAATTCTAATAATTTACTTTTCTAAAATATTTATGAAAGTGTTTTTCAAACATATATTACCTACCCTAAGTCAAAGCATTTTTCCTAAATAATTTATTACCCAATGCCTCGTTGAGTTATTATTGACACAGAAAAGACAAACCTGTTCATAGCATCAGTAAGTCCTTTGTTTACTCTTCCTGTGAGAAATGCTTTTATGGTTTAGTATATGGTAACTTTATTCGTAAAAGAGTTTTAAATTGTAAATCAATGAAAGTGTTTACTAAGAAAAAAAAATTTAATGACATTTTGAATCCAATAAAATTATTAACTAACATAAAATTATATTAAAATTAGTGAACATACATCCTATTACCATGATATGTGTATTTAACATAATATGTAACATAAGCAAATTTAAATCACAAGTTAGAATGTAAGTGAAACTGTTTTGTAATTATAATATTGATTATGTTATATATAAGATAAAATGTAATATAACCAGATATAAGATATGTAACAAATGTGCCAGACAAAAATGAATATACCTTCTAGAATGTAAATTAGAATATACATAAGTAACAGAAACATAAGAAAAATCATTATGTATAAAATTAGAAGTAATGCAACTCCCCTCGTAGCACGAGTCACACTCTTTTCGAGGGTGAAAAAAATAAAATTTAAGAAATTATTTGTATAAGTAATGGAATTTTATTTTATTTTATGTATAAATAAATAAATAAATAAAATAAATAAATAAATTTAGATAGGTAGTTAAAACGATTTGAATTTCAAGACCAAAGAGATCTTCTCTCCGTGCCAACAAAAAAAATGAGATTCCGAATGTGAGACAAACGATGTAAAATGTCTTCATTTTATCAAAATTTTATCAAACGCCTGCTTTTTACAGCACACTCGAAAGCTTACGGAAAAGAATGAGAAACCAACTCTTTGCTGGGTGCTCTACGAATATTGATATTATTATAATTATACTTAACAATATCATGAAAAGGTTTTCCAACTTTCCAACTACAATACTTAATGTATCGAAGAGAATAAATATAATATCTCTATCTAAAATATTGACGCAAATAAATAATATAAATTGCAAGCTCCCATTCGCACGAACTTCAAGTAAATCGATTCCTGAGACATATTATGTACCTACTTAATGTACCTACATATAAACAGTTAAACAGCTGAAAGATCTGAATGAAGACATAGCTATCTAGCGGGCTTATACTCGTAGGAAAAAATAAACGAACTTTATAGATGAAACTTCATGCGCTGACAATCAATGAGTAAGTAATCCCTAAATGTAAATACATATGCGATTTTGAGTCCTTGAAATGTGGTATTATTGTGATAGTACTAATGTCTTCTTCTTATGCTTGTAGTGGATCATTGATCTGTTTGTTCAGAATATATTCACTCTTGCGATGCTAAAAACCAACTATCCTTCCATCTCTTAGGTGGCTTCCAGTTAATTTTCGTCCTAGTGGAGTCTCGTTCGCAGTTAATGTCAATATGACTAATTAAGCAAGAAAGCAAAAATATGATGTCATAACGCAATAAAACATCAACACTGCGGAAATATCAAAATATTTTCATTAATATAGTATGAATTTCCATCAAGTACCGTCGGTAGATAAAAATATCAACTAAATATAATAAAACATGCATTTAAAAGTAAGGTGTTTGTTTCACTCAACATAATATATCTGCAAGTATTTTTTTGCAGTAAACTGTTTTCCACAATATACCTACCTATCTAACAATGTACACTTCTAAAATGTAAAAAGTTTATTTATTTGGCCATGTCATGCGACGCGACGCGACGCCAACGTCCGCGTCGTTCTGAATATTTTTTTGTTACCGTGTCAGAAGTTATTATGGTTATCTCTAAACGTTTTGAGTTTTTCTTTGCAACGATTTGCATAATTGTATTCATACGTGACTCGTGGATATTGTCTCTGGATGTGAATTTCGTACAATGTCCAGTTTGTTTGTATTTTATTATTTTAGTTCAACTTCAATGCGGAAGCTGAAAATATTATGTAAAAGTTTATTTATTATTCTTTTGTTAAAGAGACTTTTCGATTGATTCCATACAAAGTTCTTGTAAATTATGTTTACTAGGCATATCCCACAAATTGGGTAGTCAATCAGTTGCATGGTATAAACATGTAAGACGTCCTCTATGAGCAACAAAAAAATCAAGACATTTAGGGTGCGTCGAAAACCTCATAGTGGAATTTTGGGAGATCGCGATCTATTTGAGATCTGAAAAATGAGATCCCAAAAAGATGGTTGCTTCTAAGGTTTGCATAAAGCATCTCTCGATTGGTGGACCTTAAATCGTGACAGTTAGAATGGTGAAATTGGTGAACGTTGTCCATGGACACTGAAAGTGATCACTTAAGCCAGCCTAGAGCCAATTCGTAAGCGTTGGGACACCTTTCTCACTTCTTCCGATTTCATAGATTTTACACAATGTTGCATTGTGTAGACATGGTTCTCCAATTGAGGTTTCTGATTGGTTTTGTCATCTGCATCCAAATCCGGTTAAACAAAAAAAAAATAGTAAATATTCTAAACATTTAAGATTTGTGTTTAACGATTGTTAATTGGTTAAATACTTAATTTTCCGTGAAAATTAACAGTGTTTTTTTTTATATTGTATTTAAAAAAAATAAAAATTATATTCAAATATTTTTATTTTTTCAAACACCTGCCTTCTACAGGAGACTCGAAAACTTACGGAAAGATTGGGAGACCTGAATGTATGCATAAATTCTTAAGATTTTATTATAAACTCACGAAAGAATACAAAACATTATATTGGCATTGGCATTATTGAATCACGCTTTAATAGAATTCTCTGATTATGCATGATGTAGACACTCTTAATTGGGGGACTGGCCAGATCTTGTTGTATGTTTGTAATTAATGTATCGTGTTGTCAGTTTTCTGTGAGTGTTTCTATAAAATAAAAATAAAATAAAACTGATCGCTTACAAAATTTCTGAATGAATACATAAATTGTAAAGTAAGCAAATGCACAAAAATTATTGCGGGAAAATTATATATGGGAGACCTGAATGTATGCATAAATTCTTAAGATTTTATTATAAACTCACGAAAGAATACAAAACATTATATTGGCATTGGCATTATATTGAATCACGCTTTAATAGAATTCTCTGATTGTGCATGATGTAGACACTCTTAATTGGGGAACTGGCCAGATCTTGTTGTATGTTTGTAATTAATGTATCGTGTTGTCAGTTTTCTGTGAGTGTTTCTATAAAATAAAAATAAAATATAACTGATCGCTTACAAAATTTCTGAATGAATTCATAAATTGTAACGTAAGCAAATGCACAAAAATTATTGCAAATTCATTCAAAACTTGAATTGGACATCTTTGCTAGAACTAATAATATTCTTAGTATAGAACTTAATTGAATCAAATGATTAAACGTTCAATTATCTACGTTATTATATGTATAAATCGATTGTATGAAACACGAAATGATAATAATTTAATTAATTTCAACTTGTTCAAACCCGGATAGCTGAGTATAAATTCAATACACTCACTCAGTATAATATTATTCGTTTCAATTAATTAAGAAGGTACATGGGTACACTCAAAATACCAATTGTATTGTGAGCTCTGTCCATTTACATACCCGTGTTTTATCTTGAACTGAAGCGTCCTTTATAATTACTTTTTTACTTAATTTGTAAGTATTTACTGCTAGCTTTCTTCTCTCCTCTGCTGGATATAGGCCTCTTCAAAACTTTGTCACACTTTCCTATCTCAAGCAACACGATACAACTGTTTTCCCATCATCTGGACAATATCGACAACCCATCTTTTTTGGGTCTTCCTACGCTTCTTTTGTCCTCCATTCAAGACTTCTGGAAGTACATCTGCTATCTTCTCGTCTTACCACATTACCAGCCCATTTCCATTTCAAACTTTTCCATACGTTCCTATCTCGAGCAACACGATACCTACTACTGCTTTCCCATCATCTGGACAATATTGTCAACCCATATTTTTGGGGTCTTCTAACGTTTCTTTTGTCTTCCCACGGCCTCCATTCAAGAATTCTGGAAGTATATTTGCTATCCTCTCATCTTACCACATGACCAGCCTATTGCAATTTCAGATTGGAAACTTTATCAACAATGTCGACGACGACTTTTGTCTTTTGTCGAATGGTTTTATTTCTAATTTGTCTCTCGAACTGATACCTAGCATTTGTCTCTCCATGGCACGCTGTAGGTACACACCTTACTTTTCGTTTGCTCGCAAGTGTTAGCGTCTTCTTTATTATTATCGGTGTCCAAAATTTTCAATTTGAATATAGGTATATAATAAATTGATTTAACTTTTCTTTTCATCTTGTCGTAATTTAATTGAAAATTTCTACTGTATTAATATTTCAATTAAAACTAAATTATTAAAGAAAATATTTTGTACCAAACTTTGTTAAGAATATTTTTTTTACAAGAACAGCTTATTAATTCTTATTAAATTTAAACTATTTGCATTTCTTCTTGAGAATTTTACATTATACTTTTATTATGCATTTTGTTTCAATAATGCAAATAATGTTTGTTTTCAGGATAAAAAAAGAATCGGTTTGGAGTTTATAAGAAGTTTAAAAAATTATTTCAAATAAAAATATAGTGTACACCTAATTGAACCAATATAATATTGATAATAAAAACCGCCCATCCTGAATATCTTTATTTTGTTTTATTACGGAGAGGATAGCTTGCATATTTATTATATACAGCTAGTCTGCTGACTACACCGCTTGTAGGATAAGCCGTGATGGGACAGTATATTTGAAGGGCAAACATTTTATTTATTTTGGGTGATTGGTAGCTTGATATTTCAGACTTTTAATAGAGATCCGGGCTCGATTTCATCTGCTGCCGACTTACTACACCCTCACGATACAAGCACATTGATTATTTCAAAGGTGTCTGTAAGTATTTGAGTTTATTCTAGTTTCATCTTCAAAAGAAAATTTATATACTCAAGTTTTATATTATTTTTTCATGAATTGATTGAAATCTTTTGTTATTGTTTTAGTTTTACATTACCATTACATAAAAAAACATAAATACTTATTGTTCTCTTCGTACTGATAAAAAATAAGACATCAATGATAGCTGGTTTCACTCGTTGGTTAAACTTAAAATGTTGAATGTTTTAAACATGATACTTTACAAATACATGCTTTTTACAGAATACTCTTAAACTATGCTAAGAATTCTTCTTCGATAATAAATATTAGGTATGTCTTTAATGTTTTTACTGCTTAATTTAGTTCAAATATCAGCACACTTTTACCTGCTACCTGTAATATTATTATCCGTTACTTAAATTTCAGCAGAAAATCACAGACGTGGTAATAAATAATACAATTAGTGCTGGTACGTTATAATACGGTACCGGGTAACATGTTGTTATATGCGATTATTAACAACGCTTATAATAACATACATATTATTATTATTAGTAGTAGGTATAAGATACCGAGTATTTAAGTTGTGAGAGCAATGAACGAGAACGGAGCATCACTAATTAAATTGAATATTAATTTACTAATACTTATAACTAAACAGTTACTATCAAAGATACAGGAGCGAAAATAACTTAATGATATAAAGTAATTATTATAAAATAATCAAAGAGTATTTTGTATGTGCCATAATATGTCAGTTTTAAGTATGTATCGGGTACATAGAAATTATAATGTATTACTTGAAGAAAAAAGTAATATTGCGACGCTCTAGACGGGACACTACCAAATAAGGTGACGTCGTCTTTTTTAGGCCTTTTATGATAGTTTCATGTGTTTATATCTACATATATAACCTAATAAAACGGTTAATTGTTAAAACAATATACCTTACTCGCAAAAATAATATAACCGAGTTCATTGAAGCATAATTGACTCCACTGCGGATGTATTGCCATTAAATAAAACCGAGTTCTTACTGGTGTTGCCACACACGTTGCCATATATAAGAGTGTCATAACTTATGTTGGCTCATAGAGGACGATTTTTATGTTTATAATATTCTGTAAGTCTACTGGCTACCCGATTTATGAGATATGTCGTGATGGTATTTGTAGAATAATATAAGATACAAAAAATACCTACTTAAAATATGTGTTAGGAGAACATTCACATGATGGCATTAATATTATAGTCAACATTTTTTTATTCATTTATTCATTTTTTACTGTAGGTACATTGATCACACTAAATGCCATTTTATAGAGAAATGCATTCAAATTAAACACAATCAATATACAGAGGGCGAGTTGATCGCAAAGACGTGATCTCTTCCAGTTAACCCATTTATATCGAAGACGTTTACAAAAGTCAAAATTCAAATGTATTTTATCGTAAGTATTTTCAATTTCTAATTATTTATATGTTGAAAGTTTCTTCTGTATCAAACTAAATAAAGCTAGATCTGTCTTGGTTTTAAATAAACTGTATACACTTTTAATTATAACATGATTCAACCACACCTCACTTGGTGCCAAAAGAAAAAAGAGTATTAGAAAAGAATAAATATAATTGAAAAAAAAAATAACGAGAACAAGTGAACAAATTGTTGAGAAAAGATTTAATTTAATCAACAAATTACAGATTTCAATTCAAACGAACGAGAAACAAAATTCAAATTGGTACCTACTTTTAAAGAATATAAATATATAAAATCTTTATAGTGAATAAAATATGTATGTATGTCTACAGAATAAAATTACTTTGCACAGTTTCTTTTATTTTTACAGTCTGTTGTAGGATGTTTATTGAAATAAAATGATTGTAAACCAAACGTTAGAGTTTTGATGCTTTCATCGAGGGAACTTGGATTCAAATTCTAATGTCGACATTTCTCGTTTTCACGACAAAGCGCATCGCTTACTATGAGATATTTTGAGTATACGATAAACGTTCATCCATTGAAATATGAAAAAATTCTGATATTCATAATATATAAAATGAAAATCTTTCGAAACCAAATCTTCATTAAAGGTGTCACGAAAATTAATTCTCTGTTTTAAATAAAGAACGTAATGACCGCCCAATTTGAAGAAACACTGAATGCAATACAAAAGAACAACCATGTTTATGGGATTTAATTCATATTTCAGATCTCGGGTGGATCAGGACCTCCTGTCTTAATGGCACCAGAACAATCAACAAATATGTACTTTATCGGCTACTAGTTCGACCAGTCAGCGATATTGAAACAGGATGTTTTGCTCTATTCGATATCTGAAATATGCACTCCCAAAAAAAAAAGTTTTTTTCTATGGTTTGCATTTCATATTTCTCAGTTGGTGGACTTAATATCATGACAGTGAGAATATCGGAATTAGTGAACATTGTCCATGGACAATAATCACCAAACTAGGAGTATCTTTTATTATTATATTTTTTGATTTTTTACTGTACATTGATTATAAACGATTCCAAATATGGCAAACATTCAAATTATAATACATTCAATATACCTACTGATCGTTGAAACTGAGTTTATCGCAAAGGCGCGATCTCTTCCAACTAACCCAAAGATACAAGCTCAAAAACCAACTAACAATAGGTATTAAATACAAAAACTCTTAGTATGAAAAAAAATCGTGTAAAATGCCATATTTCTTTTCATTTCGAGTACAGTGCAAAGAAAATTATTTCAACAATGAAATGATTGAGAAATTAGCTAGTTTAAAAAGGTTACATATACTATACATAGTTAATTTCTTTTTCTTCTCTTCACTTCCGACAACTCGGCGACAGCAGATTGTACAACTAAAATGTAAAATCTTCCACGAGCAAGTAAATCTAAAGTAAAATATTGATTTAATTAAACGAGACACAAGTCGTTACTAGTAGAGATGTAACAGCTGATTCTTATTTAACCGAATAAAGAATGGCTATAATAACAGATATTCCTGATTCTCTTTCTCTCTGGTTTCAATCCTGTTGCTTGGTTGACAGCAAAGTCTTGCATCTTTTTTACATTGCGCTCTATATTGTGCAAAACTTTTCAGCTCTTCGTATGATCTGCAGCTCATAATATCTTAACATAGATTATAAAGATATTCTCAGCGTGAGTGCCCACTAAGATTCGTCCACTCAGCCATCAATGAATATTCACTAATATGAAAATTACAAAATATACAACAATATAATTATGAACATCAAATTTCTTGCCTACTTCAACTCAGCACCTTATCTGTACACTACATTTCTTCAAACATCATTAGAATAATCGTTTTGTTTTTATAAATCAAATATCTCACATCATTATTACAATGTTAAAGTCACTGTACTCATATTGAGCTAAATCATATTGTTAATTTTTATAAATAATACTTCCTTTTTCTATTAATAATTGATTCACATGTACCTACCTAAGAAACTTAAATTTTAGTTAATAATCTAGCATTTTTGCTCTTCTCTGATTTGGGTTTTCTGTGGTTTCCCCATTTCGCAATAAGGTAAATACTGGAGAAGTTAGATATTTATAAGTATTTTTCTTAAATTATTCTCTCGTGAATCCGTCCACAGCGGTTCATTTTCCAATAGTTTTTCATCAATGAATTGTAATTACTTTCTTATCAACACGGGCTTCTCCCAACTTTCTTTTGTTCAAATCCTATAAATACTGTTTGTCTCTGTATCTTATTTCACTTTTTACTAATCGCCTGATGATGGAGACGAGAGTCTCCGAATACTAGTACGCGAAGTTAATAAAGTCATTTGGAAGTTAACTACATATTGTGTTTTTTTCAATTATCTTGAAATGGACTTCCAACAAGTACCTTCGGTCAACAACATTAATGCGTTATTGAGTGGCCAAATTTAGTACAATAATATGACGTGTATTTTGTTGAATGAGTGGATGAAAACGTTCTAATAACACTCTGGTCATCAAAAAAAATCTTATATTTATTTAATTGGTATAGTGATGGACCAAAAATTAACCTGGCAGCAGCACGTGAATTCAATCCGACGGAAATTTTTCCACTCTCTACATTCTCTTAAAAGATATCAAATGTTTCTGCCAACCAAAATCAAAACTTTACTCGTACAATCTTTGCTGCTGCCTCTTATAGATTATGCCGATGCGGTATACCTCGATCTTAATGTAGACCTAGCAAATAAACTTGAGAGACTTCAAAACTTTGGTATCCGTTTTATTTTTAATCTCAAAAGGTCCGACCATATCTCCCAGTATCGGCATACTCTGAAATGGCTAACAGTGTGTCAAAGACGTGAACTTCATATTTTATCTCTTGTTCATAAAACACTCTATTCAACGTCTTTTCCTTACTATTTGAAAGAAAAATTCGAGTATCTAGCGAACCATGGTCTACCACTGCGTTCCAACAACGAGCGTCTTCTGGCAATTCCTACACATAACACCAATTTCTTTTCTCAATCATTCTCAGTATGTGGTGCTCGTTGCTGGAATAATCTCCCTTCTTCTCATAGAATATCTCAATCTTTTAATGGGTTTAAATACGCCGTCAAGAAGTATTTATTGTCTTCTAACTCAGCATCCGTCCCCTAACCCCTTCCCGATCCCTTTGGAGTGTTAGGTGTGTGAATTGTAGTTTTTTTCATTTTTTTTTCAAACTAATTTGTGTGGCTATTTTTTATAATGTTTGTGTTTTTGTTATTATTATTTCTATTTCTGTTTAGTGTTAATGTGACGTGGTTAGATGGAAGAAATCACTATATAGTGATAATCTCGCCACTGCACATCATCACATTTTTTCTTGTGTATACCTATTGCTTTATTTTATTTGTTATATGAATGATGATGTGCAAGAAGAATAAAATAAAATAAATAAAACTTGAATCACTATGTTTATTTGTTACATTAATTTAACTCTTTGGACGCGCCAAAATAAATTTTAAAATCTTTGAGCCACTGCGATAGGTTGGAAGCCTATTTTTGAAATTCATACCTCTCTATAAATATACAACCCACACTCACGTAGTCTCAGAATAATGTTACAAATAGATCAAAATTTTATGTAATATACTAAAATTAACAAAATAATGTACTTATTTGAAGCAATTCAATAAATAAATTATCTCATATTTTAGAGCATTTGACACGCCATGATGCACTAACACTATTACAAATTTTAGTTAATACGTACACTCACCCCATCATTTTGTCGCTATCAGAGATATGAAGCCATCAACGGCTTTGAATCGATTCTTCTACAGATACTTGCACAAATCGTTCACTCTATTTATAAGTTGCACAATTTTTACTTTAAGTGAAATATGCTTTTATATAGATAACTGATATTTGAAACTTCATAAAAAATCACTGTCATAACACACACTCACAATAGCGCGCATATAGAGAAATGTTAGAATAATATTTATAAAATTAATTATTTTTCAACTAATACAGTATAACACTACGGATGTACATAAAATAAAACAAAAGAAATATTTTTTCTATTATACACAATTCACAAAGATTCACTATTCGAAATTTCTTTACGAGATTAAAGTACGAAACGTCCCGTTTGAATATTAAAATGCAACTAAATAGATAATAATATTATTTACAAATATGTGTGATCCCATAGAACAAATTTTATTATTGATAAATATTGATTCCAGAAATTTTGAAGCCATATGGTATTCCCGTGTAAAAGGTTTATTACCTTACGGTTGTAAACGTAAGGGACACAGTGCCTAATGGTTGTCTCCAATCTTTATCGCATTTATCCTAGAAAGCCGACGAAGACATATTGCATTGTCTTAATTTATGACGTAAAATAATTTTAAAGTAAGGTTTATCACAATAATAGTATTTATGGGTCCACAATATAGTAATTCATCCATTCATATCTTTACGGCGTTTAACATAAATGGTGAAGCCAACGGACCGGTTGTATGCAATAAAAAAATAAACATTTAGTATTGGGTAGTATACTTCAACGCGAATTTAAGACATGAAATGTATTCTTTTTCGAATATCCGCTTTTTGCAAGACACTCGAAAACTCACACCTATCATCTACCGAGTGCTTCACAGCTTAAGCAAATGTTTACTTTAATTAGGTTAAAATTATTCCATGGAGTCTCCTAGAATAGAATTGGTATCCCACTTTTTTATGCTAGCATTAAAGTGTTCGTAAAACCTTACATATTTACTTATTAATCTACATGCAATATTGGATATTTTGTTAGAGATAATCAGCCGTATGCTGAGTAAGAGAAATTGTCGTGGGTGTATGAGAAATTGTATGAATGTAGACGAGCGAAAGAAATATGTAATAATAGATCTAGGTATATGCCATTTTGTTCTCTCTGTTTACGTCACTTGGGATACAGCATGTTTACCACTAGATTAGTTCATCATTTTATTGTTGGCTTAATTAAAATGTTGAATACATTAAGCGAATTCCTCTGATTCCGTGGAGCACTCGACAAATAATAAGTCTTTCACTCCTTTCCGTAGATTTCGAGTGTCCCGTAAAAGGCAATGTTCAAAAAAATGCGTCTTAAATTCAGCGGTGGGGTAAGCTACCTATCCTGAATTTCATGTTTTTTTGTTGACACCGAGAGAACAGTTTGTATGTTTATTGAACGAAAACGGTCTACTGGTTTTCCCATTTGAGGTAGGTATATACCATGATGGTGTAGTAGTAATTTCCTTAATTTTTACTGTCATCTTCTAACTAGTGTAGCGAAAATTATTATATTATGCTCATTTTTGCTCATTTAGTAAACATAGGCATATGTAGGTATCTATCTATCTATTTATCTATACCCTCACGTCGTGTCCCAAGTGGGCTAGGCAGAGAGAACGGAAAGCTAAACAGATCTATCTTTACACACTTCCTTCGTTTTCTCCACATTCATACAGTTTCTCATACACGTACGTCGGTTCCTCTTACTCAACACGCGGCCGTCCTTGAGAATTTGATCCACGTGATCAAGCCACGTGGTTCTCGGACGCCCGCGCTTTCTTACACCCTTTCTTTTAGACAAGTATATCCTCTTTGTCATTCTTACGTCGTTCATTCGTTCAACAAGGCCAAACCACCGTAGTTTACTCACGTGCATTCTGTCCACAACACTCATCTTGCATCCGCTCATTCTTCTAATATCATAATTCTTCACTCTATCACGCATCGTTTTACCTAGTATTCATAAGTGACGGTACCTTCTGGTACCGTCACTTATGTAAAATATGTAGGTTTGTTTATTTCAAAACTGAGATATGTATATCACATAATATAAAAATGCAAAACTAATACGGATGCAAGTTTATAATGAACATTTTCTTATATCAGTCAGAAATACTTTGTATGTTTTATTTTTAAGTACTATGCACCTAAAACCACAATCCTCATGTTTTGGATAAGGTTCCAAGACTTACATACACTTGCGCAAAATAATGGCGCGTATTTTAAATGACGAAAACGTACAAGATTTTTCATTATATTTATAAATCAAATTTCTTAGTTTTATAATAATAAAAATGTCTAGATATCCACAAGATATCATTAGATATATGTAAATATATTTTTACAAACAAATGTTGTCAATAAATGCCTCTTTATGAAAAGATATTCGACAAAATAGGCTAACACATCTATGTTTGTGGATAGCAGCAGTGGCACGGACAATAGCGCCCAAACATAGATGTGGCTCGCACTGAAAAAGTTAAATTACGCTATCGCGATTTCAGTGCACTTGCACCATTGACGAGCTTTTTTGAAAAGCTCGTCAATGGTGCAAGTGCACTGAAATCGCGATAGCGTAATTTAAATTAATGTAACAAATAAACATAGTGATTCAAGTTTTAAATATTTTATTTGAAAATGTCTCGTAATTGTTACATAGTCAATGCCTCTAAAATAAGTGAAATTTAAAATAAATAAAATAAAATAATTTTGTGTTACTCAAAAATTGGTGAAATTTACATCAATTTTATATTTTGTACAAATATAATTATTAACTACTTGCAATCCGACTGGATGGCGAATCTCCACTTAGTATCCGAATATCTAGTTCCTAATCAGTATCCGAATAGTGAGTTGCTAATTGGTATTCGGTCGGATACTAAAACTATTTCAGATAAAATAGTTACCGGACTTTTTCAAGATAGGTATCCGTTTCATCTCTAATTCCACTATTTATGTAGGTACCTAACTACTTTTCTCTATGTTATATAATATTGTACGTAGGTATATATTATTACTCTGTACAATCTCTAATTATAGATTGCTAGAGGATTTGAGTTTGACTTCACTCTCTTTGAATTTAGAATAGAAAATCAGATCGTTCATTTATTTGTTTTAGAGATGAGTGAAACTCGCGAAAATATATAGCAGTAACAAATTATCAATAAAATAACATAATAGCAGTAACAAATTGTCAATAAGATAATTCTTGTGTGGCAAATATATGTGATTTTACATTCTTGTTCTTATGTAGACTATGATTATAATATAATTGTTTAAGTATGATTATAATCGTCTTTTTTTTAAGAAAATTATTGATCATTAATAAATAAAAAAGCGCAAAAAATAATCGTAAATTATTTAAAGTAACTGAATCAATTGGATTGGTTGCATTAATAACATAAAAAACGGTTGATTATTTGTCTTTATAACCGACACACTTATACAGTAAAAAGCGAAGCAAATGATTAATCAATAACTCAAAAAAAACATTTGAAGGGCAGATAAACAGTAACATTATGTTAATACTAAACATTGTTTCAAAACAACGAAACTCTAGTTATTTATATTTACTCCCACGCTGATTATTTCTACTAGTGTAGTTATTGATTTTATAATAAATTTCAAACACATGCATCCTTTGTTAGTTGGTTATTATAACTAACACTATTACAGTTAAAAAGTCAACAACTAGAATCCAGCGTTTGCGGCCATGATTAAATCCGGCATTTGCGGCCAAGATTTATTATTCATTTGACATTTTTGCGAATATTTGCCATCAACTAGAATCTTATATGTTATATATCTCACACATGATGTTTTACGAATGCCTGCCTTTTACAGAACCTTTGAAAACTTACAGAAAAACAAATCAGAAAGCTTGAGTGGAATACTACGTTTAAATTAATATTGTAACATTCTGCAAATTCTGACCAAAAGAATTAAAAAGGTGACCTAACGCTTTTGAATTGGTTCTGGACTGATATGATTATTGACGGATTTCAGTGTCCATGGACTACGTTCATGAATTCCGACATTCTTATTGTGAGGTCATTCGACCCAATATAAGGTCAAACTATTTTTATTTGATTGATTTTCATGATTTACATTTTTCAAGTTAATTTAATATCTCATATCTCAGATCACGCATGGAACAAAATTCGCCTTTTAAATGGAGCTGAAACAATAAGGTTCAGGGCTTTAGCACACCTCCGCCGCGAAATAGCGAAAGCGAAACCGCTGAGCGGAGTCGTAGTAGCGAAACCGCTTTTAGCTAGTACATTTGCGCGGAACGCGAACAGCGAAATCGTGATACCGAATAAACACTATTACGTACGCAGTAGTGTGAAATTAGTGGAACTAAATTGCATATTCCAAAGTAATTGTCCGATATTGGCCGAATAATAAATATTGAACTATAATCTATCTATACCAGCACGGCTTTCCCACAAGTTTATTACATGCAGTTGGTCTACTGACTATCCCACTTTATCTATCTATACCATCACGGCTTTCCCACAAGTTAATTACAAACAGTTGGTCTGTTGACTACCCCACTATCTATCTATACCATCACGACATCTCCCACAAGCATATTACATGCAGTTGGTCAACTGACTATCCCACTTTATCTATCTATACCATCACGGCTTTCCCACAAGTTTATTACATGCAGTTGGTCTACTGACTATCCCACTTTATCTATCTATACCATCACGGCTTTCCCACAAGTTTATTACATGAAGTTGGTGACTATGTAATAAACTTGTGGGAAAGCCGTTATGGTATAGATATATAAAGTGGGATAGTCAGTAGACCAACTGCAGGTAATAAACTTGTGGGAAAGCCGTGATGGTATAGATATATAGAGTGGGATAGTCAGTAGACCAACTGCATGTAATAAACTTGTGGGAAAGCCGTGATGGTATAGATATATAAAGTGGGATAGTCAGTAGACCAACTGCATGTAATAAACTTGTGGGAAAGCCGTTATGGTATAGATATATAAAGTGGGATAGTCAGTAGACCAACTGCATGTAATAAACTTGTGGGAAAGCCGTTATGGTATAGATATATAGAGTGGGATAGTCAGTAGACCAACTGCATGTAATAAACTTGTGGGAAAGCCGTTATGGTATAGATATATAGAGTGGGATAGTCAGTAGACCAACTGCAGGTAATAAACTTGTGGGAAAGCCGTGATGGTATAGATAGATAAAGTGGGATAGTCAGTAGACCAACTGCATATAATAAACATTGTGGGAAAGCCGTGATGGTATAGATAGATTAAGTGGGATAGTCAGTAGACCAACTGCATGTAATAAACTTGTGAGAGATGCCGTGATGGTATAGATAGTGTAGTAATCAGTAGAATAACGGCATGTGGATATTGGCACGGAGAGGACGACTATTATGTTTATTAGTGACTGCCCCATATGTGGGAAATTTCATGATGATATAGATAGAGAGAATCTTACTTCACTTAACCGCAGACCCACGCTATTTCGACGTTTGGTCATGGTTTCGCTCCAAAAATCTGTCGAATTGTACAAATACAAAAGCGGCACAAAAGCGAAACATCAGAGAATGCGAAAAAACAGGCGGAGATGTGAATGCTTATTTCGTAATCTATGGCGAAACGGTGCTAGAAAGAGATAGATGTATAGAAAACAGTATGTATTTGAGCATGCCATCTCGCTCTTGCGTACGACGCACACGAACTGACAGATTTAAGCGGCGCCGCTTTCTCGATTCCGCCGCGGAGGTGTGCTAACGGCATCAATACTTTATTGGCTGGTAGTTCAACCAGTCAGCAATCGAGATGCCTGATTGTTTTTTTTTTATTGGAGTGATTTTCAACTGTGCGATGTGCTCATCTCCAGTAAAACAATAATAAAAAATAACAAAAATTCCAAACATTTACAGAAAACAGTAAGAGTACTATTCTTTGCCAAGGAATCCACAAAACAGCGCTTTGGCAAAGAACACTGAGAAAAATCAGCAACTTTACAAAAAAGTCAGGTTACATTATCAAAAGAGCAGTAGCTGTGAAATTTAAGAAACAAATCACTGTGAAAAATATTAACTCCTATCGTTAAAATTAACATTCAACCAGATGAGTGTTGCTTTTATACGATCTACCTATAAATATATGTATTTATTAGGTATATCAATATAGAATCGCGAGATAGAGCAATGTTCCTAATATTTTATATATATGTATATGAACAAATAGATATGAGTTTATTTAAGATACCTGCTGATTTTCAATTGAGACACACATTGTCGTGTGTACGTGGATGATAATAGAAAGCAAGATTGTATCCTGCATTAATTTAATTCAAAATGTGGATTTTTGATCAATAGGAATAAAGTATTGATGCTGAGTGCCAATTCCATGTATTTTAGTTATGTATATTGCCCTTTAAAAATATCTAATGGAGTTTTTGGGTGTCCTTTAAAATAATTATTACTATTACTTCACCACGGTTTATCCCACAAGTGGAGTAACCAGCAGACCAGCAGCATGTAATAAATATTTAAGTCGTCCTCTTCTTGCCAATAAAGAAATAAGACATTGTTGATGTGGCAAACAACATTGATGAAGGTAGTTATAAGTAAAATGTCTTTAAATTTTCGAAATTTGCGAGAGAAACTTTGTGGAACGTCATTCCACATTCGTCATTCACTGGAAGTGGAAGTAAAACAGTGTTCTGTAATACATTAATTTTATTATTATATAAAATGTCTTTATTTTTTTGAGCATCTACATTTTGTAGTACATTTAATTAAATACTAACGGAATTGTAGCCAGCAGTGCCATCATAAGTCTAACGTGAATTTATGAAAGTTTTCAGCAATTGTTTTTTGTGTGTGTTAATTTTTCAGTAGTTTAAACATTAATGTGCAACGACATCTATGACAGAGTCTTCCAGTTACACTTCCTATGTGAGGTCATTCAAAAAATATCCGCACCCTAAACAATCATAACCGACAAAACATAGATTTTTTCGATTTCTCTAAATTAAATGTATTTTTTTTCTGTGACAGAATGCAGTAAAACACTATCCATATATCAACACGGCACTGTCTATAATTGTCGTACTACTAACTCTATTTAAAGAAAATCTAGGTTTTCTTCTTTCTATTATGAAAAAAGCAAGTAATTCAGTAAGTCCAGTCAAGTAATACGAGATCATTTTTACTGAATAACATAACATTTGGCATAACTACATATTTTAATACACATATTTTAAAGTATAAGTGATTTTTTGTAAGAGTAAATTTTGAAAGCAAAAATATTACTTGTTCACATTATTATTTAAATTATACAGAAATAACGTTATAAAATGAAAATTTAAATTCAATGGACCGCGAGTTAGTCAATTTCAGTGTTAAACGAAAGCTTTAATATAAGAAAAATATTAGATACTTAAAAGCTCGCAGCGTGGGAAGGTATCGCTTCTGTTAGAAAACAATTTCAGGTTAGGTAAGTAGGAATAACCTAGCGAAAGCTCTTTCGTATTAGCTTGGTTATCTGAGAAACCGGATATTGAGTTTTTTCAGGAATAAACTAAAGCTAAGGAAGTCTAATATCGGAGCTTTTTGAAATTGACAGGATTAAGCTTTGAAAAGAAGACGAGGTTGAATTACAAAACAGAAAAACTAAATTTTTATTTTTTTCAGTTCTCCTACCTACTCATATTATTTCAAATAAAATTTTAGAGTTTAGAGTGTTTTAGCAAAAAGATGATTTTTATTACAAATTAAGTAAGTAGGTATTTAAATAATTATTACAGTATGAACTATTTCAGATTTCGGCAAACCTTTGCCATCAACAGATTAATCGATACCCGTGTGATGTGTCGATAAAGGGGTGAAAACAAAACATGACGAGGTGAATGGGAAGTCATTAAGTATTAAATAGGTACTGTGTCATATCAAGTAATAAATAGTTCATACTGTGTATATTTAAATTCTTTATATAATATAAAAATGCTTCGCAACTGTTACATGGTTCATCTTTCGAAAATAAGTGAAATTGATAAATTTGATATACAGATCGTGAGCTGACTTAAAATGGCACCTCGCACTGAGAAAAATACTCAAAATGAATCATTGGTACGGTACTATCAGATTAGGACCAAAGATCGTACAAACGATTCATTGGTATAAATCTATAATATTGACTCTTCGCAAACAAATCATTGGTAAATTTACTAACAACTTGTTTGCGAAGAGTTAATATTATAGATTCGTACTAATGAATCGTTTGTACGATCTCTGGTCCTAATCTGATAGTACTTACCAATGATTCGTTGTGAAATTTCGTTAGTATTTTTCTCAGTGCGGTATCAGGCTAACATAAAGTGACTAGACAAAATGAAAGTCAACTTTTCATGGCTTCAAGCTATTGGAAGTACTAAATATTTGTGTATCATCTACGTTATTTTCTCCTGAGTACATAACATAACATGTATAGGCGATTCACACAGAGCGAGCTAGTCCCAAACTTATATGAATCATTAACTATGGGTATTTGTTTAGTGCATTGTATACACATATATACAATGCACTAAACACATAATGTTAAATTCAGACCCAGGACAATTTGAAAAAGATCATTCTTCGTTTTGCCCTGGCCGGGAATCGAATCTGGGACCTCGTGACTCAAAGACAAGAGCGTTAACCTCCGCGCCACACCGGTAGTCATTACAACAATTATCAAGTTGCTCCTTCGTTTCAGTAAAAACAAGACACTCAAAATGAGTGACATATCTCATCGCTGAGTTGAAGATTTCAAATTACTTACACGTGATTTTAAAACCTGATGTTAAAAGAATGACAAAGAGGATATACTTGTGTGAAAGAAAGGGTGTGAGGAAGCGCGGGCGTCCGTCTACTACGTGGCTTAATCACTTGGATCAAATTCACTAGGATGGCCGTGTGTTGAGTAAGAAGAACAAACGTGCGTGCATGAGAAATTGTTTGAATGTGGAGGATGCGAAGGAAGTGTGTAAGGACAGATCTATTTGGCGTTTCGTTCTCTCTGCCTTCCCCACTTGGGATACGGCGTGAGGGTAAAATATAGTACAGTGGTATAGTATGTTAAAAGAAAACACTCTGAAAAAAGTGTTGGGGATTTTTCTTTACCGAAGAATCCATGGAATGTTTTATGTTTATTTTATGCAAAAAAAGCTTTTAAGAGAAATAAAGTTGAGAGAAAATAATGATAAGCTTTATGTTATTATTTTTCTTCTATGTGATATTATTTCATTAATTGAAGTAAAATAGTACGACGGCAAACGATTTAAATACCAGGTTTGAATACTAAAATAATTTGCTTATCTCAAACAAAACATCGCGTGTTTTTCCACTTGTTTTATGATTGTGTTTGTTTTGTGTTGTCCCTTGTCACACTTTGTAAACAGTATCGTCAAAAAGTATCCGACCAATTAATAATTATTAGTGTTTATAGAAAAATCACAAAACAAATACTTGTTGAATTGAAAAGAAACACTAGGTATTTATTATTATTGTTTATCGGGTGTCTCAGTAAGAGTGCACTTTTTAAATTTTGTGTAACTTTTTTTCGTGCAAGTGGCAACACTGAAATTTGGCAGCTGTCGCTTATTCCGATTTTTTAAAAAAAATGACAAAAGAACAAAGCGTTCTTACTGTGAAAACTTATTACAAAATGGGGAAAGTTATGCTGAGACCGTTCGCAAACTTCCCAAAATTTCAACAACAAAAACAGAAAATTGACTCATGAAATTCCAAGATCATGCAGTTTAACGCCATGCGGGTTTTTTCATTGGAGTTTTGTGAAACCTCCGGTTTATGCTAATAAACCAGAAACAATTCCTGAGCTCAAATCCGAGATCCAACGCGTCATCGGTGAGATACAGCCACATATGTGTGAAAAAACCATGGGAAATTTCATGAAAAGAGAAATGGCCTGTTATTATTAGAGCCGTGGGCGTGATTTTGCAGATATTTTTTTCCATACTTAATCGTGTTTTTATTTGAAAATGAAAAAGTGCACTCTTATTGAGACACCAGTATAAGATTACAGCATCCTGTCCCTTGTGAGATGATTTGTGCCATGTTCAATATTTTTAAAAGATATCATATTATAATTTGAAGGCACAAATCTATATAATAATATTTATTTTTTGGTGGATGTAAAATTTTGACAAATACAGAAAGGGTATCAGTTTGTAATAGGCATGTTAATCGGATACTGGATTTCGGTTATCTCGTAATACAAATCGAATGAGTCTCTTATTGGGCAACTGAGGAAGGCGAAACACTATTTAGTTAACTTCCAAGCGACTTTATTAATTACGTTTACTAGTATTCAGAGACTCTTGTTATTGTTATTTTACTATCATAGTTCTATCTTTGTAAGTCAGTCTTGAAAAGCTCGTCAATGGTGCAAGTGCACTGAAATCGCGATAGCGTAATTTAAATTAATGTAACAAATAAACATAGTGATTCAAGTTTAAAATATTTTATTTGAAAATGACTCTTGACTCCATCCTCAGGCGATTAAAAAAAAGTGAATAAATTTGTTTTAATCGCCTCAAGATGGAGCCAAAAGTCTCCGATCAGTAGTAAGCGTAATTGATAAAGTCACTTGGAATTGTGTTTTTTTTTTAATTAACCTCGAAATGGATTTCCAACAAGTAGGGTAAGAGGTACAATGATTGGCACTCTAAGGGATGTGCACACTATTATGCATCATAACGCTTATATATTGGCAAATAAAGAAAACAAATTGATTTTTTTCCATTTTTTTTAATGTTTACTATACATAATATTTAAAATAGTTCACGGATTTTGGTTTATTGCTCAAATATATTGATTTTAACTAAAACTGTCATAAAAGTATAATAATTGGCACCCAATATACATTTATTGGCATAGGTAAAAGTATAATGATTGGCACTTAACATACTGTCATTGGCACAGTATAAAAGTACAATAATTGGCACACATGCATAGTGTTATTTCTTTATTATAAATACAAAGGATTTATATTAAAAATAATGAGTATCTACTAGACTTAAACAAGTAAGAGTATGAAAGAAAATAATAATCACGAAAATAGGCCGTAGCATATAAATGAACTAAAATAACAATGATGGCAATTAGGTACTGATACAATCTATAAGTATGAAGAAACGAAGTTGTTGAATAAAATATAATAATGTTTGAGATTCAAAATTTACAGCTAGTCATCATCTAGCATGTCCTTGATATCACTTTCATTCAAAAATTTACGCAAATAATTGTCTTTTCCTTCAGGAAATGAGGGGGGTTTAATTGTAACACATGATATAATATTTATTTTTTGTTTTTGCGTGGCACATTTCCGTACTTTTCCGTCGTTCACTATCTTTCTGTTTACCGTATTATTAAATGTTTTCTTACATTTTTTTGCGCGTATTTTATCTTCCGTCTTTCTTTTTTGCTCTTCTCTTTTTTCTTTTTTCAGTAGTTTTGCTTTTTCCACTTCTTTTTTAGCATTGATTTTTCCTTCTTCAGCAACCATCCAATCTCTGCTTGTAAGAACAAATGGTCTTTTTTCTATGATCTTACCTTTTCGTACGGGGGTTGTTGGCCATTGAAGGGTATCTCGTAGAACAGTATTTTTTTTTGGAGTTTTTTCGACTATTTGTGCTTGTATTTTCGTATTTGAAGGTAGTTGCAAATTTTCTACATCTTCCAGGAATTCAGTGTACTCAATAATGGGGTTTGATTGAGGAGTTGATTCGTTGGTTATTTCATTTTTATTATTTGAATTTAGGTTCAAAGATGTATTTTGATCGTTGTTATCAGTTTGTGATAACGAAATTGGTATATTGTCTATTGGGTACCACATATCATCCATAAATATCGAGTCTGGATTTTCTCTAATTACACTTGGTTCACCACCAATGGAATTTTGAGGTTTAAGTTTTTCATAAATCTGAAGCAGAGCCTGATATTCGGCAGATGCAAAAGGAGGTGTTTGGCTTTCGAATTCTTTAATTTTATCTTCACCAACTATAGTTTTAAATTCTGCAAAATTTAATACTGGTTGAAGCGGTTTTAATACTTCTCTCGGTAAAGATGAAGTACCAAGGCATTTTGAGTAATCAATGGCTGACGGATTCCATGGAAAAAGCCCGCATGCCCTGAACCCATTTCTTATTATATTTTTGTTTATGTGTTTTTCTAAAACGATCTTCAGTATTGGACCAAAGTCTGCTTTAGTCAAAACTTTATTCAAATTATTTTTTCGCCAATCCAAGACAGCTCTTTTCCACGCAGATTTTATCGGCTTAAATGCTGCGACATCTGCAGGTTGTAATATTCTGGTGGCATTTGGATATAGAGAAATTAAAATTATACCTAAATTCTTGCATATTTGACTAAGCTCATAAGTTGTGTGGCTCTTATGCCCGTCAACAAACAGAATAATTGGAAACTTGATGTTCTTCTTACAGAGATGTGGATATAGAATTTTTTGTATATAGTCTATAAAAGTGTCTCGTCTCATCCAACCACTATCCGATAATCCAATACCCCATTCGAGAGGAATGGATTGTTGAATGCTATTTTGCATTCTCTTCAGTGGGAAAATGACCATCGGCGGAGTTGTCTCTCCATTGGCTTGAAAAGTAAACATCACCGTTATAGCAGTCTTTCCTGGTGCGTGTTCTATCTCGTAAACATTCTTAGACCCCTTTGCAGCCAATACTTGCGTATTTTTGGGGCACAACTGGAAATTCGTTTCGTCGCCGTTCAAGACTCTGGATGGATCAGACAAGATGTGGAAAAATTCATTTTCATTTAAATATGACTCGACTTGTCTGAACCATCCTCTAACATTATCTTCAGAAACCACAGCACTAGCAGAAGTTACTGCTTCCGAAGTTCTTTTCACGATCTCCGGGTGGCGTCTCAAAAACAATTTATACCAGCCTTCTCCCGGTGTATTATTAATGAAAGTATTTTGGCGTGGGTTTGTTTTCAAGAAATAATTAACACTTTCAATAATGTCCTCTTTCCTTTTTGGAAATCCTTTCCTGCTGCTGGTGCAGATCCACTCCACTAAGGTGGATTCCTCCGTTTCTGTTAAAACAGTGCATGGTCCTGGTCTCGATTTAATAAAATTTTCACTTAATCTAAATTGTATGGTAGCTCGGGGAACATTGAATTTTTTGGAGGCTGTTTTCTTTGGCATTCCGTTTTTAACAGCTTGTAACGCATTTTGAATATCCTGATCTGTGTACCTTTTGCTGTATTTTACGCAGCTAGATGTGACCTTTGGCATTTTTCTGGAAAAAACAGAAAAATATGTATCTTAGGTATAGTCATTGGCACTGATAAAATGTATAGTCATTGGCACTGCCAACAATCGTATTTTAACGAATTAACTCTGTAATTTCTATGAAAAACGCAAAAGAGCATCATTGTTATATTAAATGATAAAAAAAAGTAATAAAAAAAACAACATAAAAAAGTATAGTGATTGGCACGGGTGCCAATCACTGATACTTCATACAAATAAAATCATAGAAGTTGGCACACACGAATTATACGTTCAATAATAAAATAACCTCAAAAGGGCTTAATAATTATAAAAATTATTATTCATTTATCAAATATAACATAAATGTATCCATGTTGAGTAAGAGAAAGATTAATTTAAATAAGATTAGTGTAGTGGCTTACCTTGTGAAAACACTAAAAAACAGATAAAATTTCACAACACACGTGCGGACCGACACAAATAGCAATGACAAATGAACGAGATTGCCAGTATTAAAAAAATATGTTACCAACATAAAAAATAGTTAGACGGGAAGTGTTTTAAATTGAATATCAAGCGTATTATTAATCTATGATGCTTGTTATCCATCTTACAAAATGAAAGTGCCAATCATTGGGGGGGTGCCAATATTAGTACCTCTTACCCTACCTACGGTCAATAACATCAAAACTTTAATATTTCTAGTAATGCTTCTCACTCGGTCGCTCAAACGTCCAAAAGAAAGAAGGAGACAAGACGTCATACACAGTTTACCCGAGCTACATTACCAATGTAGAAATGAAGACCGCGAAAGCGTACGGTAGCTACTACTATTATTATTATTAATAATAGTTGTATACAAAATGAGTCATTTATTCCCGCAAACACAACGTTTCAATTGAGGTTCTCAAATGTCTGAAAATCCAGTTTTATATCACACAAAATGAGAATATAAAGAATGCTCTAGAAAATTTTAAAAATAATTCTTAAAAAACCTATGGACCACCCAACCTCAGAACTTTTTAAAGAGTTTCTGGTGCCCACATTGGATAATATTTATAAGAGAAAGGCAGTGTCTCAGGTCTGTAAAGAGTATTTTGTACAAAAACTTAACTCGCCGGATGATATTAGTGCGTGTCCAAGACTGGGAGGCCTAATTAAGGTACCTCCCAGAAAAACATCAGCTGGACAACACCACTATACTCATTTGGGCGTTGTGTGGTACAATAATCTGAACAAAAAATCTAAGTATGATTCTACAAAAAAAATCCAGAGTTTTAAATTGAATCTGAAAAATATTTTTAAATAGCTGTTCAACTGCTCTGTTGTCGAGTTTTGTTAAGAAACTGTATTTGGTTGCTGTTTGTATTGTAGATGTGTGTTTATTTTTATTGTTGTTTGGTGAGCGCTATTGTTTTATCTAAATTATATGAAATATGATTAAACCCTCAAAGCACGAGCACTGCTCAATTTTGAGGGTCAAATATGTACCTAATAAATGTGTTTTTTTTTAGTAATAAGTTGTGTATGTAAAATTATTAAATTGTAAATTTAAAAAAAAAAAGAAAAAAAAAGTGAGTGGGATAATATTCTCAAAATATTTTCTTTTCTCATCGTAAGAAAAAACTATTTTCCTTATTCCCGAAACATTTAAGGTGAAAGATTTAATGTCAACGATCAGGAGAATCGTTTTTGGTTGCCATTGACAATGAAATTAATTCCAAATTTTCAAAAGTATGTTCAATTGCTTTGTTTATGGTTTATGGATGATTTAACTCATTAAAATAATATTTCTTCAACTTCAAATTAAGACTAATAATTGTCGCTAGACTCAAGTCAATACTACATAGTCAATATCAATTATTTGATGTGTATCAATGGTTTAAACTGATTTGGGTCTTAAAAATATGACAATCATTCAATTCGTTATAGTATTGACGACAGACGAGGAAGATATTGTAGAATCAGACCCCCTAGACAAACCATATTAGGCGATCGACTACAAATGAATTTTTGGCAATAACGGCAACAATAACGCATAATTACACGGTAAATTGTAGGTATGTAGACTGTCGAAAAGTTCGCAAGTAGTCGTTCGCTACATGCGGTTTGTCTACGGCCCCTGACTTGTATTCGACAAAGAAAGTTGTTAAATGAAACGGGCTTAATACTTTGGTAAAAAATATAATTACCCATGTTATTATTTAGGATTTATTTGTACAAACATCACATATTTGATAACATGTTATAATATATTCTATATGACATGATATTAAGGTCAAAATGCCGTGCCTAGATTTTGTTTTCTTCGACATTAAATAAACTTATAAATTATTTAAGTACTTCTAGCATTTACAGTATGTACAAAAACTACGTGTACAACTTATCTAGAAGGGGAACATTTTAAACGTTATTATAATAGTATTATTTTTATTCAGAACGTAAACAAATGAATGATGACAAAACAAAAATGTCGAAAACATTTACATAATATTTACTTTCTTTTGTTTTGTTGATAAAATTTTCGGTAGACAATATGACATGTTTTTTGGTGTTGTTGTTAATGATGTACCTAAACTATTTTTGTTAAAGGTAAACTAAAGATATTAATTTCTTTTGATTTATTTTTGTGTTCTTAATAATAAGAATTTCTTAGAAATTATGTAATATCTTTTAAGTTAGAGAATCTCCTCTATTGTATTTTAGTGTATCTTTAAAACAAGACGTCCTTATAAATACTTTCGTAAGAATTTTCACATTTTTTGACTATCACACAAATTCCCACAAGTGAAATAATTAGTTTACCATTTGTATGTATGTAATACACAAACATGTGGTTCTTCTGCGTGTTTAGAGTTGTAATTTGACTAGAAGATTAGCCGTTTTTAACAAATATACAAGACATACGATCTCTATCAATAAAATACAAAATGTTTATCGATGTTATTTTTACAATATTAACCATTGTATAAGGTTATATTATATGTAAATTTAACACATGAAACTTCCATATAAAACTCCCACTACCGAACAAGGTGACGTTGTCTTTTCTAAGCCTTATATGGTAGATTCATGTTTATTTAGAAAATACGTCATATCTGATCACTAATAACTGCTTGATTGAAGATATTAATTACAGATCTTTTACTAATAACTAACTGTCTTTTACAGTAGTTAACTGTCAATTTACTAAAAAGCAAAATCGGGATATCTTTTCCTTACCGGGGGCTCATAAAAACAACAAAAAATGTAATATAAATAGTAGATAAATGTCTGTAGACTGTAAAAAGTAAACTTCGTTAAGTTTGTTATTTTAGTTCAGTCCATTATATGTGAAAAAATAAATAGAATAATTATTATTAGTCTTGTTAAGTTTGCAGACGGCTTATTTCTGAAAGAAATAATATTTACAAACACCCTTTTTCACAATCACGAATTAAAATATATTCTGACTGTAATGCCTGGCTAAGTGAAACTTAATTATAAAAAAATATTTATATAACTATATATAGCCGGCAAACTCCCCTTTCACGGCACAAGCTTTTAGCTTAGTGTGAAAGGTGTATAAGGTTGTATTTGGGTTTATAACAAAATCCAGATACATCTTTTTAAAAAAAAAAAAAAAAAAAAAAAAAAAAAAAAAAAAAAAAAAAAAAAAAAAAAAAAAAAAAAAAAAAAAATATGAAAGAAAAAATCCGTATAATTTATTTATTAATTAATTCACTCTTTACTGTCTGTGTAAATAGAAGAAATCATTCAAATTACGTAGGTACTCGTATAATCAATATACAAAGGGCGAATCTATCGCAAAGGTGTTTTACATAGAACAAATTGTCTTGTGAGGAAGGTTTGGTTTATTATTATTATTATTGGACAACTTTAAAGTGTAATTTACGTGCCAAAGCACCTCAAGGACACTCTACAATTCATCAATTCTAGTACATTACATCCACGTCATATTATAAATAATATAGATAAATACATACATACATAGATACCATCACGCCGCTTCCCTCGCGGGGTAGGCAGAAAGGATCGAGCGCCACTTCCTTCTATCTTTGCATACATCTTTCGCTTCCGTCACTGTCATACAATTCCTCATGCATGCTCTCCTGTTCAATGTGCTCAACACGTGACCGTCCTGTAGGATTTGATTTAAATGATCTTGCCATTTAATCCTCGGACGTCCACGTCTCCGAGCACCATTCCTCTCAGACAAATATATCTTCTTAGTCATTCTGTCCTCATTCATTCTTTCCACGTGCCCAAACCATCTTAACTTATTTACATTCATCCTTGTTATTACACCAACTTTCATTCCACATTCCTTTCGTATATCAATGTTACGCACACGATCTCTCAGACTTTTACCACACATCCTTCTCAACGATCTCATTTCCACTGCATTTATGCCACTTTCATCCTTCTTTAACCATGTCCACGTCTCACTTGCATACATAAGTGTTGGCACTAAGATAGCAGAGTGCACCAACCTTTTAGCTGTGGTGGATATGTTTCTATTTGCAATTATTGGTCGGATTGCACCATTTACCTTATTGCCAGCAACTTTTCTCCTTTCAATATCGCTTTCACACTTCCCATCTCTCGTGAACAAACTACCTAAGTACACACATTCGTCAACTTGCTCTAACACTTCGTTGTCAATCATCACCTGGCATACTGTTCTCTCACTTCCTCTTTCAAACACCATAATTTTTCTCTTTTTTGCATTCATTCTCAATCCATTAGATAAATACATAGAATAAATGAGAATCTCGGATACACAAAGATATCCACGTCAGAATTTCCATATTATATTGAGTTACATTAAATATTTTGGATACAATATGACGTCAAGAATGTAAAACAGAATACAATATTTTGTAATAGTACCTAATTAGTAAAATAAAAAAAAAATAGGTCCCTTCTGAATGTCTTAAGATCTGCAGCTTGCCTAAGGTTTAATCAAGAATAATACTACTATTCTCATGGCAAGCATGCATAGTTAGTCAGGGTTAAATATATTTCATTTTTATTAGTACGGTCGATAGCCGCCTATCTTGCCTTCGTGGAAGGTCGCCGAATATGAAATATAATATTATTTGTAGTTGTACTATTAGTTCTGTTTATTATCATTGTAGGTTGAATGTCATGAAATAATACTAATGCTTTGTACTAAGAAAGGTATTTTGAAATATAACACACGACTAAATTATAGGTATGCTTAAGTGCCCGGCTGCTTGAAATAATTTCCTACTGATAATGATACTAGAAAAAATATACAAAGAAACGTTGTAATTTAACAGAAAAATATTATTTTAGGTGTAAATGTAGTAAATATTGTCGAACGACTGAACTTGGTACACTGAGAAAAATAGTCACAACGAATCATTGGTACGTACCTACCTACTATCAGATTAGGATCAGAGATAGAACAAATGATTCATTAGTACGAATCAATAATATTAACTTTTCGCAAACAAATCGTTGGTAAATTTACCGACAATTTTCTAAAAGTTAATATTATGGATTCGTACTTATGAATCAATTGTACTATCTCTGGTCCTAATCTGATAGTACGTACCGATGATTCGTTGTGAAATTTCGTTAGTATTTTTCTCAGAGTAAGCTAGATTCTGCCCTGTGCTTTCAAGAGGAGCGTTGAAGGGAAACAATGATAATAAATCAGTTTTTTAGTAAATTTTACATATCAAACTACCATATAAGGCGCTAAGAAAAGACAACGTCACCTTATTGGGTAGTGCCCCGAGCGGGAATTAACTCGCATCCCTAACCTTGTCGCGAGGAGTTATTTGTCCAATTAAGCTTCCGGGTGACTTGCCAAAGGCTCCGATATTCTCTCTTAGAAACCCCAACGACAGCTTCACGTGCAGTCATTGTTCTGAGATACCTAATATGGGCACCCCATATTGGATACAAGTTAAGGATGCCGGTTTAAGGCCCGTCCGGGGCACTAACGAATATGGTGACGTTGTCTTTTCTAAGCCTTATATGATAGTATCGTGTATTCAATGTACTACTTATATGACCTCAAACAATGGTTAATTGTAATGGTTAATGGTTAAAAATAACATCGATAAAAATTAAAATTTTCTTATTAGAACTGTTGAGAAACATTGTTATTACACAAACCTTATAAGCGCAGTGATTATACGTAGCTGCTTTTCAGAAACAGATCGCTTCAGAAATTCAGAAACTGATGGAAATGTAGCTGTTCAGAATGTCAGAATGAATATAACCAACTAAATGCAAAATCAAACTTCATTTGCATCATGCAGTGATCACGGGAGTCTTCACGGCAGAGTGTACTAAGAGTTGATATTATATGTTTATTCGTTAGTATTATGTAGGTATTATTGTTTGGAAAACTAGAAATCTAGATATTACCAAATATTACCGAATTTGTGTAACTGTTGCCTACGTAGTCTTATATCGTGCATTCTACATCTAAACATATAACATTTTATGTAGTAGTAGCAATTCGATAATGATATATCTTGAAAATTAGTGTTGAGAGATCGAACGATCTCTTAAAGTTTATAATATAATAAATTAATGCCATTGTTGTTTAATTGTAATGTTTTTGAGCCAGTTGGCGTTTGTCGGGAATGGTTTGTGGATAAACCACTTAAAAGTACCATACACAACACAGTCAAGTGGCTAACGTGGCGAAAAAATTGAGGCGAGCGACGTTTGAAAACAAAAAAAAACCAATCCTGGTTTTTCCCTGGTGATTGATTTTGATTTTTTTCAATAAAAACTTGATAAAGTTTACGAAGCATAGATACGTTAAGTTTACTCTCAAAGGATAGACATATGGCGTTGAGAGAGCTTATGAAGAATAGTTACTCAAAGCAAGTAAAAAATGAAAATAATTTTTGGTGAAGCTTATGTTCAGCTGAGTGTATGATAAATGGATGATAAAAGGTTTTGGAAAAGCTCAAACTTGGAAATGGAAGGTACTGGTTATGTACTCACTTAAGTAGGATTTGTGAGATATAACTCCAAATTTCATTATAAAATGTTAAACATATTTGGAGATAAACAGATTATGAAATTCGTATTCAAAAGTATGTTTGTTTGATCAAATAATGTTTATATTTTCATTTTTTTTTTTCTGAAATGAGAAATAATCCATCTCGCATGTGAGGTAGCCAGCAGACGACCAGCTGCATGTGATAAACATGCTAGCCATCTTCTCCGTATCAACAAAAAATTAAGATGTTCTAAATAGTTATAAGGCTCAAATGACAGTTTAAAAAGGTACTTAAAATGGGTTTGTTAAGTTTTGATACCAAACCAAACGTATGAATGAATTAATATTTTAATCTTATCAGGACATATTCATTTTGAATGTTTTTAAACGAGTATTATACAATGCGCTTTTGTTTCTTAATTGTATACAGAACCCGATCGATTTCAGCAAACCGTTGCCATTGCCAGATATTATTTTGTTTGTCACACAACGGTTTGCTGATCCCTACAATCAAGTAACAAAAAATATGCAATGTAGAATACTCGTTTAGTGACATTCAAAATGTCTAGAAACTGTTACATAATTAATCCTTCGAAAATAGATGATAAAGGACATATTCATTTTATATTGATGTCTCCCTTAAAAGACGTCTTTCTCATTGGATTCGTCTGCAACAAGTTTGGATTTTCTTTTTCATTCCTTCCTATTTTCTGCTAGTCTCTTTAATCCTCTTCTTCTTTCTTCTTTGTTGTCGGTCCCTCAGTGCTGAGGATCGTGACCATCATTTGTATAGATGTGCACAAAATGCTTCCAGCGATTTCGATCTTCCGCTCTTCGCAGCGCCTCATGCAAGGTCAAATAAAAATATCAAAGTAAAATTAAAACGCAAGAGAAAATACGATTAGGTAATTTGAAACTGCTCATTATCAATCAGATTGATAATGACCTGATAAGTCGAAAGACGTCTCTCTCAAGATCAATAACTTATAGTGGAAGGAAAAACTTGTTTCAAATTACCTAATTATGGAGTTCTACTACGTGTGCACCAACACAATTAATAGAAAATATGATGTAAAAAGCGTTGATATTATACTGCTTATATAAATGTGTATTAAAATACTTGTATTATCAAATTATACCTGATATTATGTCCTGAATTCTATCAGTAAGAGAATATTATGTGTGCGAGAGAGAAAGGGTAATAGAATATGAAAATATAGTCAATTCCTATTCAGATTTGGGGAAAGGACCAAATGCGGTATTGCCTTAGGATAATAAAATTTATAATACCTAATACTGTGCTACAGTACTCTGTCTACCGACAACAACATACATAGAATAAGAACCAAACCAATCCCTTTTAACCCACGGAATAACTTAAACAAGAGCATATTATTATTAAATTATTATTGGGTAATTTGCTATTATTCTACGTATATTCATAATTCAATGAATTCGTATGAATTAAAATAGATTTAAGTAAAAAAAGGCAGAGAAAACCAAACTGCTGAGGTCAAAAGACGAATTGGATTAAGTTGGGCAGCCTTCGGGAAAATGAGTCATATACTCAAAAACACCAAAATCCCAATGAACCTTAAACGAAAAGTATACGAGATGTGCATAGTACCGGTTGCAACATACGGCCTAGAAACAGTGACACTGACCAAACAGAGCACCGAGAAAATAAGGGTTACCCAAAGATCCATGGAAAGAGCCATGCTGGGCATCACCCTGAGAGACAGAGTTAGAAACGAAACGATACGGCAAAGAACAAAAGTAACAGATATTGCCCAACGTATCGCATGTCTCAAATGGCGGTGGGCAGGTCACATGGCCAGAGATCCCGAAGATAATTGGTCAAAGAGGGTCTTAACCTGGAAACCAAGAACAACTACCAGGAGTGTAGGAAGACCACCACTACGATGGAGGGATGACCTGGTCAAGTACGTCGGTGTCAACTGGATGCAGAGAGCCCAAGATAGAGCGGCGTGGAAGGCGATGGAGGAGGCCTTCATCCAGGAGTGGACGGGAGTAGGCTAGGAAGAAGAAGAAGAGAAGAAGTAAAAAAAACACTGTATTTCTTACATAACGAGTATTAATAATATTTGACTCAGAGGCCTTCAGGGTAGGCACACATCTTAAGTGAGCTTTTATTAGAAATTCCTCTGAGTCAAATATTATTTCTAGTGAAAGTTATAACTTTCAGTGTTTTATTTTACAAAAATTAACTTTCACAAAGTTATTCCAAGTAATATATGTACAATCATTAATTGACTAATGAAATAACAATAAGTTATTAACACTTTTATCACCCAATAAATTTGTCATAAAAAATTTGAGATCCGTTCTCTTCGATTGTCACTCATAACACTAACTTTATATTCGCCTTAAAAAGCTTAAAGTTCTTTTAGATCGTTAAACAAATAAAATTAAAAATATTAATAATGACTAGACAACTTTTTTATGATGCGCCGTTTTGTGGAAAAAACGGCGCAAGGGCCCATTCAAGAATGATAACACCTCCTGAACAATAGGGTTTTTGATGATATGTTTTCAAAACAGTTGTAATTCATAAATATTTTTTTAATTTATTTATTTGTCTTGACAGTGTTACTTCCTCTTTTTGTCTTCACGTGTATCTTAAACATGAACAAGGCTTAAACCGTATTTTGATGAAAACTAATAAAAAATAAATAAAGATGGAAACACGAAAGAAAACAAAAACACAGACTGAGTGCGAAATATATCGGAAAGAGAATAAACCTAATAAAGAGACATTTCTTTATGAATTTGAGTCTCAAGTAAAAAGATTTCTTAGACTGAAAACAAAGCGTCGAAAGACCACCATTGCGATGGGAAGGTGGCTTGGAAGGTTATGCAGACGGACTTATACCGGACATCAAAGAGACGGCTTCCATACAAGAGTAGATAGAAGTGGACTGAAAAAAAGAAAAATTAGAATTTCATTGTTTATAATAAGGACCGTGATATAAAAACTCGCGTTAAACAAATACAAACCAAATAAATGTGGAAATCTTTGTGAGAAATCCGCCTCTTCGTATTTCAGAAACATCAAAGGAAAAGAAAAAAAAAAACGAAATAATAATATGTATTGGTAAAAAAGGATCAACAATTTATTGACAAAAGCCACCTGTGAAATTCTCAAAAAAAATCTGGAGAAGAAATAGAAGGAAATGAGAACTTTTTCGGTATGAACAGTGGGATATAATAATTTTTTTCTCCAATACGATTGTTTTCCGAGCTTGTTTTGGCCACATACTCATCGATTGTCTTAATATTAGATTTAATATTATTTTATATTACATCTAAAACTCTTAAAATCCCTTCTACTTTTGTATGGAAAAACTGGAAAAAAGATTTTGTGCGAAAACGTACATACGTTTAACAGGACACTTGGGTTTGCTGAAAAGGAGTGGACTTTCTCAGCAAATAAAGCATTTGTTGAAGAAGGCTTGTTAAATTTTTAAATCAATAGTTCACCCACTCTTATGATACTTACGTAATAAAGAAATATAAGCGTGTTAACAAATCACGGATAAAACAATTATTTACTATGATTATTGAATTCGATTTCCTGTGTAAAAATTTGAACCAACGTAATTGCGTAACAATTTCCAAAAGACCAAGTAACAAATTTGTTCTTTGTTCATTACGAAACAACCAATAGAAAAAGAATAAATAGCTGAATTTGATAAAAACATAAAAAGGTAAGGATATTATGCGGAATTTGGGTGGGTATTGAGTATTGACTATAAAATATCACATGATTATGTTTAGCTTTATTTTCTATAGTTTCCATAAGCTTCACAAAATCCCAAGCGATTTCGATTGTAGAAAGAAATTGTGTTTCTTTTTTATTGTGATAATGTAATGAAATAAAATATGTCAGAAGTGTAATAAAAATGGGAAAGAATCGAACGTGGATTTTGGGACTTACGGTGAGAGCATTTTGTGGGATGCCTTTGTTTTGTTCGTCTTAGTAAAATATACCTACACAGTTAAATAGGATTTGATTTTGGGAGTATTTCTTTGAGGTTTAATAAGGATGATAATATAAAATAATTTTTCAAAATAATATTGATGAAAATTATTGAAAGACTACGCAGTGCTGGCAAGCTTTATGTCGACAAAATGTAAAAAGTGGACAAAACTAAAGCGTGTGATGGAATTCTTCTAATGAAAGAAAGGCATGTGATCGCCAGCGTTGAAGGATTCTAATGCGGTACACAAAAAGAAGAATAGAGATTGATAGTTTTCTAACAAAATGAAAGACGTCTCTCTCGTGAATATATCGAATTGTAGAATAAAACATTTGTTTCATTTTTTTCATTATGGAATTCTACTACTTAAACACAGACACAGTGAAGAATTAAGTCTTTAGAAATATTTGCTTATTTTTTATCTAGATGTAGCCATTAGGTACGGCTTACGAAAGAGGTGTTGATTTTGATTTCATTAAGTTACGAGAATCTCCAATGCTTGTTACACAAAAACAGCACTGGATTTACTCGCCCAAGTTTTACAACATCTCGAAGGACCGTCTTTCACAATACAACTTTTTTCTATTCCAGTATCAGAGCAATAAAATTGTTAAAGAAAGACATGACTTACTCATGATTCTTTTTTTCCTGTGTATAGCATATAAAGCTGTATTCTGAAAAAAAAAACAAGACATTTTACATCTCAAATTCGGCGATGAGGCTTGCTACCCATCGTATCATAAATGTCTAAGTTTTTTGTTGGTGCAGAGAGGGCAGCTTGTATGTTTAATACAGGCAGTAAGTCTGTTGACTACGCTACTTCTAGGATATGCCGGGATGGTATACCTAGTAGAAAAGAATAAGATATCATGTTGTTTAACTTTAAGAAATAATTCTGTATTTAATGAAATGTTATTGGTTTAAAGAAATGATGATAAAACTCGTGATGAAAAGGTCGGTTGGTTTAATATTTAACAAAAAGTTTGTATAAAGAGAAGATTATTTAAATAAAAGAACCTTAAAGCTTTCAGATGCCTGAAAGCACAATAGCAATAATAAAAAAGGCAGTATAAGTATAGCTACAACTTTGAAAGTAACTTTCTTTATGTAAATACAATACTGTGGTCAGTGCTTTATTTTATTTTATTTTTTATTTTATTAATGTCAATGGTTTAATATGTATATTAAACAACTTCTTTCATGAAAATGTATTGGAATATAAAATTAAACATTACGTTTTAATTTTTATGTATTTTATTTTACTTAGAAAATCAATTATCAAATTTTAAATAACGGCTTGTATAAAGAATGAAAGTATACAAATTTTTCAAAGTATATTAAAGAATCATTAATTTAAATGATTATGTGAAAGAATATTATTTTCTAGTATCATTGATCATGATAGGACAGATATGGTACCTAGACAAATTGCAGATGGCGATCGACTACAAACGAACTTTTCGACAATATACATTTATTATAATGTTATGGTAGATCATCGAAAAGTTCGTTTGTAGTCGATTGCCAAATGTAATTTGTCCAGGTACCCAAAAGAGATGGGCACTTCCTGAATTCAGTTAATTATTAACAGGAGACCATGTTTCAGGAATGGTACAAAAGTAAAAAGGAAAAATATAGAAATAACTGGTGATTGTATCCGCCTTGCCTAAAAGAAAAGTGTCAAACCTGATAGATTTATTTATTTGTTATATTCACTTTTTTCTGTAAGTTTTTGAGTATTCTGTAAAAGGCAGAGAACGGCCAATTTTTGAGCACATTAAACAGAAGAACATGTAAGAGTAATTGTATTATATTGACGGAAGCGAAAGGTATATGCAAGGATGGGAGGAACTGACGCTTGATCCTTTCTGCCTACTCCACGAAGGATGCGACGTATGAGAAAGCGCTAAGTCATAAATCAGCTGAAGTATGGTGATAAAGCGATTCAATCTGCATTGAAACAGCTCTCCGTATCGTGCCGTTTGCTCATTTGGCACAATCTTAGTTATTCGCATTTTTCAGATTTATGTATCAAATGAACTCATTTTATTTTCTGCCTGAAAATGTTTTTAATGACTTTGTGATAATAAAAAGACAATCTGATGTTAATAAAGTAAAACAGCTTTTTCTTTTACAAAATTCTTAAGTCAGATTAATGTCTAAGCTTAAAGCTTAAAGAATTTTATTATATAATTGAAAATAATTATATAAAGATAAAACAAATTTTGAACTTTTCAAGTTATAGTTTCAAAAGTTTCATTAAATTTTTTTCTGTAAATATTTAATACCAAAAAAGCATGATTTTTTTGTCCATATAATTATGTTCATATTGCTCCACTACCTGGGAATATCCCACTAGTGGGGAAGCCAGCAAACTTACTTCAAATGATAACCGTGCAGATTATCCTCTCCATGCCAATAAAAACTAGTAATTCAGAATGAGTGGCGTGCCACGTCACCAAATTGAATATGTTTATTTATTTCTACGTGAGGCTTTATGAAAAACTGCCTTTTACAGGATGCTAGGAAACTTACATAAAAGCGAAGGGAGACTTATTTTATACCGGTGACCCCGCGGGAATACCGGAAATAGTATGTTTCACTCGTAATATTTTATGACTTTTTGATTTTGCATGCTATTTTTCCATGTTCTTTAAGTTTCCATGAATCGAACTATCCGTTCTAAAAAAAATCCGAAATATTTAAGAAGACCGAAAGTGTTCATGAGTGGGGGATGTTGCTTGATTTAAGGATCAGAGATAGATGAAGTAGAAATGAAGAAGAGATCTCGTGAAGATAAAAGGAGCAGAATAAATAAGACTTTCCACTCGATGGTCTGGTGTATTTAAAAGAATCGCTGGTGACTAGTTGCAGAAAACCCACGATACATATGCCTGGAGAAATATGGAGAAGGTTCAGCAATGAAAATGAATAGCTTTATCAGTAATTTATCAAATAAGAAAACTTACATATTCAAAGCGGTATTTATTTGCAGGTAGACTGGACGAATCTGATAAAAGTTGTACGTAAGATGTGAATATCTATTTCACACATTCCTACCTACATACAAATAGCTGTTATTGTTTTCCAGTAACTATAAGTATTTAAAAATACAGTATACCTATAATATATTATTTAACAGCGCTTTTTTTACTCTGTATTGAATAATAACAGTGATTTTAGCGTTAATTTTATATTTCATAAGGTACGTATAACGGCAATAAATAAATGTGGACATATTTCATAATGTAACACTCCCTTTAAGGCTATATGCTCTACAAACAATTTTGTTTGCAAAATAATAGGTATATGAAAAAATAAAGTACCCATATTGGATAGCAAAAAGCTAATGTGATCAAATTAAGAGTAAGCTTAAGATAAGCATCACCTAAGCGACACATTAACATATAGGGCCTTATTTAAAATTACCTAAAGTGAGTACTCCTTAGTTCAAAACACGCAGTTAATCCACTGCTCCAAGAATCCTAGTTTGATAAATTAAAATTTAAAAAAAAAATATTCTCCATGTCGGTGTTTAGGCAGTAGAATGCCACAACGAAATTAAAAACAACTTGGTATGTAGGTATATTTATTTATACTATATTGATTTCTATTGAGAGAGAGGTCTTTTGTTTGTCATAAACGCTGTCAATCTCTTGTTTGGGTTAATTTGTTCATAAAACATTACCAAACTTACAGTACATACACAAAAGTTTTATTTTTCTAACTTTCTCTTTCAGAAGAAACATAATCATTGTACAGTGCGCCTTAATATAAGACCTTTCTCTCAAGAGGCTCTGCAGCGTATAACACGTTGTTGAATTTTTTGGCAGATTCTTGTAATAAGAATGAGTAAAGGCGCCGTTCTCCTTCTCACAGCACAAGAGTAGTATTATTATTACTGGTAGTAATATATAATAGGAAGAATAATGTGATATATTTCCCTTACAGCTCCTTAGGGCTTATGCTATCCTGTTACTTCCCGGGTGTTATTTTTCAAAACTAGAATCTACCTTCTTTGTTTTCTTTGCAAATGTTTATTGGGCAGTTTATATACAAGACTTTGAATGTGTTGAATTTATTTTTTATGTTATTAGCTAGGTACCTATTTGTTTATTCATTATAATTTTTTGTTTTGTTTTCTTATTTTAAGTTATATTCCAATTTGAGGACTCTTGAGAATGCCCACTGAAGTAGGTGAAAACGTTAGAGACTTAATGAAATATAGTGAAAATGTAACAGTGTTATTATTTATTTTTTTAAATTATTAAGCATGAATTTTCACAGTGTAAACCCAAACCCTCTTCAACATTTAATTATATTCAAATGTTTTCTTATAACACCTTTAACACCAGAGGATGATCTTCGTTCGGAATTGCCAATACGCATAGGAATCTCTGTAATACAAAAAGGACGAATAACCTAGTAGGGCCATGCTACGAAAATGTCCAATAAAAGTTGGCCAAAGAGGGCACCGTTGTTTCTTCAAGAGAAATTCTGACGTCCTGGGCATCCCTCTTTCACAATACTTACAACTTTCCTATTACAATGACATCAGAGTGTTAAAAACGTTATGGGAAGAGAAGACTCAATAAATGCTGAGACGCTCTGAATGGAGGAGAATGGTTTCTGCCCTATGCTCTCAAGAGGAGCGCTGAAAGGCGAGATGATGATTTTACGCGTACGCAAAATCACGGAATAATGATATCTCGTATTTTATGTCTGTTACTCAAAAAATATATATATTTCTGATATAACGCCGAACTTAAATTATTCCCGTTTGTCAACAAAATAGTTTTGAGCACATTCTGACTACAGGACAACGATTCCATTTTCAAAAATTACCTTGAAGTTGTGTAGGTTCACTGTGAAACGAATTTTCGTGAATGGGATTTTACTTTATTTTTTTTAAAAAAAGAAGATATATCTGGGTTTTGTTTTAAACCCAAATACAACCTTACATTTAAACCAGTAATACTTAAGCCATGAATAACTTTAGCCATAGCTAGTACGATGAGTACCTAATATACCTACTAGTCGTGTTTTCCGTTCCTTAAGAAATACACACCTAAGACATTACAATTTATTGTTTCTTATATTGCATCAGTTTGAGATACGTTTAGCTCTTTACAAGTCTCAAAGCAGTCATCTTGAAAAATATTAGCGAACATGAAAAGCTACATTATTATACAAAATAACACATGGTTATAAAGAATTTCAGAACTATCCATCCATTAATAAATATTTCAACGTATTTCTTTACAAGTCGCTAGTGTGCAATGACACAAATAATAATGAAAACGAATAATGTGTTAATGTATCAAATATTCATCAACACATACTCATATACATTTTAGAAATACAATAACATAAACAGAATAGAGAGACATTAAAGAACACGGCTTTTTGAATATTTTGTGTGTTGCCATTACAGTAAAAGAAGGCGATTTTTTACACATTTTTGTCATATTTTTTTACTGCTTTGTGTTTTATACTGTTTTATGTCAAAACCTAGGTTCCTAAAACAAAAGTTCATAGTAAAACTCTACAAATTATTGTTTCATTTACAATAAATGATTGAGTTCGTCGGTAGCCTGGAGGTAGAGTCTCGGCTTCATGAACAAGGGGTCCGCGGTTCGATCCCAGGTGCCGGCAAACTCCCCTTTCACGACACAAGCTTTTAGCTTACTGTGAAAGGTGTATAAGGTTGTATTTGGGTTTATAACAAAACCCAGATATATCTTTTTTTTTAAAAAAAAAATTTAACTTTCAGAGATTTTTTAATGATCCCTCATTAAACACGAGATATTATCTCAAAAAGAGGTAAAATAATTATTGTAAAATTGATTTCAATTGTATATTGTGTGAGCAATTGTTTTTGTGATCTGAAATAAATAAAGAAAATTATGTTTTATAATAACTATTTTCTTTTCATTGTTAAAAACATTTTCTTATTATTTTAATAAATTATTCTGTTATCTAATTAACCACCCCATTTAATTACTCATATTTCATTAAACTCAAGACAAATTTCATCATAATCATTAATTATTATTTCTTATTACAAAAACATCGCTTGTTCTATATTCTAGTATAAAGATTCATAATAAATAACTTGCTGGAAAAAGTATATTACAAAAGTCCAATATTCCAGTATATCTTAAGTGTGACCCTTATCCTCAGGGCGTCTCTAATTCAATAAATTGTAACTTTCATAGATGTCAATAATTTTACACCAAAATGTGAAATAAAATCCCCCTCAGTGACACTTGCCAGCTCTTATTGGCTATGTATTATTAATATATTAACGATCATCATTAAAAAAAGTTAATCTTTCTCATTCCAATATTAGTTATAGGAATACTTAGCATTAAGGGCAAGAACTTGTCACAGGAGATCACTTTCATCTATACAATACATAAAATTAAAGTATTGTGGAACAACTTTGTGAAAGTTATTAAAAATATTTTTGATACAAATACCGTGCATTGTCTGAGCTACCCCACGTGGAATACACTGAACAGACTAAGGGTTGGGGTGACTAGGTGCAAAAGTAACCAGCAGAGGTAGGGCTTTTGGGTGGGGAGGACACGAGCTGTGACTACGAGGAGGTGCAGAGTGATTCCCACTTATTGCAATACCCGCTGATGCAGAATTTATGTAATGAGAATGACCTAAAGATGGCAAATGACAACTTAACATTATGTTATGAATTCAAGATATAAAAAGACAGTTTACTTTCTCTGTGTACAGTACTATACTCATGTATGGTCTAACGGGTAGGAACCCATCGTATGAATTTAAAGAGGTTTTAATTTTTTACCTTCAATTCCATTTATCTATGTACATCTCGGTGTGAGGTGTGTTAACAATAATGGAGCTAAATTATATTTAAGATGAATGGTGAGAAAAATTATGTAAAATTAAGATGAACCTCTGAATAAGGACCCCTCTAATTTAACGTTACATTGAAATATCGGGCGGGTGAATGGGAAAAGAACTAACCGCATTATCATCGTCAAAATAGATCTTAAGAAAATGACACATGGACTATATTACCTACTATGTATAAGTGGAAAGATAAATTATGTTTTTTTTTTCATCTCTTGTAATATAACAGAAGTAATACAGTGTATCAGTACCTACTTATGTATCAATAGTACCTAAGTATATAGAACAAGTAGACAAATTGTAGAGATATATTAGGAAATAATGTTTTTGTTTGAATTTTGTTTATTCATCTATAACACTTGATATCTCTTTCTTCGCTCCTCTCGGGAGCACAGGGCAGAAACTAGCCTCCTTCAGAACGTCTCATCGCCAATGGAAATACAACTTCCCAAGATATTCCTAATGCTATGATATCGTTGTCGTTGTAGGAACCGTGTACCTACTGTAAAAGAGGGATGTCTAACACGTCAGAACCTTATGAACACGTCAGAACTAGAAAATTATGGCGTTAATATTCTGCCCTCTTTAAACTTTCTTGGTTTTTAATAATATTTGGATATTATTTATATTTGAGAAACGCATTAAGAAATAAAACCAGACATCACCCAAATTTTAGAAACCATACTAACTGTATCTCATCACGGTATATCTTACAAGTAGGGTAGCCAGCAGACGAATTGCACGTAACTTACATGCAAGTTGTTCTCTCCATACCAACAACAATTAAAACCTTCAGGATTGGTGGCAAACTTTATTGCTCAATTTAAGATGTAAACTGTCTTTGTATTTTCAAATACCTGTTATCTCACAAGACATTCGATATGCTGCCATGGTATAGAGAAATATTGAACATTAAAATAACTACTTATTATGATTTTCGTCTTTTTTCTTGTTTTTAATTAATTATTGCAAAAAAAATGTTAATTAATTTTACTTGCAACATTGATTGGTTTGTTTATTGTTGAGATTTGTAGATAATAATGAGATTTATTTTATTAAACTGTTTGTGTCCTTTAAGATAATGAATAAATAAATAAACTAAAATGATGAAACTAGGTGTAAAAACTAGTACAACAATGATAATAGGAATATAAAAGATAAGCGAAACGGAACCTTATAGCTAATAGTATCTAGTAGTAGTACAAGTAAAAGTAGGACTAGCAAACGCATCAATCATAATTTTATCAGACATGTCTTATATAATATATAATATAAGTGACCATGTTTTTCTTTGTTCTCTATATGACACTTCGTCAAATCTGCTCTCTATATTATATTATATAATAATAATAGTAATGCGAACCTTATAAGCCTGTAACAAACTTATGTTCCTACTGAAGTATTATGTAGGTACAGTGTATTATAAAAGACGTTAAGGATAATAGACGTGTTATATTATCAGTGAACTATGTGCCTACTATTTAAATAGAAGCAATTTGAGATGGTTTGGTCATGTAGAGCGAATGGATGAAGTAAGATTGACGTGGTGGGTGTATATATCTGAAAGAGGGGGTGTGAGAAAGTGCGGACGTCCAAGAACTACGTGGTTTGACCCCGTGGATCAAATTCTCAAGGACGGTCGCGTGTTAAATAGGAGGAATCGGCGTGCATGTATGAGACACTGGATGAATGTAGAGGAACCGAAAGAAGTAATGTAAGGATAGATCGACATGGCGTTCCGTTCTCTCCGCCACCTGGGACACGGCGTGAGGCTATAGTATAGTAGTAGCAATGTTAATCTTATAGGTAAAGACATTTTTTTCATTATTCGAATTCATTTCATACTCAAACGTAATAATGTAAACTAACGTTATAATTGGAAAGTTAACTACTTAGCATCATTTTTGAAAAATGTATATAAGTAATAGTTAGCCAAGTAATCAGTGTTTTTTTATATATCTAGGAGATTCTTAATGATTCGAAATATTCTTTTACGAAGTGGACCTTTAAGAATATATTTTTTTATTCATACTATTGTAGGATTTCTCCCTAGTGAAGTAACCAGCAGACTAAATACATGAACTTAATATGCTAATTGCCTAAGACAGACAGAACCCACCACCATGTGGGACTTATAAGTGCCCAAGGAGAAGAAGAAGTTATGTACAATAACAGTAAAACATTCAACATGATTGATATGGCGCGTAATGCTGGACTCTTTATAATACTTTCAACTGGCAACTTGAGACGGCAGAGATGCGAATGCTCAGGTGGTCAGCAGGCTAATCATTAAAAGATAAGATAAGAAGTTCACGCATTCGTGGTAGCATGGGTGTGACTGACATAAATAACAAACTAGAAGAGAGGCAACTGAGATGGTATGGGCACATAAGTTTACTTTGATTTTTTTAGAGAATTACAACTTTTGCTTTTTTTCCTCAAGACTAAGACATTTCTGGTAAGAGTGGAATCTTCGCTGGTCCACATGTTAAATGTATTAATTGTCAACATATTGTGTAACGACTGTTTGATTCTAAATATTGTAAAAATAAAATGAAATAAAAATAAGACGGAGACCACCGGAACACACTGTAAACAAAGCCACATCAATAAATCTCCCTCGACATCCATCAAGAGGGAAACCAAAGAATACCTGGATGACACAATGCAATAGAATCCTGCGGAGAAATGGCCTGGATGAAGATGATATAGGAAACAGAAGAGTGTTCAACCTCAGAACGAGAAGAGCCGACACCAACAGCCTTCAGCGGCAATAAGTTGGGACAGTGCCAGGAAGAAGATTCAACATGATTGATATAATTCATCCCTGAATAAAATATGATAAATTATACTTTACGAATATCTAATTCTTACGGAACATTTAAAAACTTACGAAAAGGAATCAGAAACCTGTTATTTGTCGAGGATTCAACAGAACAAAATAATACTTTAAATCATAATAATATTATACATTAAAAAAACCTTTCAAAATATTACAAAAAATATAAAAAAGTAGAACTTCTGTGCTGATAAATAATATAATTTTATTACAACGTAAAAGAAAACTAAATAACAATATCATGAAGGAAAAAACATAATGGATACTAAATATTAAAGAAAATTCGAAGCTTTATTACTCTTAAAGCTCAAAGTATGAGCTCTTCATGATACACCTACGTTAGAAATAATCAAAACATAAATATTAGAGAATTTTCATAATATTTCTATGTGTGTATCTTCATGAAGATTTTACATATCGTTGTAAGATAAATAATTACTTAATATTATTATAATCACGGCATGTCATACAAGTGAAGGTGCATGTCATCATGCCAGTTGCACGTTTTAACATGTAAGCTATTTTTTCTGGGTTGGTACTTAAATAACTTTTTTTGCGGACACATTTTCTGTTCACGATACTCGCAAACAGAATAGTCTGCACTCTAGAAAGATTGTTCCTCAATCTTCTCACCTTCGAGCTGGCGGTTAAGGATTATTCCATCTCTCAAAATGTGGCATTTGTATCCTTAAAACCTCCTGAATCCTTCGGTCAAATATATATTACATTAAAATCAAAAAAATATTCCAACGCCATCTAACAATTTTCAACCATAATTCTTCAAAACTCCTGTAGATGAATCTTTTTCTAACACATTGCTTATGGAACAACTAGTGAATTGTTTTAAAAATGTGACAATTTTTTTTAAAAATGGCGGACAAAGTGACCTGTTAGGCGAGTTTCTCTCTGCAGGTATATCTTTTTATTTTAGAGTTATCAATGAATTTTTCTTAAATTTTTTATTCGGGTTACATTTTATAATCATTGTTTTATTCAATGGTGATGTTATTTTGATGTTTTGTGTTTTTTTGCTACAAAATATTTTGTTTCATAGACATATAAAGAAAATTCAGAATTTTCCACGAGGATTTTTTTAAACATTTTTTAAATGTCTTTTAGGTTATTTAAGACTCATATGTCACAAAAAAATAATAAAAATAATCATAAAATGTCTCAGGACTCAGGAGGTTAACCCCTTTTCTACCTTGTGAACTCCCTTTTACCACTTCTCTTTCTTTTTGATAGTTTTTTAATGAAATTCACATGAGTTTTGGTAAGATGGATGAAATCGTGGCACTGTGGCTAAGTAGCCTTCTATATACAAGTATTGATTGCGTTTTATAAAAATAAATATTTCTGGGCAAAATTGCTTGTAATCAATGTACAGAAAATAATAAATAAGTAAAGAAACAAAACAAAGATAAATACATCCCCTGCTATTGAACTTTTTAACTAGTCTTTAGCTTTTACATGAAAACTGTTTTTTTTTTGTTGTTGTTGTTCAAGATTCCTAGAAACCTTAAGCAGATTTTCTTTTATTTAGAGTTGATGTTTTATGGAGAAGATGGGGTAATTAGATTTCAAGTTTTACTCTGTAATTTTTTTACAAAGTATCAGATTTTCTTCACAAAACATATTAGTGTTCGTTATATAATATGTAGTCTGAAAAAATATTACGATTTAAATTTATTATTTTCTACTATTATTTCTATACCGTCACGGCAGATCCCACAAGTAGGGTAGCCAGCAGAACAGAGGCCTGAGTCAATTACACATTTTCACGTTACGTTTTCGTTCCGTTAACGTTTTAGTATAGACGAAGTTGCAACCAAGTGTCAATTTCGTTGCTTAGATACACAAAAGTTACGAAAATTAACACTTTGGCGCAACATCGTCTGCATTTGAACGCTAACGGAACGAAAACGTAACGTGAAAATGTGTTACTGATTCAGGCCTCAGCTGTATGTAGAGATGAGCATGCAAGCTGTCCTCTCCGTGCAAAAAAATATATTCATGATGGGTGGCAAACATCATCGTTAAAGTTTGAAAAACGCAATTTCAAGTCTTTCAAACCTTATGATACTAATATAATGAAAAAACTATGTGACTCTGTGTGCGTTCCGTTCTCTCTGCCCACCCCACTTGTGACGCGGCTTGAGAGTATAGTACAGTATAACTATGTAATAATGAATAAGAAAGTTTATTTTTTATCCCGTGGAGCACCCGGTAAAAAAATGGTCTCCCACTCTTCTGCGTAAGTTTTCGAATGTCCTGTAAAAGGCAGGTGTTCGAAAAAATTAAGACATTTTACATATTATATTCAGCGATGAGGTTTGCCACCCATCCTGAATGTCTTTATTTTATATTGGCACGAAGAGGACAGCTTGCATGTTTCTTACATGCACCTGGTCTGCTGGCTACCCCACTTGTGGGATATGCCGTGATGGTATAGTAGTAAGTTTATTTTTTTACCAAACTCATTTCTTCAAATACGCACGTTTGCATACTCAAATACAAATTTAATTCAATTATACAAAACAATAATTACACATATTACCCCCTAGGTCACTGGGCTAGAGCTTAGTGAGGGGACATAAGCTCTGGTTTGTGTCGATTTCAACATTCTATTCAAAGTTCCCATTTGTCCAAAATTCTGCGTCTAAGCCTGTAAGAGCAGATAAGATTGATATTAGTAAGACAACAATATACACCTATTGATAAGTCAGTTGCTGTTATCATGGTCAGTTCAATGAACGCATGCAGAGCAAGGCTTTGTCCAGAGACAAAGGGGATATTCCATATTATAGATAACAGTAATAGTAGTATTAACAGTACCTACCTAATACCCAATAGAATGTCCGGTAATGGCAATAAGACCATAGTCATTAGGGTGGAACGAATTTTTTTTTTCTCGAATTTTGATTTGGAATAGTTGTATTTAGTTGCCTTTTGCCATCAATTGCCTGCATTAAAAATATAAAAATTATCAGACAACGGTAAGAGCCCCCGAAAAGACATCGAATATTTACAAAAAGGACAATTTAGGGGCTATTTGCGCGGCCTACAAAACAATACAGAACGTATTAAAATAGGTTTATTTTATTCAAAAACATATTCAAATATAGTTAACTAGCAGTTGCAATCAAATATTTCATAATTTTAATATACTTTGGTACTGGGACAGTTGAGCAATGTGCGGGACAAAGCGGGGGCAGCACGCTTCGATCTACGAATTTGCAGTGTTTCGTTTCAACTAGTGTCGATAATATTGTCTCAAGGTGGAAGGTAGCCCGTCAATTATTTTCACCAGTAGGTACTAGTTGATGTACCTACGTTTTTTAAGTGTATAAATATGACTTCTACAAGACAAAAGTTAAAATATACGATATTTGGTGAAAGTGCAGAGTTCGAGGAGAATATACTACTTACGTATGAGAATGTGATGAAATTCTCTGAATGGGTTCGACAAGACTTAAAAATAAAGAACAACACAACAAAATAACCTACATTTTTGGAAAAGTGCCAAAACAGTTGAAACAAAAATTGAAGAATTACGTATGAATAAAATCTTCTATTTCAATTGTTTCACACAAACGAGTTTTACAGTAACTTAAAAAATATCACTCAAAATGTTTTGATTTGATTTGTTTGATTTTGTTTGAAATTTGAAAAAGTCTTTGAAGAAACTAAAGAAAATTCAGAGTACAAAGTAGAAAGCTTTTTGACATAGCTGCATGTAAATGTAAAGAATTTGTAAACTGTACTTGTTTGAGAGAAAATAAAGTGCCAAAAGAGGAACAAATATTTTTAGAAGACCAACGCACTAACAGAAAAATGGTTTTAGGAAGAACGGATCTTATCTAAAGTAAAAAATTGCAGAAAAGAAGATTACGTGCTCTTAAACAAGAAATCAGGCATAATTCAAATACAAGAATTAAAGAAATTTCCTTTTCTTTATATAGGCTAAATAGATCTGAAGTAATTTCTAATGTTGACCTTCCTTCTTGTTCGTCGGCCGCATATGGTCTTGACACCGCGAACAAAGTGGATCAAAAGCCTATAAAACTCACGGATGCCAGTCTTCATAGTTTGACGATTGTATGCAATAGACATCGATAGCGATAGAGTATCAGACCGAGCTGCGGCGGTTATCGTATCATAAATGTTCTATATTCTGCTTCTGATGCTGACTCTGAGGTGCAGTCGACTAACGTCGTGGGCAGGATGAAACTCAGAAGAATAAGACAGAAAGTTTGCGAGCAAATTTTAACAGAAGAAAGAGTAACAGAAATTCCTGCCTTATATTTTGATGGAAGGAAAATCCAGACGGCTAAAACTGTTTTAAAAAGATCGAAGAGATTTAAAGTGATTGTATAAGAGGAACATGTTTCGATTTTTAAAGAACCAGGTTCTGTTTATGTTGGGTATGTGTTTCCAACATCGGGCAGTGCGAGAAATATTGAAAGAGCTATCCACGGCTTTTTGACGACTGAAAATATATCATCAGAGAGTATAATGACTGTTGGATGTAATGGAACAACCACAAATACAGGGAATGTGGGAGGCGTGATTGTTTTTTTTTTGTAAAATAGACTATCTCAACCATTGCATTGGATAATTTGTCTCTTATACGCCAATGAGTTGCTATTGACGCTTTGTTTTCCTATTTGGATAGCCCTATAGCAGGATCTAAATCATTTGCAGGTCAAATTGGTATAGCATTAAAGATGGTTCAAAACATTTATGGAAGCTCATTAACAGCACTAGTTATTTGTCGATCGAATTGTTAGCGATTGTGGACCCTGTTTTATTTCGGAACAGTTACTTTGCTCATCTAGAAAACTTGTTGTTGAGTACGATAACAGATGCGCGTAAGCACATTAGAGAACTAGCTGCCAGACGCATTTTAAAAGCTCGTCATTAAAAAAAAAATCTGTTACGTGCATGTTTGAGGTGCCAAAAGTGGACTTAAATGCAAGTTCTTACATAGACTTAATAAACTGGCAACAAAATAAATACGAAACCTCAATACTGATGAATATTTCCGATAAGCAGTTACAACATCTTATTGAAAATGGAGGAGAATCGGTTTTGGAGTTAATGAGACTGCCTTACCACACCCAGGCTGTGAAAAGATCAGTAAAAGATGTGATAGAAGCAGCTCTACGTGTATGCGATAAGACAAGAAGATAGGGTTTTGTAAAATCTAATGTAGCGTCTCGAAATCTCATGCCAAAGTTTGAGACGAAAAAGGATTTTTGTTATGAAAAATGACGTTATTCATACTGACACAACTTTCTGAAACTGTGTATATTTTTAAAATAAATGATTCTATTAACTAAAATATACTTTTATCTTATCATATAAATGCATAACATATTATATTTAGTTAATATTTTGTTAATAGGGTGTACTTAACAAAGCGTCTGTAAAAACTTAAAAATTGAAATTTCAAGTCTATGGCGGGACCTCTTGCTGTTGAGCTAGAACTTCCAAATTAGTGGGTGTTATTTACAATTACATAAGGCAACTTTTGCCTGGTATTCCAATTCGATATTCGAAAAAAAAATTTTTTTCATACAAAAGTGTTCCACCCTAATAGTCATAGTACGATAGTGAGTCAGCCATATTATATCTACTATAACATATTGATAATAGTATGTAGACCAGAGACAAAGTACACGAGTTTCAGTTTTACGTATGATGTCGTTAGATAAGGCGATGGTCAAACCATAGATTATAATCACCAACTATACTAATATTAAATATAACTGTGGTATTATAAGAGAAAATATTTTAATTATAAACGTAGATTAAAATGCTAGATAAAAATAATAAAATTAGGTATACATTTTAATTGATTTTGGTGTAGTTGTCAACCGATAGCGCTTGTAAAAAACTCATGTAAAATAGGATAAAATAAATTACTTTTATGTATCAAGTACCAACTTCCGCGATAATTTTTTGATCGTTCAACGGCTTTCGGGAGATTCAGCAATCATTATCAGGCTAGCGTATAATTTATTAATGCTTGTCCAAAAATGAGCCCATGAGAATTCAATCTTTCCACAAGTTATTTCCATATCGCGGCTTCTACATTATAATGTCTCACTGGACTTTATTCCGTTGACGAATCTCCGAGGCAGCTACTGCGCTCAGGTTTTAATGATCTCAACAAACTTGAAAAACCCAATAGGGCAAATATCTCCTAATTTGCGGAAAGGAACTTCAGAGCCACCGCATAAACTGTCTGGAAAATATTACCCGCAGACCTGAGGGAGAATCAGTCTACCACTACATTTAGGATCAAGTTGAAAACGTCACTGTTCAGGAGAAATCGCTTATCAAAAAACGGCGCCATATATAAATTGTCCAATTATAATTATAACTTTCTTCTTTAATGATATATCTGGGTTTGAAAATAAGTATAAAGTTATGCATTCCTAATATCCTCACACAAATAACTTTTTTTTGTAAAGGTGCAGTAGGTAATCAGGAAGAGGACTCGAACCCGGGATCTTCCAATTGAAAGTCTGTGATTCTACAATCGAATATTGCTAGTCACGAAAATCTCTTTCAAAACATACCTATAATATATTATTTCTCTCGTAGCTTTGTAATTAAATTTATGATTTGGGAAAAACTACCAAAGGTTGTTAAGGACATGTAGGTACGTGAAAATAATTTATACATACCTATACAATATTTTACATTCATTTGGGTTCTCTATTATCATAAAACGTTTGACCTTTATCACTTACTGATGCCGTTCAACAATAACAGTCACAAATCATTATTTAGGTATACATAACGTTATTCATATCACACCTACATCAAATAATATACAACCAAGCCAATACTCTCATAAATCTAAAGAGACGTATTCCTTATTGTCCGTTTGGATTATACTACGAATTTCTCGTTTTTTATGTTTCTCTAATAACATTTAATACCTAATATCATTCGTTTGGTTCTGTTCCCAGAAGAACATAAAGCACAAAGGATTTGCTGTCTATTTTTACATTGTTGCGATGATAATGATGTTGAATAATTTGTTACTTTGGCGCCATTTTACGATACTTTGACCTTCTCAAGTGTGCTGGTAAAAAGGGCGACTTTCACCTTACTTTTAAAACCGGTGATATAGCTTTGGCGTAGTAGATTGGTTATTTGTTCTTGTGTGTAAGCGCATTAAATATATTTAAATACCAAGCCAATATTATAGTTAATCCAAAAATATACCCTTAATTGTCCACTTGAACCATATCACAAATCTCATGCTTTTTATGTTTGCCTAATAACAACATTTATTACCAAACATCCACTCTGCGATTTTCTCAGGAGAACATAACGCACAAAGGATTGGCATTTTAACTATTACTTTTTCTCATAGGTATACATGTACCCTTATGAGATATTTTTGTATTATGTGAACTGAAACATGTGAAAATCCACTTCACTCTTGTCTTGTTGAAAACAAGGCCCGAGTTAGTATACGATTTTTTCTCGCCATCATTATTTTCTACACTTGATAAAAAAGTGTTTTAAAATATTATAAGTTTGAAACATTTGGCTACTTAGGTACTAATAGTTCAACTTTTGAACGCAAAAAAATAGTCTTATTTTTTATCACACCAATTTTTTTTTTTTTAATTTTATTTTAAAGACAACATACATCATTACCTACCATAAGAATATTTTGTAGATATATAATGGAATTCGTTAGATTTGAAGTAGATACTTAAAGGCAAAATATCGTACATGATAATTATAATTTCTCAGCTTGTCTAAATTCATAATTTGCATTCATTGGTAATAAAAACATTCAATCCAATAAATTTATCGTGAATATTTCCGTATTATTTGAATAATATCATTAAGAATAATAATTTATGTGCTGATTTGTTTGCATACAACAGCAATCTGGCTATGTTGCATGTGTCTTCTGTGTGGCTGGTCTGTTGCTATGGAACAAAATTCCCTTTGATTTTCGAACTCTGGAGAGTGTGGAGTTGTTCAAGGCAGGGTTAAAGAAATTGTTCAGGAGGTATAATGATTCTTGAATGGGGTCTTGCGATGGTTTTTCCTCTACAAAAATGTCTAGTTATTATTATTTTTCTCTTCTTCCAAGTCGCTGCCTCAATGCTGAGGATCGTGACAACCATGACCCCAATCAAGCGACAAGCTCCTCCACCGCGCCCTGTCCTCCGCCTGCCTAAACGCCTCATACACTGTACCCCCTGCAGCATCTCTCACATGATCCGACCATCTTTACATTATTTTTATATAATATAATTTCAGAATGAGATCACGTGATAAAATATAAAAAAAAGTTACACTGGCCTATTTTTCATTTGGCATCCGAACGGTTTGTGAAAATAGAATAAAAAATATTACTTACATAGTTTGAAACCCGTATAATAATTCTATATTATTATGGACCGTCACGGTTTCAGAATTATTATATTAGGTATATATGTAAAAACTTCCAAAACATTCAGTTTTATTGGTGCACATACGACGAATGTAATGGAAGAATTACGTATAAATAAAAATATGTTTTATTTAAAAGGTTTGTTTGTCTACCATTATTGTACCCGTATATAATATTATGTAGATTCCTTATTTATTTACTGCTAACTCTCTTTTCTCTGCCGCTGGATAAAGGTCTTTTCAAATCTTTTCCATACTTTACGATCTTGAGCAATATGATATCACTGTTTTTCTATCATCTAGACAGTATCGTCAACCCATTTTGTAGATCTTTCCACACATTTTCTGTCCTCCCACAGTCTCCATTCAAGAATTCTAGAAGTCCACCTGCCATCCTCTCGCCTTGCCATATGTCATTTCCGCTTGGAGACTATTTCAACAATGTCAATGACTTTTGTCTTTTGTCGGATGATTCATTTCTTATTTTGTTTCTCAAGCTTATGTCAATCATTTGTCTCTCCATGGCACGCTATACACTGTATATTAACTACTATACTATACCCTCACGCCATGTCCCAAGTGGGGTAGGCAGAGAGAACGGAACGCCAAACAGATCTATCTTTACACACTTCCTTCGCTTCCTCCACATTCATACAGTTCCTCATACACGCACGTCGGTTCCTCTTACTCAACACGCGGCCGTCCTTGAGAATTTGATCCACGTGATCAAGCCACGTGGTTCTCGGACGCCCGCGTTTCCTCACACCCTTTCTTTCAGATAAGTATATCCTCTTTGTCGTTCTTACCTCGTTCATTCGTTCAACATGCCCAAACCACCGTAGTTTATTCACGCGCATTCTGTCCACAACAGTCTTCTTGCATCCGCTCATTCTTCTAATATCCTCATTCTTCACTCTATCACGCAGCGTTTTACCAACCATTCTTCTCAACGATCGCATCTCTACTGCATTTACTCCACTTTCGTCCTTCTTCAACCATGTCCATGTCTCGCTTGCATACGTAAGTGACGGTACCAGAATGGTATTGTGCACCAGCATTTTAGCCATGTTCGACACATTGTCATTGCTGACAATGGGTCGAAGTGCACCGATTACTCTAGCACCGGCCACTTTCCTTCTTTCAATGTCCCCATCGCATCTTCCATCCCTCGTAAACATACTTCCCAAATATACATACTCACTTACTTGCTCCAAACATTCGTCACCAACTTTAATCTCGCAAATCGTTTTTTCATTCTCTCTTTCAAAAACAAGAACTTTCGTCTTCATAACATTCATTTTCAAACCATTCAAATTGCAACTATCATACACACACGTAACAATCTCTTGTAAGTCCCTTTCACTCTCAGCCATTAACACCAAATCGTCTGCGTACATCAATGCATTCACCCGAAACCCATTCAGCTCGACACCAACATCCATCTCTTTCACAGATCGCATACAGTAGTCGAAGAATAGGTTGAACAGCCACGGAGACATGACACAACCTTGCTTCACCCCTTTGGTGAGGACAAACCTCTCCGAGAGAGTGTTATTTACCCTCACGCAAGCGGAGCTTCCCACGTAAAGTGAAGATATTGCGCGGATCAACCGGCTGCTCACCCCATACTCCGACAACACGCGCCACAACCTTTCACGGTCCACTCGATCATATGCTTTCTCCAGATCCACGAACGCACAAAAAAGCCTCTGGTGTTTACCCAAAAACTTCTCTATAACCATTCGCAGGGAGAAGATCTGATCGGTGCACCCTCTGCCATTCAAAAAAGCTCCTTGCGCATCCCATATCTTATACTCAGTTATCTTTCGTACTCTTTCAATCAAAATTCTACCATACAGTTTCCCTATTGAGCTCAGCAAACTAATAGCCCGATAACTCCCGCATTCAAGTCTAGAGCCTTTCCCTTTGTACAGGGGGCAGATGATAGCCCTCCTCCAATCCTCTGGAGTAACACCTTCTCTCCAACAATCGTTGAAAAGCTCCAAACACCACGCGAGAACCCCCGGTCCACCAGACTTGATGAGCTCAACGGCAACACAATCATACCCTACAGCTTTACCGCACTTCGCTCTTTTTAATGCATTCATAATCTCATTCATGTCTATCATATCGTTTTCATTCACACTGCTTTCACTGTCGTCATACTCATTTGCATTTGTACCATCACATTCAAACAGATCTTCGAAATATTCCTTCCATCTCCGTAACACACATTCATCATTCACTAACACACATCCATCCTTGTCTTTTATCCCTTTCATACTGTTCACACTTGAACCCGTCCTCTTTCGTTTCACTTCCTTCCAAAAAATCTTCATATTTTCACTCGCATACGTAGACAATTTCTTACATTCTTCATCTTCAAGCATTTTTTTCTTCATTTTCACAACTTCACGCACTTCCTTCTTGCATGTCTTGTAAACTTCTTTCTTTCGCTCTTTTTCACATGTGTCACACTGTTTCACACTCAGTAAGTCTTTCCAAGCATTCTTCTTCTTAACTACTTAAACTTAAAATTTTCTATTTTATATTTTGTGTAAGCTTATCATCTTGGCAGCTCTCACTCGTGGAGTATTCAGAGGTTGTACATAATTCTATACTAATATTACAGGTATGTTTCTTTACATGTCAAAAGATTAAGACGTTCAAGACAAATGCCACACCTCATCACTGAGTTGAAGTTACGTGGTGTTTTAAGAATACCTACTTAAATTGTCTTTTACAGGACATTGACAAACATTTATTTATTTATTTATGAAAGCGCTTGAGTATCATTCACATTACAAAATCAATAAATCAGTTTACATAATGACATGGATAAGGTTTTGCAAGGTTTCATTAATAATTAAATAAATCTTTAACTATATATACTATAAGTGAGATTATGGGAGCTCTATTTTAAATTTATAAACAATATGTTGATACTTATAAAAGGCGCGTGTTGAATATTGAACTCAGAATAATTAACACGTGTTGTTGAAGAGACACGAGTTTAACGAGGTTAACCTTGTAGACACTTGCTTAGGAGACACGTGTGTTATTATTTTGAACAAAGAAAATCCTTGAACGATACACATGGACAAAGAATCAAGATATGAACTTTAATAATTGTTTATATAAAAAAAGGTTAAAACATAACTGAATGTTTGTGAGGAAGATGAGGTAAGTTGCATTTGGGTTTTGTTGAACTAATAATTTACTTGAGACAATAATAGGAAATTCTATAACTTACTTGGGATTTGCTTAGTCTGAAACTTTATAAAGATATATATTAACAATTGTAAACATTTCGAATAAGAAAATGTTTGTAAAATTTGTATTGAATATTGAATTCCTCACTATTATAATAGTCAAGTTAGGTTTTATTGAAGTATTAAAACTGCTTGATATTTTGTAAAAGTTATTCATATATAAATAATTAAAATATTGTAAATAGAAATGATATTCTTACAATGAAATTGATGTTTCTTAAGGAAATTCGATTTACGAAAAACTGATAAAAGTTACCCAACGCTTCGATCTAGTTATTGACACGTGTCGTCTGTTTATAAGAATATCATGAAGTATCCATCGATTTTTAAACTGTAAGGATAAAAGGAGTGTTATATTTTGATTTTCTGAGAATATTTATGTACGAAATGAGGGAAGTTATAATGGCTTGTTTTATTGTAAGTTGCAATCAGAATGAATTTATTCGAGTAAGTAAATTCGCCGAATGTTAAATAGATAAGAAAATAGCATTTATTAACAATTCAGTTATTTATTTTGACAAAGTGAGGTAAATGGATAGATGTTTTAATTTAAATTACATAATTAAGATTGGGGTATGTATTTATGAAGTGTTTTTAAGGAATTGTATTCAAGATCATAAACAACTTTTACTGTTTTATTGAGATTGAAGTTTCATTTTATCTATAGTTTTGGGATCTTAGTTGACTGATAAATACGAATTGTTTATATAAATAATAACTTAGTACTTATATGAAATGGTGGTAATAGTTGGTTGAAGCGTTATAACCCTGGATTTATTGGGTTCATGGAGATATACTTCAACATGGAGAGTAGATACTAGTATCTACTTGGGTGAAGAAAGTAGGTAGGTACCAAATTGAATTTTAGACAAAGAAATGGGAGATTATAAATATGATGTCACAACATCGACTCGGGATAGTGTTTTCTTGCAAGGAGATGAGAGGGGAATAAAATTAGATTCAGTGTTGTATTTAATTTGATTTTTGGTATACTCCTCTCCAAGTAGAAAATAAAATATGTTTTTTTCTTCTTTTGTGATTATCTCTATTTTGAGATAATAAGAAATCATCCTAAATTAAAATCAATAAAATTCTAAAATTAAATTCAGTGTTTTCAGTGTCGAGAATTGCAGAATATATCATCTTTAACCGAAGTTAAGATTCTTTTCTTATTTTAATTTTATTTTATAGAATTTAACTGTTATGAATATTTATTTTAAAAAAAATTTCTTTTATCTTATTAAATGTCTCTTTTTAAAGGAAAGTTTGATAACGTGTTGTGAGATTGGCTTTGTTTGATTTCCTATACTGTTAAATTTGTAGACTGGTATTGTTTGCAAATTTGACTTGTGGAGGATCACTCAATTTGGTGAACAGGGTCGAATTCAGAACATAAATTTGCTTTATTTTCCCCAAATTAATAAAATCTGAATAACTAATATTATTTGTAAATGTAATTTATAGAAACTACTCGATAATATGAACAGGGTCGGACTCAGAAACATTTACTTATCATTATTTTCTGATATTTTGAATACTAACAAGAGCATGATTTTAAACTCATATTTATTTTATGTAAATATCTTTTATTTTATTATAAATTAATATCCTAAATTCCCACACACAAGCCTCAGTTTTGGACATTGGGGTTCCTTGCGTGAAAGAATTAAGCTCAAGGCTAAATCAGACCTGGTTGCTACTTAAATTGAGCCCCGCAGAAAATATTATATTATTATATTTTATTTTGCATGAAAATATATATGTATTATATTTTTCTTAATTTATTATATGGTATACTAATGAGGCTGACAGTAGTGTATGAAAGGCTGTGTCAGATCGAATTAAGCGTGCGAAGGAGCTTTTTTCACTAACAAACCAATTTTTATTGTTAAAATTAACAAAAATAGTCAGTGATTGAGTTTTGTCAAACTTTGGTTCAGTAAAATATTTCATCTCGATGCGCCCCTGGCGCTGTATACAGATACTATTTTATGTATGAAACCATATGCCTTTTATAAATAAAACTGCATTCAAAACTAATCTGTAATATAATTACAGAAATAAACTTTCGATAACGTTGAATCATAAGTTTGATAAAATATTATTTCATTGACTATTTCTAACAAATAACATGGGTTTCTGTGGTACATAAAAAAAATTTGATATTTATTCTTGATTGTTATTGTGTGTTGTTTTCTTTGTGTATTTTCAGCAATAAGGTAAGGCTTTTATACTTGCTAACGCCGAGTATAAAAGGAAATAATTTATTAATTACTAACCTTTATGTACAACAGAAATTAAATTTTTGATTGATATAAAATTATGCTTTTATATGTTCTGAATAGAAATTATTGTTTGTTTTTCACTGATAAAAATTTTCTATTATAAATCGTAAACACAACGTAGAAAAGGGTCCTTTACGTAAATTTTCTTTTCTCTAGATGTATCATGTGCCAAAATATTTGAAGAAACAAAAATTGTTGAATTTAGCGACCGACACTTTCGACGGGTTTTACGTTAAACGTCTAAGACAATTTAAATTAGGTGTGAACCGAGATAGGTTAAACTAATGATACGTATTATTATATAGGTATAATGTCTCTATACGACGAATATTATTATTCTTGGATTTTACAAGTAGGTAGGTGATATGAAAGTATTCTGTATTATAAAATTTTAATCGGAATATTATAAAGACGTAATTGCGAAAAGAAATTTAAAAATTTGCGTAGATTGGATAAACTTGATTCTTTTTAGTTTAATTACTTCCAACTCAGAGGATAAATACGTATTTATTCTCTCGTCGAAATAAATAAATATATTTTATTTATTTCCTGTCAATGTGGTCTCAACGGTTTTTCTTTTTCTTTTCCTTTTGTGGGGAGGGACCACGACAATAAGAAAAAATGTGATGATATGCAGTGGCGAGATTATCACTATTTAGTGATTTCTTCCATTTATATGTTTTAGATATATTTTTTTTTCACTTCTTTGATGAGATATTTCACTCATTTTGAATGCTTTATTTTTTATGTTAAGATCGTTTCGACCACTAGGTACATGAAGTTTCAGACTATCCCAATTTTGAGAGATAAATATGATTATAAAGATAAATAAATATGATAATTGAGTTTAGATAATTAAAAATGAAACCCTTATTTAGTACACAGTGACTTATTGGTTGCAAGCCGGCTTTCAAGAGCTTCTGCTCTCATCATCAGGCGATCAATAAAGTCATAGTGTAACTACTAAATAAGCGCTTTACTTATGATAATTTGAAATTAACTTTCACCAAGAGCCGTCGGTCAAAAAATATCAACATTAATACATTTTGTCTTAGATACATACCCGCTATTGATTGTATATTATCGAGCCGTGAAATGAAATAGGTATGTAATTTTGTTTAAAAAGTACCGTCACATTCAAAACAAGGTACTTAACAAACAGTATGAACCCACATTAAAACGATCTAGGTACTATTTTTATTTCATTTCTTTTTCTGAAGTGTCTCTTTGTAGAGAGATGTGTGGAACAAAAGCAATTGTTTTTTATTTCTTTTTCTTCCTTCATTACAAATGATTTTTTTATTCAAAAGTACGTTTCTTCCACACTACAGTGTGTGTAATTTACGAAAATAATAGCATTTCATAACAAAAATGATGAAAAAAAAAGATTAATGGTGAAACATGTGAGATAATGAATAATGCAAATTTTTGTTTACGTCAGCAATGCTACTCGCAGTAAAAAAGAATTATTTGCGATTTTTTTTTGTGCAATTATGTAACCTAATTTTCTGAAGAATATTATTCAACAGATATCTCGTGTGCGCAACCAAAAAAACTTCCTTTAGTATAAAAGAGGAACGGTGTTCCGATACTTACGAATCGCCTTAGGCTGGTTTAAGTGCATGTTAGCTATTCCTGTTTCAAACCATTATGTTTGACATCTAATAATACAGTTATTCAATTTATTCAATTTATTCAATTATAAACAATACCTCAAAACAGCAACTAAGGTTACTGGTGTCAGAGGCGTGCAATATTACAAATCTGGTAAAACAATTCATAAATTTAAATTATTTGATATTATAGTAAAATATAAGACACCAGAGCAAAGAATCACAGAACAGCAACACTATTGAAAACAAAAAACACAAAACACTATCACAAACAAAGTTATCCGTGTAATCAGTGTTAAGTGCACTTAACCTAGCCTAAGCCGATTCGTAAGCATCGGAACACCTTGACTGTTTCCTATTGAAGGGAGTTTGAACAATTTCTTGGTTGTTGAGATGAGGTATCTTTTGAGTAATCAATCAATCAATCATCGCCCTCAACGCTCCTCTCGGGAGCACACTGAGAAAAATACTAACGAATTTTCACAACGAATCATTGGTACGTACTATCAGATTAGGACCAGAGATCGTACAAACGATTCATTAGTACGAATCTATAATATTAACTCTTCGCAAACAAGTTGTTGGTAAATTTACCAATGATTTGTTTGCGAAGAGTTAATATTATAGATTTATACCAATGAATCGTTTGTACGATCTCTGGTCCTAATCTGATAGTACTGTACCAATGATTCGTTTTGAGTATTTTTCTCAGTGCGCAGGGCAGAAACCAGCCTCCTCCATTCAGAGCGTCTCTGAGCCAATTGCGTCACCTCTTTCCACGACATTCCTTGCGCTCTGATGTCGTTGTCATAGGAACGGTGTATTGTGAAAGAGAGACGCCCGGGCAGACGGAACCTTTGCGGACGGAAGAACAGTGCTCTTTTTGTGCCAACTATCATTGGGCATTCTCAGAAGATTTTCCAGCTAGGACCATCGTCTCTCCAGTATTACGGAGATTACAGGTCTCCGCTGGGTGCGCCGGCGCACAGCATCATTTGTGACATGTTCATACCATTTGACATCCAAAATCCTTCTAAGACACTTGTTTTCAAAGCTTAGTATCTTTCGCTTTTAAGCCTTGGTTTAGTGCCAAGACTCACAGCCATATAGAAGGATTGGGATGATGCACGCATTGAACAAGCGACATTTTGTCCTGATGCTGAGTCCAGACACCTTCCAAACTTTGTTCATGTTATTGAAAGCCCCGCTAGCAGCTCCTATGCGGATTGGTAATTCCGACCGGAGATAACCCTCTGGCGTTATGGTTGCTCCCAGGTACCTGAATTTGTTAACCTGAGATATTTGGGAATTTCCACGCAAGTATAAAAAATTCAACCCTAAACTGTTTTAAAATCAATCACAATATGTTAGAAAACAAAATAATGTAGGTATATTCAGTTGCTTTAGTTCAGTAAACAAAACAATAATAATACTGTTTGTAGTACTACAAGTCGGCAAGTAAAACGCAAACAAATTTACGTCAATGGTTAACGTTTCAAAGGAATTTCTAATTTACACGCGATATACTTATCAAGGAGTACCTACCTACGTACCTTGCACAAGTATTTCATGTTACTATTTTGTGTAGGTATCTATGCCGTAAGGGAAGTCGGGCAGCTTTAAGAACGAGTGTATTCAACGAATTTGATACAAAATATATATATGATGACGATGATGTTGTTTTGCTGGAGCCGTTTTACGATATTTCAACTGTTTCAAGGGTGCTGGCGAAAAGGGCGGTTTTTATTTTGCTTCATAAACCTTCGCGGTTCTCTGGCGCAACAGGATATGCATCGCCAAAAGCTCTGTCAAGGGATTCATTCCATACCTTGTAAAAGATTAATAGAAACCGGACGTTTCACGAAACCAATATTTGATTGCACACATTTTATACATTCTACGTATGCAGAGATAAATGACTTTAGGGGAGACTTGTATGTAGGTACATATAATATAATGTCCTCAATGGTCTCCGAAAATATTAAAGACAGTGGTAAAATAATACATTCTATAGGAGGTCTCATCTTCTGGGCAGCAAATGGACTAAAAACATTTTAAATATCTTATTTACGGACAAAACATTTTCTTATGTTATTAGATTTGTATGGAAATTAAATATAGGTATTTAATCTATCGATCGACGGTTCATGGTGGAAGTTCATTTTAATAATTTATTAATAAAACAAGATCAAGGTGTTGAACCAACAGTGGAATAAATATATACTATACTATACTATACCATCACGGCATATCCCACAAGTGGGGTAGCCAGCAGACCAGCTGCATGTAAGAAACATGCAAGCTGTCCTCTTCGTGCCAATATAAAATAAAGACATTCAGGATGGGTGGCAAACCTCATCGCTGAATTTAAGATGTACAATGGGTTAATTTTTTCGAACACCTGCCTTTTACAGGACACTCGAAAACTTACAGAGAAGAGTGGGAGACCAATTCTTGACCGGGTGCTCCACGGGATAAATATAAATCTTGCTTTATTAATAAATTATTAAATAAATTGTTGACATCATGATTTAACATGGACAGAGAACACTGTCAACAGCATTTAAATAAAAGTGTTGCCAGTTTTTGATTTTCACACATTTTCGCCATTTCTAAGGAAAGTTCTTTTAATATCTAGTAAGTGCTAGTTTGCCAACTTGATATTTATTTCCTGGCCGGGTAAAACTTCTGTTTTTTAAAATAGAATATAGAATAATATGATAATATACAAGAAGGGAAATAAATCAAAGTGAAACAGCCATGACACACAACATAAATCAAAAGGAAAAGTTCGTTCTATAACTTAATTTGAGACGATCAAACGTGATGATGATGCCAGTGAGTTGATATTATTATTATTGTTTATATTATATTGTATTTACATACTACTGCCCGGGACTCCAAAGGGACTAGGGAACAAAGTTTTTAGCTAAATTAACAGGCATGTAAATTTAATATGACGCTGAGTGAAGTCTTAACTGTAATAATATAAAAAAAAACGTAAAAATGAAAAGTGTGAAATATTTATTTTGTTGAATGTGTGAAATCTTATAAAGAACTTTTTTAATAGAAAGTTTATATATATGATTGGTAATAAGAGAGTTAATTTTATTTAATAGATAGTTACACATTTAAAGAAACAACGTTATAATGCAACTAAAACTAAAAATTAATGTTTAATAAAATACAAAATGTTTACAAAAACACTGTTTATTTGCTCTGCGACAATGTTTTTGATCAATTAATTTATGAACTTAAACATACCTACGACTCAGTAGGGTTACTCTTGACAAAATTTGAATACTATCTTGATCTTAATCATACGACGCGCGAAGTGAGTATTAGTAAAAAATACGTGCATACCAATATCACGGTAGCGGTGGTGCGGTATTTTTGACTATAGTCCCTTCGCGCGTCCTATGATTAAGATCAAGACTAGATTAAGATCGTATTTAGATTGTGTCGAGAGTAGCCCTACAGGACAACTTCATGTTTGGACATATGAACAAAAAATAACAATAACAGTGACATAAAAAAAAATGTATATATAATAACTTATAGCACCAACAGACCAACGGTGATGATTTAATACATATTAATATTTACTTATTGTTGAGAACTTTCTTTTGCGGCATCCTCAGGACGAGAGTAACTTATATATATAATCTTAAAGTTACTTAAAACTTTAGGGCAAGAGTCAGTTAAAGTCTTAAACCTGAATTTATTCATCAAATTATTAAGTACATAATCACACTGATAATCAAGAGTGTTTTTGCAAAATTTAAAATTTCAAAAATGGAGTTTCCTAAATAAAGTAGACAAAAAATTTCCTATACTTATGTTTCAATTAACTTTAAACAGGTAAGATAAAGAGTGAATGGAAAAAACGAATCTATTGAAAAGCATTCTTTATTCAACGATGAAGAATAATACATTACATCCTGAGTTTTTGATTCTCATGATGTAAAGAGGAAGTCTCAATATTCATTATGTAGTTTGTTCATGCAAGCAATTTCTCTAGTACTTCACTTTATTCGTTTTCAATCATTGAAATGTTTTGCTATGTGGCTCAGCATTGAAGTGATGCAGCACGTTGTTTGCCTTTCAATTCCCAGCTCGATTTAATAACCCACAAAATGGACTCCTTTCAAAATGGATATGTGCGTAATTTAATCTAATTACATGGAATTTAAACAAATAAAGCTGTCAAACATTAGGTCCTAGTTCTACTTGCACTAATGTGGAAAAGTTGAAGGCAACTTTACTACACACAATGCAGTAAAGCATTAATAATCAGACATTTTGACAATACAGCAAGTTTTGTAATCTAAAACTCATGAGTTTTAGATTACAAAACTTGCTGAAGTCTCACGAGAAGTCACAAAAAATATAATGGTAAAACAAAAAAGTAAATATATTTTTATTCTTTGATACAGAAATTCACATATTTTTTTTTTCTTATATCATCATTCAATTAATATTCTGAATAAAATATTAATTGCTTATTTACCTAGAATTGTAATGTTCACCGAAAACATTTAAGTAAAGTTGCAAAAAGCTGTTGGTTGCGAGTTTTTTCATTTTCATTCCAACAGTGAATCTTTGCGAATTGACATATTTGTTCAATCATTTATACTATCGTATCATTTACCACGTGCGTAGTAGCCAGCGGACCAACTACATGCGATAAACTTGAATTTAGTCCTCTCCATGCCAAAACAAAGCGGTCAAGACATTCAGAATGGAAGACATATCTCATCTTTGAATTGAGTATGTGAAATGCTTCAATACGTGATGTTGTACAAATATTTATACTGTACCAATACGACATATTTTATACAATAAGTGGGGTGGCCAACAGATAATTTGTATCTTATAAACATTCGAATATTCTTCTCCATGCCAGTAAAAAATTGAGACATCCAGGATGGGTGACAAACACTATCGCTGAATTTAAAATGTAAAATTAGCCCAATATTAACACCTTACTGTATAATTATAATGTGTGAAAATATTATCAAAATGTATAAAAATATTTGATTAAACCAACAATCCAGACTTGTGAACTGAATCATTTATAATATACTGGATAATTAAACCTCTACTGTAGTTCAGTATTGGAACTAAAGCAACCTAAGCTTGTAAATATTTTCAGTAGGAGTATACCACAATACATAGATCGCGTGACTAGAACATTTAGTTTGATCATAATAATTATTTTACATATATCTACTGCACATTAATGCGTTACATCTTTTGTAGTCTCAATAATTGATCAATTCTGCTAAAGTCGGTGCGATTAAGTCGCTTTCAACAAACAACCTTTATATAAATAAACTCGCCCTCTGTACCTACACTGAATTATATAACTGATATTTTTATGATACTTTGTATTGATTTGAAATAATGTAACCAATGTACAGTGAAGAATAAAATATATAAATAAAAAAAAGACTGGAAATTTAAACGAAAAATCAATTATGCGATCATTGTAGAGAGACCCTTCTCACACCTGGTGGTGAAATCTTAGGAGTTGTAGACCCCTATTACCGCACATTCAAACTAAAATTGTCATCACGAGCAGGTCTGAAGGGCCAGCAGGCCCAAATCACAAAAGGACGGTAATGCGACCAATCAAATTTTCAATAATTTAATTTTAAATAATTTATTCACTCACTCATACCATTACTGCATTACGGGTAGCCAGCACACCATTGAATTTTGTCAAAAAATGATTATTTACAAAACCCAAGAACTCGTCTAATACCATCATGGAATATCTCGAGTTCGTCGGTAGCCTGGAGGTAGAGTCTCGGCCTCGTGATCATGGGGTCCGTGGTTCGATACCAGGTGCCGGCAAACTCCCCTTTCACGACACAAGCTTTTAGTAGCTTACTGTGAAAGGTGTATAAGGTTGTATTTGGGTTTATAACAAAAACCCAGATATATCTTTTTAAAAAAAAAAAAATCATCTCACGAGTGGGGTAGCCAGCAGATCAGCCGCATGCAATAAACATGCAAGCTGTCTTCTCAGTGATAACAAAAACTTAAAACATTAAATATGGGTGACAAATTTTATTGCTGAACTAATGATTTAAAAAAAGTCTGTAATTTTTCAAAAACCTGCCTTCAATACACTCGAAAACTTACGGAAAAGAGTGACGACGAACCAATTCTTTGCCAGGTACTACAAGTACTCGTATTATATTGACAAACACTTGTTCTATTAATAAACTTAGATTTTTAGTGCCTACAGCATATAAAGTCCTAAGCTGAAAGCAAATAAAAAGGTTTTTATTTGTTGAGTGTATTATTGAGTTTCTTCTTTGTACCTATACGTGCTTTATTTGCTTAATAAAATCATTATTATGAACAGTACAATGGCAATAGTCCTTTTACTAAATAAGTACTCCTTGTTAAGTATGTACATACCTACATACATACGTACACATAACTATTAGTTAACTCATTTTATTAAACAAGAGAATAGAGAAACAATATTTTATTAACAATGGGTATAATTATTTGTTTCGGCAAAATAACAATAACAAACAATGCTATTACCACTCAACCATCACGTTGTATACCATGAGTTGGGTAGCCAGAGGATACCCTTCATTTAATAAACGTACAGATTGTTCTATCTGGGCCAATTAAAAAAGGACATTCAGGATTTGTGAAATGGTCAATCGTACACTGAGAAAAATACTCAAATCGAATCATTGGTACGGTACTATCAGATTAGGACCAGAGATCGTACAAAAACGATTCATTGGTATAAATCTATAATAATAACTCTTCGCAAACAAATCATTGGTTAATTCACCAACAACTTGTTTGCGAAGAGTTAATATTATAGATTCGTACTAATGAATCGTTTGTTCGATCTCTGGTCCTAATCTGATAGTACGTACCAATGATTCGTTGTGAAATTTCGTTAATATTTTTCTCAGTGTAGAATCTAGCATTAAGCATTATAGCGATAAACTCGCTCTCTGTACATTGAACTGTAAAACTGATGATAATTTGTATTGATTTAACATATTGTAATTGTAAGCAATGTACAGTGAAGAATAAAATAAATTAATAAATAGTTTGTATGATGCAAACTAAAAAAAACAAGCAATCCTTATTTTATCCCTTCTTATAGTAGAGGGGAGATCAGAATATACACTTATGTGATTTTTCATTAGCAAAAAGTTAACGCAAACAACTTTTCAAAAATTTAAAAATATATATTATGTAACCAATGTGGAGAAATCACGGGTATGTTTGCTAGGTATTGAATAAAATGTTAAATAAAACAGTAAATTGGGTCCCACTTAAATAATAAAACAAATGATATATAAAATAAATAATAATAACAAAGGAGGACAGACCAAATAGTACATTATAATATCTTTCGTAGTACCTACGCAACTCTGAATCACATAATATAATGATAATAATAAGTGTACCTCTATTACTGGACCTGTTTCGGTCTTTTTTGAATGTGGAGAGTTTATGATTATATTCTCCTTTACGTGTCCGTCCCTATTCAGATCTCAACTGTAATCTATGTCCTCTCCAAACAAAAGAAAGCCTTTATTCGTGCTTCGTGCGAATGTAATTCAATTGAAAAGATTCATGTCGTTTTCCCACAATGTGTAAATGCTTTTAAATTAGACAAACATACCTACTAGGTTAATGACTAGGTATAAGTTTCCTGAAAAGAACGGGGTACAGATATTAAATAAATACTACAGATTAAAAAAATAAGAAATTACAGATATCACATTTTGAACCGCTCAAGATTGATCACTCCAATTGATCACACTCACCGATAGTCAACCCATTACCTAGGTTTAAAGAGTACCCTTAACCAAGCCTTGAGTCGATTCATAAGCATCGAAACTCTGTGTCGTGCACTTCAAAAGCAAGTTCACATATTATGTATGTGTATCATACACAATATACCTACCAAGTTAATACCTATTCAAATAGGTTGACTATCTGTGATTGTGATCAATTGGAATGAATAATCTAGAGTGGTTCAAAATATGATTGACAACTACACTTCTAGTTAGTAAAATCCAGTTCCAAGACATCCAATTGTGACAAAAAATTCATAACATAAATTACAGACATGTTTACTTTTGTTAATTTTTTTAAAATAAATTTGGTTGTCATGTTTCCCTTTAAGATACACGTAGGTATGAAAAGTTCTAAAAAATGTTATGGTAGTAAGTATCTATATTGTAAAGCTATACAAAAAGAATGCGTGTCCCTTTTGTCATATGGGACTTGAAAAGGATATTGACATGAAGATGTTTTTCATAAAAGCTAAGAGTGCATATTATTAACCAAAACATTATTTTCCCATTAAACTAAAGTTGTAGTTTGCATCTTATTACCCATTGGTGATGATAGTAATAAATTTTGCTCTTAAAAAAGTTTCTTATGGGAATATGATATATATATAGATTATTCACACCACTAGAGTTAGTCCCTAGCCAAGATGTGAATTATTTATAATGGGTATTCAACGGTACACACATACAATGCACTAACACGTTAATGTAACATCCAGACTCAGAACAATTTGAAAAAGTTATTACTCTTATTTTAAAATTATTATTCATTTTTGCCCTGGCCATGAATCGAACCAGGGTCATTGTGACAAAAGAGCGTTACCTCAGTGCCACAACGGTCGTCAAATATTTTATAAAATATTTTTTCTTTATTTTTAATTCAAAGTTTTTTTAATTACAAATACTTAAATAGCAAAAAAATCGACATCCATGAACGAAACTTTTTTTTACTACCCACACTTCTGAGAAAGTGAATTATGCTTTTTCCGACAGTACATATATTATGTTTCATTCAAGTTGCTAGAGAGAGGGCTTTCTACATCTTCAGGAATTTGGCGAATTGAAAAAAAAGTTCATTGCCAGTTGCACATCTTTAATACATTTAAATAAATATTCGCCCAATTGAAATCACACAACCTACTCATTTTTTTTTAAATTCAAATGAATAATTTTAGATTGAAATAATATTGTACAAACCTATATTGTGTAATATATCAGATCTTAATTGCATGTCAGACGAGTTAGACAATTTTATAGCAAGAACTGCCAAGTGTTGTATCGCAATCTATCTATTTGATTCTTAGACATAGTTTATTGAATTATGTGAGATGTTAATAGTGTGATATACTAATGCATTTTCAATGTTGCATAAGACACATAATATATGTATATTCGTATTATATCTGAATAATGTTATATACTGTCTTGTTGTTCGTACTAGAGTGTACTTGTTATTCACTTTTGATATACAGAATATATGAGACACTTTTCAGATAATTTCCTTTGAATTAATTCTAAGCTTCGTCTTCATTATAAATATAGTAATTTATGTTTTGTTATATGTAATAGTAAAAATGTATTAATATAAATTTGTAAAATAATATTAATACCAATGAAATATAATTACGTAGGTATATTATGACTTGCAAAGTACTATTAAAAGAATAAAAATAATTGAATGAACATGTTCTGTTTCATTTAAAGATAATTTTGGTTTACACGAAATTAAATATACCTATTATTAAAATTACTCATTTAATTACAAAGTAAATATCTTTATATTTAAGAAATAATTGTAATACATTTCCGAGATTCTAAGATATTTTACATTTTCCGAGTTAGTTAGAAGACATCGCATTCTAGCGATAAACTCACCCACTGTACATTAAGTTGTTTAACTGATATTTAACTGATATTTTTATAGAATTAAAATAAATTTAAAATAAAACACTGTATAACTTTCATTATGAACAATATTTGACTCAGAGGCCTTTTGGGTAGACACTCATCATCAGTGAGTTTTAATTAGGAACTTTTACTATGGAAGTGAAAAAAATTTAATTAGGAAGTGAAAGTTATGCAGTGTTTAATTTTAAATCTATTTTAATTATATTAAAATGAACTTTCACAAAGTTATTCCAAGTACTATACAATCATTGATATTTTTATGTTTCATTTCTTTGATTTCAAATAATGTAACCAATATACAGTGACGAATAAAGTAAATAAAAAAAAATAATCCGAAACCATGGGGAAGAAAAATAAAGTAACTTTTCATATAAAAAAACGAAAAAATGTAAACGTTTGTTCCCGTTTTAATTCAAATAATTAGATACATTAATAAAATTATTATTCAAATTCGTGAAATTCCCTCGGAAGGGAGAATCTTGGGATTTCTTTTGCAAAGAAAATAAGGGTTAATTTAGAATTTATTACGTTTTGAAAAACAGCTGGGTATTATCATTAATTGCTTTGTTTCTGGGGCGAGAAACAAGCGAAAGGATGTCGCCTTTTTGTCCTTCAAACAATATGAATGTTAAATTATATTCAAGTTTAATAATGTTTCAAGCGTTTATATGAAAGATAAAGTACAATTTAATATATTATAATTTTAAAAAAATTCACTAAACTTTACAAGCTTTGTGGAGAAAACAAATGATCTTTATTGCATATTATCTAATATAATAAAGTTTCTGTAATCATAAATTGTATTTATTGCAAAATTTGTTTAATGTTTGTATGGATGTCGCATTATTAATACGGCTCCGTTTAATGAAGTATCCTATCCATCTCAAGAGCGTAGAGTCGAGAATCAAACTTAACTGCTTTAGTTTTACCATAATATAATGACAAATTATTTTAAATAGTTGTTTGTATTTGTTGGTGATTTGGACTTACCTTACATTCAATAGCTGAGGTGTTGCGAACATCTACCTCTAACGGGACACTTGAAAAATGTTGAAAAAAATAGACGCACTTATCTTTTAATCAATCTAGTAGTCAGGCCTCGAGCTACAAACGGGTATATCGGGCATTTTACCAGGGCGCTAATTTTCAGAGGGCGTAGAATATTATAAAACCTTTGTGAGTTGATAAATTGTAAAAAACAATTTTGTCAAATATTTTATTTGTATGTACCTATTATCTGTTACGTTTCTTCATCCGTTTATGAACGTATCACACTATTATTGCATCGCCTTAAAATGGCAAAGGTTTGCCGCAATGCATTACATAGTAATTAAAAAAAACAAATACTTTATAACATAATTATAGTATGTATAAATACTTGAAATTATTAAAATTCCTATCGTAGATCGATGATTTGGTGACGGGATGATAGGAATTTTTAATGCAAGTGAAATTCTTAGAACTACTACTTTACCATCACGGCATATCCCACAAGTGGGGGAGCCAGCAGACCAGCTGCATAAAATAAACTTGCAAGCTGTATTCTGCGTGTCAATATAAAATCAAGACATTCAATATGGGTGGCAAACCTCATCGCTGAATTAAGAGTATTGTTAACAGATATTAAAAACCTTACGTGCTACGCGGTAAAAACTCTGATGTAAGGAGGATATGCTACACGGAGGACATAGTGAGATGGAATAGGAAGAGGTAACAATTCTGGAGAGACCATATATGGACAGGATGACTGAAAAAAGATCGCCCAAATAGCTGCAAAGAAGACACCAGCTAGCTCACGTTCACGAGGAAGACCACCAAAAAGATGGAAGGATAGCTGGTCCTCGGTGTCACAAGAGGGAACAACTTCCAAAGCAACAGATTAATGGTCTACTACAAGAGGAAGAAGTAGAGAAATCATCTGCATAACTTAAAAAATGTGCAAACATCATATTACTATGTAGATGTTCACATCGCCTCCCTTCAGGGTTCAGTGAAATGCGAGGCTTATGTTTAACACTAGTGCGTCTTGTTCATAACACAAAATTAGTGTGAAAACGGGCGACAGTAGACCAGTATGCCCGGGGCCTCTTTTACTCTAACCAGGGGCCTGGTAATAATAGGTTTATTAAAATGTTTTTGCTAGATGTATTTTTTACAGCTTTTTAAGTCTTGTTAGGTACTTAATGTTAATTAAATTATAAATAAAAAAAAACTTTTGCTTGGATACAAAATAACGCAAGAAATTTATGGTTCTTCAACCTTATAAGTATGGCGTTTTGCCTGAAGGCGAAGTTAAAATATTAAAGACATGATTTTTAATAATTATTTTAAAATATTATATTAATTTTTTTTTATCAAAATTAAAAGCGAAAAAATTGAATAAGTAAGCTTTTGCTGAAAAATTTTTTTTTTTTTAATTTATTTCAAGACTCGATGTAATATACTTTTTTTTAATATTATATAAGAAAAATTATATATAATTGACGTAGGCGGAAAAAAATTTCAAATACACCAAGAGTTTTTTATCCCTGTTGTAGTTCTATTAAATAATTTTCCTTTTCATGGAATAATTTTGTGAAATTAAATATTAATACAGCACAGAATAAAAAAATAATATTAAGGGCAAAAGGACTGGGCTAAAAGAAGCTTGGGGGATGATTTTAATTACATAATCATTGAATATGAAAAGGCGTGATGTGGAATAACGCAATTGATAAAAATAATTTTATAATGAAAACATTTTAATTTAATTATTTTTCAATTAAAATATTATGAATAAATATAATTATAACGTTTCTTTAGTTCACTTTTGGGTATGTTTCTATATAAACAACAGTTGAACAATTTATGAGTGAAATAATAAATATTATTGTAGTATACCTATTATTAAGTACTTGATGAAAAGCAATATTTATAAGTTAGTAAAAAAAATGTGATTATTTGAGTGAAATTCTAAGATTCACTAAGATTTTCTTTGAAAAAATATTTCAATAGAGAAATTTTCTATTTTATATCAAACAAAGACGATTTTTTAAAAAAAAAATTCATCAATCATTCCATTTTTTCCTGTAACTGCATCTACCAAAAGTGAGTTAGCTAGCGGGCTTACTGCTTATAATATACCTATATGCAAAGTGCACTGAGAAAAATACTAACGAAATTTCACAACGAATCATAGGTAGGTACGTAGCAAATTGTTGGTAAATAAGTATACCAACGACTTGTTTGTGATAGGTAATAATATTATAGATTTGTACTAATGAATCGTTTGTACAATCTCTGGTCCTAATCTGATAGTACGTACCAATGATTCGTTGTGAGTATTTTTCTCAGTGTTTAGTCCTCTCCGTGGCAATAAAATTTAAGACATTCAGGATGGGTGGAAAACTCTTTGGAATTTGGGTTAGTTGGAAGAAATCGGGCCTCTGCCATAAACTCGCCCTCTGTACATTGATGATATTTTATTTGAATACATTTTTCTATAAAATTGTATGTATTCACTGTGTCGGTGTTTAGGTAGTAGAATTCCATATCGAAATAAATAAAACAAGCGTTTTATTACACTAATGATTTAATCTGTGAGAGAGACGTCTTTCGTCTTATGAGGACATTGGCAATCTGATTTTAAAAATACAAATAATTACAGGTTGTATTTTTAAAATCAGACTGACAATGTCCTCATAAGACGAAAGACGTCTCTCTCACAGATTAAATCATTAGTACAATAAAACGCTTGTTTTATTTATTTCAAAATTGTATGTGTTGTGATCAATAGTAAAGAATGAATAAATAAATAAATACCACATCGCTGAACCGAAGATTTTAAATATCTTTCTTAAAAACTGGTGTGTTAAGAATTTTTGAATGTTTTAACAGCACACTCAAAAATTTACAGAAATTATTGAGAAACCCATTTCTTACCTAGGGTTTCACTGGACTAAAATGTAGGAAAAATTATTATTTCTCTATTAGATAAGTCCGATATTTTTTTATGTTAAATGTTAAAAAAATGGAATGTCAAATATAATCAAAGCTTAAAAAACTCTTTTAAAAATATCATGTATTAAATCTGGGTCTTAGAACTTTTTAATCTCTTTAAGTCAAAGAAAATAAAAAAGCCAGATATCTATAAAAAAAACTTTCAAAAAAATATCGAAAATAAGATTTAAGTTTAAGGAGGCTTATCCTCTAGATCTATGATGATCATCTGGAAACAAATTTGTTTCAGACAACGTACATAGATTGATTAAAAGTTTGAAGATTTAAAAAAATATATATTTGGTATAATATGGATTATATTCGCACATTGAGTATTGATTTTTGAAGCATTTTTTCAGCATTCCCTGAAATCAAAACTCTGACTTCGAATTGATAAGGAAATATAAGTTGAATATGAGTGGAAAGGGTTCGTACAGAAAAAATAATTAGTACTCATGCACAATTAAAACTCTTGCGTTGAGGTCTATGAAACAACATTTTCCAAAACATTCAAACTGCATACCATTTTTGTGAAAAAAACGTTAGAAATCAGTTAAAATGTAATTAGATTCAGGGTTTTACTAATATTCTACAACAAAGAGATTCGTCTAGTTACAACACAAAAGCACACATATTTTTACATTTGTATCTATTGTTTATTTAAATTTTCGTAAAATACTGTAACTAAAAATTTATTAAAAAAGTGATTTAAGAGCTTTCAGAATAATACGTAACTTTTACGTAATGATAGAATATTAGGAACTAGTAAAATATTAAAATTCTCGCATATCATAATATTCTGTGAGAAAACGAAACATAAATTTAAGTCGACGTAAATAAACTCTATTATTAATACTAATTACACTTAATCTGAGTTATTTAAAAACCAGCGTAACTTTTATTATTATTAAATCTCATTAAATTCATCTCTCCATATAAATTCTAACTACAGGATTGATAACTTTGAATGTCTTTTAAATTTGAAAGCTCTTACGTAAATACCTATAATAACAATGATTTGATACTAAACTTCCTCGACTTAAAGCTGTGTTTAATTCGTATTATCTTGATTGTTTAGAAGGATAATAACGATGAAGATATAGTAACTTTATTTTACTTTATTTGAATCAATTAATGAAGAACAATTTAACGGCTTAGAACTTATTATTAGAAGAAATGAACCAATACTAAGTTAATGCTATAGAAAACTTGATTTTCTATCTCACAATTATATATTCTTATATAATGCATCTTCATTCTTATATAGAATCAAGGATGCACTGTTTTAGAATACTATAGGGCTACTACCGATACAGCCTTAATCTAATGTCTTCATTAGAAAATATGAAAAATACAAGAGAAAAACCTGGACCCATTAAACGTCGCCAGATTACTTTTATTTTGCTGAATTATTTGTAGAATATCATTATACAATTAGTTTGCTGAGTTTCAAAGGTACCAAATTTTATACACAAGTATAATATGATTCAACAGCCCGCTGACATGAAAATACCTTGGACACACGTGGATTTTTCCGAGAACACAAGATGGAAGCAAGCCCGCTTCAGTCACTTTAGTGATTTTTTCTACATCATTCTTAAATATAGAAAATAAAGAGAAATAGAGAAAAAAATAGAAACAAAATCTCATTGTTCTTTTCAATAACAAGACCCGCTGACAGATTTCCGCTGGACCTATAGAAACCCTTATCGAGATGAATGATACAATCGTAATAAAATGGTTTATTTTATAAAATAATAACTAAACAAACTACCAAAAATCTTATGAGTACATAGAAAAAAATCACATCTTATTAAATTTATGAAAAATAATTATAAAAAAGACGATAAAACTTGAAATACAAAAATTCTAACAGAATACAAAAGTGTTCGTTAAAAAATGTCTTCAGTTTTCAGCAAAGCTTTGAAATTAACAAAAGGAATCTTCACTATTTTAACTCAAGCGAATATCATCATCTTTACAACACAGACCATCCTTAAGAAAAATCTCTCAAGACTTATGTATGTGATCCCTTCTCATCCACAATGGAAGTATAATAGGTATCATTATAACTTATTATAAGTATGTAGTATTACAAAGCTATGCCATATTCAACGGCGTCGGTCGTCGGTACGTACGTTGATACTACTCTTAGACGTAGAAGGTACAACAACGACGCTTAACTCTGTGATGCCTCACACTTTTCATGTCAAAACGTCTCACTTCTCTGAGCTTTAATCCAATTACTGTTATTATTATTATTATTTCTAAGTTTCCTTTAGATAAATTTTACCTTCACGTTTTCATAAACGAGAGAAAATTAAATCGATTTGCTCTCCCTAGGGAGATTGATACCACTTTACTTCGACGATGAATAATTTTTGTACGAAGTCTATCGTTTATTCTTTTATCTTCTTTCGAGTATCTCTTGAATTTGACCAATGAGCTGAACTCAGTTCACGAGATTCTCTTTATTCAACACTCAATCATTTAAGATCAGAGTTGTATTCAAAAGAAAACGAATTGAAATCAGGTAAAAGTTCCTTAATATTCAGTTTTCAATACTGCTAAAGAGCTTCTCATGTCAATTAAATATTGTTTGAACAAATACTTTGATCGAATAAGAGGTTTTCAAATATCTACTGAAGTGAATAATATCTTCTATCTAGACCAAATTGTTAATAACCAGAGCCCGTAGACAAACTGTACTTAGCGATCGACTACTGGCGAACTTTTCGACAATCTACCTACATATATGTACCGTATAATTATGCGTTATTGTTGCAGTTATTGTCGAAAATTCGTTTGTAGTCGATCGCCAAATGCGTGTTTGTCTAGGGGCTGTGATGGTAGAGTTTCTGACTTGCAATCGAGAAATTTAACCAAGTGTGTTTGTGGTTATATATTTTGATTTAACGATAATTTTTTATGATTTTTCCGTAAAATCCTTTACAGTGTGGCGGTCACAGAAAAGATAAAGGATTAAAAAAAAAAAAATACAATTTACATCCCAAACTCAGCGATTAAGTTTGCCACCCATCCAAATGTCTTAAATTTTGAAAGTATGGAAAGGACAGCTTGAATAATTATAAATGCAGTTGGTCTACTTACTGGATGTGACGTGATGGTATGGTAGTAGTTTTTTTTTGTATATGTCAATTACAACATAACTTTTAGAAATTAGCGATTTCAAGTTTAATTTATTTTGGTACTTATTTACAACCTGTGATATTTGCTTTATTTCATTATTTAATAAAATATTACTAATGACGGTAAAATAAATGAAAAATAATAAACAGCGCGGACTAAATAAATAAAATAAATTAATATTTTAATTAATGTAAAGAGGTCATAAGGGTGCGTGACATTTAAAAAGTTCATTTGTTATAATTAATGGCGGACGGGAGCCGGAACTGCTCATCATCCAACTGAAAAGGAAAAAAAGGCGTAAAAAACAGAAAGAAGACAAAGAATGATGAAATTTTTAATAAATAATACAACCTTAGTCTTATTATTAGTATAATAAAGAACTTTTTTTTCAGTGGAATGAAAAATGTTGGATATTTTTCAAGAGTGAGGAGGGAACAGGATGTAATAATTAAAAGTTTTTCTGGACTCAAAAGAACAAAGGAAATTGAATTAACCGTTCAGTAAGTAATGACAGCTTTCTTATACATCTGTTATTGACAAGTAACGTTCTGTTTGTACTACAATTGAAATCTAAAAAGAATCAAAGATAATTAATAGAAATCCAACATACACAGATTATTTTTCATCTACCTACTTATTGGATTGATTATGTAGGTATATAATTTAATATTATTTAATTAAAGTACTGTTAATGCAATTTAATTTAATTTGTGCGATTGATTCAGTTATTTAATATAATTGATTTAAGTTAAGTATTGTCAAACATACCAAAATATATTTTTTATTTCATATAAGCGAAGGAAGCATTATGTACCATTTCATAATTCTGCAATATAAAATAATTAAATAACTAATTATTTCATATTTTAGACTTATTAATAAATTTCATATTCTTTCCTTAATTTATCATTTTATATTTTTTGGATAACCAAATTTAATGTTTTCTTTTTGATACAGAAATATGAACCTGCTTGAGTAGAGAAATCTAGGTCACCGTAATAAAATAACTTGTACAATTTTGATTTTTAAATTTATTATAATATATAGTTGTTTTTAAAATTTTATATTTTTTTTTATCGTAAATAAATCTTTGCAATTCTTAAAAGCGGTCTGTAAGGAAAAAAAAAGGAACCTCAGGATTTTACTTGAAAATCTCTCACAAGTCAAATCACAAAGATGACACTTGAAGATGAGTGGGTAGGAAGAAAATAACAATAGTACATTCTCCTTTGTAGCGCACTGCGATACCACTATCAATATTATTTCTAAAGGAAGAAATCATAGAACCAACAACTACAGTACTATTTATGGTTGAATAAAGAACCAGGGATTCTCGTAATTCCTAGTAAACTTGTCATATTCCAAGATATTTTATCCAAGCTACAAAGAAGTGGAAATGTCGAAGACTTCAGCTATGTCTTCAAAGTATTATAAACCTGCTTCAAACGTTAAATATAATAAATGTGTAAAAAAACTATTTTGATTAAGCCTTTCAAAGTTGTCCCTATGTAAAAGTTATAAATAATAATATAATAGTATGGCCTATTGTTACACATAATGGAAAAAAAGTTTGTTTTACTACTACTATACCATCATGGCATATCCCACAAATGGGGTAGCCAGCAGACCAGCTGCATGTAAGAAACATGCAAACTGTCCTCTTCGTGCCAATATAAAATCAAGACATTCAGGATGGGTGGCAAACCTCATCGCTGAATTTAAGATGTAAAATGTCTTAATTTTTTCGAACACCTGCCTTTTACAGGACACTCGAAAACTCACGCAGAAGAGTGGGAGACCAATTCTTTACCGTTAAATTCTAAAGTTTGTTTTACTATACCTTTACGGCATGTCCCATAATTGGGTTGCATGTAAATGACAGTGCTTGTTAAAACAATAGGCAATCAGAAAGGAGAGCATGCCTCACCTCTGGAATTGAATTGTGAACTGCCTTATTCGCAGTGTTTTACGAATACCGTATATTACGAGACACTCGAAAACTTGAGTGACACTTTACATTTTTTATTGCATAAACTTGTATATATATATTTAACTTTCTCACTCCTATCCCAAGTCGAGTAGACATAGAGGACAGAACGCCATGTAGATTCAATACATTCAGTAAATCAAGACATTCAGGATGGGTGGCAAACCTCATCGCTGAATTTAAGATGTAAAATGTCTTAATTTTTTCGAACACCTGCCTTTTACAGGACACTCGAAAACTTACAGAGAAGAGTGGGAGAGCAATTCTTTACCGGGTGCTCCACGGGCTCCAAAATAATATGTACCTATATTAAAACTCCTAAAACATTTCACATAGATATTTCAATTTCCATTCAGCCACCCATGCTGAATGTCTACTCGTTTATTCATATTATTTAAAGAAAATCTAATGTGTTCAATTTGTGGACTTTTTTAACTGACTACACTTACTTCTGGAGGGAAATCAAATTCATCAACGAATTTCTTCATTTTAGTCGCAAAAATCATGCTTTTTTCGGGTGATTTATCCTTCAGTGAAGGCAAAAAAATAAACAGACTCCCACCTACATAAAAATGAAAGACATCTTTAATAGAATTTATTCAAACGGGATTAAAAATATATTAAAAGTGTACATAATTTCTTAATTAAAGAAGTTATTAATTCTGAAAATATGTTTTCTCTTATTTACCAAAACGAAGAGGGATTGTCAATATTAGGTACACAATGAAAAAAATTAATATTGTTCTCGAAATGGGGTATTTCCGTAGAGTCCCCCACAAAAATAAAATCTGGCATTCTTTATGTAAGTTTTCGAACGCCCAATATAAGATGGATGTTCATGGGATTATCACTATGTACTGATTTCTTCCATCTAACCACATCTTCCACATAAAGAAGGACATGCGAGATTGCGATGTCAACCAAAAAGATGCTCTAAACAGAACCGAAGAAGGCAGACCCCACCATCATAAGGGATGAATAATAGCCCAAGAAATAGATGAAAATAAAATATTTTACTATAAGAACTCCCCTTGTATTATAAAAAATAAAATAAAACAATTTGCAAATTATTTTCTCACCGCTTTCTCGTTGTAATGCAAACATTTCAAATGTTGCATTTTGTGTTATTGTAAGACACAATAACAATCATATTATAAACACTTTATCTCCATTTTCTCCTTTCAAACCATTCAGAGTTATTATTTTTAGTACTAGTCGAATACTCGGTGTAGTCCGAGCAAGTTGCAAAGTATGAAATTATACGAAAATGTAAAATTACTTCTTAGTATTTATGTGTCTGAAATCTGAAAACATATATGTCGTATCAATATCTAGTAGGTATCGAAATTGTACACTTTTTCTCATTTTTAGACGAATAATGCACTAAAAACATGTACATGTAACACCCAGATCCAGAACGATTCGGAAAAAGTCATTATATATTTTGACCTTGCTGGGAATCGAACCTGGGACCTCGTGACTCAAAGACAAGAGCAAAACAATTTACTATGTACCTGCATACTTTAGTTTGATGTTAAAAGAAAACTGGAGTGTACAAACAAACAATATTTATAAAAATAGAAAAGATTATTGCAAGACAAGACAGTATAGAAGAACAAGAACTATTATGAAAATTATTTTAATAACGAAAAAGCATTCAAAGTCAACAGAATGTTATGACTTGTTTGGCTATAGGTAGTAAAATAAGTTGTAGAGTAGGTAATATTAAGTTTGGTTCATTGTAATAATATTTTGTACTAGATATAAACTCGGAGACCGGTTTTACAAAAAAACTAAAGTCCATATTCCGATTAATTTGTCAAGTCTACTGCACACTGAGAATCTTTCTGTTTATGTTAAAATTTTAAAATCAAAAAAATTTATAATTACGTACTTAGATTAATTTCTTCAAATAAAAACATACCTTCCTTAAAATTTTGAATTTGGAACAAATCGTTCCACAAGGTACAGAATGCCAAAACCCTATAAATAATAAATAAAATTAGTATAAAAGAAATTTTCTGTTATTTTTTTAATGCATATTGTGTTCATAAAACATCACGTTTGAACCATTTAACATATTTAATTTAATGATAAGATGTGCCAACCTTAATGACTTATTTGATTATTGGCATTAAACTAATAACAGTATGCTTGTGGGAAATGCTGTAATGTTATAGGTTTAGTTGTAAAAGATCGTGCCTTTGCGTTTTCCCCTCTGTATATTGATTGTGTTTTATTTGAATGCATAACTTATATGAAATTGTTTGTAATCAATGTACAGTAAAGAATGAATAAATTATTAAATATAAACACAATATTTTATATTATTGAACACATACAAACATACATTTAAATGGATTAAACTATAAATGGTATTATTTTCTTAGCAAACAGACAAACAACAAAGTAATAGTATGATAGTGATAAAGCAGTTTGTTTGAAACATCTTCATGGTTTTCCAACAAAAGGAAATATCCAAACAGACGTGCAATAATGTTTGACAAAGGAAATGCAATATACTTTTTTTTATATTATTGTTGTTGTTTTTATATTTTTATTTCTCATAAAAACCACAAATTTCAATAACCATCTTCTTTGATTAAAGTAAAAGATAAGAATTTATTTAATTGCATAAAATTTTCATAATTCAAATAAAGGTAGGTTTACGAAATTGAATTGTTACAAGATCTTTTTTTTTTGTAAAAAAATATTTAATATTCGCATTCAAACAGTGATGAAAAGAGAGAGAAAGAACTATTAATGCTTTCGGGTGTGCTGCATGAATATTGTGTGTTCTTCTTTCTTTCAAGCTTTCGACCTTGATGCTGAGGCCATCTTCAAGGATAAATATGTTTGTCGTCAATTTTGTTCATGTTTTATAGTATATTTACGGCAGCAGCGAGAACGAACCGAATATTGTTATTGTAATACTTAACACTGCAAAAGCTTAAACGAAAATCTGAAGTTATGTTCATTTGAGGCCTAATTAAAAAAAATATTGGAATGTCCTACATAAGAAGTAATATTATTATTTGTCACACGATTTTTTGTTCAAACATAAGTGAAAGTTACTTTATCGATTTTTTTTTAAATAAAGCTCATACTAGGTCAATAGGGTAATAATAATAATAATAATAATAGACAATTTATAATGCGCCGTTTTGTGGAATAAATCCACTTCAAGGGCGCGTTCTAAAATATTGTATTGATACTTGTAACTTAATCCTAATACATATGTATTTAGGGTAGATAGTGAAATTTGAAAATCAAGGGGAGTTTGCCGGCACCTAGAATTGAACCGCAAACCTCATGTGTATGCGGCCGAGATTCTACTTCCAGGTTACCGACGAACTCGGTTTTATTATTTTTATATATTTAAAATCTAGCCAAATTGTAGCTGGAAAAACTCTAAGAATCTGTACCAGAATACTGCAGCCCAAGAGATATGTGAAGTCCAAGATATTTTTAGATGGGATTACAACAGCGTAAATATTGGTACAAATACATTCGAAGACTTACTGAGAAACCCCCAAAACGATGAAAGGATAGCTTGTCCTTCACATTGCAAGAGGGCCATTCTGCATGAGCAGATATTTGGGTCTAACAAAATATTCAGAAGAAAAAGAAGATACATGTGATTGAGAGAAAGAGCACTCGGGTACGTGGTCGCTCGCTCAAATTAATAATTCACGATCTTGAATTATACAATGAAAATCAGAGCAAAAACAACATAAGATCTTGAATCATACAATGAAAAGCAGAGCAAAAACAACATAAGATCTTGAATCATACAATGAAAAGCAGAGCAAAAACAACAAAAAAAAAAATAATAGATTCAAAGCGTGTGTAAAGCAACGTGAAATAACGATGATAAAAAATATGTTCTTAAGAGTCTCGGCCTCTTGAACAAGGGGTCGGCGGTTCGATCCCAGGTGCCGGCAAACTCCCCTTTCACGACACAAGCTTTTAGCTTACTGTGGAAGGTGTATAAGGTTGTATTTGGGTTTATAACAAAACCCAGATATATCTTTTTTAAAAAAAAAAAAAAAAAAGTAAGTATGTATTCACAGGCTAAAAATAACAATTTTCATAAAAATGCAAGACTGTTTATTTTTAACAACTTTGCGTTTAACGCTACAACAGTATAATGTTTTATGTTTTAAACTCCTTAAGATATTAACAATCTTGAGAAAGTCATAGACTTACTAGACTGACAACGTAGTATATTTTTTTTTATAAAACTATGATACAAAATAATCAATAATATGATGCTGTTTCAATCCATAACATCAAGATGTTAACGGTTTTTTTCCTACAAATACTGAAGTCTAAGACATCCTTTTTGTATTCTATTTTTTGGGTGGTAACCTTATGAAAGTTCCTTTTTTATTGAAAGTCCATCCTTTATACCTGAAAAGCCATAAAAATATATCTACAACAAAAAATAGAATGTCAGATGGAATATCGAAAAGTTTGAATTATAAAGTACGTGGCTGAAAAAGGACGAGAGTGGAACAAATGCTATGGAGAAGCGATCACTGAGAAGAATGATAGGTAAAACATTGCGTGATAGAGGGAATATTGAAGATATCAGGAGAATTAGTGGATGTGAGAAGAGTGTTGTTGATAGAATTCGTATAATAAATAAGTTGCGATGTTTTGGATATGTAGAGCAAATGGATGATTGAAGACTGACGAAGAGGGTGTATTTATCTGAAAGAGGGGGTGTGAGCAAGCGCGTACGTCCAAGAACTACGTGGCTTGAGCACGTGGAACAAATTCTCAAAGACGGTAGCGTGTTAAGTAAGAGAAATCGGCGTGCATGTATGAAAAACTGTATTAATGTAGAGGAAGCGAAAGAAGTAGTAAGGATAGATCAACATTGCGTTCCGTTCTCTCTGCCTACCCCACCTGGGACATGGCATGAGGGTATAGTATAGTATAGTATTATTTGAGGAAATAAGCGAATTTTAATTTAGAATTTCGATTGTTAATTTGAGCACTAGCGGGCTTGAGTCTTGTGATACATATTACAAAAATACACCAGGAAAATGGTCTTAGTCCTGTAGTGTGTTATTTGTAGATATTATATATTATTTTTACTGTTTCTCTTCCTCTCTCGTAAAAGTCGTTAAAAACACAAGGATAATAAAAAATTTATTTGCATGAATGGATATTGTTGTTCGCCTAGATGGTGCGTTCATTGAACAATCTCAGGAAATTTAACAAAAAAATATTGAAAATTTTCAGTTAGATACTTACTAAGTTCAATTTAGATAAAATAATTTGGAAATATCACAATATAATATGATTGGGCAATAAGAATTGAATTTAAGGAGACATGTTTGTGAAGTAATATTCTAAGAATTGTAAGTTAAGGAAAATCAAACGCGAAATCTTCATTTAGGTATCCAAGAATAGATAGAAATAAAGTCAAAAAAAGATTTTTAAATTAAAGATTTTTCGGTATATTGTCAGAAAATACATGAACAAATTTGAGTTATTTAAATGGTTTTATTTTTTTAACATGTTTAATTAAGATTGTAGGCAAATGCAAGCAAATTAATGACAATCGTTGATAAACATTCGAAATTTGAATTCACCAGGAACGGACGACGTAATGTTCATTTTCAATGTTATTTAACAAATAAAAAATAAATTATTATTTGATTATTCAACATTAATCCATTAAAAGTGTAGTTTAAAACTTATCAACACGATCTCAGTAAATAAAATAATAAATTGTAGATAATATTATTTATATTTTTATGAAACATTAAGTTCTGAATAGACCGAAATACAACAATATTAAAAAGTTTTGTAAGTTTCTTAAATTTTTCCAATACTTCAAAGAGCGATTCGACACGACCGACGGCGCGGCTTTGCCATTTAAAACTTTCACTGCACTCCTCAAACGAGGTCAACTATATCATCTATACAGCAGTAATATCTATAATCATCCGTTTATTCGTAAAAGCTCCAACAACCTACATATTTCAAAAAACTTTGAAAGAACGAAGGCAGTACAATAATATTTATTTAACAGTTGAATAATGTGCGTTATTGATTTCTGGACTAATAAAACTGTTGGAAATACATATAACTTTTGCAAAAGAGTATTTACTCATACTTGAACTTCTCTCAATTAAGCTCTATCAAAAGTTAATAATTTTTCAATTTTAGTAAATAATATAACTTTAATGAAAACAATAGACACAAACAATTAATATTCTATGGTTCAGAGTTTTGACAATACCCGTAGTCTGAATCGACAGCGCCCTCAATGAAAAAAAAACATGGAATCCCAAACGTCAGTGAGCTCCACATTTTATGAAAAAACCTTGAATTTTTCTAGTCTTGGAACTAAATTATAGCAACATAATCTATGTACGACTGCCGGAAATACAATAGAATCCCCTGAAAGGGGACTGAAAGACTTATTTTCCTGGTTGTTCATAACACTTTTGCTGGAAAATTTGTTATGGTTAAAAGTGGATGAACGGGGTCCAATAAAACTTGTGTCTTATGGTCTACAAGGCTCCGAAAAATGTGACACCTCAGTCACTTTCTGAGCTCTGTGCTCTCAAAACACCTCCAAAACTCATCATTCAACAAAAACATCTACCAATATGCTGGACGAGATCAACAGAACCAACAAGTCTTGCTTCTGCGACAGGGCTTTAAACCTGTTATCTGGAATCGTTTCGAAAATTTAGACAAATTCATAAAATATTTGACCAAACTATTCAATATATTTCTTGGTCGGAATATTATGTTCATTTTTTTTTAAATAGAGACGCTTATTTATGAAAGCTGACCTCTGAAAAATAACCTTTAATTCTGCACTTAAAATGGTATTAATATTTATTTGTATTGTGCTTAAATATATAGATATAAAATATCCATTGTAATATTATACAATCAAAGTCATTTGAATAACAAATTGATCTGTGGAGTTTTCATCGAAGATTCATGGAGTTTTCGTCAAAACAAAAACCTGATATAGAACTTTTCAAAACAAACATCTTATTAAGCTGTAATAAAGATGTTTGTTTTTAAAATTTAATAAAATATTAGTTTCTAAAATTTAATGTTAAGAGAACATTATTATATATCATCTACTAAAATACTATATGAACATTTTCCTGAAAGCATGTGAATTATTAAGTACGGATCACAATAAAACTTCTAATATTCTATTGTACAAAATAGTACTATTTTGCATATTATAAGATATTGCAAAGGGTTTTAGTAGTTATTATTTATTTACTTTGAAAAAGATCACGACAAAAGGGATGTTATTTTTTTTAACAAAATGTATTTTTAAGCATCTATCAGAGTTGTGTGATACAGGAGGGACGATGGTCCTGGCTGGGTCATGTTCAGAGAATGCCCAATGAAAGTTGGACAAAAAGAGCGTTGTTCTTCCGTCCGCAAGGGTTCCGTCGGTTCGGGTGTTCCTCTTTCATAATTCATCGTTGTCAACAACATCAGAGCACAGGGAATGTCGTGGCAAGAGGTGTCGCGATTGGTACAGAGACGCTCTGAATCGAGGAGGCTGTTTCTACCCTGTGCTCCCGAGAGGAGATCAGAGTTGGGGTCGTCTACTGGTTACATCACTTGTGGGAAATACCATGATTTTACTGATAAAATATATTCACAAACGCTTCACGCTTTAAGACATTGGTAGATGTGTGGGTATCAAGATGGGATCTGCTGCGTCAGCCGGGTCCCCCGCCCACTGACGTGGTAGGATCGTAGATGCCAACACTGGCATAGTTGTATTAGAATAGAGAGAGTCCAAATATTAAAAAAAAAAAAATCTTCACCTAAAAGGATAAATAGGAGTTCTTGGACTCCTGAAATATCAACATTTTGATAAAATATATTCCTATCATACATAGACATTCGATTTTTATCTGATTTTTATCAACAGTTTAAAAACCAAGAAGCCAAATTTATTACAATGTTACATCATCATCATCATCGCCCTTAACGCTCCTCTCGGGAGCACAGGGAAGAAACCAGCCTCCTCCATTCAGAGCGTCTCTGTGCCAATAGCGTCACCTCTTTCCACGACATTCCTTGCGCTCTGATATCGTTGTCATAGGAACGGTGTATTGTGAAAGAGGGACGCCCGGACGACGGAACCCCTGCAGACGGAAGATGTTACATAGGGTATTAAAAATTTATCAATGAAGTTCTAGTAGTATAATTATTTCATCTTTATATGTGCATGCAAGAAACTCACATGATTCTGCAATTCCCACACTAAGAAGGTACGTGTTAAAGTTTAACAAATCTCTTCAAAATTACCTGAATCCTTCATAGCAGTAATGGATGTGAGTGAAAAGAAAAATCCAAAGCAAAACTTTTAATAATAGCAACAGCAAAAGCATCTACGAGACAGACAGAAAGTGGTATACTCTACGTGTTAAAGAAGCTTTGCCACGTGCTACAACAACTTCAGATATCTATGAAGAAGATCCCTTGAGAATAAGATAAGCTATCCACTTAACTGTAAGCTCTATGATAACGTTGCTCATGTTTCCTTCATAAATAAACTATAAATACAAGGTATACATATTATATACCTAATACTATAAATGTATTATATGAATCTTTTACAGTTCAAAATACAATTGAAATAAAATACTGGAAACTTAGAATGCCCGAAGGGCCTAAGCCTCCAAAACAATGAATTTAAAAGCCTTTCGATCCTAGGTAGAGGATTGTTGGCCTTTTTGAGCATTTATATTGTTCAGATTTCGACATACTTGAGCGAGATATTTTGGTGTGCGCGTTCGAGAAACTGGATGAATTTGGAGGGAGCGATAGAAGTTATTATAAAAGAATAGATCAATTTGACGTTTGGTTTTGTCAAAATTCAGGTCAATGTGAAATTAAGCCGTTCTTATTTAAGATTAACTCATTCAATTTGATTGATTTGAGAATATTAAATGATTAAATGATATTTTTAGTATGCAAGATTTCAGAATACAAATCACATCACCTTTTATAAGAAACTAAATTTTTACCTTTATTCTTTCTTATCCAACACGTACCAAATAAGCATTTAAAAGCATCAGTATATCTTATTAAAATATGATGTTTTTATATAATATTTTATCTTTGACAAAAAACTGGGTACAAAAGTTTGTGAATACGTAATAATCTTCATTCAAGCCAGGTCTTAAAACTAAAAGAGGTGGGTACTTTGTTATAATTGAATGTTATCAAAACGACTTTCATATTTTTTATATTACCTTCAACTAAATGAAATTTCAGGAAGGAACGTTATATGTACAATGTACATGCATACGCAGTTAGAAGCTTTGCGTGAAAACTACGAAGTAGTAGCGTAAATCATACAGAATTTTATACCAAACGGTGATAGTAAAAAAATTATATTACAAACATTGTGAAAGTTTTTACACTGTAATATTTTTGTACGACTTTACCAAAGCTACAACGAAAGCGTTTAAGAGTCTCTGGTAAAAATAAGTCTCCAGCTTTTTCGGTTTTTTTTTTGACTTTTCTGTAAAAAACAGGTATTCGTGAGGCAATCACGTATAAGAAACTTCTAATATTTTATTTAGAGATGAGGGGTGCCACTTATCCTGAATTTTGTTGACATGTAAATAATTGAAATATCTACAATTACTGGAATTTGAAAATAACGACATATTTCATTTTTCATAATGTGTGTTAATCGTGGTTTTTGAGGATGTTTCTAGAAGTGAATAGATATAACAAAGAAAATGACTATGTAATTCAAGGAGAAAGAATTAAGCAGAAAGTTATTTAATAATTTAAAGGAGAAAGAATTAAGCAGAAAGTTATTTAATAATTTCTGGGTAAACACCAGAGGCTTTTTTGTGCGTTCGTGGATCTGGAGAAAGCATATGATCGAGTGGACCGGGAAAGGTTGTGGCGCGTGTTATCGGAGTATGGGGTGAGCAGCCGGTTGATCCGTGCAATATCTTCACTTTACGTGGGAAGCTCCGCTTGCGTGAGGGTAAATAACACTCTCTCGGAGTGGTTTGTCCTCACCAAAGGAGTGAAGCAAGGTTGTGTCATGTCTCCGTGGCTGTTCAACCTATTCTTCGACTACTGTATGCGACCTGTGAAAGAGATGGATGTTGGTGTCGAGCTGAATGGGTTTCGGGTGAATGCATTGATGTACGCAGATGATTTGGTGTTAATGGCTGAGAGTGAAAGGGACTTACAAGAGATTGTTACGTGTGTGTATGATAGTTGCAATTTGAATGGTTTGAAAATGAACGTTATGAAGACGAAAGTTCTTGTTTTTGAAAGAGAGAATGAAAAAACGATTTGCGAGATTAAAGTTGGTGACGAATGTTTGGAGCAAGTAAGTGAGTATGTATATTTGGGAAGTATGTTTACGAGGGATGGAAGATGCGATAGGGACATTGAAAGAAGGAAAGTGGCCGGTGCTAGAGTAAACGGTGCACTTCGACCCATTGTCAGCAATGACAATGTGTCGAACATGGCTAAAATGCTGGTGCACAATACCATTCTGGTACCGTCACTTACGTATGCAAGCGAGACATGGACGTGGTTGAAGAAGGACGAAAGTGGAATAAATGCAGTAGAGATGCGATCGTTGAGAAGAATGGTTGGTAAAACGCTGCGTGATAGAGTGAAGAATGAGGATATTAGAAGAATGAGCGGATGCAAGAAGACTGTTGTGGACAGAATGCGTGTAAATAAATTGAGATGGTTTGGTCATGTGGAACGAATGAAAGAGGAAAGAATGACAAAGAGGATATACTTATCTGAAAGAAAGGGTGTGAGGAAACGCGGGCGTCCGAGAACCACGTGGCTTGATCACGTGGATCAAATTCTCAAGGATGGCCGCGTGTTGAGTAAGAGGAACCGACGTGCGTGTATGAGGAACTGTATGAATGTGGAGGAAGCGAAGGAAGTGTGTAAAGATAGATCTGTTTGGCGTTCCGTTCTCTCTGCCTACCCCACTTGGGACACGGCGTGAGGGTATAGTATAGTATAGTATAGTATTTAATAATTTCAATTGATATTTAATAAATAAGAAAGTTTTTGGGAAAGTAAATGGAATCATCACGTTAATTGTTTATTTTAAAACCTACACTAATACAGTTATACCTACTTGTAAACTAAATTTGTATAAAATTATATCATAATAATTATGATATGTGAATTAACAGTTCCCACAGGACAGATGTCAAACATATGTGTTGAAAGACTTAGTTTGAAGCAGCCAGATGTCTTAGAAACAGTAGCAATGGACAAGGATCTCTTGAGGAAGTACCTACGCGCAATGAACAAAAGAAGACGTTTTTTGTAGTTAGTTATTACACATTTTGTTTACTGCATTATTTATTCATTCAATTTTGCATACGGCGTGAGCTTTTCACGTGTCCAAATATAAGACAGACTTCAAAAAAATATGCAAAATACAAGTTCACATAATTATACACACACCATAGAGTTAAGAAATTAATTAAGATCCAAGAAAAATTAAATCAATTCAAATTCAATTCAACAATGGCTCTACAACCCAGGCCGGGTCTTGGCCTCCTTTAAAGTACGCCTCCATGACTGGCGGTCCTGTGCTGCCGTTCGCCAGTTCTGGATGCCAATGAGCTGTGCATCCTTATTGACACCATCCAGCCATCGAAGCTTCGGCCTTCCTGGCTTTCTTCGACCCCCCGGTGTGCCATTCATAAGCCTTCTTGGAATGTCTTCCTCGGTCATTCGCTGCACGTGTCCAGCCCATCTGAGTCTCCCAATTAACCAACAGTATTCTCAGTGTTCCGGCACGGTATAAAGAAAGAACATTCCATGTAGCAATTCTCAAATCATCGTCCTTTTTCCGTTTGCTAGGTCGGTGCAATCTCAGTCCGGCTATATCTTTTTTTAGGTTTCGTAACGGTGAGCTTTTTATGGGGTGGAGCTGTTGACACCACGCCCAACCCCCAACCTGGAGGACCAGGGTTTTTCTGTCGGGGGTTTCTTTCCCTTAGCTGGTTGTCTCTCGTTTTCTGGCGCCAGAGACTCGCCATCGCCCTACCCATATGGATAGGACTCACTGGTAGTGTTGCTGATGGGATGCAACGAGGCGTTACGCAGCACTTTATAGATACACACCCTCCAGCAGAGTGTGTCTCACTGCGACCCTACCAGTTTTGGGGGGAAGGAATATTTTGTACAGAATCACCATAGGTTATGAACTAGGAAGTAAGATAGGAGGGTAGGTGTAGGATTGGGGGGGGGGCGCTGATCGGATGGAAGTGTTAAAGGACTGATCAGCGCTCAGCATCAGGTACCCCGGGTGTGCCATACCCGTAACTCACTGGAATAGTGAGCCCCCTTGGGGAAGAAATTAATTAAGAGCCAAGAAAAATTAAATCAGCGAATCAAAAAAGAAACAAAAAAAATTAACAAACAATTACAAAAAAAAAGTTGTATATGTACAAGTACTGAGTAGAATACACTCTATTAATATATTTAATGGAAAAAGACATCTTTCATTGATTTAGTATTTTGGCAATGATTAAAGACACAAAGTAAATATAAATATTTAAAATATATATATATATTTTATTTAAAAAAAGATTTATCTGGGTTTTGTTATAAACCCAAATACAAATACAATAATCTTTTTTTAATTAGAATTTGATCATATTCCTTTTGTCAAGCTAAGTCACTGTATTAATATGGCTTACAATATGAAATGAAACAAAGGATTCCGAAAGTATTCGACATAAGTTTCATAATGTTTGTATCTAACTCTACTGATGTATGTTACTTCAATTTTCATTAATAAGTTAGTGAGAAAGTTTCCATTGGGGATCACGAAACTTTCAAAATGATAAAAAGTTCTTATTATAAAACGAGAATAATCATCATAAATTAATCAAGATTTGATTTTAATCTTAATAATATTTCTAATTATCTAAGATGTGTAAGTTTATCGTATTTGTAACTTTCAAAGCTTTTAATGTTGAATAAACTTTTATTTTTATTTGATTTACCTTCTTAGTTTAGAGTTTATCTAAAAGATAAAAGTTTGCTTTAATTCATCTTCTGCAAAGGTTTTAATAAATTTAATGTCTTCTTTGGTTTCTAAACCGGACCAATCCATTTGTACTTAAATATCAGTAAAGCCCAAAATTAATTAGATTTAGATTAATAACCATATTTTTTTTTTTGATATTTTTCACACTAATTGACGATATTGGACAATACAGTTTATAAAAGTAAACACGAAGAGCATTAATGATATAACCTAAATTAATGCCATTTTATCATTATTTTCATCGATCCCAAAATTCTGAGGATCCTGATCATCATGCCTCGTTCTATAGACCATCTGTCGATGGATTCTCTGCCATTTGCAGGGTCCCGTGCAGTGAGCTATGGGTCGCTCTGCTTATACTATTTTTCACAATGAGCTCTGGGTCGCTCTGCTAAGACAATTCACACAGATCGAACTAGACCCAAACTAAGATATGAATTTTGTATTATGTGTACTTACAGGAAGATAGACACATAAACAGTGCCCTAAATATAATCATATAAATAAAACACTTAGGGCCGCGATATCCAAAACGTTAACCAAATAGTTAACTTGTTGTCAAGAGTTAACCATAAGTTAACTCAAGAAATGGTGATATCCAATGTCTGTTACGGAGATAACAAGTGGTTATTTATAACCACCCGATTTTCATGAGTTTACTATCGAATCCACGAGTTAACTTCGAGAATGAATATTTTTTTCGTCTGTAGATGGTGCTATATATGTCATCAATTTGACAGTTACATAGTTTGTCATTTTGGTTTGAGAATATTGTGTTATAATAATATAATATATTGATCAAAACTGGATAATTATCTTCATAATAATGTTGATTCATCATCCGATGAACAATATTATTGATACTTTCAAAACACTCGTCAACATGAGCAACACGTTAAAATTTAAAATGGCGGCTCCAAACAACCAGTGAAGTGTCAAATAACATTCCTAGTGTTGCCACTCGTACGACAAAAGTGCGTAAAAATTAAATTTCAACCGATTTGTACTAAGGTTTTGCCATATGTGAATACTGTTTACATCACTACAGAAAGTTAACCTCTGGTTAAGTAACCATTGTAAATTATTTTTTATGATATCACCAAACGCCGAACATAATGTGCACCTACCTATGCTTAGCTGATTACTGTGTATATCTTTTCTGATTATTAATATTATATTATGCTTGTATAAATTCTTATATACTTTTGGTTAGAACCGTAGTGCTTGTATGTATGTATGTGTATGTATGTGTGTGTGCGTGTATATATGTATATATATATGTATGTATGTGTATGTGTATGTATATATATGTATATTTAAAATTATGACTGTTTTCTTTTTGTTATTATGTTTCTAAAGGCTGTTTCAGCCGTTTATTATTATAAATAAATAAATAAATAAATAAACAAGTTAACTCATAACAGTTGATTACTTAACCACTGGTTAACTTCTATTTGGATATCGCGGCCTTTAGACCCAGAAAAAAATTAAGAAAGTCATTTTCATTTCTGCACCGGATGGGGATAAGACCCGGAATCTCGTGATTCAAACGCAATAGCCCTATCTCCGTTCCACACCGGCTGTCAATACTCTATGTTTTACATGTTTTTTTTTGTCTATGTTAAACTCTTTTAACAAATACCTCAATAATTTTGTGTATTTATTTGCGCACATTTTTTTCTTTCTGATCAAACATTTCGATAAAAATGAATAGTAATATTTCGTAAGAGGAGGAACGGATAGTGAGTTAAAAGAAACAAAAAATACAATAAACAATATTTCTTATTGATGGTGCATTTTTTACTGTGCATTAAATTGGCATTTAATTTTTGTTTTTATTTTTCCTTTTTAAGAAGAGAAAAATACTAATTGAATTATTATTTCAGTATTGAAAAGTGATACTCTACTCAGAAGAACCTTGTCACAATACTCTGGTGAGAGACATCAATATAATAATTGCGTTAGAAATGTCGTTAGAAGAAGTGATTTAAATCACCAAGAATCGCTTCCAGTATCTAGTAGAAGTCTGTTTTCACCCCGCAATACCAAGAAGAGCCTTTAGGGGGAAGAAAAAATAATGATTTAATGCAACTCTCTAGAAAATTACCTGTTAAAAAAATCCTATTAATTTGATCTGGAGACTCAAATCGAATAAGTACATATTTTTAACGTTGGTACATTTTTTGTTTAGGAATACCTGTCATTTACAAGACGCTTGGAATTAAACACAACTTAAAGTATAAGACGTTAAACATCTTCAATTAAGTTATGAGGTATACCACCCATCTTGTGTATATTAATTTATATTATCACAGACAAAACGACTTGCATATTTATTACAAACGATTAGTTCACTGAAAACCCATTTTGTGGGTAATGTCGTGATGGTATAAATACATTTTTTTGTAAATAAATTTTAATAATCAATTAAACATTAAGGATAAGTTCAATAAAAGAATTAAATTGGAATTAAGAAAATATATTATCAACACTTGAATTTAAGAAGATATTGTATGTTTATATGTATGTCCCAGAACAGATTTTAATCTAGTGGGGCAATATATTCCATTATATTGTTTTTATGTTAATTTTGTATGCTCTATTGGAATAATAAATAAATAAAAAAAAAATGTAGTGTAATATAGTGTTACCTATATATTTATATAAATGTAATTTAAAAAAAAGGTTTATATAAGAGTCTCATTTATTGTGAGCTCTTACTCAATAAAGATTAAACAAACAAACAAACAATATTGACATCAAAATATGTGGTATACAAGTATAGTGTGTTTACAAAAAGTACCTACCAAAAGGCGGGATTATCGCATATGCGATTTCTTCTAGCCAACCCGGAAAAATAATTCTCACCTGATTATGAAAAATAAGCTTCTTTATTGAGTCAAAAGAATATTTTATTTTGTATTTGAACATTCAGTTTCGTTGGACGACCTAGAAAAGGAAATTAGGCGATTGAGCAGATGATATCTAAAAAAATAAACATAAAAAAACTGAGAAAATTGGACAATAAAGGGTTGTAAACTAAAGGTATTATTGCACGTTATTTTATTCTATTTTTGTTTATTTTACAGGACAGTCTGTTCGCATCGTAAACATAAATTTACAAAAATATAGCACGGAGGCTGTTTACATAAAAATTTCTGCAATTAACCTTAATGCAATTAACATTAATGCAATTAACCATAAAAGTGATACACACATTGTATAATCTTAGGCTTTTACGGCCGCCTTTTCTTTCGGTTTGAGGCCGTAGTCTCAAAAGTAATTTACTTACATATGTACGTCCCGACGTTTCATCCACAACTGTAGTGAGCATCTTCAGTGGTCGTCGTTGAAACATCGGGACATACATTGCCCTGGAGACCACGGCCACTCAGCCTGGAAGAAAACTTTCCTTCCATTGTTTACAAATATGTAGTAGTATAACTTATTAAATTGAAATATTTCAAAGGTTGTTACCTGTCGTTGTCAAAATATCTAGAATATGCCTAAAATAGTGGTAGTGTGGGTTGGTTTATTCCATATTAAAACTCTACAGAAAGCAAAAAAGTAGGTTAAATTTAGTTTGGAATAAAAACTATTCCTACTTTTGTATACACAGTATAGTAGTTGTGTAGGTAGTGTAAGTAAGCTAGGTGAAATATTGGACCATTACCTAATTATGTAAAGGAAACTGCTAAAATATTCATACTGTGAAATCCGGACGTCCCTAAAGTGGTAAAATAACAGGGACAGGACTAAAATACATACCTAAAATTTGATATAAGTAAAAAGTTTTCTAAAAAAACAAGCCAAATCGGACTGTTGAATTCTTATAAATTCAATTAGATACTCGTAATAGGTCATGTACCTTCCAAAATCTTCATTATACTAACAATAATTACGATTAAAATTACGAAGTGTGAATATTATTGTTCTATTTAGAGATGTTATTTAAAAGTGCACATAAACCAGTTTAAGCCGATTTTTAAGCATCATGTCACCTCTAATGTCTCGCTACCTGGAATTTGCACAATCTGTTGGTTGTACAGATGAGATATCTGTTGAATAAAATAACTCAAGCAGGTATTAAAATCAATTTATGGATTATGTTGTCTCATCGATGTTTATTTTTAAAATATAAGCACAATGTTTCATACAGATCATATCGTTGTCTGTCTAGTAGTTTGAAGATATCGGTATCTAGACGAACCGCACTTGGCGATCGACTACAAACGAATTTTTAATTTAATTTATTTATTGATAAAATTTATTGTAAATTATATGCTGTTGTTGCGGCTATTGTCGAAAATTCGTTTGTAATCGATCACCATGTGCGGTTTGTCTAGGGGGCCAGTTGACAAAAAATATCGACAATAGAAAATTACTGACATGCGCCACTGTCTACTAATAGGTTATAAATAACCACTAGTACCAAAAAGTAGCAATCCCATATACCTACTGCTGTATAAGAGTAAATTGGTAAAATATAAATTATTCTCAATTCGAATAGGTACAGTCTGGTAAAAGTAGATATTATGTTGCTGTGAACCTGTCTTATCCCAGTTAGATTTGATTCACAGGTTATAATGTTTACCTACATAATATATATTATTTTATGAAACATGAACGTGGCGAATTTCGATGGCGAGTTGCTATCTAGTGATGCAAGCAATCAATCGAAAGAATCGATTTTTGTATTCGAATAAACTGAGTATTTTTATTGTGGTCAAATAAAAGAATTGTTTCATTCGACTTTAAAAATATTTACTACCGATTCCATAAAGTCTCATATATCTAAAGTCCAAAATGTCGAGATTTTTTTGAATTAATTAAAATTGACATTGTCAAAAGAAATATTTATTAATCCTGTAAATGTCATCCTACTAGTAGTCATATAAGGGAAGATTGAGGGGTTAGAAAAAATAGGCTTTCCTGGTTTCAGAACGTCATTCGGGAGTGGACCGGGATGAGAGGTGTAGAGGATAGCTGTTCCATGCTGCCCAAAAAAAAGGTTTTTTTCCAGATGGTGGTCAACGTCGGGGGAATCCGACAAGACACGCAAAGAAGAAGTCCTGAAAATATTAGGTTGAGTGTAAAATATGACTAAAAAATAATTATTTGATAATACAATAATAAATAAAAATATGTATAATCGAAAATTTGACTGGTTACTTTAAAATATAAACCTAGGTTTCGACATTGTCATGCCTTTTTTATACTAAACCTATTACAAAAGTATCCCCTAAGTGCACATTTTGTAATAGGCTAAGCCCGAAAACAATACTTAGTGTCGAAACCTAGGTCTTAACCTAGGTAAAATTTTAGACAAAGTATATTTTTTTGACAATAACTTTTATTATCAATTTTTTATTCAAATAAATCTCGACGTTGTATTTTTATTTGTTATTAATGATTATGGAGTTATGCAGAATAAATAGTGATATTATATTCAATGATTCGAATATTTACATCACTATAAAAAAATGAAAGTACTAATGTACTATATTAAATATAGTACATTTTAAGCTTTGGTCTATTCCCATGAGATATAGTATATAGGTAGGTACCCTGCGAAGGTGTTGCAGCTATAATAAAATAAGACGATATACGATGTGAAATATTAGACACTTTCAATTCACACCAAGGATCGACAACAAATTGGCAAGAAAGATAATAAATACGTATACATATACATTCTCTTTTGGCTTATGTACGTAGGTATACAATATTTCTCGGATTTCGTTCATATAAATTCTTAAAAGATATTTTTAATCAACCCTTATATCTTCTATCTTGAATTTCTTATATTGTTTTGACATGGAGAGGACAGTCTACTATAAACATACAGCTAGTCCAATATAGTTATCCCCCTTTTTTAATCTTGGTTTTTGTAATAAACCCAAATACAACCTTGCACCAAATGGTGTGTGACCGCTAAATCTAGAGTGCTCCCTCGAGGTAGCATTTCTCGCTTTAATGCGACACTAAATCCTGTTTGTGCATATGTGTGTCGTTATAGAGATACCAACATATCTCCAGGTATGGCACGAGGTATGTGGCGGGCGCTGTCCTTAAAAATACAACCTTACACACTCTTTCACAGTAAGCTAGTGATAAATTCCATGATCGTACAGAGGAATGATTTGTTAAAAGAAAAGTTAAGTTAAGAATTTTAAGTTCTTTTGTAAAACAATTGAGTCAGTGGACATTAACGGTTGTATTTAATTTTGGGGAGGATTTTGTCGGGAATAACCCTTCAGGCGATCCTTGAGCCCTTCCTTGAGAAGAATTTGAATGATGAGTATGGATGACATAGGAATTGACATTCCTGCAACATCTCATTGATTGAATGAAATTAGTTTGCTGGCAAAACATTTCCACGATAAAAATTTTAAAAGAAAAAGAGCCGTCGTTGTTTGAACATTAAATTTATTAGTATGATAGAAATAACTGCCGATATTGCAACGCCGGAATTAGATACAAGTTCACAAAATTTTGCTATATTTTTTATAATAAAAATAAAAGTAAGCTTTGATGATTATTACAAATCCCTCAATATTGCTGCTGTGTTGTGTTAATTATTATTTGTAACAAAGCTTCGGAAGTAAATTTGCAAAGTAGCGAAAAGTATTTTCGGAAAAAGGGAGAATTTGCGGTTTTTGATAATTGAATTTTTACACCCTCGACGAAATATTTCATTGGGGTAGGTGGATTTTAAACACGTAGGGGTGATATAATTAATTATTATAATCAGGATAACATAAGAGCGGAGCACGTAGGTGGTGTATTTTATACTTGTAAAAATACAGACGCTGGCTACGTGGACGTATGAATAAGTAGTCGTATTGGTAGTAGCGGCGTCGCAACGATTATTCTTGTTAAATTATGTTATGTAAATTATATTTTTTTAACAAATTAAATGATATAAGAGAAGAAGAGAAGAAATAGGTATATGGCGAGAAATATGTTGTCTAAATTGTGTTATTATTTTCTATTAAAAGTATGATATATTCGCAAGATAATCTGTGCTAGGAGCATCACTTAAGAAAACATATAATATATATATATATATATATTTTTTTTAAGATATATCTGTTTTGTTCGTTACAAACCCAAATAAAACCTTAAACACCTTTCACAATAAGCTACTAAAAGCTTGTGTCGTGAAAGGGGAGTTTGCCGGTACCTGGTATTGAACCACGGACCCCTTGTTCACGAGGCCGAGACTCTACCTCCAGGCTACCGACGAACTCAACACTATATAAAATAACAAAACATGTATAGACAATTCACACATATCGAATTAGTTCCAAATTAAGATAATTATGATTCTTATCATCATCATCATCATCGCCCTCAACGCTCCTCTCGGGAGCACACGGCAGAAACCAGCCTCCTCCATTCAGAGCGTCTCTGTGCCAATTGCGTCACCTCTTCCCACCACATTCCTTGCGCTCTGATATCGTTGTCATAGGAACGGTGTATTGTGAAAGAGGGACGCCCGGGCCTACGGAACCCCTGCGGACGGAAGAACAGTGCTCTTTTTGGCCAACTATCATTGGGCATTCTCAAAACATGTCCCAGCCAGGACCATCGTCTCTCTTGTATTACGGAGATTACAGGTCTCTGCTGGGTGCGCCGGCGCACAGCATCATTTGTAACATGTTCATACCATCTGACATCCAAAATTCTTCTAAGACACTTGTTTTCAAAGCTTAGTATCTTCCGCTCTTGAGCCTTGGTTAAGTGCCAAGACTCGCAGCCATATAGAAGGATTGGGATGATGCACGCATTGAACAAGCGACATTTTGTCCTGATGCTGAGTCCAGACGCCTTCCAAACTTTGTTCATGTTGTTGAAAGCCCCGCTAGCTGCTCCTATGCGGATTGGTAATTCCGACCGGAGATCACCCTCTGGCGTTATGGTTGCTCCCAGGTACCTGAATTTACTAACCTGAGATATTTGGGAATTGCCAACCATTAGTGGGGTGTGAGTACTCGTGCATGTACTATTACATATGTACTCCGTTTTACCAGCGTTGATACGAAGGCCAAGGCGCAAAGAATTTTCATAAAGAGCATTAGCATTGCACTGTAATCCGTCCACAGATGTGTCAAAAAGGGCTAGATCATCCGCATATTCAATATCGTGCAGCACTCCCACAGACGTCTCACTGTTTTCACGCTGTGATAAAGGCACACCGCCAGGGCCCAGAATAGATTTTCTGAGCAGGTAGTCCATAATTATGGCAAAGATAAAAGGTGCCAATACACAGCCCTGCCGGACTCCAGTGGTGATCCTGAAGGTGTCAGTTGGACCACTTGATGTTCTGACAGAACATTCAGAGTCCATATGCAGGGCTTTGATCATGGTTACCACCTTGGGCGGGATGCCATACGCGGCCAGTATTTTCCATATGGTTGGTCTGTGGGGGCTGTCAAAAGCTTTTTCGTAGTCAATGAAGCAACATGCAAGCGGTGAGTTGAACTCTTGCGACTGTTGGAGTACACATCTGGCACAAAAAATTGCGTCCGAACAGGACTTGCCAGGTACAAACCCGCATTGTTGCTTTCTCAGAGATGCCAACACTGGTTTTTGAATGCGACTCAATATGATTTGTGAGAGAACTTTATGTGGTAATTTATGTAACTTTATGATTCTTATATTGTGGGTTAACTAGCACGATGACACATTCAAATAAAATGCACTAAATAAATTTAATAGGTATATGTACATGCAACACCCAGACCCAAAACACTCTAAGACTCGTTCATTTTGTTAAACATTTTCTCACTTGCATTCATCGCACATCCCTAAAATACTTATATCTTCAAAATAATGGTTCGTGTTTTCTCAACAATAATTTTTGAGTAAGCTCATGTAAAATTAATAAAAAAAATAAACATTTAGGTATATTAAGTAAGTATATCCACAGTAACTTAGCGAGCCGGCTTTCAAGAGCTTCCGCTCTCATTATCAGACTAACTTAAGGGCTACTTTAACGAATGTATCATTTTTAATTCATATTTTTTTCATCTTGTGATGTTTAGTTTTAAATAAAGGTTAAAAGGATGGTCACGATTCTCAGTGATAAAGAACTGATTAGCAAAGGAAGATTTTTTTTTAAATTATGCTATAAAATATATAAATACATTTCAAATTCATCAGCTTTTATCACCTTCAATTTAAATGAAAAACGTTTTGAATTAAGAGATAATCCCCAAAAAGGAAATAAAACTAACGAGATTTAAGTTCCAAAAATAGAATATTATTTATCCAGAGATCTAAAAAAAGTTCTTATCCACATCTGTCTGTGCCTTTTTTATTAATCCTTAGAACCTACACCAACGTTGAAAAATTCAAAAAGGTTTGCGTATTTTTCCACAAGCATATCATTCATGGACTTTTGTTTTCAAAATCTCCGCAAGTAGTTTTGTCCATTAATAAATATATATATTATTTCTATTCTTTACAAACTAGATATAAACTAAAACCCTTTATACGAACTTTAACTCTTACGTATAAAATTTAACGGAGTTCGCAATTAATCGCCAGTTTTCCTCAAAACACTTATAGTTTTTGTAACTATGTTAAACTTTATTTAGAGTTACTTTTTGCAGCGAAGGTGTCCAACCGCATCATATGTTTGATTTACCGATTGATCACAATACATGCAATTTTATTGAAAAATGCATTCAAATAAGGTATTATCAATAAATAGAGGGCAAGTTTATCACAGAGGCACGATCTCTTCCAATTAAACCCTATCGACATGTCAGAATTCCTGTATGCCAATCGGAACCGACCATTTTAATACTTTTCTTTGCTTCATTGTTGCATTAAATTTCTATCGTTACTCAAAATTTTCTCTCGTTCCGAAAGTCACTGCACTACCTTTTGATTTGCTTTATGGATAAATCTGACTATTTCCATACATTCTCGTTTAACGTCTCTCGGCAAGATGTTGGAAAATTACACTAGTATTAATAAAAACGCTTTCTAAAAATATATTTTTGATTAGTTTTCTATTTATATTCCTACACACACTGTAGGAATTTACTTAAGTACCTACTTTTATATTTTGATTATAATTATACATAGCTTTTGAAAGCTCTACTGGATTTAACTATTAAGTGATTTCATTCATGAATTCTATAGTGCGCTCTTGAAAGAGCATTGTGCTTGCTCACACAAAAAAAAACTTATTTCCAGTCCTCATAAACTCTTTTGCACTGTTTTTCACACAGCTTATACGTAAATAAAGCTTAAAGTGTTGGCATCTACACTCTTATTTATAGTATGCCATTAAAGGAATATTTTTTACAATTTTGATTACGTAATTTGAAGTGGCGAGTAGTTAACATAAACTTGAATGTTGTGAAATATAAAAAAATAAATATCATTCATACCATACATACCATCACGCCGCTTCCCTCGAGGGGTAGGCAAAAAGGATCGAGCGCCACTTCCTTCTATCCTTGCATACATCTTTCGCTTCCGTCACTGTCATACAATTCCTCATGCATGCTCTCCTGTTCAATGTGCTCAACACGTGACCGTCCTGTAGGATTTGATTTAAATGATCTTGCCATTTAATTCTCGGACGTCCACGTCTCCGAGCACCATTCCTCTCAGCCAAATATATCTTCTTAGTCATTCTGTTCTCATGCATTCTTTCCACGTGCCCAAATCATCTTAACTTATTTACATTCATCCTTGTTATTACACCAACTTTTATTCCACATTAGTTATGCACACGATCTCTCAGACTATTACCACACATCGTTCTCAACGATCTCATTTTCACTGCATTTATGCCACTTTCATCCTTCTTTAACCATGTCCACGTCTCACTTGCATACATAAGTGTTGGCACTAAGATAGCAGAGTGCACCAACCTTTTAGCTGTAGTAGATATGTTCCTATTTGCATTTATTGGTCGGATTGCACCATTTACCTTATTGCCAGCAACTTTTCTCCTTTCAATATCACTTTCACACTTCCCATCTCTCGTGAACAAACTACCTAAGTATACACATTCGTTAACTTGCTCTAACACTTCGTTGTCAATCATTAATACCTGGCATACTGTTCTCTCACTTCCTCTTTCAAAATATTATGTACATAAATGCCTATAATACTCGTATATTATAATATAATACATAGAGTTTTAAAGATTCACCTCTCAGTGGAGTTCCTACTAAAGAAAAGGCCATCTTCTATTTTTTGTGGGAGTCCTGTAAAAGGCTAGCATTCGTAAAACAATTCACAAGACATTTAACTTCTTCAATTCGGCGACGAGGTATACCAGTGATTCTAAACGTCTTCAACTTTCGTTCGTCCGATTAGGAAGATGTGCATATTTTTTTTTACATGAAGTAGGTATATCTACTGGCTTCCCCACTTACGGAAAATGATGTGATGATTTTAATTATTAATAATATATTAATTTTATAGTACGGAGAGAACTTGTATCTCTATAACATGCAGTTAATCATGCAAACATGTATATAGGTATAGGTTTATGGTTGTGAATGCTTACATTTTTTATTTTTCATATTTATATAGGTATTCTTGTTTAATATTATATCCAATTTTTCGTTCATATGTCCTGAGTATTTTAATTGATCTAAATTCACTTTATGCTAAAACAAACTTATCAAACATTGTAGTAGGTTTACTGTAAGACATTGTCTCAAGGCAATATGTAAGCCTTTTGTAAAAAAAATATTTTGATAATACCTAAAGTGTTTATTATTATTTTTGTTATTATTTATCTGCTAGCTATTGTTTATTTATTTTATTCGTCACTGTACATAGTATACATAGATGGATTTAAGTTTCACTTTTACTAGAACAACTACTGTATCATCACGGCATATCCCACAAGTGGGGTAGTCAGCAGACCAGCACTGAAATTTGAATGAATGAAAGTATCATACGTATATCAAATATACAAACAAACTTCCAAAACATTAACTAGTTTGCAAATTAATCACACAACATATAGTAATTTATAGTTCCCAGCTATAAACTGGATTGAACTAATATTAACAATAATGCAAATAATATGAATAAGTAATGCGTTGTGTCTGTATTGTATCTACATAATACTACGATATTATTATTCATAGCAAAACTGTAGGCATATGCTATACATATTTATAAGTAGGTTCTGCTTGTATGTTGGAAATTATAACTAAAATTATACCTGATTCAAACGTGTCCATCATCGGTGTTGAATTATTGAATAGAATCAATACTGATATCATAACTGATTAGTCTAAATTTATGTACGAATTTTCCTCGAAATGGATGTATTCAAATCGTCCATTCCGCAATCTAAATTTTGGAGTAAAATAAGGATCAAACTACTTATTAGTGCTTGCTTACTTAGATACCAACTGTCAGCCTTCGTCTTTCCATTGTTGATTATAAAAATACTTTCTAAGTTTATTTTGATACACTATATTTGACTCATTATATAGACCCTTTTTTATTAATTCTTATTGTTTTGTTTTTATTTTTATTTATTTATTTATTTACATTTTATTACATTACAAATATTTTGCTTGATCTTAAGCAATAGGAATCCATATTTTTCTCTACTATTTAAAAACATTCGCCATTCATTATATCACTCAACCATCTCTTTTGAAATCTTTCTATATTTCTCTTATCCTCTCATGTTCCCTACTCCAAGATCCTAGAAAAATAGAATCCAATAAGAAAATACCTAGAAGAATAAGAATAGACTGGGCTGCAATATCGTAGCTAAAATATTATATATCTGTAGTATATAAGAAAGTGCCATTAAGTCTGAAAATAAAGCTGTAAGCTTGTTTGTCCTGCCAGTAATACGGTAAGAAACCATTACTGTGACGCTTGCTAACAAAAGAAAGTTAAAATGTGTTCAGCGAGGTATACAATGACAACTACTGGTAATAAGCTTATGAAACAGGGTGAAAATTTAAATAGTCCGAAAGAAATGGCAAAAAACTAGCTCCGTAAGTAGATCCAGGAGAGAAAGACGGATGAACGCCTACGATTTTGAAGTGGAGCCCACGTCCACGTTGATCTATTGATAGTTTTAATTATGACATTTATGTTTTTCATAAGAACGGAACTCAATGAACGATAATCTTAGGCTGTTACTGTAATTGTGTGAGTGAATATTATTATTAATTCCTGCAAATACCATCACAGCCTTTCTGTTGAGACAGTAATACATCAAACTCTGATTAGATTGTCATTGGCACACACGTACCAATTTATCATCATTCGTGTTGACAATGTTGTATGTAATATAGTAGTACATACGTTGGACAGACAGACTGTGTGCCGTTCAACAAATCGTTAAATTGATTGATCGTTTTCGATATTAAAGGTGGATCTTCAATGATTCTATAATGTTGTATTTTTATGGTTTTTATTAATATTTTTTTTATGAACTCATAACAAAACTACATATTTTATTCAGTTCTTAGCCAATCAATTGCACATTAGCTGGAGAGACATCAAAAATATATTTCATTGTGTATGTGACTAGCCACTGAGGGCATTTCAATAGGTATGGCATGGACTGTGCCACAGTCACACATACATTGGGCTCGTTCTGAAGAAAACTACATCGTATCACGTTTACTGTACATTTCAAACTGCAATTCTGAATTAGTTCTTTATCAAAAAGGAGGTAGCCAGCGAACTTAGTACACGCAAGTGATCTTTGACGTACCAATATAATTTTAAGACAAGCAGGATTGGTGTCATTTTATTATTGAATTGTTTTATTGTTTTATAACACACAAAATTTGATAGATTTTTTAAATAATATTCAAAACATTTATAATTTATGCATAATTCACAAATCTCTTCAGACAGCACATGCGTAGCACTAGTGTTAAGGGAGATCTATTCATTTTACTTGAGTTATTCATTTTTCTTCCTAATTTGCCTTTGAATATACTTCGCAATTTAGACTCCTTTACCTCATTAGGGAGTTCATTGTAAAGCATGATTGCTGTGTGCATAAAACCAAATCTATTTATCTGCATCTAAAATGAACCTTTTTCTTTTATTAGAACTATTCACATCTTCATTTGTTGTTTATTCCAAAGAGGACTTTATGTATATAACATAACATACATAGACAATTCACATAGATCGAGCTAGTCCCAAAATCAGATTAATCTTGTATTATGGGTACCTACTAACGTGACGATATATTCTTGATCTTGAACAGAATATGTTTGCATCTTTCTATTTTGACCAAAATATCTAAATTGGAGATGTTTTATGTTTTTTTTTAATATTTAACAACACAATAGTAATTATAGGTACTTAATATTTAAACAATCAATATTAAAACATAATGATAAACCATAAGCATTGCCTCGATAAGAATTTCTCCTGGAATAAGGAGTCAAGCTACAGTGTCCTAATTTGGTATACCTATGTACTCTATTTGATCACTTCACTTATTTTAAATTAAATTTCTTCAATCCCCTCTTGAAGATATTAAGGCTCGCCGTGGACTTTATTACTTCTGGGAGTGAATTATTATATCAGAGCCACACAACCACGTGTAACACACAACCAAATCTTGCTCTATTCGTTTTAAATACGGTACATCGTTTGTTAAATTTTATGAGTATCTATCTTTTACAGGACACATGAAAACTATCAGAAAATTATATTAGATACATTAGCGATTTTTTTTCTATACGGGAGAGCTTAACTTTAGAACAAAGGAGAAGAAGAATCTAATTATAAAAAGTTTTTGTAAAGAAAACAGTTCAAGAATTTCAAAGAAGATTGGTTGATACGCAATAAATAAAGTCCTGTAATAAAAGTGTTTGTACAAGCTGTCCAGTAGAAGAACAAAGCTAACGGATCTCAAATATTTATAGTATTGTTAAACTTCTACACTGAAGACAAATAAAATGAATGAAATACTATAAAACATAGAACACAGGCAGATAGTGTATATAGCCGGAAAGGTGGTTAAGGAAATAGAAGTAAATTCAACAGCGTAGTACAAATAATATAGTGTGGGAAACCCTAGAACTAGACACTATTATATAGTTTGTAATAGAAAAGCTGCATCCTAGAGAGCTTTGCACTCAGAATAAATCAAGTACAAATTTATGTTGAAAGCTACATACATATGTAGGTGTAAACTTACGAAACAAGTTTTTTAATTGTATCAAGTTGCTTTATTATATACCATCGGAAAACAAAATTAAAAATAAACGTAACAAATCTGTTTATGTTTGAATATGACGGGGACACCACGGGCGTATATAAAAAATATATTATAAAAAAAATTATCAACATCAATATATAATTATCTATCTATACCCTCAGACTGCATCCTGGATGGGGAAGGCAGAAAGAATGAAGCGATATATTGATCTATTCATACATGCTTTTTTTATTTATCCACATTCATGCAAGCCGATTTTTCATATTCAACCCACGAAAAAAATTGATAATTAGATTTTTTCAAGCACGCGCTTTCTCGCAACCGCTCTTTTAGATAAATAAACCTTCTTCGTTCTCCAATCTTGAATTTCTTAGGTAAATTGGGACACAGAAAGTAAATCTGGCTAGCCCACTTATGGGAAATACCTTGATGGTATGAATGAAAGAATTATCGTTTTTAATTGTAAAGGTAAAGGGTGAGATTATTTCACATACCTATTTATAAGATAATATTATAATAAAAACATTTTATTCAAAACAACAACGAAACAGCTATGTATGAATCTAACACGAACTTAAATGAATTCCTTATTCGAGGTTCATAGAAAGTTTCAACGTTATTTTAAATAAGAATCCACTTTTCTTACCTTATTGTATACTCAGTATTATAGTTCATAGTATTGAAGAATAGATTGTAATATAATTATAACCTATTTACATTCTGAACATGTATGTAGATTTCAGATATCAAGTCTGAAGGAGCACGGATGTATTTCCGATAAAACAAGCATAGATACCTGCTCTACGTACACTGAAACTTGTTTTTGAATGACTTCGATCATTGTAAGTGTGTTTCAATTTATCAATTTATCCTATCAGTTTTTTAAATAAATATTGTAGAGTTAAAATTCATTAAAAAAAAACATTATTTTACTTTCACTATGAACAAATTTTTTTGACTCGGAGGCATTTCAAGTAGACAACCATCATCAGCGAGTTTTTATTAGAAGTTTCTAATAATAACTGTTTTCTTAGTGTATTTATATCAGCAATGTTTCTACACACATTAAAAAGTAACCCAATTTTCTCCGCCATTTTTTCTGTGTTTCTTTGGTACAAGTTTGAAATCATAAAATGAAATGGACATAATTTACTATTTTACGTTTTACTATTGAATATAACTAACGCACGACTGATTTCGCGGGCTCGCGGAAATTGATTAAAATATTTGTATTATTCAAAATGATTTCTCGAATATTATGCGTCAAGTAATACAGTATCTCGCGGGAATGTAGCAAACGTAGTTAATCACAATTCTTGTAATAATAGGTTTCCTACTCTGTTTCTGAGTGTCCTGAAAGCGGCATCTTCAGTTCAGCGACATCCATCCTGAATAAATGTATGAACTTGTATTGGCGCAAAGAGGGTAACTTGCATATTTGTTTCGTGCAGTTGATACGCTGGCTACTCTACTACTGAGAAATGTAATGGTATGAATGAATGAATTTAAAAAAAAAACATATTTTCCTTAGAATAATTAGCACAAAACTAACGAGACTCTGAGTTTCAAAAAAAAATATCACTGATTTGGTTATTGATAAGTGAATAAAGAAAATATTGTCTCTATTTTCAAATTTTCGGAATGCCATTCTCGTACGCGAAACTGAATTCTTAATTATTCAAATATAATAAGACGCATATTCTTCAGCCAATTAATTAATCAAGAAGAAATATCAACGAAAAATGAAGTATTATTGTGTAAAGATTGTACATATATCAGGTTTCCAAAGGTGGTTAGGAACATAAAGGACACATTAAATAGTTGGTTAGAGTTGCGGAAATAGACACATTGCATCCTATCGTATAAGACGGGGTAAAGGGGAACTACACACATAATACGACATTTGTAGCTACATTTGTAATAGGCACCTACCTACGTTGTTTTATCTGGAATACGATCGGTGAATGGCGTACACGACTGCTTGACGTACACGTAGGAACTGTATGTAGTAACGTGAATATCAAGATATTATAGAAATCACAATACTCTTAAACTTTACGTGGTTTCGTTATGAGTTTTCATTAAATACACAAAACAAAAGGCAGCTACATATTCATTATATTATACTCAAAGAAAAGGAAATTCCAATTTATGTTTTTATTTATTGAAATAGATTCAAAGTATTGTGAAATAATAAAGATTTTTCCACTTAAGTAAAAAAGCTAGCGAGAAGAAACATAGTGTTATTTTCTTAGATTAATACCTTCCAATTTTTTTATTGTATCACTGGATTTGATCACAACGTGCAGATGACAAAACCAACTAGGCATCTCAATTGGAGAACCATGTTGACACAATGTACAATTGTGCAAAATCTAATCGAAAGAAGTGAGGAAGACGTCCCAACGCTTACGAATTGGCTCTAGGTTAGCTTAAGTAAGTTAAGACGCCTTTCTCGCTTCTCCAGATTAGATTTTTGACAATATTACATTGTGTAAACACGGTTCTCCAATTGAAATATCTAATTGATATTCATGCAGTTTTGAGTGACTCATGATTGTAGAACTTTTTTCAAAGCCTTATGATTGAACCAATAATTTCTAAAATAAATTCATTCATTAGACCATCGTCAAAAATTCGTACATCAAGACGCGAATGTTTCTTTCACAGTAGATACATTATTATACATTTTATAAACAAACAAGACGAACATTGTACAATACACACTACTACCAGCGCTACTCCGGTAAAGTTGGGTAAAAGTTTCCTTATTAAGTCTACACAGAAACAAGAACGAGTTGGAATACGTATCCAACTTCTATAAAATAGTTAGTCCCACGTACCAAGTATGTAACCAATGTGTATTATCAAAAGAGAGAAAGTTATATTAGTAGTATGACGAGTTTGAATCAATGGGAATGGTCCGAATTTCTGAACTGAATTTATATTTTTACTGATGTTATTGGAATATATGTACTAAGAAATCCCATGCACTACATTGAAAAGTTGCATCTCTAAGCAGTGCTGAAAGATAATATACTAAAACTTATCTGCTTAACACACATTTCCCAATTTTAGTTCTTCGTACACATCCTAAGATGAGATAAGGGTATGATACAGTTAACAAGTTAAGATAATCACTGGAGTCATAGAAGGGACAAAAGGAAACGGACCATCTCTTGCGAAGAAAAAAATACCAAGTTGGGTTTGCCACTGGCTCAACGATGGTAAAAGAAATTAACTCTAGTGCATGTTCAGAAGACTAGTGAACGAGGATTAATTGTTAAAAAGACTGATACAGAGGAAACAAGAGTTTATTTTTTACTAGACTAATTTATTTTTCAGTTCAAATAGGTATCCAAGTGTTTGAAATGCATACCTTAATTATAAAGAATTTGAATGGGCCTCAACTCGAATAGAATTCGAAACTCAAATGTAAAGGATTAGAGTTCTCGGTAGATATTTAATAGATAGCAAATACAAAGACAAAAGGATCGTATTGGTAGAAAATAAACATCGACACAGAGAATTTAGAACTGAAAACCCTCTGAAAGATTCTCAGAAACTGAATCATATTATGAAAAACCAAACTGATCCTGCAAATGACAACAGCTTTAAATTCCAGACTGTAATGCACTTATATTATACGGATGGATGTTTTCATATGGACAGCAGATATGTGTGCTTATTGATTAAGTGTGCACCTAAACATTTTCTTAAAATTTGATTGAATCCATAATAATTTTATTCTTCACTGTACATTGGTTACATTATTTCAAATCAATACAAAGCATCATAGTTTGTTTTTAAGAAAAAATATTTCGAATAAGTTAATTTATTGATCCATTTGACGACCGGTGTGGCGTGGAGGCTAACGCACTTGTCTTTGAGTCACTAGGTCCCGGGTTCGATTCCCGGCCAGGGCAAAATGAAGAATGACCTTTTTCAGATTGTCCTGGGTCTGGGTGTTACATGTATATGTGTGTAGTGCATTGTATATATGTGTACCGTCGCGTTAGTACCCATAATACAAGATTCACATCTTAGTTTGCGACTAGCTCGGTCTGTGTGACTTGTCTATACATGTTATGTTATGTTATTATCTCTACACTGTTTGCAAGCGATTTTTCCCAAAATACATTCACATTAAAAAAAAACCGACAATCAGAGGGCTAGTTTATGAAGAAGGCACAGTTACTTTCTATTAACTTTAAACCCAATTAAAAGTATATGAGAATTTTTTATACTTCACTAGTTATATAAATAATATAGGTACATATGAAGAGGAAGATTTTCTTAAAAGTTCTTAAATCACTTTGAAAACAAGCGGATGTACTTTAAACAATAATAGTGATAATAATAATAATAATAAGAAGTAATTCCACAGAACCTTAAAAGCTCTTGAGTCAAAAGGAGGAAGGACAAACTTCTCAAATAAACCTTTTATTGACTGTGTGGTAGAATCGTAAAGTTTATATTATTGTGTATGTATGTATTATTATTTAGTACTAAAGCGAATTGTAAAACAGTTTGTCTGTAGGTAGAATGATGGACTTTATTGCTTGCATAATATATATTATTATTCAGCGTTGGTTACCGCCCACAATAAACCCTCGCTATGTTCTGTATCAGGTTAGTTAGAAGATCAATTCGTTGTGATAAATGAATCCATACTTGTCCTACATGTTCAACAATAATTATTCATAGTGATAATGCATGATTCACATGTCACAGATGAATAATTATTTTATACGAAACAGTAAAATATTCCTTCTGTGATAAGAAAACAACATTAACAGTAGGTACCCTTATGTATTTTCGGCATAATCGCAAGATTTTGAACAATTAATTTTTCTCTTAGATATTATATTGTGTAAGTCAGATATTTAAAAAAAGGAAATCTGCTATATAATACTACTATAGAAGGGTTAGCAAAGAGAACGGAAAGTCATATAGATCTATCCTTTCATACTTCTCTTGTTTCTTCTACATTCATTCAATTTCTCATTAACGCACGTTTATTTCACTTACTCAACACATGTCCGTTATTGAAAATTTAATTCACATGATTCTTGGACGCCTGTGCTTTTTCACAGGAAATCTGGATTTGAAATAAGCTCTAATATTTCCCAAAACCATTCAGAAAGCAATATTTATATGTCACAAAGCAATGTGTTTGCATCTCTCGGTTTGAAGGACATAGAAGAAGTGTAAAGAAATTAATACATACACGAAGATTGTTTTGGTAGGCCAGTCTTCTAGCGTCTCCGGTGCGTTTGACAAGATTTATAAAATATACTACTATACTGTACTCTCACGCCGTGTTCCAGGTGGGTTAGGCAGAGAGAACGGAACGCCATATTGATCTATCCTTACATACTTCTTTCGCTTTCTCTACATTCATCCAGTTTTTCATACATGCACGCCAATTCCTCTTACTTAACACGTGACCGTCCTTGAGAATTTGATCCACGTGGTCAAGCCACGTAGTTCTTGGACGTCTATCAAATAAAGGATCGGATAAATGGAAGTTCTCAAACTTCTGCGATATCCGGTAGCTGGGTCTTCTTCAATGTGTCGAAGGCGAAGTAAGTCGGCAGAGAAAGGCGGTGTCAAACCTGGAATCCCTCGGTTAAAAGCTGAGCCATTTTTATATTATAATAATAATAAAAATCTTTATTGCACAAAAAAACAAACATTATTAAAACACAAACATTGCAGAACCAGACAAATAAATTTGTGCAATGGGCGAGTTTATCGCAGAAGCGCGATATCTTCCAACTAACCCATAGATTATTATTATTATATTACCCATAGATATTATCTAATTTAAAAGAGTGTATTCTTGCAGTGGTTTGAAACTCAAAATGGTGTATTTAAAAAAGTAAAACCTTATAAATATGTAAATTTTCAAAAATACACTTAAGCAATCACAGATTTTGATACCGATAAAATACATACATATGTACATATATACTCGTACAGTTAAACTAAATTAACTTGACTTTAACAATAATCGTTATCAGTATAAGTAAAATTAAACAACATATTATTAATGTCGACAGTTTCAAATTGTATTATAATTGTTTGGAGACAGAATCCCTAGTCGCAAACAATCAAATTATTCCTATTAATAATGCCACAGAAGACTAATATTTAATAGACATACTTGCTAATGTTTAATAAAGCCAGAGTATGCATTGTCAAACAACAATATTGACAAAACAATTGTTAAAGTTATGAGCTGGATCGTACATACATACTAAAGATATGAAAGTTCATTAAGTTGTTTTAATGATTATTTAAATACCTACCTACTGATTGAAATAGATCAGCGAGGTTCTATATCTAAAATTCTTAATTTAGACACAGAATTCGTCAGAAGAATTTATTAGATAAAGATTGTACTATTGCTTTTTATTGCCGTATTTGTTGAAAAGTTAAAAGTTTTTTTTTTAATTCATTCCTTTTTATTCTTCTACTTATTTTAAGAGATTATTTGAACAGTTTAAGAAATATGAATAAGTAAATAAACTATACTATTTCAGAAAAAATATTATGGTTTGTTTTTTTTTTAAATTAAAGCTTTGATAATTGCTTTTTATTTCTCTCCTTATTTTTAAGATTGAGGGACGTTTGAAGTGATAAGAAGGCGAATGTCGTGGTTGCGTAATATACGGTAATGGACCACAGTAACACAGATGATAGGAGAGCTGGTCCGCACAGCGCGGAATAGAAAAGCATTCTCCAGAGTGATCGCCAACGTCCGAGGGCCTTTACATGGCATTAATGAAAGAAGAAAAAAGATTCGATAAAAAAATGTTATAAAAAGTCTGAATAAATGAATGAGAACAACGAATAAATGAGCTATTTTACAAAATGTCTACATCAAAATAAAAAGCAAAAAAATAAAACAAAATCGTTAAAATCTGTATCTGTATAGAAAAAAATGTAAGTACACACGCAATCGTATCTGAAGCAGTTCACGTAAACCTTAAAAAATACCCACCGGTTCGTGCGAACCGATCATGCAAACCGATCAGTTACCATTCACAATCACACAGTATTGACAGTTCAATTGACTATAATACACGGTATATAAAATGATACCAACATAATATTGTTATTATGTAATATTTACATACAATATACTATAGGAGTCACCTTTTATAGGTGTTTGTAGCTCTCTTGGGGATAAAGGAAATCTTTTAGTTCATAATTCCATTCACATACAGTGAATATGAAATTTGACTATTGCCAAGAGATTTGCTACTCCCTATATTTTTAATTATTATATTTTTACTTACAGTGTGTTTTGAATAAAAGAATCGATTATATTTAACACTTGTTTTAATTTATAAATTGAATTACAGAAAAATAAAATATTGTAACAATGATAATGAAAAGTTAAAGGAGAATATTAATTTGTTAAACTATTATAATTGCCTGCCGAAAGTGAACTGAAGTGGATAATTTTCTCCTACTCTATTGATGGCTTTCGTGTGAGATTTTAACGCCCTCTATTACAGACATCTACATTTTGTCTCCCCTGAAGGTTTGCGTCTTGGTAAACATTTGGTGCTAACTTTACTTCTTCCTGATCTTCATTAGATGGCGGTGCTATGCCCATTTTCTACTGAAACACATTATGAATTTTCATCTACAATAACATATATAATTGAACAATAAATTTTGGCAAGCTTCGCTGGTTGCCACACAGCCCCCTTGGCAGTGTAAAAACGCCGGTTTTTTTACGAATTAGGTCTGTATATTGGTCTTCCACTTCTAGTTATATATACAGGTTCTCTTGTTGTTGAAACCGTTTGTTCAGGTTCATCTCTTGGCTCACAAAAATAAGGCTTGCATCTGTCCAAAGAAATTGTTTTCGGTTCTCCTCCCATTAGCAAAGTTGCAGTCTTGTCGTCTCTTCTGCAAACTTGGTAAGGGCCTTGATATGCTGGAAAAAGCGGTTTATACACCCTATCATCTCTAACGAACAAATATTTTGCAAGTTTTAAATCAGGATGTACAAATATATTATTCTTATGATGATGTTCCACAGGACGTGGTTTAATCTGTTTCATGTACCATATCAGTTGTTGAGTGTAGTAATTTGGTTCTGGAATTTCGTCTGTATCACAAAAAATGTCATTTGGTAATCTTATAGGATTTCCGTATAACATCTCTGAAACAGAATAATCAGTGTTTTCTCTAATTATAGTTCTTAAACCTAATAATATGGTTGACAACGATTGAGTCCATGGGATGGGATGATGTGCTTTAAAACTGTTTTTCAGTGTACGATGAAATCGTTCTACCATTCCATTGGTCTCTGGGTGATAAGGAGAAGAAATAGAATGTTTAGTGCCTAATTTAGAACAAAACATTTTAAATTCTGTTGACATAAATTGTCTACCTTGATCAGTAATAAATTTCAGTGGTGTTCCATACCTCGTAATCCAGTGGTCCCAAATAGTTCTCACTACTGTCTTAGCTGTTATATCTTTTATAGGTATTGCCTCACTCCATCGTGAATACCTATCCACAAAAGTAATTAAATATTTCATACCTTCAGATTCTAAGAGCGGTCCGACTATATCAATGTGTACTGTCTGGAATTTTGCATCAGGCAGTTTCATATTCATAATCTTCGTTCTAGTGTGTCTTGTTACCTTAGATTTTTGGCATTTAATACATGTTTTACTCCAAAGATTACAGTCAGCTCTCATGTTCTTCCAAACTCCTCTTTTGGAAATTGTTTTCAAGGTATCCTTGGCACCTGGATGAGTTAAGTTGTGGATACTGTCAAAAAATCTTCTCTGTAAAGTTTTAGGTATGTACGGTCTTAGATTTCCTTCATGAAGATCAAAGATGAGCTGTAAACCTTGTAAATTGTTTTTGATTAGGTTTAATGATTGATCTTTATTTTCAAACAATTGTTTCAATTCCAAATCCAGATTTTGTTGTTTGGAAATATCTTCTAACGAGATATCATTATGTAACTCTATCATATCGATTCTAGAAAAAACGTCTGCAATTACATTTGAGTTACCAGTAACATATCTAATATCGGTACTGTACTGTCCAATTAAGTCCAATTGTCTCTGTTGACGAGGACTTTCTTTTTCAAAATTTTTCTTTTTGAAAGCATATTGAAGTGGCTTGTGATCTGTGTATATACAGAACTCTCTGCCTTGCAAATGATGTTTGAAATATCTAATGGCTTCAAATATAGCTAGCAATTCTCTGTCATATGTACTATATGAACACTGAGCTTTATTTAACTTTTTTGAAAAAAAACTAATAGGTTCATAATTACCATCTTCTCCTGCCTGTTGTAGTACTCCTCCGATTGCAAAATCTGAAGCATCCGTCCACAATGACAATTGTTTAGTACTATCGGGGTACTTAAGTTTAGTGCAAGTTATTAAAGATTGTTTTACCTCCTCGAAGTCATTCGTCGTAATATCGTTCCATTGTACCAGTCTTTTATCATTCTTCTTAGCTCCTTTTAAGTATTCATTTAATCTTGCAAGTTTCTGGGCAGCGTTTTTTATGAATCTCCTATAGAAATTTGACATTGCGATGAAACGTCTGAGGTCTTGAATGGTTTTTGGTTTGGTATATTCAGCAAGAGCTCGTATCTTGTCTGGCGATGGGCCTACTCCTTCTGCTGAAACTTCATATCCTAGAAACAGAATAGAACTTTTACCAAATTCACATTTAGATGGGTTTACAATCATACCCCACTCGTCTAATCTCTTAAACAAGGCATTAAGGTGTTTAAGATGTGTTTCTTCATCTGGTGAATGTACAATTATGTCGTCGATATATACTTTTACTCCTTCTAGACCTTGAGTCATTACATTCATGTGCCGTTGGAAAGTCTGACATGAATTAGATAAGCCAAATGGCATGCGTAAATATTCCCAGGAGCCTGCAAATGTGCAAATCGCGGTTTTTTTAATGTCTTCTTCATTCATAGGTACTTGGTGATATGCCTTCTTTAGGTCCAGCTTTGAAAAAATTCTAGAATTGGCAAAATCGTTAGTTATATCTTGAATATGAGGTAGAGAATACCTGTCTGGAACAGTTATTTGATTCAACTTCCTGTAGTCTCCACACAATCTGAACGTGCCATCCGCCTTTTTTACTACATGTAAAGGTGATGACCACTCGCTATTAGATGGACGACAAATACCTTGGGAAACCAGATCCTCAAACTCGGTTTTCACCTGCTTCAGCAACTCTGGAGACAAGCGACGAGGTTTAGATCTGAATGGGCTTCCTCTAGTATCTATGTGGTGAATTGTTGGATGAGATATGTCACTAAAAGGTCTATTTATATCAATTAGTTTTGGAAAATTTGCTAACATTTGATGATACTTATTGTTCTTATCTAAAAAAGAAATAGAAGTTACATTAGTACTATCAACATTAGAATTATAAGCTTTTACCTTATCTCCACTGCTTTTGTCGATTAACAGTCTGCTCCTCATGTCAACAATTAAATTAAAATTAGTTAAAAAATCAGCTCCCAATATAGCTCTAGATACATCTGCTATGACGCAGTTCCATCTGAATTTTTGTTTAAAACCTAGGTTTATGTTTATGGTTGAAGTACCATATGTTTTAACGATTGTCCCATTTGCTGCAAAAAGTGTAAGATTAACTTTTTCTTTTTGGCATTTGCGATAAGATCTTGGAATTATGCAAAGTTCCGATCCGGTATCAATTAAGTATGATAAACCGTTATCTTGATCCTTAACGAAGAGACGCGTTTGAGGAGTCAACATGTCCGTCTCTATAACATGTCGCTTCTCAAGTTTTTTTGATTCTGCACCGAATTTTGCTGATTGAACGTGCATGGTGATATGCACTTTCTGGCTTTGTTCCCATATTTACTGTGATAGGAGCATATATTATTATGGTAATGTTGGGAAACATTGTTTTTTGTATGTCTGTATGTTTGTGTATTATTGTGAAATTTGTTGCTACTATTTTGTCTATGTGTGTTGTAGTTGGGAAAATTTCTTCTGCTGGAATGAAAATCATTAGTATTTTGTTTATGCAATGAGTCGTTGAGTTGCTTTCCCAAACGTTCTAACTTTTCAGTTAAAGTATGTACGGATTTATTTAAATTTTCAATTTGATTATCTTTGTCACTATTGCTTTTTGTATGACACACAGCGATTTCTTGTGCCTGATAGACATTTGTTATTTTATCTGCTATTAATGCTATTTCGTCCAAGCTACCATTGCTTGTGGTAATATGTGCTTGTACGTGTTTAGGTATATGCTGTATCCAAAGATATTTCAATGTTGTATCATCAATATTTAAACCAATAGCTAGTGATTTCATTTCTCTAAGCAATTGAGATGGTGTTTTATCTCCAAGTTGTAAATTTGAAAAGAGTTTCTCTCTGCGAGAATCTGGGGATATTCCCATTCTACTTAATATTGCATCTTTTAGTCTAGAATACATTGTTTGACATTTATCAAGATTTATAATATCGGATACCTGTGAAATTGTGTTTTGATCCAGTTGAGCAACAAGATGTGCATACCTCGTATCTTCGGATGTGATTCCTGCTAGTTCAAATTGTATGTCAATCTGCTTAAACCAAAGTTGTAAATTGTTACTCCAAATCGGTGGTATTTTAATTGATACTCTATCTGTAAATGAAACATTCTTAGTTATATTTGATTCATCCTTGCTAGGTTTATTTGCTTGCTCAAACATCTTGAGATAAATTAAATTTTTCAATTGTATTTATATAAATAATTTGCTGACAATGAAGAACAGCCTGCAATCGAAAAAGATTTAACAAGAAAACAATTGAGTAATTAAGATTTGAAACCCGCAAACAATTCCAATGTATCCAGCACTTGTGAAAATTTTCTTAGTTTGTGACAATATTATATAAAAAATTTTGGTATTTGTTTTCCATCCAACAGCGAATAGATCCCTGCAGCTAAACTAGCTAAAATTTAAAAGCAAATTGATTAAAAATGTAACACACATAAATTTGTTGTTTTAAAATTTAAAAATGTAAGATACACAAAGACAATACAAAATTTTTTTAAAATATCACTTGATTGTGACAAAAATGTATAAAATTATAAAAAATATCTTTTTTAGGTGCGCAAATTCGTGTCTGATTCGTTGTTCTGATTTTCAATAAATAAGGCTAGAATACTATTCTATATTAGATTCTGCCTTAGACTTTAGCACCTCTTGAATCACGACACGGGCTCACTCTCGGCAACGGCGGCAAAATTTTGTAAATTTGTATAAAAACTATATCGATCTGTTACACACACTTATATTTTGGATTAAAAGATTTTAAATACAATACAATACAGCTGTTTATCTTGAATGCAAGAAAAATTGTTATTGAAATTTTTTATTTCAACAGCTGATTGTGACAACTCGAAATTTTTCAAGGTGAAAAATTTTGTTAGGTTATGTATAATATTTTAATTCAAATAATTATGTTCTTTTGTCGTGGGTCACCATTTATAGGAGTCACCTTTTATAGGTGTTTGTAGCTCTCTTGGGGATAAAGGAAATCTTTTAGTTCATAATTCCATTCACATACAGTGAATATGAAATTTGACTATTGCCAAGAGATTTGCTACTCCCTATATTTTTAATTATTATATTTTTACTTACAGTGTGTTTTGAATAAAAGAATCGATTATATTTAACACTTGTTTTAATTTATAAATTGAATTACAGAAAAATAAAATATTGTAACAATGATAATGAAAAGTTAAAGGAGAATATTAATTTGTTAAACTATTATAATTGCCTGCCGAAAGTGAACTGAAGTGGATAATTTTCTCCTACTCTATTGATGGCTTTCGTGTGAGATTTTAACGCCCTCTATTACAGACATCTACATTTTGTCTCCCCTGAAGGTTTGCGTCTTGGTAAACATTTGGTGCTAACTTTACTTCTTCCTGATCTTCATTAGATGGCGGTGCTATGCCCATTTTCTACTGAAACACATTATGAATTTTCATCTACAATAACATATATAATTGAACAATAAATTTTGGCAAGCTTCGCTGGTTGCCACAATACCAAAAGTCCATACTGTTGATTCGCAAATACCAAAATTAATGTGATAACTGAAAATAACACGATACCGAATTTCAGAGCACTCTATTGAAAGAGACGAGCAAACATTTATTGTTATTATTATTTGCGATATGTTTATTGTGTTTTACTGTATTATATTATTATGCAAATAGGGTAACGTATACAGTAACTGGCCTGTGACAGTAACTGGCCACCTATCCCGTATTTTAAAAAAAATAAGGTATTGTACAATGGTATGTGTTTAAATATTTGTTTATGTGGTACCACTGTTTGTTTGTTATATGTAAAAGTCAATTTCAAGTCGTTTTACCGCCATTTCTCGTATCGTTTGGCGAATGTTTGCATGCCGTTCTACTGTAGCAAGTTTTTTGGTGATTTGCTTAAGAAATTGATAAGGATTGTGCCTCATTTTGAAGGTTGGTATCTCAATTGTTTTATTATGGATTTGTGATAACAGGCAAATTATATTGTTGTAAAAACCTCCTTAAATATTGTAATGTACATTACGATCAAAGTTTAATGTTGATAATTAAGAAAAGTGGGGTGGCTAGTTACTGTACATGAAAATATTAAATTACACAATTACTGGCCATGGGGGCCAGTTGCTATGCTTTTCTGTTTTAATGAAAAATGATGTAAATTATTCTTTACATAACAAGAGCTTAAGGTACTGTGTCGTTTGACAAATTTTGGACAAATTTCGTTCATGCTATACAGAAACTGGCCCAGGTGGCCAGTAACTGATTTTTAAGTGGCCAGTTATTGGTTCTGTTTTTCTCTTCAGGATCGAAATGACTAGAAAACGCCAGTAATCTAAAGATGCTATGAGAAATGCATTTAAAATGGAAAGTCCATTAGAGAGACATCCAAAAAATATGGCTTACACAGGAGCAGCATCCAATTTAAACTTGAAAATCCCAATACAAAATTTTAATCTGGCTCAGACCCAATTTAAATAAATGAAGAGGAGGCAAATTTGGAAAACCGGGTTCTGATTTTAGCGAAATGCGGGTTTCCCAGAAAGAAAGCGGACATTTAAGTTTGCGTGGAACAATTCCTTAAGAAGAATCCAAGAAAAACCTCTTTTATTGACAATAACCCTGGAAATGGATGGTATAGGGCTTTTTTTAGAGTCATTCTACCATCATTGAACGCACGGTTAAAGGAGTAACACATGCCAGTGGTTGCGTTAGTGAAGTCAATATCGGATCATGGTTTACAGAAATTAAAAATACATAAAAAATCATGCACTGCAAGAAATAATTGATGAGCCCAGTAGAATTTTCAACGGTGAAGAAACAAATTTTCAGAATGGTCCGAAGAGCGGGAAGGTGTTGGCAATGAAAGAAGTAAAGAATGTTTTTGACATCAGACAATCAACTAAAGAGAATATTACTGTGATGTTTTCGTTTTAAGTACAAGGAAATGTGTGTATACCTTTGGTAATATTTTCTACCCAAAGAAAACCAGATAAGATTGCAAATACCGTACCAGATACATGGGAGATCGGAAGCAGTGACAATGGTTGGGTGACGGCCCAAGTTTTTTACAAATACATATATAATAAGTTACAATCCATTGGATTGGTCTGCAACGAGTTTGGATTTTCTTCTCCATTCCTCCCTATTCTCAGCCAGTCTTTTCAGCTCTACGTATGAGCCACAGTTCATGTCCCTCTTCAGTTGGTCAATATACGCATCTCTTGGACGGCCTCTGCCATTTTTGCCCTTGGTCTTACCCTCCGCGATAGCGATAAGCAGTCCTGGGTGCCTGATGATGCGGCCAATACAGTTAGCTCGTTGTTGGCTGATTCTCTTAAGAACTTGCCTTTTTTCGCCTGCCCTGGTTAACACTTTTTCGTTTTCGACGTGTTCCAACCAATGGATTTTCAGCATGCGTCTGTAGCACCACATCTCAAAGGCCGCCAACCGTCCGCTTTCACTCTTACTGATGGTCCATGTCTCACAACCATAAAGCAGAATGCTACATAGCAAATGTTTTAAAAAAAAATCTTATCAATTAAGGAATAATATTTCCGATCGTTTACTTCGTCGATGGCCATAAAACCCATTTAACCCTAGAAGTCAGTGAGCTATGTTCACAGTTAGCGATACATCTTGTTGCATTTTACCCTAACGCAACGAAAATACTACGACCAGCAGATGTAGCTTCATTTCGCCCAATTAAAACGAGATGGTAAAAAGCCGTAAGAGAATGGTACTCCAACATGATTACAGTTTGAATCTAAATAAATCGCATGTTGGTCCCATTCTCAAAAAAGTTCTGGAAGCCACAGTTAAAGAAGAAACTCTCAGAAATGGATTCAAAGCAGCCGGGTTATACCCATTCATCCCAGATAATATTGACTTTTCCAAATGCCTGAATACCAATAATTGTCAAGAAGATGCTTCAACATCAGTGTCTTAATGTATTCAACAAATGACTTTCTATGGCTTCAGCCATATTGAATTGAGCCAGACAATGATGAATTATTTAATAATGTTCAAAAATCTTTAAAAACATATGAGTATTTGATATTCCTTTGTTTTTCTTTTATATTTACAATTGATTTGTAGCTTTTTGTTACTTTTTGAATTTGAAATATATAAATGGCCAGTTACTGTACATGTTCTGGCCAGTTACTAAATTTTAGGGCCAGTTACTGTACTTTTTTGTATGTTTTCGTTCAATGTCTAATAAATTTTTATTCATTAAGACAAACAATTTCAATTCTACCGTAACTAGTTATTGAAAGATCAACCTTGTTTAATTTAATAAATTAATAACTCTAGTGCAAATTATTTAGAAAATATAAGCCAATATTTCTGCGTGATCCCTTAAAGGGCCAGTTACTATATACGTCACCCTACACATTATTTGAAAATTGTATCAATAACAATCCTAATTCAAACATAGGTACTAGCAATAATACGAACAACCGTCGAATGTGTCCATTCACTAAATTTATCATTCAATTTGCAGAGAGAGCTCAAAATGCACTTGAAAACATACAACAAACTTGAAAAATGAAAATGTTCAGTTTTTGAATTCCAATTCTAAGTATTAAGGTTATGAATTTGATAGGTTTTGAAAATATGACAAATATATCCCCTCTATCACTAACGAATGTTCTTGACATTGCGTGGTCCAACAAACGTAAATTTGTTTACTTTTTTTTTTTCATAATCTTGAATATAGGTAAACGATACGTTCCATGGAGAACCCGGTAAAGAATTTATTGGTCTCCCATGCTTTTCTGCAAGTTTACGAGTGTCTCGTAAAAAAAGGCGTTCAAAAAATAAATACCTATATTTATATCTTCAATTCAGTACAATTTCGACACCCATTCCTGAATTGTTTTATATTGCTGGCACGAAGAGAGCAGTTTGCATGTTTATAACATGCAAGCTGCTGTGTCTTGTGAGATATGCCATAATGGTATAGTAGTATCCTGAATGTCTTGATTTTATATTGGCACGAAGAGGACAGTTTGCATGTTTCCTACATGCAGTTGGTCTGCTGGCTACCCTACTTGTGGGATATGCCATGATGGTATAGTAGTAGGTATAGTAGTGAAAGATAAATAGTAGACGTTTTCAAAGGTGATCCCATGTAAAGATTATTGATTTTTGTTTATTTATTATATTCAAACGAGACACCATAGTTGTACTAGAAGGTTAAAAATAATACTCCTGTCTTGAATGGTGGAGATAAGGGTTGTCCATTTAAAGGGATTTTGCTTCAAAGTCACCTCCTAAACGGCATTTATAAATTTCCGATATCATAGTCATAATATGTATTGTAAAAAATATGTAATGCATTATGGACAGGTTTTGTAAGTTCCAATATTGATACAAATATTATAAAAAAACATAGATTTACATAGGTAATGCACTGATATAAAGTAAATAAGTAGGTATCTACACTATAGTATTAAAAACATCATGAGTCTAGTCTAGATAATAAATATTTAAATAAAAAACACTGTTTACTTTCATTTAAAATTGTTATAATATTAAAAGCTTTTCGGACATACGTCCATCTTCAGTTATAATTACTTATTAATTATTACTGAAGATGGACGTATGTCCGAAAAGCTTTTAATATTATAACAATTTTAAATGAAAGTAAACAGTGTTTTTTATTTAAATATTTATTATCTAAATTAAAATGAACTTTCATAGTGTTTCCTCTTCGAAAATCGAAAAGTTATCATGAGTCTGTTGTTTGCGACAACGTCCCATTGTAACAATCCCGACGGAAGCTCTTAACGTGTAGAGCAGACTTTATAATGTAATATTACAATATATTGTAACTGCATATATCAGTACACGAGGTAGAATTGTTTGTGACTGCCAAATGGGTGGTATGTAGGTACTTAGTACTAGGTTCAATTTTGAATACATCTTTGTTGATGAATACATCTTTGAATACATCATTCGCTTCCGTCACTGTCATACATTTCCCCATGCGTGTTCTACTGCTCAATATTGGCTACGAGTGCCTGTGTATATTTTGTTGATTTTGTGTAGAATGTAATAGGTATGTATTATTTGTATAGATATACTATGTACTTAAAGAATAGAATAAATGATTTAATGTGAGATTGGAGTAAGTTTTGAAGGTGTATAAAAATTGTCATAGAATGATTTAACATTGTAAAAGGCGAAAGCCGTATATTATATGAATAAATAAATAAATAAATAAATATACTCAATACGTTGCCGTCCTGTAGCATTTGCTTTATGTAGATGATCTTGCCATTTGATCCTCGGCCGTCCACGTCTCCGAGCACCATTCCTCTCAGCCTAATATATTATCTTCTTGGTCATTCTGTCCTCATTCGTTCTTTTCACATGCCTAAACCATCGTCACTTATTTAGGTACATTCATCCTTGTACTACTTATTTACTTTACTTTTCGGGTCCGGACTTCAGACCTTGCCACTCCAGTATGCAGCGACGTATATCGCCTTGTCATTTGCCATCATCAGGTCACTCACATTACATGCATTCCGCATCAGCGGGCATTGCAATAGGTAATTCATCCTTGTAACTACACTTACTTTCTTTCTAAATTCCTCTCGTATATCACTGTAACTAATTTAATTTATTATAATAATATATAAACGCGGTAAGGTACATGGAATGTTAGATATTATGTAGATAGCGCCTTTTTACTACCTACATATATAACCTACAAGTTTGTGGTTTTCGGAAATTGTCATGACGTTTGTTCGGAAGTGTTTTGAAGACGGGTTTATACAATGAAAAGCATGTAAAATATTCTAGACTTATCGTATCTACATATACCTTTTCTGTTTCCATCTGCTTTCAGGAACAAAACGTAAAATTATTACAGTGATGGGTTCCCCGCTATCAAAATGACAACAATGAAATGTTAGAATGGCATTATACCTATTTTAATATTATCGTGAATTGCAATATTACCATCGTTTGTTTTAACTGAAATATGAAGAAATTAGATGAATCAATAAGTTTATCAATCTTTCAATTTATTTATACGTTCATAATTTCTCTCAAAACTGAACCAACCAGTGCAATGAACTGTGGCACATATTTTGAACTAAAGAGATTCGCTGAAAATAGGGAGGAATGCGGAAGAAAATCCAAACTCGTTGAAGACCAATCCAATGGATTGTAACTTGTAACTCATTATAAATATATATAATTTATGAATCATTTAGTCTTTGGCAAACTCTAATCGCCGCTTAAACACGTAAAAATAAATACAAATATACTACTTAACCATCTCGGAATATCCTTCAAGTGGGATAGCCAGTAGAACAGCTTCGTGTAATAAACTAGAAAGCCGTCCTCTCCGTGCCAACAAAAAAAATGAGTGACTCAGGATGGGTGGCAGACCTCATTTAAGATGAAATGTCTACCTTTTCGAACACCTGCCTTTATTAACATATTCCAAAAATTACGAAAAAGAGTGGGAGACCAATGTTTTACCGATTAATCTACCGTGCAAAACAAAATGCATGAAAAAAAGCCTTTTTATTAAATATTTAACCTTCTATCGAACAATTATATTGAATTGAAAAAAAAAGTAGTTTCAACATAATGCAAAACGTATTATAAATGTACGTGACAAATTGCAAAAAGTGAGATGGGTGTAACATTAATTACATGCAATGAAAAAATATTAAAATTTGTTTGGACAAAAAAAAACAGTCATACCAACCATCGAGTAATTCAGCCTAGTCGTGCGTAATTTTGACAGGTTCAATGTTTTTATGTGTTCGTTCTTTGTTATTGTCATTTATTTTTATCGTTGTTTTCTCCCATGTGAATGTGTCTTTTATGAGCGTTACTGTATTCGTTTTTTATTCATGTCGAACGGGAATGAGTGGTACTTAAAAAAAAAATACGTAAATGAAAACGGTTTGGTACGGTTTTTTCAATGTGGTATGAAAAAGGGTTAAATTTTCTTTTTTCAGTAGGATTCTAAAGAGAAATGTTTTTATTTTAAATCCGTATATTGTATGAGGTAACTGAAATTTTAATATATTTCATTCAAGCCTTGTGTATTATGTCAGTATTGAAATAAAAAAAATTTACCTGTATAAATAGAACAGAAATATATGGCACATTCTTTAATATTATTTAAAAACTGGAAACCATGAACAACCATCGTTTTTTTAATAAATCAGAACCACTCATATTTTAAACAATAGAATCTTCCACATGATCATAATTTGTCACGTGGTTTTATGAAAGATTGTAATCTCCCTGTCATGGAATTCCAAATCTCAAAGACAAGTGTCAAATAACTTCACTTCTGATAGCACTTAAATATTTATTTCTGCTTTTGTAGTATTTAGACTAGACTAATGCAACATATTTTGTGTGGTACTGCCGCAAATCCAACAAAACGGCATACAAATGGCATTCAATGGCGCTACAAAACTTATTTTCCACGGGGACAAGAGCTGTCTCATCACACCTTTACAGGAAAAGTTGCACTGGCTTAGAGATGTGAAAGGGTCTAATACAAACTGTGCCTTATGATCAAATTTGGCACTTCAGTCACTTTCTGAGCACTGCATTCTAAAAACATCTGCAAATAAACCCCTTGGCTCAGTAAAGATATTCACCAATATTTAGGAATGCTGGACGAGATCAATAGAGCCAAAAAGTTTTGCTTCTATGACAAGGCTTTTGGTGTCGCAGGACTCGTCATGTGAAATCAATCGACTCCCAGAGGAACTTCGTATAAAAACGGAGGAATTTGAAGATATCGCTCTTTCAATATAGCTTTCCCGCGCCCTTTAGATGTCCCATTTAACGGCGCTGAATAAATCATATATGACATAATACCTACCTATAGACACACATTTAAAGGAAACTTATATAAAAAGCGGGCTTTAAGTGGGGACTACTCGGAGTACAGGTTTTCAACAGTACACCAATTAAAGTAACAGTTGGTATATTTAAAATAAAATAAAAAATTAAAGCAAACACAATTCATTTCGAGATCTTAAGAATAAAATACTGAAATGATTCTCCATTTCGGAATATGCATGTTTAACAAATACAACGTCGTGCTTGGGCGTTCTTGATATAAATTGATTTAGGAAAATTAAATTTGTTTTTCTTCCGTATATGCAGAGTATAATAATATTTGCTCTGTATGGTACATAGATTACACAATTTCACATTTCCATTTATACAAACCATAATAATATGTACGTAGGCTCGTATGTCGCAATGTTTTGAAATAGATATTATTACATAACTTTTATAACTCTACGTATATAGTAATATGTACATATATGTTTAAAAATAATTTGATATTATTATTGCAAAAGATTGCGTAATTCAATTTCCTCGTTCTTGTTCGTATTTGAACAATTTAATTTTCTTTTATGACGTTTTTGTTCGTTTTGAACTGTAACGTCATATCTCGTGTAATGAAGTCGTTTTATAAAATTACATTATATAAGAAATAAAGGGAAAACTAGAATTTCAATACTGTTTTTATTATATGTTCATCAGGATATTCCAGTGATGAGTTTTTCATATGTATGAGTTTAAACCATATAAAGTAATTTATTGTCTTCTATATGTCTTACTATGTCTAGCGACAAAAAATATGTGGTGACAGGAACACTTCAGTCAAACTTAATTCATTGTAACGTGAAGCTCGGCAACATTATATTTACAGATATTTCCTAATATTTTAGCAAGATTGAAGTGAATATAAAGTAGGTATAGGTATTTGGAAAAATTATAATTTTTTTGAATAAATTATCAATTTTATTCTCAGTGATTAAGCTGGATACTTCTACTTCACCATCGAAGCATATTTCACAATATCAATCATCTATCTATACTTTATTGCCATGTCACAGATGCGGTAGCCAGAGAGTACAGAACGCCATGTTTATCTATTCTTACATACTATACATTGCTTAATTTCCTCAACATTCATACAGTTTCTCTTACTCAACACGCAGTTATCCTTGAGAGTTTGATACTACTATACTATACTATACTATACCCTTACGCCATGTCCCAGGAGGGGTAGGCAGAGAGAACGGAACGCCATATAGATCTATCCTTACATACTTCTTTCGCTTCCTCTACATTCATCCAGTTTCTCATACATGCACGCCGATTTCTCTTACTCAGCACGCGTCCGTCCTTAAGAATTTGGTCCACGTGATCAAGCCACGTGGTTCTTGGACGTCCGCGCTTCCTCACACCCCTTTTTTCAGATAAATACATCCTCTTCGTCATCCTTTCATCTTGCATTCGCTCAACATGTCCAAACCATCTCAACTTGTTTACACGCATTCTGTCCACAACACTCTTCACACATCCGCTCATTCTCCTGATATCCTCATTCTTCACTCTATCTCGCAACGTTTTACCAACCATTCTTCTCAGTGAACGCATCTCCACAGCATTTATTCCACTCTCATCCTTTTTCAACCACGTCCAAGTTTCGCTTGCATACATAAGTGTCGGTACCAGAATGGTATTGTGCACTAGCATTTTTGCCATGTTCGACACACTGCTATTGCTAACAATGGGTAGAAGTGCACCATTCACTCTAGCACCGTAGCAGAGTTTGAATCATGTGATTAAATCACGTTATACTTAGAGGTCTGTAATATCTCACACCCTTTCTTTCAAACAAATACTTCCTCACACCTGCCTTTGAAGGACACTCGAAAAGTTATGAAAAAGAGTGAGATTTTATTTTCCAGATATTCCATAGCTTTCACTGGTTTTCTCACTTGTTAAAAACGTGATGGTATAAAAAGATGAAAATATAATTTAGATGACATTCAAAAGTCTTTCGGACTTTGTAGACAGAGGTTAAATTTTGCAAATCGAAAAGGTGTAATAGTTTTAAAATTAATTTGATTAATTATTGAGTGTCTCATCAAAAAACTTTTGAAGACTACTACGGATTTTTTTTTCTATTATTAATGTGGGATTGATATTCATTATTGAATACTTCACCAGAATCACAAATTTATGATTCGTAAAATTATTAACTGCGTCAAATTTCCTTTACAATAGTTAATAATTCATTCAAATCATCATGGAATTACCCACAAATGGGGCAGCCAGTGAACTAACTGCACGTAACAAACATTCAAATTGTCCTCTCGATAGGTGGTGGCATATCTCATCGCTGAACTGAAAATGTTAAATGTGATAAATGTAATAATAAATTATGTTTTACGAATACATATTATTAACACACAAAAAACATTCAAAAACTTGCAGAAGAGTGTGGGGGACAAATTGTTTTCCGTGGACCCCACTGAATGAATGATAGTTTATTATTTTTGTCTGAACATGATTAAAAATTAGAGCAAATTATTACCAACGAGGTTATCAATGCATATTTTCAAATATATATATTTGCTTCTACAACTACTTTACTATCTCGGAATTAACAAAGGTATTCCAAGGAGCAACCAGAAAAGAATAGTTTCCCTCTTTTCCAGAAGTTTTCAAGTGTAGGTAGCTAATGTAAAAGATAGGTATTCGAAATAATAGACATTTTACATAAATCTCCATTTCAGCGATGAGATTTACGACCCATCCTGAATGTCGGCATATCCCACAAGTGGGGTAGACAGCAGACCAGCAGCATCTAATAAAGATGCGACCTGTGTTCTCCGTGCCAACAAAAAACATTTGCTACCTACTATGTCTTTCTTTTGCATAACATTCGAAAACGAGGATAATAATTATGTTTCGAAAGACGTCACCAATAATTCCCAATAGAATACTAACTAATCACTTTTAGTAAATAATTATTTGACTCCCACACATTTCTGTCACTTAATTTATACCACAAAAAATATGACCTTCAGGAAACCTTTCAGGGCCACTTTTGTAGGTGTTCAATAGTAATTACCTGAAATTTATTCTAGGTTTATTCGCTCACCTTATTTCTATCAATTTCGCACCAAAATGCTATTTTCTAGGGAGCATAAGAAGGAGAGAACCCTCTTACATAGACTTTTGTAATTTTCATCAAATTTAAGACAATCATTCAAAATGTCAGACGTATAATTTGAAATATCTGAATAATATAATGTTTTGTATTTATCATAAATGAAAAGAATTAGATAATTTTCTATTAAAATTTATTAGTTGAGGATGAATAAACGTAAATGGTATATTTTATGTAGGTTGATACATATTTTAAGAGGTGAGCTTTATGAAACAAATTAGATGACATTTACTTAGTTACGTATTCCTAAAGCCAGTTTGCAAAAGGTTTCAATTATCACGTATTATCGTAGGTATATTAAAAGATATAATTCTGAGAACTGACTTATTTTGTAAAGCAATCACAATAATGTTCTCTTTTGAAAAGCTCCAAGTTAATAGATTTCATACGTAGACCAGAAAGCTCTACCAGAAAATATTATTGGTTTATAGGGATACGTTATAGTCCACAGTGTTATTTTTGCAGTGGAGTAGTTTAGTTGAGAATAATATTATCGTGGTAACGTAGACTTTACGTAGAACTCTTGCTTTGATATATGAGAAGGTTGGTACGTAGAAAAAAACACACGGTATAGAAAATAGAAATTCTAAATTTGAATATTTAACTAAACTGTTATTTTTGAAACTGTTATATTAAAATAAACAATAAATTTAAAGATGATCTGAATTTTATAATTATGACATTAATAAGAAGTTCACGTTAATTAAAATGTATTCGTAAATAGAGAACTAATGAATCTAGTTATGTAATGCATAAAAAAATAAATAAATTACTTAAGTGATCTCGCAAGAAAAAAGAATTCACGAAATATCTGTTAAAAACATACAAATAACGTAACAACATTTCTGGTAAATTTTCACAGTTAAAGCAAGACCCAAACTAAGATTGTACTATTTTCATAGGACATCATGGAAGAATTAACTCGAATAATGTTGAGGTTCTACATTTTGTATATAAATTTATAAAAATATTTTTTTTTTTTTTTACTTACGCGGCGGCAGAATTGCCATCCACACTTCTCAGCATTATACAACCAGATAAGTCTCCATATGATCAGTCATGATCACACAAAAACTTAACAGTCTAATGCCGGGAAAAATTCACCTATCCAGATATACAGGATATCAAAGGATTAGGCTCAAAACTCGGGATCAAAATACCAGCATTTTGCCTGAAATATCTGTGTTCAGAAACCTTTTTACAATATTACAAGTGTTTATTATAATAGATTTTTGAATTTTAATGTACAAATCAACCGGTAAATCTAATTTTTGTAAATTATTTATTAAAGATTTCGGAGTTACCCCTGTAGCTGACATGACTAAAGGTATTATATAAACGGACCTAGAATGCCAAATATTTTTTATTTCTCCTGCTAGTTCTGTATATTTACGTATTTTTTCTGCGACGGTTGTTGTTATTGTTATTATTTTATTGTTATATTTTATTTTTAATTAATTTTATGTAATGTTAATTATATTTTACGTTATATTCAAAATGTAATATTCTAAAGTATTATTTTTTTGAATCGATAAGATATGAAATAATAATTATAAGTAGAATCACAAACGATTTTTGAAAATAGCAGTGACATTACAATTGTAGCACGTCTATACAAAACTATCTCGTTCAAATGTCAAAATTCCTTTGTGAGAATTTGCACATTTACTCTAATAACAATTTTTAAAATTTCATGCACCAGGAAGTACCATTACGTCTACAGTACGTGGAATTTTTCCAACAAACATAATACTTAGAATGTATGTAAAGGAATCTGAAAAAAAAAATATGTAAAAAGCTTTTAGAAACAAAACTGCGTGAAGTTGTACGTGCATAGTAGAAATTTAAACATTTATATGAATTCTCTATTATCCATTTCCATCTAGGTGTATATCAACTGTGAAAGAATTCTGTTTGTAGTTAGAGTAAAAGTGAGATTATAAAAGAATTCCTAACTTAAAATGTTTGTCTTTTTTGCACAGCGTTTCTATTCTATTTGATTTTTAATTTGATAACATACTCAGTTTAGCCTTTTCTCGTTTTCATTATTTTACTAAAATCTTCAGTTGAGATATCCACAACAATGTATTTTATCCATTTTCTAATAATGGTCTAATAGGTGTTTTTTTTGAGTGGTAAATTGTTTTGTCTGAAGCCATAAGTAATAATAATAATAAGAACACTTTATTGATCAGAAAAAATCATGAGCAATTGGCGAGCTTATTGCCTGGAGGCAATATCTTCTATCTAACCAAAATAATGTGTGATACTATGTTGACAATGTGTAATTAATACTAAATGTGAACAGTTAATACTAAACTTACATAATTATAACTAATTACATTCTTAGTCCTAAGTAGAACATTATATTATGTGTCTTGTTTCCTCTAATAAATACTACAAAATGAAGGATAAAGGCACGGGGAGGAACTTTTTAGGATAAGTCTATGGATTTTAGGTAGAAATAGAATTCCATAATTAGGTAAATTGTTACAAATAATTATTTATTCTAAAGATCGTGAAAGAGATGTCTTTCGAACTATCAGTTCATTATCGATCTTTAGAGATTTCAGATTAATAAAGACCTGAAAAAAGAAGTCACTTTCGTGATTCATAGGTAATCTATAGATAAAATAAATATTTCTTTCAAAATACTTAATTATGGCATTCTACTGCCTACGCATGCACCGATACGATTGATTAATAAAACAAAGAGTACCGAAGAAGTGTTGAAATATTAAGGAAGGCAAATTTTCTGGCTCTAACACACATTATTGGCAGGAATAAATTGTGACGAAGATATGTTTGAAGCTGCCCAAGAAAAAGATACATTCTCACAAATGATGATCTACATTGGGAGGATCCGAAACGACACATAAGGGAGAAGAATTATCAGAAATTCTATTGTTCTTCGAGTATTCTTAAATTTATTGGGAGTATAAAAACGTGTTTAATTTTCTTATAAACATTATTAGCGTAGCTCATACCACCAAAAAATGTATCAAATGTATGGTTAAATAATATGTTGTAGCCCTTCGAATCCTAAAATAGCCGAGAAAGAGGATATTTTAACATTGCTAACAATATGTTTTCAAACTCAATGCATAGTTATTGAATAAATAATAAATGAAAATAATACACAGCCTATTTAGGGGTATTGCCAAGAACTTTAATAAAAATAAAACCAATTTCACATACTAGGTTGTAGGGAAATTTTTATGGTACGTGTAACACATGTTATTTAACACTGAATGTTGATACTAGATGGATACTTTTCTAACCATTTTATAAACACAAAACCACTTACGTGCATATGTGCCGTATTAAAGAATCTTATTCAACTGCCTACATAAGTTTCACCACTTTGAATATTATGTTAGCCTGATACAAACTTATTGTATAAGATGCTAACAGCTGTATAAAAATCTCTCACAAATAAGGGATACTTATTTTTCTGATAGTAAGATCTACCTTAGTGTACTTATCTATCTATTTATCTATTTTTCCCTCACGCCACATCCCAAGTAGGGTAAGCAGAAAGAACGGAACGCCATCTGTCCCTAGATACATACTTCTTCCGCCTCGTCTTCATTCATGCAACCTCTCATGCACGCACGTCGATTTCTCTCTGTCAACACACGGCCATCTTTAAGAATTTGATCTACGTGATCAATACACGTAGTTCTCGGACGCCCTCGCTTCCTCACACCACTTCTGTGAAATTAAAACGAGGCAATTTTAATAATTGATGTCATAAAGTTTTTGTTTTACACATTTGAAACGATAATAATTCCAACTGTGTACATAGTCATTAAATAGGAACAATAATAATATAAAAATAAATTTGAACTTGGGTTCAAGCTCGTAACTCTAAACTTAAAAAATAAAAGAATCTTATGACGCTTTTATGTAGAAAATTACAGGTATTCTTCAAATGAACTTCATAGCTTGTTAGTTATACATCTTTTCCGAAAAAAAATGAAGCCAATTAGATAAAAAAAAATATATAAAGCTCTCCAACAAAACTTTACAATGCTTTCGTTTTGAAATACATCTACATTTATTCAACACAAAACTCATATAGCTTTGACCATGAAAAGCAAAAGCCAACAAGCGTTTCTTTGAAATAAGTTTCATTAGCATTTAGTTTGACTTTATTTGTAATTTGTGTATTTTTTCCGTAGTTTCAGTTTCAGCCAAGGATAAATAATGAGCAATGCATAAATTTATTCATCTACAGAGTGAATTTAAAATGTTTATATTACCTACTCGTTAGGAGAGCTTTTGAAGCATAAATAATGAGAAATATTTTTTTTTTATATTTCTCAACAATCACCTTGAAAGCACATTGTGAAAATTATTAACAATTTAAATTTAGTTACGCACATTATCAGGTAATTTTTATGTTGATTGTGTATGAAAATATTTTCAAATTAATTACAGATGATAAAAAAATATTCTAATTAAATTCAAATTATTATGTTTTGAAAATATCATATCTAGAGACGGTTTATAAATTGTACATTCTTATGATTCTTTTTCTTATGGGTTAAACCCGTTATACTCAAATCTCAAAGCCCCATTGCCATGAAATCGCGTCGTCCGACCCTAAACTAAGTGCTTGCAATCCGCCAATGTACGAATATTTGGGACATGTGTTCACCACGTGGTCTGTTGTCTGGTTAGCACCACACACACATAACGGAGAGTCTGCGAGTCCCCATTGATGTAAGTGTGACGCTGTGTATCCGACACCACTCCTTGTTTGTTCAAATTGCACCAGAGTTTTCTAGGCAACGTAGAACCTGGAAGTTGTATAGTTGGGTCTGCAACCAGTTTATAGTTTTTCACCGTTGTAGTTGCCCACAGATCTCGCCATTTGTTGTCAGTTGATCGACTATCGCTTGCTTATGATTGAAAAGTGCTCAATCGGGTATTACATTTCATTTTAAATTACTCATCACTCATTCTTACAGAAAATTCAATCCATAACATATGTAAGTACAGAAGCATATATTATGATTTAGATGAAGAATATTTTAAATGGAAATTAGTGAAATAATTGAAACACCACCTGCTGTTAATTGCCTTATTCTGTATTCTGAATCATTTTTTCTCAAATCTTTTTTAATGACCGTTTCAACGACATTTTTATGGTATTATAAGAAAAAAAGTATTATATAGTTTTGAATTATATTTCCTCCATTTTGAAAGAATAAATAATTCCTATTTACCCACTTTATAAGCCATATATAAATATTTTTTGATAAGTGCAATACCTTGTTACTTTGGACAATAAACTTGACATTAAAACATGAATATAAAAGCAAGTTTTTCCTTATAAAGGTAGTATATTAAATATAAAACTTTTTCTGAATTTTATTATTACATTTCTGACAACAGTAGAAGCCTGAAGGAAGGAAATCTCACAAAGGATAGATGTGTTAATATTGCTTTTATACATTAAGGGTGCAAATACCAAACTCGAGCTTTTGAAAATAAATATATTTTAAGTTTACTTACACCAAAGTGGCAATAAATTATTTTTCATAAAATTGACTCATTTGTCAGCCAAAGGCATTAAGTTGAAGCTCATCTCAAAATCTTCAAACTTGACGACCGGTGTGGCGCAGAGGTAAAGTTCTTGCTTTTGAGTCACGAGGTCTCAGGTGCGATTTCTGGTCAGGCCAAAAAAAGAATGTCCTATTTCAAATTGCTTTGAGTCTGAGTGTAACATGTATTCGTATTTAATTCATTGTATCATAATATGTTTATCTTCGCGTTAGTACCAATAATACAAGATTCACCCCTCTCATGGCAGTTGCGTTTGATGAGATGGTAGAGTAAATAATAATATAATATGCAAAACAACCTTGGGTTAGTTGGAAGAGATCACGCCTTTGCAATTAACTTGCCCTCTGCATATCGTTCGTGATTTATTATCTAATTTGAATGCATTTTTCTATAAAGTTGTGTGTATTGGGATCGATGTACAGTTAATAATGAATAAATAAACAAAACAAACAGCCAAAATTTTTATAAGGGATAAGAGAAATTAATTCTCATAAGTAAACGGTATATTTTTTGTAGACACAACGATATCTAAATTGGGTGTTTTAGATCCTTAAGGATGTAAATAACAATACTTTATGTATATACTACGGTATAAGTAACTCGTATCACGTAATCTTAATACATTGTTGGTTATTTTATGCTTTTTATATGTAAATGCCTGAGTTAGACTTGTACTTGTAAGTTTATTTTTCAAAATATTTACTCCTTTTTCTGAGAATACGCGACCGATACGTGTTTTGAATCCGGCATTAGGATCTTGTTTGTTGTTGGAAATGATGAAAAAAAAAAAAACGATAAACATTAGACGTACATATCGACACAGTGAAATAATATGGCGTCGTATTTTAGGTTCGATTTCGTCGTTGGTTTTATGACACGTCCTATGTGCATTTTTCAAGATTTTATGTAACTTATAGCCATTATCTCAGGCTATTTGAAGAATGCTTTAGAATTGTTATTCGAAATGCTCATTTCAATTGAATGATATTTCTTCGAATGAAAGGATGCCACCTTATCTGCTGTTGGATGATAAGATGGAGCGTAGATTATGGTGTTTTTGTAAGTTGGTTTTCTGTAGATAGAATGTGAATTTATTGTTGATGATCAAAATAGTGAGATCTAGGAAGTTAAGTTTCCAATTTGATTCAAAGTCTCATTCACTCTATCTACACCCCCTCTTCTCCTACTTATGTAATACCTAGCTTAAGTCTGTTTTTTGTTTTAGTTTCTATGTTTACGGCACCGACGATGAAATAGTTCCTAAAGGCCTCTGTTAATCATTTGAATATAAGTAAAAATAAGTCACCACCGAAAAAATAGAATCTGTCCATGTGAGATTTAATATATTTAATTTGGTAGCAATATATTGTTTAAAAAAATAAATGACACATGGGAGGGTTCAATGATCCATCGACAATATACTAAATAGTATCATTTGTAAACTTTATATAATAAAGGTACAAATTAGTCAATCTATAATAATAAAAAATGCTGAATATTACGGAATATTAGAGTGTGGGATGTTAGAGTAAATATATTCCAAAAAACGAACACGTAGGTGTGTTAAAGAAATTCCCTTTTTCGTCCACTAAGCTGTCCGATACGGTTAAAAATTTGAATTTTGTACTGTTTGTATTTAAGTCTAAGCATAATCTATTAATATGACGTCATTTAATTAACTTTTGAATTTCTCATAAGATAAAAAAAAATGTAATGAATTAGGTAGTTAGTCGAAAGACATCTCATTACACAATTAAAACTTTTGGAAAACTTTCTTTTTAATCTAACCTTAAAAATTAATAAATCAAATAAATATAACAAGTTCACAATACCTATATTAATTTTTCAGAAGTACACACAAAAGGAATAAAAAAAAACCTTTTTCTCTATCTAAACCATCGCCGTTTATACCACGAATGAGGTAGCTAATGTATCAACCATATATTATAATGAATATACCAGTCATATTTTCCATGATAACAAAAGTAAAAATATTCTCGATGATTGACATAGATGTTTAAAATCTTTTGAGGGGTGTTTCACCAATACCCGCCTATCACAGCACGCTCAGAAACAAAAAAAAAAGTAGCAGACCTATTCTGTGTCGGTATCCTCACGCAATACATTCTTCATCTTATGTTTCTGAATCGAACAAAAAAAATAGATTTTTCTTTCTTGAAAATACCTTTGTATGAATGGTGCTTTCAATCGTTCTAGTACTTCAGGGAAAGCTGTAAGTTCAAGTACCTATGTGCAAACACACTTGAATTATTGAAGAGTTTCGTCAATGAACTGCTGTGTTTTTGAGAAGCCTTCGCTAATTAAATAATCAGACATTAATTAACTCGCAAACCTCTTCAATTTTTAAGGACGTCAACCCCTTTTATAATTTTGAATGAAAGTTGATCAATAACCATTGAATTATGTTATAAAATTTCTCCGTTATTACAAAAATTTAGAGGGAATAATTAATAGTGTTTGATAGTAAGATATTTGTGTATTATTTTACAATCAGTGAGTAATTCCGTTGCATAATCAATTGTCAAACATTGTTTTAGGTTTACTGGAAGACATTGCCTCAAGGCAATAAGTACGCCTCTTGTACGAATTTATTTTGACAATAAAGTGTTTTTTTTTATTATTTTTATACATACTTCAGAACAGTTATTAAGCAAAGGAGAGATTAAATTATATTCAATTATCTAGACAAATCGTCCTTCTTCTGACTAACTGTCGAACATATCTGACATTTTTGGTGAAATCGAGTTATGATCACCAATGTGTACTTATAATAAATTATGTGCCTTGCATGTTCTCACTGAAGATTACACCTGTAACTGTTACCGTTATTCTGGAATAGCCTTCTGATTTGTTGTCGTATTTACGAATTATTCTAAATAAAATGTATTGTATCTACTAATTTCTCAAAACTTCATCACAAAAATAATTCTGAGATATATAAGAATACGTACAAATAAAATAATGTAATATATTAACACTGCATCATATAACTAGGAGAGACGAAAATATGCACGACAAAACACAAAAAAACGCTCTCCTGAAAAATTTACATTAAGGCAGATATGACTGTTAGTGAAAAGGGGGACAAAATGTCATAAAAATATATGAATGTGGAGAGTGCACAAGAAAAATACAATTATAGTAATAATTGGGTAAGGATGTTCATCATCTCTGCCTACTTCTAAGGTATTAATTTATATCAACTATTTGTAAAGATATGTTTGAAGTCAAAAAGAAAAATAAGTTCTATGGAATTAATATTATACGTAATAAAAGCTAAGAGTTCGTTGAACGCTCAACATAAAAATGGTAAAATATTCAAAACAAAAATATTTTATTCATAATTCAAAATGTTTCAGTTTTGTTTTCAAAGTTTGTGTAATGGTTTAAACAAATATATAATATATTCTTAAAGAAACAAAATATTAAAAGTATTTAATAATTGATCTTCTTAATGTCGAAAATGGTAAACTTTAAAAAAATCATGAATTTAATTGAATTACAAATTAATATCTTAAATAATTTGATAAGTTTCAAAAGGAAATCGTTTACTTATCACCGATAGATAAACAAGGTCGTTTGTATTATTAACTTTTTGTGAAAAGCTTTGATAAAAAAGTTGTTAGCTCAAAAGCTTTCAACTTTTTGGATGTGGATAGACTGAACATTATTTCAAGCTTAGAAATATTTTCATTTATGTAAGAAGAAATGAAGAACTGGACAGGAGTAAAAATAAATGGGAAAAAAGTCGACATGATTAGATATGCAGACGACATAGCACTGCTCGCAGACTCCGAGATGGAGCTGAACGAAGCCTTAGGGAAAATGGAAAGTATACTGTTGTCAAAGTACAACATGAAAATAAATAAAGATAAAACAAAATGTATGGTCGTTGGAAGGGAGGAAGCGACTGCGAACATTGCCATAAATGGAGTGAGCATCAAACAAGTAAGAGAATTCGTGTACTTGGGCAGCAGAATAAACCAGGACGGACGCTCCAAATCAGAAATTGTGAGCAGAATAAACCAGGCACGAATTGCCTTTAACAAAAAATCCAAAATATTAGAATCCCCTAATATTGATCTAAGCGTGAGGAAGAATCTCACTAAAGCCTTTGTGTGGAGCATTTTGTTATATGGGTGCGAGACGTGGACCATCAGCAAGAGGGAAAGCGGACGGTTAGCGGCATTTGAAATGTGGTGCTATAGACGCATGCTGAAGATTCATTGGTCGGAACACGTCGAAAACGAAGAAGTGTTAACCAGGGTTGGCGAAAAAAGGCAACTCCTCAAAAGAATCTGCCAACAACGAGCTAATTGGATTGGCCACAACATCAGGCACCCAGGACTGCTCATCGCAATTGCAGAGGGCAGGACCGAAGGCACAAATGGCAGAGGTCGACCGAGAGACGCCTATATGGACCAACTGAAGAGGGACATGAGCTGTGGCTCATATATGGAGTTGAAGAGACTAGCTGAGAATAGGGAGGAGTGGAGAAATAAGTCAAAACTCGTTGCAGACCAATCCAATGGATTGTAACTCATTATATATAAGAAGAATAATTTTAAGGAAAGTGATCTATAAAGATATTGATATTTTATATATTACAAATATATCATAATATCTATTCAGAATCAACAAAAAGCTGAAATTCAGAATGAAAAGATAGATATAATGAAAACCTGCATTTTACAGGACACTCGACAATTTACAGAATGTATTGGTAAAAGCACAACTTAATAAAAGATTTTTTTTTGTTTTCAATGTTACAAAATTGAGTTCGACAGGTTTCCAAGTAGTCATTAACAATGAATGCAAATTTTTACCGTCTAGAATTGCGATGGTAACCACAATTTTCAGCACAGCTTAAGATATAATAATTGAATCATTGAAAATTCATGATATAGTAAACGAAGAGATAATTCTTGTAATTTTCAAATTATCCCTCATTGAAATGCTAATTTGAATGAAAAGTCAATGATGAGCGAGTAATTTGAAGAGCTGTGTAAATAACAAGTATGTTAAGAGGAACAGCTACTTTTAATAATACTTGGTAGTACCTACATACCTACGATCGACTTCATAATGTAACCTGCTACTTATGTATACAGTATGTTTAAAAGGTTTCTTTTTCGTGCGTTGGTAGAGGACAAAACATCATCGTAGAAAAACCTATCAACATACTGCAGTGTTGCTTTTCGAGAATACAGTGAATTGATTTTTAATTTTTGAGTTGGATACCTAAGTAAAAAGTGCGGAAGAAAATGAACTCTGGCAAAGCTATACGTAGAATTAGAGAGACTAACAGAAAATCGGGAGAAATGGAGATGAAAATCCAAACTTGTTGCAGATGAATCTAATGGATAATCTAATCTAATCTCACTTCAGCAAGTTATAGCAAAAGAAGTTTTTTTTTTCATTTTTGAATAATACCTATTGTCCATCCACGCCATCACGCCGCTTCCCTAGTAGGGTAGGAAGAAAGGATCAAACGCTTATTCCTCCTATTCTTGCATACACCGTATGTATATTATGATCCTCGGACGGCCATGTCTCCGAGCACCATTTACCGAGAATATTTTCTTGTTCGTGGCTTCAACATGCTAAAACAAATTTAAAGGATTTAATTTTTTTTCAAATGTGATTATTCAGAATGTTTTATGCCCGAAACAATAAATCGCAGAACAGAAAAACAAATTAAAACACCTTGATATGTTTTTATCCGGTGATTTTGTGTCTATTGTTCGTATTTGGAGAGAGAAAGCAATAAGTTAAGACACCCTGTAGGTAGGTATATGAACAAGAATGTCAAAAGGTTGTTTTATACGTACCCGGTAATATGTAGATGGAATACTTTTGAGATATACTATAAGCACAGAATGATTGACTTTAAATTTGATTACGTCACGGATAAGTGGAAAAAGAACGGTGAAAATACAGTTATTTATTTTAATAATTAAGTAGGAACCATTTTCAAAAAAATATACTTTTACTGATGTCAAAGTTTTATGGTTATTAAACATAAAAAATCAAACCCGGTACCTCGTGACTCAAAGGCAATAGCGTTACCTCTGCGCCACAATGGCCGCTGCAAATATCCTTTGTGTCACTTTTATAGTATTTTTTTATAAAAAAAAATATTGCACGTAACACAAAATAAAGCTGCTTAAAAATGTTAAAATATCACAGAATTTCTTAAAAACACATATCCTCTTGTAGAAAATTCTTCTTAAATTGCGATGTAACATTAGCAATATAAAGTTTCAAATTTTTTTTTAAATGAACACCCTACTTACGTTCTTACATTAAAAAAACATAGGTACATAAGAGGCGCTCATTAGTATTTAAAATCAGTCAATAAGAAGACAAATACGCCACAGCGGTTGTTAACCGAACTACTTTTGAGTGACGAACGATCCCTTTGAAATTAAATCATTGTGAAACGTACGGTACCTAATTATTTGTCTATTTAAAAAAAAAATGTAATAAACAGTCTCATTCATGTGAAATTTCTAAAAATATTCTGTTTAAGAGTATTTTCCATTAAGCTTTTCTTAGTATCATTAACGTGTATTGAAAAAAAAACTACTTTTTTGTACCTACATAATTAAAACAAGCTAATGATTTGATGGCGTTTGGAATAACTGAGTTATTAAAATACAATACAATACAAATTGATGTGAGCAGCGCCATGGTGATTGTTCAATGAACTACGATACGGTTACGACATTTTAATATTTTGTTAACATATTTTGATCTACGAACTTGTAACATTGAAGGATGTTTTTTATTCGCTGTATCGGTGTTGAGGTAGTAGAATTCTATAATGAAATTAATAAAAACTTTTGTTTTTTATTTATTTTCGATATAATTTTTACTTGGGTATTTCATTAGAAATTCTGAAACAAATTTTACAAATAAGTTATGCAATTATAAAACAACAGTAAAGGATAAAAAAATATCCTGGAGAAGATCCATTTCATTGCGAATTTTTCAATGTGAATTCTACGTTGTTTCTTAGTTTTGATCGATATGAAAAGATAAATAATAAAATTGATGTGCTTTTATTGTAATGGCTTTATTGCAGCCGTTTATTGCCTAAAGAAATAAATGTACAGAAGTAGTAAATATTGAGGGGATGTGAGAAAGTCCGGACGTCCAAGAACTACGTGAATTAAATTCTAAAGGACGGCTGCGTGTCTATTAAGCGAAATCGGAGTGCATGTATGAGAAATTGGATGAATGCGAAGGAAGCGAATGAAGTGTGTTAGGGTAGATCCATATGACAGTCCATTGTCTCTGCCTACCTTTACTCGTATACGGTGCGAGGGTATTGAAGGATAGATAGTTTTTGTGCGAAGAATTTGAGCAATAAAGTATTCGTAGGACAATTTTAATCCTCTCTTTCAACCTCGCAGGAGACAAATGTTTCAAACAAATGGCTTACTCCGTAACATGAGATATAAAATTGACAAGAAAAATAATTTATTATATACTTATAATATGTGTATGCTTAATCGATGGTATGTAAAAAAATGTGTAACACTTAAGAGCCTGTGGGACCAAATATTTATGTACATTACGCCAAATGAAGATGACATTAGATAGATGGAGAGAGAGTACACACAATATATAATTATTATATTTACTTACTTCTATCCTATAAGAGTAAGTGAGAGAGAAAGAGAGACGGATGTTCAAGTGGAAGGTGAATGGTGAATAAAAAATAATTTATGCATTAAAATAATAATAACCGACATCGATAGCAGTCATTCCAGCGCCCCCGTGGGAGTTCGAGGTACTATCATTATTACATGTAACTGGTAGTAGGATATTAACTACTTCCGATAGAATCATGTTAAATTTGAATTCGTTCTATGTATGTACCTATCTCTACCTTATGAAACCCATCACTCCTAACCCCCCTCCCTTTTTCCCCCTTTTCCTTTCCCTTGATGCATGTATGTTTGTTTTTTTTTTTGCAGTCTCTCCCTTTTTATATATATGTGTGTATGTTTTTTATTTTCATCATATGTTTGTTTATTTTTTTAAGTTAATACTTTTGGGTTAGTTGGAAGAGATCGCGCCTTTGCGATAAACTCGCCCTCTGTATATTGATTGTATTTAATTTGAATGTATACCTTTTATGTAATTGTTTTTTATCAATGTACAGTAAAGAATGAATGAATAAATAAATAAATAATTATATGCATTTACTTTTAATATTTATTATTCGTACACCTTAAATTTGTTGAAATGATTGGAGAAAAAATACCCTCTAAGCGAATTTAATTACAAATATGATTACAAAGCATTTCTTCAATATTATTTCAACTTGGCGAATAATCGTTCCGAAGAGATGTTTCCTTTCAATGACGTGCTTATTATGCATTCAAAAAAGGAACGCATGCCAACAATAATGTGTTTTCCATAATGTTAGTTTTATTGGATTAAATTACTTTTCGAACCAACCAACATTCATACGATAAAATTACATCTAAAATTTCTGACCCGAAATCGTGCTTCAGCGATAAACTTGCTCTTTTATATTGGTTGCATTAAAACATAAATTCATTTGTGTGTAATTACCTATGTACTTGTAATCAATGTGCAGTGTAGAACAAATAAATAAAAATCAAATAAATAATATTCATTTTGAAAGTATGACTGTTGAATACTGCCATCTGTGTGGTGAATTATGAAGCACTAGTCACTGGCTATAGACATAAGGTGATAATCTATGGCGAATAAATTCAATTCAGGGTTTGTCTTTGGTTACGTGTATATAATACACACACACTTGTTGATCCATCTCTTCTTCTCCAATACACAGTCAAACAAAAACATTAGCATCTATACTGTTCTATTTTGTTACAAGTTTTACATTAAATTCCACAATATAATAAAAAAGTGTTTGTTCTGCAATCCATCCACTCATCAGTTACACAACTCAACATTAGCGATCGTGAAAGGGACATAGGCGATCGAGACACAACAACATTGGCGACCGTACAACAGGACACCTTTCGGAAAAAACATCGAATCCATCATTGCGTATCGTATCCTATATTTTCCTATTCATTTACAATTCTATCCTATAATATTACATTTCCATTCAAATAGATCAATATATTTAACTATCTGGGGATTCATTGCCATTTTATATAAATATTATACATTTTAAGGTTAATTGTTACAATAATATCTACCCTACAATTTCATAACTGTACTCTTATCTAATTGTTGATTTAAAACATTTGTTTAATAAATAAAACTAATATTATCTTTATTGTTTTGCAGATAACCCGTGATTCCATCATTTTTCGGCATTTTTATTGAAAAAAAAAAAAACTGTGTGTAAATTCTCGTGAGAAATATTGTTGCAAAATAGTCGCGTGTTTTCAATGTTCATTGATTGGCCTTTTTTGCATTGAGTTTTCTCTTTTTATTATTGTATATTTTTAACATTCTTGTGAATTATGTTGTCTGGAGAAAGAGAAACAAGGACAGCCACTTCAAAAATGGAAAAAACACGTGATTCTGAAATGGAGGTTTGCAAAGGATTGATATCAAGGCGAGGCGTTTTGAAGGGACAACTCACGCGCTTTAGGGCTTTAGCACACCTCCGCCGCGAAATAGCGAAAGCGAAACCGCTGAGCGGAGTCGTAGTAGCGAAACCGCTTTTAGCTATTACATTTGCGCGGAACGCGAACAGCGAAATCGTGATACCGAATAAACACTATTACGTACGCAGTAGTGTGAAATTAGTGGAACTAAATTGCATATTCCAAAGTAATTATCCGATATTGGCCGAATAATAAATATTGAACTATAATCTATCTATACCAGCACGGCTTTCCCACAAGTTTATTACATGCAGTTGGTCTACTGAGTATCCCACTTTATCTATCTATACCATCACGGCTTTCCCACAAGTTTATTACAAACAGTTGGTCTACTGACTACCCCACTATCTATCTATACCATCACGACATCTCCCACAAGCATATTACATGCAGTTCGTCAACTGACTATCCCACTTCATCTATCTATACCATCACGGCTTTCCCACAAGTTTATTACATGCAGTTGGTCTACTGAGTATCCCACTTTATCTATCTATACCATCACGGCTTTCCCACAAGTTTATTACATGCAGTTGGTGACTATGTAATAAACTTGTGGGAAAGCCGTGATGGTATAGATAGATAAAGTGGGGTAGTCAGTAGACCAACTGCATGTAATAAACTTGGGGGAAAGCCGTGATGGTATAGATAGATAAAGTGGGATAGTCAGTAGACCAACTGCATGTAATAAACTTGTGGGAAAGCCGTGATGGTATAGATAGATAAAGTGGGATAGTCAGTAGACCAACTGCATGTAATAAACTTGTGGGAAAGTCGTGATGGTATAGATAGATAAAGTGGGATAGTCAGTAGACCACTGCATGTAATAAACTTGTGGGAAAGCCGTGATGGTATAGATAGATAAAGTGGGATAGTCAGTAAACCACTGCATGTAATAAACTTGTGGGAAAGCCGTGATGGTATAGATAGATAAAGTGGGATAGTCAGTAGACCACTGCATGTAATAAACTTGTGGGAAAGCCGTGATGGTATAGATAGATAAAGTGGGATAGTCAGTAGACCAACTGCATGTAATAAACTTGTGGGAAAGCCGTGATGGTATAGATAGATAAAGTGGGATAGTCAGTAGACCACTGCATGTAATAAACTTGTGGGAAAGCCGTGATGGTATAGATAGATAAAGTGGGATAGTCAGTAGACCAACTGCATGTAATAAACTTGTGGGAAAGCCGTGATGGTATAGATAGATAAAGTGGGATAGTCAGTAGACCAACTGCATGTAATAAACTTGTGAGAGATGCCGTGATGGTATAGATAGTGTAGTAATCAGTAGAATAACGTCATGTGGATATTGGCACGGAGAGGACGACTATTATGTTTATTAGTGACTGGCCCATATGTGGGAAATTTCATGATGATATAGATAGAGAGAATCTTACTTTACTTAACCGCAGACCCACGCTATTTCGACGTTTGGTCATGGTTTCGCTCCAAAAATCTGTCGAATTGTACAAATACAAAAGCGGCACAAAAGCGAAACATCAGAGACTGCGAAAAAACAGGCGGAGATGTGAATGCTTATTTCGTAATCTATGGCGAAACGGTGCTAGAAAGAGATAGATGTATGGAAAACAGTATGTATTTGAGCATGCCATCTCGCTCTTGCGTACGACGCACACGAACTGACAGATTTAAGCGGAGCCGCTTTCTCGGTTCCGCCGCGGAGGTGTGCTAACGGCATTAAAGATTATTTGAGTAAGAAAGATTTAGATATTTGTGAATTACAGTTAAGGACATCAAGAATGGAAAGCATGCTTGAAAAATTTGAAATGTTGCAATGTGACTTGGAGGAAATTGATGGTGAGGAAGTGGTGTATAGGGATACTTTTGAACAACTATTTTACACCACTTTAAGTAAGGCAAAATCATTATTGAAAGATCAACTACAAGTCACATGTGAAGTTAAGTTAAATCCAATTCAAATACCTACATTTCATGGTAATTATGAAACATGGTTACACTACAAAGATACATTCAAATCTCTTGTAGGCAACAATAATTCTTTATCTAACTTACAAAAGTATCATTACTTACTGAGCTCATTAAAGGGTGAAGCCTTAAATTTAGTTTCTTCTTTGGAAGTTTCAGACACTAATTACTCTTTAGCATGGGACATCTTAACAAGGAGATTTGAGAACACCCGCCTCATTGTGGACAAACATGTTAATCACATTTTCAATCTCATTCCAGTGAAGCCAGAATCATATCAATCTTTAAGGCGATTGATCGATGATTCACAGCTCCATACGCGAGCTTTGGAAAGTTTGGGACTACCCACAAGCAGCTGGGACATCCTGTTAATTCACATAATTGCTAACAAATTAGATTCAGTATCACGTAACATATGGGAATCGCATCACTTGCAGGGTGAGCTACCTACATTAAAGGAACTGTACGAATGTATTGGGGAGAGAGCACGTATTTTGGAGACGACGTCTCACAACAAAAACTTCAAACCATCCAACACCTCCAACCGAGCAGGAGTTGGCTTGGTTGCAAATGTACGAGCAAACCCAGTTTGCCCACTTTGTTCTTCACAGCATCGATTAAACCAATGTGAGCAGTTTAAGTCGATGGGGACTCAGCAAAGGTGGGAGCTGGTAAAAAGGCAGCGACTGTGCCGTAACTGTATGTTAAGGAATCATATTGCCAAGGATTGTTCTTCAGGAGGAAGATGTAAGGTGTGTCGGAGGGACCATCACACCTTATTGCACACACCGAGCGTGCACAATTCGACAGCAAATACGGAAACTCTGGGACCTACTTCACAGGTTCCTACTGTGGTGAACCATGCTTCGCTCTCAAACGACGAGGAAGTACTGTTATCCACGGCCATGGTTGGGATCCAACTCCCTGATGGCGGCATTTTTAGGGCACGAGCACTCTTGGACTCGGCAGCACAGTCGAATTTCATTACAAAGAGTTTATGCGAGAAACTCAACTTACGAACAAAGGGAGCATATCTGCCAGTCTCGGGACTGCGGCAACAGGTAACTCACATTGAAGAAAAGGTAGATATAACAATTAATTCTTTATTGTATGATTACAGGAGGAAAATCAACTGTTTGGTCCTGCCTGTAATTACATCAAACTTGCCACTGCGATCTGTGGACAGACGACGTTTTCACGTGCCTTCCCAGATGCAGCTAGCGGACCCTGACTTCCATAAATCTTCTCCAATAGACTTGTTATTGGGAGCACAGGTATTTTGGGAGGTACTTCAGGGAAATCATGCGTCAGCTCAACGTCAGCAGCCGATGATGCATCAGACCAAATTAGGATGGGTCATTGCAGGAGCTATTCCGTGGAACTCTGAAGGAATCAGCAGACAAAGGCCGGTATCTTGTTACATTTCTTTGAATCAATTAAACAAAAATATTGAGAAATTTTGGGAGGTAGAAAGTGTGCCTAATTCTCTGGTTCGAACCCAGGAAGAGACATTATGCGAGAAACACTTTACTAGTACTACGACTCGTGATGAGTCGGGCAGATTTTCAGTAAGTCTACCCTTCAAGGAATGTCCACCTAACGTGGGAAACTCTCTTGAAATAGCCGAGAGGAGGTTACTTTCGATGGAGCGACGGTTTCAGAAGGATACAGAGCTGCACACACAATATGCAGCATTCATGAATGAGTATTTGGAATTGGGGCATATGTCTCCTTGTCTACCTGACAAGGAAAATGCAGTTTATCTTCCCCATCATTCCGTTTTCAAGGGAACAAAAATCCGTGTTGTGTTCGATGGTTCTGCAAAAACATCCAATGGAAAGTCCCTAAATGATAATCTGATGAAAACACCTACCATACATAATGAGTTATTTACATTGTTGATTAATTTCAGGAAACATCGATATGTCTTGAGTGCAGATATACAACAGTATTATAGGCAGGTCAATGTACATGAAAGGGACAGGGATTACCAGAGGGTCTTATGGAGGACATCTCCCAGTGAGGAAATAGGACATTTCCGACTCAACAGCGTCACTTACGGACTCAGTGCGTCACCATATCTCGCGATGAGATGTCTAAAGGAACTAAGTACAATTTATTCTTCTATTTTTCCTCTCACTTCTCAGGTGATAGAAAGGGATTTTTATGTGGATGATCTCTTAACAGGAGATCATGATAAGCAGACTTGTATTAATTTAAAAAATGAACTGTCATACCTTCTAGACAAGGCAGGTATGAAACTTACCAAATGGAGGTCAAATCTGGAAGACCTACATGACACTGGTCAGAACAATGACAGTAAATCCTTGAATCTCGAGGACGATTTTCAGTGCAAAATTCTAGGGTTGCATTGGAACAGTTACGAAGACACTTTTCATTATAAGGTTAACATTGAAACAAATACATCAACGTCTACTAAAAGGACAATTCTTTCAGATATTTCTAAGACGTTCGACCCGTTAGGACTCATCGGGCCCATTGTAATTAGGGCAAAATTATTAATGCAAAAAATTTGGCAGTTACAGATAGGATGGGACGATGAACTACCTGAAGACATTATTATTGCATGGAACCTTTACAAAAAGGATCTACAAGACATCAACATCATCAAGATTCCAAGGAGGGTAATTGTGACGTCAACAGGGAGTGCAGACATACAAATATTTGGGTTTTCCGATGCGTCAAAGGAAGCGTATGGTTGTACTGTATATTTGAAGTCCATGGATGAACAAGGTAGGACACAGATCAATTTACTTTGTGCAAAATCTAGAGTGGCACCTCTCAAACAACTTACCTTGCCTAGGCTAGAATTATCAGGAGCGCTACTATTAGCTGGACTTGTCAAGTCCATAAAGGAGAACATGGGTTATCAAGGTGTTTCCACTAAGCTTTTCACAGATTCAACTATTGTGTTGTCATGGCTACGAGCCTCAGCAACAAAAATGGATACCTTTGTAGCAAACAGGGTAGCAGAAATTCAGCGTAGCACAGAAGATTGTCAATGGATACATGTATCGTCACAACACAACCCAGCAGACTTGATTTCCAGGGGTACATCTGTACAACAACTTTCATCTTCGACTTTGTGGTGGAATGGTCCATCTTTCATACAAGAGGATGAGAAACTTACAGAATGTTCTTCTACGGTTGATATACAACAAGATATAGTGGTAAATACTACCACACTGGTAAATATTGAATCATGGGATATTTTCACAAGATATTCTTCATTTAATAGATTGCTTAGAGTTACTGCATATTTAATAAGATTTAAGAATAATGTAACATCAAAAACAGGGCGTAGAACTGGACCTTTACAGGTATCTGAACTTCAACATGCACATGATGTATTGTGCAACATCGTCCAAGGTATTTTCTTTCACAGAGAAATAAGGGATTTGAAAAAGGATGGTCAGGTGTCTGCTCGTAGTAATGTAAAATCATTAAATCCAGTATTGATAAATGGTATACTTTGTGTTGGAGGAAGACTGAAAAACAGTGAGGTACCTACCCAACAAAAACATCCTATTTTGTTGCCTGCGGGACACGCTTTTACAACATTAATTATAAAGTATTATCATTATACTAATTTACATTTGGGTTTGCAGGGACTGTTGGCGCAGCTACGACTCAAGTACTGGCCATTGTCAGCAAAGAATACGATAAGAAGGGTTTTCAAGCATTGTATCCTGTGCTTTAGGTACAAGACGCCAGTGAATTACCAAAGGATGGGGGATCTGCCTGCAGACAGGGTCACTGCGACAAGGCCATTTTCAATTGTTGGAGTAGACTATTCAGGTTTCTTCAATATAAAATCAGGTTTTACCAGGAACGCTAAGGTTGTAAAATGTTATATTTGTTTATTTGTTTGTTTTGCCTCTAAGGCAGTGCATCTGGAAGTTGTCACTTCCATGACGACAGAGGCTTTTTTGAATGCATTAAAAAGATTTGTTGCTCGGCGGGGAATGCCAATCAAGATTTATTCAGATAATGGCACAAATTTCATTGGTGCAAGCAACGATCTTGCCAAAATTTATACACAGTTAAGAGCCTCTGAGGAGGAGATTGTTAATTTTTGTTCTCAACGATGGATCGACTGGAAATTCATTCCAGCTCGATCACCCCATTTTGGTTCTCTTTGGGAAGCAGGTATAAAACTAGTAAAAACTCCCTTGAAAAAGGCTTTGAATTCTCAGGTATTGAATTATGATTCTATGCTTACTTTGATTTGTCAAATCGAAGCCTCCATTAATTCCAGACCAATAACCAGTTTATCCTCTGATCCAACTGATCTCAACCCACTCACTCCTTCCCATTTTTTGATTGGAGACTCGTTGGCGAGGTTACCTGAACCAGATGTATCACACTTACCAGATAATCGTTTAAACCACTACCAAAAGATTATTGCTATGTTCAAGGGTTTTTGGACTAGATGGAGCAGGGAGTATTTCCAGGGACTCCAACAACGGACAAAATGGACACACGGAAATGAGAGACAATTGAAGGAGGGGGATTTGGTGCTAATAAAGGACGAGACTGTTCCCATGCTGTGGAGACTTGGCAGAGTTGTCCAGACACATCCAGGTCCAGATAACGTCACCCGAGTTGTCACCTTGAGGACCCAATCTGGACTGACAAAAAGAGCCATCCATCGTGTGGCATTGCTACCAGAGCCTTCGGAACAGTGAAATACCTATGTGCTATATTGTTTTAATTTTTTCTTTTGTGAAGTGAGCTTGAATACATAATAATATGCATTAAACAAACAATAATACAGTACATCAAGATTTTAAACTCCAAACAAGACTTACATCAAGATATTAATCATTTATAATAGTTGAACATGAAGCTTATAAACCCAAACAAAATATTTAATTAAAAACATGGACATTTAACCTCAAGAAAGAAGATTTATTATGTATATTGTATTTTGTTGTATGTATTTTCAAATATCTTAGCATTGGTAGAGGAAGGATTTAATCATGGGTTGTAATGGGAAAGTAAATTCATTTTAGGTTTAATTAGTTGTTATCTTTATTGTAAAAATGTAAGTCCAATTGATGTTAATATCATCAATCGCTTACAGAGGGGGAGAATGTTGAATACTGCCATCTGTGTGGTGAATTATGAAGCACTAGTCACTGGCTATAGACATAAGGTGATAATCTATGGCGAATAAATTCAATTCAGGGTTTGTCTTTGGTTACGTGTATATAATACACACACACTTGTTGATCCATCTCTTCTTCTCCAATACACAGTCAAACAAAAACATTAGCATCTATACTGTTCTATTTTGTTACAAGTTTTACATTAAATTCCACAATATAATAAAAAAGTGTTTGTTCTGCAATCCATCCACTCATCAGTTACACAACTCAACATTAGCGATCGTGAAAGGGACATAGGCGATCGAGACACAACAACAATGACCAACATAAAAATTCTAGTGCCGCCACTGTCCGCTTCTACCTTTCGGGAGAAGTGTTGAAAGGCGAACAAATCAAAATGATAATATTTTTTTAAATTATATACTATGGCATCACGCTAGATGTCAGTAGTGGAGTAGCCAGCAGATCAGCTGCAAAAAAATATTTAAGACATTTCGGATGCGTGAAAAACCTAATTGCTGAATTTAAACTGTAAAATGTCTTTATTTTTACGAAAAACTACTCTTTAAAGGACACTTGAAAACTTGAAAAAAAGTGGGAGAACTTATTTTCCGGGTGCTTCACGGAACGAGTTTTTTTTTAATTCCATGTTTTAAAATTATATCAAAAGAGATGGAGAGTTATATAAATGAGAAAAATGTAGGTGGGGCTAAAGACAGAAGAAAATTGTTCATTTGTGATGAGGCCTATATCTTGCATAAACGCGACGAAGGGTGGCAGAATGCAACTGCTTAACTATGTCAAAACTTTCTCAAAAATATCACAGGGCTTAAATACTAGTCCAGAACATTAATTCCCCTAGGTACAGTTGGGAATCCGATGTACGCTGAGGTAACTAATATTTTTAAACCGTATTACATATTCAAGTAGGTACTTGAAGGAATCGTTCAGAATATTTTTAATCATCTGATGAATATTGAACATACATTTTTCCCTTAAAATAAGTTTGAATCCATACACATAATATCTTGATTATTTATTTATTTATTTATTTTATCCTTCTTGCACATAATCATTCATATAACAAATTAAATAAAGCAATATACACACGAAAAAATGTGATGATGTGCAGTGGCGAGATTATCACTACATAGTGATTTCTTCCATCTAACCACGTCACACTAACACTAAACAGAAATAAAAACAATAATAACAAAAGCACAAACAATAAGAAAAATAGCTACACAAATTAGTTTGAAAAAAAAAGAAAAAACTACAATCCACACACCTAACACTCCAAAGAGATCGGGAAGGGGTTAGGGGACGGATGAGAGTTAGAAGACAATAAATACTTCTTGACGGCGTATTTAAACTCATTAAAAGATTGAGATATTCTGTGAGAAGAAATTAAGTGTTGTATACAAAAATTAGTATAAATCATCGAACCAAGATATATATACGAGTATGCTTATTATTGCTTATTCCACTGGTAACTTCATCAATTTGCGAGCCGGTTTTCAAGAGCTTCCAAAAGCAAAAGTACTTTTGCCTGACGATGAGAGCAGAAGCTAAAATAAATTCAGCATTGATGAAAGATCCACCTCACACCCAGATACCTCAGGAGTATCCTTATGGATAAGAAGAAGTTAACGAAACCTGATAACTCCTACTTATCCTCACATTCAATACAAAATTGTCACATGGGCGAGCAATTGGGAGGCCTGAAGGGATATACATTCAGCATTGAAGACTCCCTCCCATACCCGGATATCTCAGAAGTCGGGGGACTTCTATTTATCCGCTTTTCTAAGCAAAACTTTAGTCCTCACGGGCGGGCCCCATTGGGCAGCCTGAAGGGCTGGCCGGCCAATACCGCCTCGTGGGAATCTTTTATGCTACATTTACGTCTTCGATGCCCCTCTCAGGAGGATAAAATGCAATTATAACCGAATCAAACACAATGAATAACAACAAATAAACAAAGCTCAACAACAAAAACCCAAAAAAAAAAAAAAATGACAAGCAAGCACAATAATTATCAATGGTTATAACAATATATTACATTCAGCAGTGAAATAACTTTATTATCTTGTTTGATTAATAGTTTGTTCTATAGTCAACTCTGATGATATCAATGCGTTGGGGAAAACAATAGGCGTGCTGGTGGTATACCGACACTTTTTTTTTTAAATATACCTATCTGGGTTTTGTAACAAACTCAAATACAACTTTCTAAAAAAGTTTGTGTCATGACAGGGGAGTTTGCCGGCACCTGGGATAGAGCCACGGACCCCCTGTTCACGAAGCCGAGACTCACCCTCCAGACTACCGACGAACTCTAATTTTCTTAGACTGTCTCCCTTGGTGGAGAGTCTTAGGTCTGGGTGGGATGTCCCATTGGGGAGGGAAGCGTTTTCATCCATGGCCCCGGCATCGGCGGCCCACGGTTTGCCGTCCTAAATACCCAATTAATGTTTCTGGACACCTCAGCTCGGCGCTCTGTACCAATGTGTATATAATATGTTTATGAATGTGTTTATTTTATATTGTTTTTTTTATGCTTATGTGTTGAGCTGGGAATGCTTTTATTGTTGATATATTTTACGTATGTATATGCTTCTCTCTAGAGGGACATCGAAGGAGTGTAGTCAAAAGATTCCGCACGTGGGGTTTTGGCCGGCCAGTCCTTCAGACTGCCCATCTTGGCAACTCTTGTTTGGACAAATTTGTTTGTATAGAAATTTAATCGGATAAATGGAAGTCGCCAGACTTCTGACCTATCCGGGTGGACGTTTGGTCTCCTTCAATGTACTATGTATTAGTAGAAGTACTTTATATATTTCCTTACTTAATATCAACAAGATACCTGTATACATATAGTTATATGTACATACTACAAAATAAATAAAATAAAATATACCTTAATACCTACATAGGTAGGTACTTATAAGAATTGATTTCCATGCTGTTATGTAGGCATACGTCAGTAGCGTGCCTTCCATATAAACCGAAAAGTCGGGCTTTGACAATCCGATCATTTTGAAATTTGCGCGCAATCGCTCATCATGTTTGAATTCGACACGATGTTGTCCGAAGCATATTATTATTATTCAATTACGTCGTCCGAATCGTCAAATAAACCTGGCATCGTGCAACTAAGCTGCCCTTGGCGATCGACTTCAAACGAATTTTCGACTATAACCGCAACAATAACGCATACGGTACATGTAGATTGTCGAAAAGTTCGCCAGTAGTCGATCGCTAAGTACGGTTTGTCTAGGGCCCCTGATAAATTTATTACAAAAAAAAACGTGGCTAATTTTTATGTCGCGTTCGTTGTTTTTAACGTAAAGTAGTAGACAGTTTGTTTCTCAAGATAAAGGTATAAGCGGTAGTACACGGTAGTACCTACGGAAAAATAATAAAGCTATAAGCTGGGCTTATATTAATGATCATAGCGTATTGTATGCACAGCCTCTTGTTCAATCACTAAAGTTACGATAAAGTTGAGTTCAGACTGTCAATTTCAATTATAATAATTACATAGTAAAATGATGTCACATTTTACATGTATTTTTTTTTAATTTTATATTTTTTTGTGTTTTGTTATTTTAATATTAATATTATATTATGTTATTTTAATATTATATCTATATTTTAAATTGAATGAGAGTATTGTGTTCATTGATATGATATAATTATCTGGTCATAATATTTATTCAATAACTTTTTTACATTTATTAATTATTGACGACAGTGTGAATACCTTGACACGCCATTGGTAGGTAAACCTCGTATATAACAGTGAGATCCTGTATAGAGGATAACATACATACATACATACAGATACACGAATACCATTTTACACATTTCACCACTTTAGAATTTCCAATACATCGGCATGTATCCCTTGAGACACATATTGGCTTATTTATATATTTATTTATTTATTTACATGTGTAAGGTCGTAGATAGCTCTGTAATATAGTTTTTAGGAAGGTCGCAATGTACCCACTCAAACCGAAGGTGATATTAAAGGAAGATGCGTATAAAAACTTGTATAAACAACAATAAAAAACATATTGGGGTGCGCAAACTTGTTCAATATCGAAACTACTGATACGAGCTGCATATTGATTTTTCATGAAGAAAGTTGAAATTGATAAATCTGTGATTCTATTGACATACGTTTTCTCAAAATTAAATTTTAATGGATTTGGTATCCTATGTTTTTTCGTAAGTTTTCGAGTATCCTGCAAAGGGCAGGTATACGAAAAATAAAGACGAATCACATCTTAAATTTGGCGATCAGGTTCTCCACCCATCCTGAATGTCTTGATTTTTATGGGAACGGAGACGGTAGCTTGCGTATTTATTGCATGCGGCTCATCTTTAACTGTCCCATTTTTGGGATATGCCGTGATGGTTTAGTAGTAGTAAAACATCACAAATCTCTAAAAAGTTTAAATATCAAAGCTTAGTTAACATAAATTTAATATCAACTAATCCAATCACGCAAACAAATCGAAGTGATAATTAAAATTTCCAATAGTGTATTTTATTAATTTCAATACATACAACTTACTTTATGTAATTCTATAATATATTTAACATACAAACTTTTTGCTTTAAGGAAAACATATAAAAATTATAAAATTGTTTAGGTACATTCAATATTGATGAAAAATCTTTTGCGATTGTAGAAATTCTATTGTTGGGAAAAACACTATTAGCGCCTCCTGTTGAGTGAAGTAGGTATCTACTATTTTCCGTAAGAAGCTTTCCTGTAGAAAATAAAATACTTGTTTGCAATACTTTAAAATGTAATATGTAAGGATAGTTGTATATTGTATAATACAATATAGAAACGAAAACGAGCTTCCATTGGGACAGGATGAAGAACTTTTAAAAAAGGTTTCAATACGAAAGTTTTTTAATGTTATTTTTCTATGTACGTTTAATATCCTCTTTACATCACGGGATTTACAGGTTAATAACATAACGCCTGAAGGTTTCCTTTCAAAGAATAAATTATTTCAGATCATTGGGAATTTATTAACCATCGATTATTATTCTATGGTAATATCTAGAATAGAAAATTATTCTTTGTTGTAGGTACGTAATTGTACGTAGTAATTTAAAAAAAAACAAAGTGCAGAACACACGTGGATAATAGAAATTGCTCTTCCACACAAACCAACAATCTTCTTACGACTATCAAATGAAATAAACAGAATTCTTCTTCTTCTTCTTCCTAGCCTACTCCCGTCCACTCCTGGACGAAGGCCTCCTCCATCGGTTTTAATTTTTGGAGGGTTTGTTGGCGTTACCTCACCACGCTTGCCATGCGGGTTGGTGAGTCGCAGTATCCTGGAGGTTCGGGTGTTTTGTGAACTTTTCCGGATTTTAATTGATGCAGCTGCTGCCCTACTTCATGGAACCATTTATCACGTCATATTTGGTACGGTGGTATGGGGATTTTCGAGGTTGCCTTCCTGGGGGAAAAGCTGACACAGGTATTTCCTCCTGTGTAGATGTTACAGTTATACCGCTGCTACTCGGTCGCCAGAGCCTCGTTAGTTGTCTAGCAGGGAATACCACGTGCAGGTGAGGTTGACATTTGGGTTGGCTAGGTGTTATTTGCCATCACCCCATTATCCCCCCACAGAATTGCAGGAAGGAATATAAAGAATATGAAAAATGAAGCATATTGTAACGACAAAACCAATAGTTTTAACTAGTGCAGGCATCATACCATCTTTTCAATAGTTTTAATATATTGACCCTACCACAAGCAACATTCATACATCATTCTAAAGAGGGCTGAAATTCTGAATAGTTAAAGATTTTTTACAAAGAGGTGAAACATATTATGCAACTTAACAAATAACGACACAGAAACGGCTGACACTTGACACATGTGCCCATGTTACCTGGGATTATCGGGAGAAAATCCTGAGCATATACAACTTACTGTATGTGACATATCAGCAATAAAAATAATAATAAACATTGCATAAAAAATATACAGTAGGCAAAACAAAAACAGTCAATTTTGTGCAATGGATATATTTATCGCAGAAGCGCGAAATCTTCCATCTAAAGATATGCAAAACTTATGGAAATAATTTCAAAAAAGTTTAATTTAGATATGTATGCTAATGCCTAATCAAATATCTACTAGTAGATACATAGATTTGCCATCCATCCTGAATGACTAAATCTTTTGTAAGCATGGAGAGACGGCTTGTAGGTTTATAACATGCTACCCAGCTTATGGGGTATGCAGTGATGGTATAGTATAGAACAGTGTTCCGCAAAGCGTGTGCCGCGGCACACTGGTGTACCGTGGTCATCAGTTTGTGTGCCGCGGAAAAAAGTCGAGGTTTTGTGAAAATAATACACCTAAAATAGCTGAGAGCTATAAGAGCGAGATGCTTTGTTAAATAAACATTGCTTTTTTCTTTGGTGTACCTCTAAAATTTATTGATTTGATAGGTGTACCTTAAACACAAAAAGTTTGCGGAACACTGGTATAGAAGGTAGTAGTAGATTTTATATCGGTTTTATATATATACCTAATTATTAAAATTGTCTGGATAATGTTGCGTAACTACAAGTCCGCCCTTTGACTGCTTATTTTTAGTGCATTGGTCTGTACTTTTTATAATACATTTATTTGTATTTTTCTTATGTCTGCATTATATTATTGGGTAAGTTGGAAGATATTGCTTCTCTGCGATAAACTCGCCCGTTGTGCAAAATTATTTGTAGATATACACCATGTTGTTATCGTATTATTTTTGTCTTAATATTTTGTACAATAAATTTTATTAAAATTATATCAATTTTGTGATCAATATATTTTAATATTATAACTTGGAACCTATAAATATAACATTAAAATAATCATTCTTCCTTCTTTAATACATTCAACCTTTCTAAGAGCCTTTCAAAATCCTTATACATTTTCATTCAATCCACAATATGATCTTCACATGGTATCTTAAAATCCCACTCTTCAAGACGGACATGAAAATGTGTTTGCACAAAAAGAAATACACAACATTTTTCTATTACTCTTTGAGGCTTCTTCACAACGTACAAAAGATAGTGATTGTACAGTAAAACTGTTATTTTTAGAAAAGCTTTTTGGATACTTAAAGGTTTTTGAAGGTCCTGAAACATGATCTGTGGTAAGCGGTGAGCTTAAACTGGTCTTACGAGCTTCAGACACATCCCAAGATAATAATATTATATAGAATGATACATACAATAGTTCGGGACAAGCTAGTTATATCTTTAAAGCAACACATTATGTAAATTTTATTCTGAAATCGTTAAAGAGTATTTGAATACAATGTTCAGAATCATAAAATGACTCGATCAAACATAATAAGAGTAGATATAAAAAATACAACTATTCAAATATTGCTTTTGACAGAAGGTTTTGCTTATTGATGTTTTTAAATTTTTGGGTAGGGTATAGTTAAAATAATATCATTAAAATATCGTATCAATATATAATTTATTAAGTATTTCAGCGAAATTATTTTTAAAATCAAACATTGCTTGAAGTTACACATGCCACATTTATAATATAAGGCTTGTAAAATATGACGTTCCCTTATTTGGTTGTTCTCTAGACAAGAGTTGAACCCTCAATCCATTATTTTCAAGAGGTGCTTTTTGTTCAATGAAGCTACTGGGATAGAAATCGAAGGCTTTAAAACTTTCTCTCACAAACTCCAATAACAATTTGGTGTGTAGGTTTTGTTCTAGTGTTTTTAGTATGGGTATTGCATGCTGAATGAATAAAAGTATAGGAAGATAGACTACGTCTTAACCTACGAAGGTACTAATTATTTTTTTCTCGACATAATAGTAGGTACCTACGATACACTGAATAGATACCAACCTCACACCCCAAAATCTCGTGAGTTGTATATTCCTATTTATCGTCATATTCAACCAATAATTTTATTGTTTTCGAGGGCAGGTCATTGGGCTGGCCTGAAGGACCGGCCGGCCAATACCGCCGTCTCGAGAATTTCGGCATATAAGTTCTACAAACCTACTCAGTGCTAGAATATTCTATCATAAATGTTTTTTTTTTTGTAAAACAACAATTTAAAATCTAATAAAATAATATGTAAGTAGGTGGGTGGGCTGAAATTTTCAACTTTTGATATTACTTCGCCCATCACAGGAATTGATAAATTCATTTTTTATGAAAAAAAAAAAAAACAAATAAAGAGATATTATATTTCTATGAACTAAAAAAAAAACGGTTTATAGATTCAATACAAACTCCTACATTATTATTTATTATTCGAAGAAGGTGGATATTGAAATTATTATATTCACTTGTATGTTTTCACAAAAGCTATTAATAATATCGAATTTCCAAAAATAACTTCTTCTTCGCCCTCGCCTTTATCCCATTTACTTGGGGTCGGCTCTCCTAGTCCTCATCTTCCAAGTTTTGCGGTCCCCTGCATCCTCCGCGCGCAACTTTGCCTCCTTCATATCCCTGGCAATTGTTTATTTCCAAAAATAACAATAATAATAAAATATAATATAATATTATGCCCAAAGCAAAGCAATATTAAGATGGGTAGGTACCCAACTGTTTATTCTCGAAGTCGACGTTATTGTATTTAACCTTTTGTGAAATTTGAAGAAAACATGAAATCCGCACCCTGCAATTATATGTATATTGTTGATATATGCCAAATATGTTAAATTCGTTAAAGCCATCCGACGCAAGAAGTTTTCAGGATTAATTATCATAAACACTGTCTAATAACTTATAAATAATTAAAACACTGTTATATTTTCACTATATTTATTTAAACTTCAACGTTTTCGCCCGCTTCAATGGGCATTCTCAAGAGTACTGAATCAGTATAATGTCTTTTACAAAAATTGAAGGTGGTCACAGAGGGGGGAGAGGGGTGGGTGCAGGGATTGAACGTTAGCTTTAAATAAATATAGTGAAAATATAACAGTGTTTTAATTATTTATAAGTTATTAAATATGACACAAACACCGTTCAACAATTTAACACTGTTTGTTTGACGTCTTTCGTCTTCAGAAAATATCATCAATTTTCAGTATTCGATTATATCATCAAAATATTTATGTACATTGTGTTGTAAATATTATGAAGTCAAATCTTTTGAGAACATAATTATGGAACAGACTAATGTCAAAATTGACAAAACCAATCAGAAATCTCGATTGGCGAACCATGTCTTCACAATGCAACATTGTGCAAAATCTAATCGGAAGAAGTGAGAAAGGCATCCCAATGCTTACGAATTGGCTTTAGGCTGGCTTAAGTAGTCAGTATTTTCAGTATTGCTTATTCGAAATTGACATTTAAAATATTTTCTTTGAGATGTAAAGGTTTGTTCTTACAAAGCATTGCAGAAGAATAATGTTATATCACTTCTAGACAAATTATTTCACTTCTTAATAAACAAAAAGGGTCGTGTATTTCTGGTTTTCTTGTTTAGGAGTTTATGGTTATTTAATAGATGAACAAGTTTATGATTATTTAATAGGTGTACAAAATTATGTTGGTACAAATCGATGTGATTGTACAATCCCAGAATAGAACATGTCTCCTTGTTTTTTTTTTTAAATTTTGAAGTGTTTTCAAATTACCGAGATGATTACGACAGACGGAATTGTTTATAACCTTTGTCCAATTTTCTAACAATATTTCCTATGTACATGAGTCGGAACGTAGAGAAAACTCTTTATTTTTGTTACAATAATCTTCGTGGAGCACCCGGAAAATAATTAGCCTCCCACTCTTTTCTATATGTTGAAGAGTGCAGAAAGTATTTTTGAAAAATCTTAAATTCAGCGATGAGGTTTGCCACCCTTTCTCAATGTCTTATTTTTGCACGAGGAGGGCATCACGCATATTTATTAGACGTAGTTGGTTTATTGGTTACCCTACTTGTGGAATCCGTGATGGTATACCTAGAAGTAGTTTATATCTGGGTTTTGTTATAAATTTACACACCTTTCACAGTAAGCTAAAAGCTTGTGTCGTGAAAGGAGAGTTTGCCAGCACCTGGAATCCAACCGCGGACCCCTTGTTCAGTAAGCCAAGACTCTACCTCCAGGCTACCGACAAACTTTAAAATAAATATACAATATACTGTAAACAAAATGAATACTATCTGCCTTATTCTGCCTAACACCTGACTATAAAATTCAACAGCCTTAAAGCTGTGACAAAATATATCCAATCTTCTAACATCATCACGTTTCTTTATAGCTGATTGAAGTTTTTTTTTCTAAAACGTCCATTACTCTTTTGGGATATGTTCATATTTCGTAAAATAACGACTTACTCAGCCGTAACCCGCACGCATGTAACAAAATGTTCCAGCATAACTCAATAACGAAGGTACAAAAATACCCATATAGTATCAAACCAGAAAAGTTGATCTATTTGTAGCGCAAGAAGTAATATATCTAATAATTGATCGTACAAACTTTCAATGACATATCTATTTGAACAAATGTTACAAAATTATAATAATGTTATTTATTTATTTATTTATCACTTGTACACGTCGTGAGCCTTTTACACGTTAAACATATAACAAATTAAAAAAAAAAAACAATGTGACACAATAATAATAAAAAAAATTAAAAAATGAATTGGTGCAAATTTATAAAAAATAAACATTAAGATGTGACAAAAATAGTAGTAATTTGAACAAAACAACAATAGTCATAGAAAAAAGCAACTAAATCAATTTACACAGAGATTGAACAAAATTTGGTGGAAACAAACAATAAAAGACAAAATGTCACATACAAATTAAAATAAATATCCATTTTAAATAGTCCAAGATGATAATAGTCAAATTCATCAGATAACAAATATATGTCAAAAAAATTGAATCATTAATAAACAACACATAAATTGAAACATATAAATAGATATGAAAAAATATATAAAATTCAAAATAATAATAATAAATAATTAAACTCTATTATATAAAATAGCCCATCTGTTTTTGGTCAAATATTTAAAACAAGTTTAATAATAATTACTCTTAATTAAAATGAATTTAAAAACACTGTATAATTTCCAAATTAAATTTATTCACCTCAAACGTTTTCGCCAAGGCTTCTACTTGGCATCATCAGGAGGACTAATTAGTTTAAGTTCATATGTAGTGAGTCTGTTTTCTATTACTAACTTATACTAGTGGTGGGGGGGAGTTTGAAGGTGGGGGAGAAAGGTCTATTAATAAAAACTTACAATTTACATTAGAAATTGAAAAGGACAAAAAACTTTGTTTCTTAGATTTAAATATAAGTATTAATAATAGTAAATTCAAATTTGGGATCTACAGAAAACCCACATATTCTGACAATATAATTCATGCGTCTTCCTGTCACCCAGTGTCACATAAAATGGCCGCATTTAACTCTATGATCCACAGAATGTTGAATATACCCTTAGATAAGGATGAATTTGACAAAGAACTGAATGTAATTAAGATTATTGCCCGGAACAATGGATACGATATTCACATAATTGATAAAATTTTATGTAAAAAACAAAAACACATCATGTTTAAAAATTACATTTATGCTCCATATTGCAAGGAAAATAATAATAAACCGTGGAGAAAAGTTTTATATTTAGGTAAAATCTCGCATATAGTAAATAAACATGTAAATAAAAATATTAAATGTGCATATTATACCAATAATAACATAAGTAGATTACTTTTTAATCATAAGGATAGGGTAGATAATATAGATAATAGTGGGGTTTATTGTATTAGTTGTAAGGATTGTAATATGAAGTATATAGGCCAAACAAGTAGAGCAATTAAAACTCGCATTCAGGAACATAACAGGGCATTCAGGGGGTTATCCGGATACTCGGAGATTGCAGACCATTGTATACAACATGATCATTCTATTGACATGCAAGGTACTAAGGTCTTGCACTCCGAGTCTAAGATTAGCAAATTAAATGCCTTGGAGATTCTTGAAATCCATAAAAACAAGAACAATTTGGTGAATATCCAAATACCATATGCATCTCCTTTGTTGATATACCCATCTCCTTCCCTCTTATCAAACACCCTCAACTCCGCCCTTTCTCCCCCACCTTCAAACTCCCCCCCACCACTAGTATAAGTTAGTAATAGAAAACAGACTCACTACATATGAACTTAAACTAATTAGTCCTCCTGATGATGCCAAGTAGAAGCCTTGGCGAAAACATTTGAGGTGAATAAATTTAATTTGGAAATTATACAGTGTTTATAAATTCATTTTAATTATAATGAATTTCCAAAGTGTTAACACAAAAACATTTGATTTATTAAATAATTACTCTTTTAGGGGACTTAAAATCAATCGCAAATTGAACTGAATTTTCAATGACCATTAAAGACATGAAATTTCAAGGAAAAATTAGTAATGTGGCCAATATAATTTCATATCAATCAGTTTTAAACGAGCTATGGTTCAAAAAGATACGCTTATATCTCTCTGCTCCCTCGTTGTACCTACATATATGCATTTATAAAAGTTACAATCACCATTATTTTATAGTTCATATAGGTTCATTATTATATCTTTGGCAGCATTAAAAAAAATTTAGTGTACCTACGGGTGATTCAAGTGGGCAACCGGATACCCAGCCATTGACGTAAGAGTTAAAAACAAGATTGGACATGTGGATGTATTCCAATATCCTTTACGACCTCTCATGTGCCTTCATAGATAGATATACAGACGTTGTATCTAATAGAATGGAGAAAGTAAAGTTGATCCGATCTATCACAATGACCTGATAAGAATATCTCAATATTATCCTTCACTTCCTTCCTACAAAGACATTGTTTTACCTCGATTACCACGATTTCTGCATCAGTTATACAAATTTTATCTATTTGACACTTAAGATATGCATTTTTTGAAAAATTGAATTGTTTACTAATGTTCCCGGTCTTGTTTAAAATATACATACATACATACCATCACGCCGCTTCCCTCGCGGGGTAGGCAGAAAGGATCGAGCGCCACTTCCTTCTATCTTTGCATACATCTTTCGCTTCCGTCACTGTCATACAATTCCTCATGCATGCTTTCCTGTTCAATGTGCTCAACACGTGACCGTCCTGTAGGATTTGATTTAAATAAATGATCTTGCCATTTAATCCTCGGACGTCCACGTCTCCGAGCACCATTCCTCTCAGCCAAATATATCTTCTTAGTCATTCTGTCCTCATTCATTCTTTCCACGTGCCCAAACCACCTTAACTTATTTACATTCATCCTTGTTATTACACCAACTTTCATTCCACATTCCTTTCGTATATCACTGTTACGCACACGATCTCTCAGACTTTTACCACACACCATTAACAAGATTTATTTATATTCTATCTTCGATGGGCGGTAATAAATAAAATATCTGATTCTTAATATACTTATAATATATATAAATAACTTAATATTATTGTTGAGAGATTAAGTTACAAGAACAACGTTACTCAACTAAATTTAATCAAACAATTCTTGCATTATATTCTTATACATAATAATATGAGCATTTCAAGTATAAATAATTAAATTCATAACACACTATTAATAGTTTTACGCCCATATGACACTATTTCAGAGACGCCTCGCCGCCGACGCTGATGATAAAACTGGCTTCTTCGACGCTACTTGAATTGACGCCTTTGTTAAATTAAATAATATTATGTTTCCCGTTTCTTATTAATTAACAGACAGTCAGATATTTTATGCATGTACAATTTGTAGAAATATCTAATTTTAGCTGCTTTGAAACAAGGAATATAGGTATGAATGAAGATTATTAATCTAAGCATTACGTAAATTCGCAGTTATAAAAATAGGACTCATACTATTATTTTAGTTATCCAGCTATGAGGTATGCCACTCTTTCTGTATGTCTCATCATTAATCAGCTAAGATAGAACGACTTACATGTTTATAATATGCAGAAAGTAAGCTGGCTATTTCATGTATGGGAAAAGAACAATATTTGGTGGAATTCTGTCATTTTGCATTCATTGTACGTGTTCGTACCAATATCTCTGCCATTATATATGAAAAAAAAAAACGCAATATGTTTTAGTTTTTCTAAAATATTTTTACCAGCAGTGACTGCTACGCATTAAATAATCGCGGTGTGAAAAGTTCATACTGGCTAATGTTCCTACATTTATTTGTTGTCCACGGGGTCACTCGTAATAATAATTAGACGTTATGGAAATCATATCCTTAACACGTGTTTCTCTAACCTTGTACGCCAAACGTATGATTTTGTCGATGCGCCAAAAATGACGGTTGAAGAAAACGGTCGACACAACGAGAGGTCCGCGCGTCGCTTGCAAGCAAGTACAGTTCGCCTGTCGCATTGGAGAAATCAACATCCCTTCCACGGAGCTTGTCTCCGTGGATAACCGCGAACTCAATAAGACAGTATTTCATTCGTAATAATAATAAATATAATATAACTAGTTATTGCAGAGATTGTCTAAATATTATGTACAAAATAATATAGTGCCTTTGTTAGTGTGTGACCAAAATAGTGAGGTTAATATGGAATTCATATATCCCAGTAACGTGTTCCCGCCATATGTAAATTTCTTAATATTAACCCTACAATGCGCCGTGATTCATATATGAATCAACCACTTTTATATTTGTTTTTTATTCAATATGTTGATACCGAGTTAGATCCATTGTACACTAGCGCTCTGTGAATAACAGAATGAGTAAGAAAATCATGATTGCATAGTTGCAAACTGTTTTACCGACGAAATTGACAGTTTATGTGCAACAGGCGGGTGAACGAGTCGTGAAATTTTTTCTTCTGTTTTGTATTCAAATAACTTTTTTATTTTCAACCAAGGTAAGGTGATTATTTTTTAAGTATACCTTTGAATGTATTTTATACGAATAATGATGTAAAATTAAGGATATTTGCTCACATACTGATATTAGAGACCAAATTTGATATGATTCATATATGAATCACTGCGCATTTGTGAATAATTTTGGTAAGTGAGTATAATACTATTAGAAGAAATATTCAAGATTGAAATTAATACATATTCTTTTACAAATTAAATATTTATTCATTATTATGAAATAAAATATGTTTATACTTTATTTTTAGATGCCATTTATTTATACAAAAGGATCAGAACGTGTGAATTTGGAGGAAATGAGTGCAGATGAATTATTCGACTACATTGAAAGTATACCCTGTGAAAGTGAAGATGAAATTGAGGACATTGATGAAGATATACTAGAAAACAGCGATGATGAAGACATTCCATCTATTGCAGAGGAACAACTGCATAGGATTTTGAATATAGATGAGCTTAATCTGGGGCAGTCAGTTACAGAGCAAGTATCCGAACAACAGTCAACATCATCCAAAGTGCCAACAGCGCTCAATACAAAACCGAGAAATTTGGTTTGGAAAAAGGGACAATTGAGAGATGTGCCATCTGCATTTACTGACACAACAGAGTTACCAGAAAACTTAAAACAATTGCAAACTCCGTATCAATTCTTCAGATATTTTTTCCACGATGAGCTGATTGATAAAATTTTAGAAGAAAGTATCAAATACAGTCGATCTAAAAATCCAGAAACAACTTTCAGTTTTTCAAAAAATGAATTACTTAGGTATGTTGGGATTTGCACTGCTTCATCGGTCGTTTATGTACCTAATGTCAGGTTATATTGGCACCAAATATTTGGTTTTGACATAATTCGGAATGCAATGAGTCAAAAATCTTTTGAACGAATACGCTCATATTTGCACTTCAATGACAACTCACTTGTTACCGATGATAAATTACAAAAACTGAGACCAGTCATTGATTCTCTAAATTCATCATTTTTGTCGGTACCCATGGAAGAGATGTTGGCTGTCGATGAACAAATTTGTTCAACAAAAACCCGTCACCATTTGAAACAATATCTGCCATTAAAACCCCACAAGTGGGGATTCAAGTTATTTATTTTATCTGGTACAACAGGTTTTTGTTTTAAGTTTGAAATTTACACAGGCACAGAAAATAGCCCTCTGAAGAGATTTCCAGGAGAACCAGATCTTGGTGCAAGTTCTAACGTAGTCGTCAGACTAGCAAGAGAGATAAAAAATAATTGCAGTTACAAAATATATTTTGATAACTATTATACCACGATTCCTTTACTCAATTATTTGGCAAAGAGAGGGATCTATTCACTAGGAACAGCCAGAAAGAACAGAATTCCATCGTGAAAATTCCCAACGATTCAGAAATAAAAATAATGAAAAGAGGAGACTACGAAGAGTTTACGACAGACTTTGAAGGAACGCCCATCAGCAACGTCTTTTGGAAAGATAACAAGATAGTTGTCATGTTGTCGTCATTTGTGGGAGCTGAACCATCTCAGATAGTCGAGCGATACGACAGAAAAAATAAAGAAAAGGTTCACATATCATGCCCAGCAATTGTCAAACAATATAACAAACATATGGGAGGCGTTGATTTGCTGGATAGCTATATTGGGAAAGGTAGAATCCGGATGAGGTCAAGAAAGTGGTACATGAGGCTATTTTACCACCTTCTGGACATAGCAATAATTAATTCTTGGTTATTGTACCGCAGATGCAACGTTGGCAAATCAACAATGACGCTTGTTAATTTCAGATTGGAATTGGCGCAGACATTGTGCACTATTGGTTCATATCAGACACCAAAGAGAGGCAGACCATCAAATGATAACCAAAGGGAGATAGAAATAAAAAAAGGAAAACCGAATGCATATTCTTTGCCTCCTTTGGATGTTCGAGTTGACCAGGAAAACCATTTTCCAAAGTGGAATTCTACTAGAGTTCGATGCAAGTTTCCAAATTGCAAAGCACAGACATTTGTTTTTTGTGAAAAATGTAACACTTCCTTGTGTTTCAATAAAGATAAAAACTGTTTCACAAATTTCCATAAATAATTTTTTTTTTAAATATTTCAAAAATGTTTCTCATATTATCTATAAATATTGTTGTTTGTTTTTATACCTACAATTGTTTGTCTATACATTATTATTATTTAATAGTTTTTATCAATATTTATGTTATTAAGATATAGTTGGATTGATTGTGGACCACAAATGCGCAGTGATTCATATATGAATCAACCAAGATTTTTTTAAATAACTTTTTAAAAAAATAAAATTTTGATTTTTTGTCTTACAAATGTGTTTTTGTGCTTCTCTCACCCTTTGTACAAATTTTCTTATAAGAAACATAAAAATTGCGCATTGTAGGGTTAAATGTTCGCGTCTCAAAATAATGTAGTTTCTTAAATACCGTATAGTATGGGTTTTATATTTCTGATCCTGGTATGGTGAAAATAGGTCGCAACCAACGTTATCATGATAATTAATGAATAAAAGAACTCTCACCGATCGAACTTTGTTTCCCACCAAAAGTGTAACGTATCATGTGAATAGAAATGGAGTATGTGTAGGTATAGTAAAAGTAAATAAACTGTTCTTAAATAACCGCGTATTGGAGTGAGGCATAATGTCTGATCTGTATAATGCCAACGTTGTGTGATGTAATAATAAATATACATCTTAGTAGATCGTAACAGGAAATACGCGACGTTATACTTAATATCGAATAAATAGAGACATTCGTCAACATATACAGAGGAACATGTAGTTGTCCTTAAGAAATCCCTTCCTGAACGAATGTACCGTAGGCTGGATCAGCGTGTGACACCAGGCCATTTGTAATTGTCTGTTGGTAATAGACAAGACCTGCTTAGAGGATCCACCCACTGTCTGCATAGACGGTATAGCAGAACAACATAGGAAGTCATCTACGCGTTTGTCAACGTATATATCTGAATCGCCCGATAATCAGGAACCAAGCGTAAATAACGTGTAATTTAATCTGTAAGTACACGCCAAGCTATAAGTTTAATTATAATCTGAGAACCATTGTAAATGCCACTTTATGTATTGAATATTTGAGTATCTATCTACCTGCCACTTTGTTCAAATGTCCGTATTGAATTTAGGGTATAACCATTGCTCTCATACTTTTATGTATAATCCACTATATATGTTTAAATGTCTGTGTAATGTTCTAATAATTGAGTTATAAGTCTATGAACCATTGTTATGTATCATCCCTGTTTTCATTCAATACATACTGTCTTGTTTTATCTCCATTTACGAATTTTATTGCTTTTACATAATCACCTTTCCTTTATTAATAAAATGTACCTTCCGTACAAACAGATACCAAAAGTGGATATTACTGGATATTGATATTGTACCAAACTTGTAACTGTTATTGGATATGTATTAATGTACTCGAAAAAGGAGTTATTCCAGGCTCAATTCCGGAATAAGCTGTGCATATAATAATTTAATAATATATTATGATACCCTCGGGTTCGAACCCTGAGTGAAACTGTATGTAACGAACTTTTGTATGAGTATCTATAAGGGACATGAGTACAAGAATATAAAATGGAAATGAATATCAATCTATAATAATGTTTAACTGGAGAGTTAACTTATGTTGCTAAGCCTGGATTAGTTATACCACTGAGATAAAGTATGCTAACAGAAGAAACATTATTGCATAAATTACCTAAGTATTCTATAATGATATGATGACCATAAGAAAATGATGAAACCGAAGGATAAAGAATTCTCTGAACTTTACGTAAGTATAATATGTATAATTGAAGTATGTACCTGTCACCCACACACAATGCATTCCTCTTGCACAGACCAAGTAGAATCATACCTAGACATGAACTTGAGCCAAAATATTAATCTGTTTTACTTGCAAATATATCTGTAACTTTCTTTATAAACTTTCTCTATATAATATAATTTATATTCTATGTGTTTTCTATGTGCTTTGTACATAGAAAGCTGGGGGCTAACGAGTCAATTTATATAATTATCTTATGTACAATTCATGTAAATTCATTTCTTTAAATATTTGATAAAAGATTTCATTTTCTTGATAATAAATATGTATGATTATGGTGCGATCGTCCTGGAGGGACGATAACGTATCATGACCTGGTTTCGACTTTATAAAGTCATTGTCAAGCTGAAACTGAAACCAGGTCACTGCTCATTAAAATATTTTAGTAAAATTAAAACTAATTGTGTTTTTTTTCCATACGTAAACATGGAGTCTTATAAAATTAACTTCAACTCAATAAATTTCTACCATTGTTTTCCCCGTTTTATAGCATGTTGTGTTGAACCTCTCCACGATTAAACATTAATTCAAATTTAATATAATCCATTGAACATAGTCAAACTCTCGTCAACTCAATAAATCTCTACCATTGTTTTCCCCGTTTTATAGCATGTTGTGTTGAACCTCTCCACGATTAAACATTAATTCAAATTATATATAATCCATTGCACATAGTCAAACTCTCGTCAACTCAATAAATCTCTACCATTGTTTTCCCCATTTTATAGCATGTTGAACCTCTCCACGATTAAACATTAATTCAAATTTAATATAATCCATTGAACATAGTCAAACCCTGAGACTAACTAACCTAGATTATTTTGTAGTTATTGAATATTTTACTAAGTACTTAGACAAAAAAAAAATAAAAGCGCTTATTTGAATTGTTACAGATATTGAAATGAAATAAAGCGAATCGTACATTTGGAATCTAAAATATGAACTATGATAATATTTCATGTTGCTTAGGCTATTTGTCATTTTTTCATTCAGCGACTCAATACAGGAAGTGATCGAAAAATTTCAGAAAAATATTTCATAGTTATTTCCTACAATCAAATGCATGATGTATTGAAAGATCACTTTTGAAAAATGAATGAATATTTACCTAGAAACATTATATTCAATTTGTTATTTTATTTTCAGAACTGGATAACAGAGTATGTATGAGATTAAACATTTCATTTTCTTAAGATGAACGTGATAACCTCTAATTGAAATTTGAGACTCCAGTATCTAGCAACTGACCACTTCAAAAATGGTGTGTTAAAAAATAATTAATTGTGTTAGAACAAGAGAAGCAGACGATTTCACGGTTATAATTTTTTTATACAAAAAAAATATCAGTTCGTGGCAGGTATCCATTTTTTTCCTGGAATGTGGGAGTCCTTTTGTAGAATTTCAAAGGATGCGATATTTTATCCATTCATTGTCACGTTTTTTTTTTGTTTACATTATGTTCAAACGTTGTTAGAATTATTTATTTATTTATTTACGGTATATATTCAGCGTCATATTAAATGTGAAAGTGATATTTGAGTGTGTCGTTATAAAACTTTTGTTTGCTATCCTGTTAGTTTTATTTGCTCAATAAAGTCCTTTTCCAGGAGCAATAATAATATAAAAGGACATAATAAAATATTAAAACATAATATAAAGTTTGTGGAGCTTTCTAAATGTTTTAAAAATTGTATTTGAAAAAGTTTTCAAATTTGTACAAACGGACAATACTTAGAAAAACCAAAAGGTTAAAGTTATAGTAGGTAATAAATTTAGTAAGTATGCTATTGTGGTAAGAGTTGATAGGACCACAGTGGAAAAAAGTTTAGATTTGAACTTAATGTTAGAGACTTTTTTTTAACAAAATATTTTATTTAATACTCTTGTGACTTTATTTGTGAGCTAGCTTTTGAGAGCTTACGCTCTCATTGTCAGGCAAATGTAAATACATTGGGTTCATTGATTATATATTTGCATCAACTTTTTAACAATTTGTTTTAAATTAGGTACATACATAATAAAATACCCTACCCTGAGCCGTAAAGCACCCGACAAAGAATTGGTCTCTCACTCTTGACTGTAAGTTTTCGAGTGTCCTGTAAAAGGCAGGTATTTGACAAAATAAGTAAAAAAATTACATCTCAAATTCAGCGATGAGGCTTGCCACCCATCCTGAATGTTTTGTTTTTTGCTGACACAGAGAAGACGGCTAACATTTCTATTAAATGCAGCTGGTCTGCTGACTACCCCACTTGGGAGATATGCCGTGATGGTCCAGTAGTAGTAGAAGTATAAAATTAATTACTTAACTGTTACGCAAAACAATAATATAATAAATATTTTTAATATATTTTAGAATTTACATTGAATGCAAATCTCTTTTTTCCTTAAGAATAGCATTATTTCAACATAAAAGAACCTTCGTCTTAATTTTAAATGAATGATAATTTCAAGACACAAAAGGTGGGACACGAGATTAGTATTATACAAAAGATATATTAAATTTTATTAAGTATTAAATTAGTTGAACGGCACCTGCTTGTTACTTCTCGCACTAAACATATTATCAAATTGTAAAACTAGCTTAACAGCCAGTACAATAATCATATAATTGATAATGAATGTGATAAAATCTATTTTTTTTTTATTTGCAGAAGCTTAAAGACAGTATTGCCATGATATATACGCATAAAAATGATAACTCGACAACTTTTTTAAGATGCAGCGTTTTGTGGAAAAACCACCGCAAGGTCCCATTCAAGAATCATAACACCTCCTGAACAATTGGGTTTTATAACCTCGCCTTGAACACCTCCACAGTCCGCAAATCATAGGGAATTCTGTTCCATAGCAACAGACCAGCCACACAGAAGGCACGGTCAATATGATTAGCTAGACGGCACCACAAATCTATTGACAAAGTCTCTGTTAGTAGCCCTTAGTGATTTTTGCCTTTCCGTTGCCTCCTCAGAAATGCAGAACTCCGATATATACACCGTTGCCATACCATGTAGTGCCTTGAACACAGTCAATATGATTTTGAACTCTTTCTATATGTGTGAATATCATTCTTAAAAGCTATGCTTCGTAAGTTAGGGACATTATATTTGTACCGATAGATGGCAGATAGGACGCCGGGGGATTGGGAGAAGACAGACATCATGGATGTGCAATATACGAGACAGGACTGGAATGAGAGGTGTGGAAGAGTTGTTTTAGATAGCATAAAACCGAGAAGCCTATGCCAGAGCCATCACCAACGACAGGTAGACCTGATAAGGCACTGGCATAAGAAGAAGAAGACAGTAGTAGCTGCGTGGAGCGAAGACATCACGTTTTGAAAGCTATTTTCAGTAGGCAAATATAATTTACACAACAGAATGTCTTAAGGTTTTTGTAATAAGGCCTGGCCTTTTTTTATCAATACATGTTCAAAGGATGCAAGTTATGATGAAACACAATAGTTTACCTGTTTCTTGCTTACATAAACAAAGATAAATACTTATAAATAGAACATTAATTAGATTATATTTTGAATAGACGAAGGATTATATTCATTTCGTTGGACAAAAGATTTAATTTTGAATTCTAATGTTGCCATGTCTCCCGAACCGAAAAATTAGTTTTGTCTCAGTGTGTTGGCTTCGTGAAACGAAAACATCTGACGCCATAGGTACATAATATTGTTCCCATAATAATATTACTTATAAACTTAATGTAGTATTGTTTCATCTTTCATACATTTTGAACGGAATATACGTACGTATCTTAATTTTATATATAGGAACCTACGCTATTGTAGAACGCACTTTGATTTGATAATAAAAGGTACCGAATTTCTAATGAAGAAAATTGTCGTGGGAGGAAAAAACTCTATCGGAGCAGAATCGCGCTGAATGGCAGTTGGCAATGGCAAAATGTGTATTCTATGTATATCCAAGAGAAACGACAAAGACATGTAGAGTAAAAAAGAATAAATTATATTTCATCTTGTATCAAAAATAGACAATCTTCTAAAATACGAAGTCAAAGTGATGTACCAACTAGATTCAAGAACTACAAACGGAAAGTACAATGAACGCATATATCTTTCATTCATAGCCATCCATTATCATAGCCTTTACCTATAGGGTTACTCTTGACAAAATCTAAACACGATCTTAATCTTAATCATACGACGCGCGAAGTGCGACTATTGGCCAAAAATACGCGCATACCGATCACGCGGTAGCGGTTGCGCGGTGTTTTTGACCATAGTCCCTTCGTGCGTCGTATGATCAAGATCAAGACTAGATTAAGATCGTATTTAGATTGTGTCAAGAGAAGCCCTGCTGTTCCATTATACTCATATATTTGATTTATTAACTGTATTGGTATAAAATAGTAGGATTCCAAAATTGAACAAGTTGAAGCTAGCATTTCCTTACTTTAGTTTAATCTTATCTAAAGGAGATGAAGGAAACGCGTATTTCATTTTATCGTACTATTGAAATCACAATGACGTGTACTAAACGTACTTTGATGTGCTAAGATGTCAAAGCACACATTATTAATGATATCAATAAGCCGATTAGTAGTAGTTGTATAATAATATTCCATAGGAAGATAGGTAAGTTTACCAATAACATAATCGGCACATCTAATGAATTCAACTATCCGACCGTTACATTTGGAACATGATCTATGGATTAATATTCTTCAATTATATGGCGAATCGTAAAAATCGATGAACAACTGCATAATTTTGTAATTTTCTCGAGTAAATTTCTTTATTATTAAAAAAGTTTTGGTGTTTTTAGGCACTGTGGTAATCAATTTCAATTAAATTAACCATAAAAAATAAGGCATTTATATTACACTAGGTACGTTAGATTTTTCAAGTCCAACGTTTTCGCCTATACTTGTAGGCAGTGTCTCTGAAGATGCCTACAAGTACAGGTGAAAGTTCTTTTAAAAAAAAATTAATTTGTATTTGTATGTTCATTTGTTAAATGAACTAAAAATTCGGGTATTTTAAATTCATGTAACAAATTAACATAGAAATTCAAGATAATTTTTTTAAGTTGTCCAGAAATTGTTACATGTCAATGCCTCTAAAAAAAGTGAAAAAGTTCGTTTTTGAAAAATCTAACTTAGTGGAAATACAACTTTGTAATTGTATTTTCCTTGTATATAAAAAAACTTATTTGTTGATGTGTGCAAAAATAATAGAATAAATAGTTATTAAATATAAATTATTCACTAAAATTATCAGTTCTAATTATCGATCGTGATATTACATAGCTTGTAATTAAATTTACAGTATTATTATTATGTAAAGCTTAATACCTAGATTATTTGACGATTCAGAATGTCAGCATAACTTTGCATCAAAGGCATTGTTTTCAATGCAATTACTTTGTACCTATCAGATGCATTTATTTAATATTATACTGCGTTTATTCTACACAATAATATTAGGAGACGATCTTGCGTGAATTCGATTTTCCAAAGAGCCAGAACGAAAAAAGAATTAATATGAAATAAAGAAACCGAGAAAGTTTCATATTTAGGGTATATGCTTAGAGAAAAGTAAAAGCTGTGCAAATAATTTTAAGGGCAAGATCGAGGGTCGAAGAGGTTTTGGAAGAAGACGGATCTCCTGAATCCATAAAACTATTATTATTGTTATCCAAAAATGTCACCCTCTATATGTCATGTGTATCTCTAAATGTCACCCTGTACTGAGACCATAACAGTTTTTGGACAAAGATACCTTAGCAGGAAAAAAAAACATCAAAATAAAAAAATAGCTAGATAGAGAAACAATCCATAAGAAATAGACTGTAATTTTGAGAAATACACTGTTATTTTGTTTGATGTTTTTTACTTACTGTGTAGAGTCTTGATTGGTTTACGTATTGAAAATATTTATTGTTGTTGTATTATATTGTGAGATAAACTGTATGGCTCTGTTACAATAATATAAAATCACAAAAGAGACAAAGCATTATAATATACACCGATGAACAGGAATACTGAGCAACGAATAGTTGTTTTGGACTACCCAAGATAGCGACATATTCTTCCTGGTAGTTAACGTCGGGTGACATTTAAGAAGAATAATTCGGCGATGAGGCATGCCACCCACCCTGAATGTTTTATTTTATGTTGGCACTGAAAGTTTAATCTGCATGTTCATTATTTATGCTGTTTGTTTGTCTACTGGTTGCCCTACTGATGGGAAACGCTGTGATTGTATGAATAATTGAATATTATATTGTAAGTATACAATATACATAGAAGCGATATTATAGTTATAATGCAAGATATTCCTGCGATTGACAGGTGAATTATCTCATATGTACATTTATGTTCTAGACAACAGAATAATATTTAGTAGGTAGGTGCCTATGTTTAATAATAATAATATGATTATACATAGAAACTCCAGGGAGTTTGTATTATGGAAAAGTCATAGTTTGTTGGAAGTAATTAATCTGTCTTTAATTAAAAATTTGTTTCACAAGGCAACACTGAAACTATTTATATATCTACAATATCACTGAATATCACACAATCTGGGTTGCCAGCAAGCCAACTGCTTGTAGTAAAACAATCTAGTTATTCTGTAAGTGCCTAAAATAATAATAATAAAAATAAGCGATAAGTAAGTAATCTCCCATGATTGTACTATTTCATAGAACATCATGGAAGAATCAACTCGAATAATGTTGGGGTTCTACATTTTGAATATACATTTATTTTAATATTTTATGGTTTTTGTTATTTAATGTTTTATACCTACTTATTTAAAATTTATTGTTAATCTTATATTGTGTTCAAAATGTAGAATCTAATATTGTTTTGTTTAATAAATGAGATATGAGAAAAAAATAATAAAGCTTATTGACAGAACATAATAACATCATTGTAACACACAAAATAAATAAAAATAATGTTCTGTCAAATGGCGGACTTGTTGCAGTGCAACGTCTTCCAGCCAACCATAGCAAGCCAAAATAGTGACATTCAGGAGAGATGGCAAATTTTATCGCTGAATTTTAGGTTTTAAATGTCTCTTTTCCGGAAAAAAAATAGGGGTCCCACTTTTATTTTTTTTCGAGTGTCCGGTAAAAGGGAGCTCTTCGTAAAACCTCACGTGTAAGATAATTTATATTCTTAATTTTTTTTTATTTGAACGGAGAGAACGATGTAATAATCATTATCCTAAAAATGTCATCCTGCACTGAGATCCTAACAGTTTTTGGCCAATGCGATCTCAGTGTGTTTAATAATTACAGTTAGTCCGCTTACTTCCCTATTTGTGAGATACGCCGTGTTACATATTACAGTAAAGAATCTTTCTGTTACTGAATTTTGAATTTAGTTAGTAAAATAATTCATAAACAAGATGTCCTTTTCAAATTATGTTACCATCCCTGAACCCACCACTAATACTAAATTATTCCCTGCACTCCCCAACCCCATTGTTTCCACCCCCTCATCAACACAACACATCAGTATTGACACATTTGTTAATGGCGTAGGTATGCGGAAATTGATCGAGATTTTTTTAAAATCAAGCAACAGAAAATACATAATCAAAAAACTTTTAATTTACCAAAATGATTTTTTTGGCACGGAGAGGACGATTTCCAAGTTTGTTATCTGCAGTTTGACTGCTGGCTATCCCACTGATAGGAAATGGTGTGATGGTATGATTGAAAGCATAAAATACTTAAACAGATAAAGATATATTTTTCATTATACCTACATGTTTAAAACTATAAGCATATTGGATGATAATTAAGACATTCGGGATAATTATGTCGCATAAAGCATCTTTGAATATTTAATCAGGACATAGATACGTAGGTATTGATATTTTTTTTTCTTGTTTATAATTAAAAATAACTTTGATTTTGGTACCGTCACTTACGTATGCAAGCGAGACATGGACGTGGTTGAAGAAGGACGAAAGTGGAATAAATGCAGTAGAGATGCGATCGTTGAGAAGAATGGTTGGTAAAACGCTGCGTGATAGAGTGAAGAATGAGGATATTAGAAGAATGAGCGGATGCAAGAAGAGTGTTGTGGACAGAATGCGCGTGAATAAACTACGGTGGTTTGGGCATGTTGAACGAATGAACGAAGTAAGAATGACAAAGAGGATATACTTATCTGAAAGAAAGGGTGTGAGGAAACGCGGGCGTCCGAGAACCACGTGGCTTAATCACGTGGATCAAATTCTCAAGGACGGCCGCGTGTTGAGTAAGAGAAACCGACGTGCGTGTATGAGAAACTGTATGAACGTGGAGGAAGCGAAGGAAGTGTGTAAAGATAGATCTGTTTGGCGTTCCGTTCTCTCTGCCTACCCCACTTGGGACACGGCGTGAGGGTATAGTATAGTAGTATAGTATAAATTTGATCTCCATTGAGTACCCAGTAAAGAATTGGTCTCCCACTCTTAAGTGTAAGTTTTTGGGTGTCCTGTAATAGCAGATGTTCGAAAAAAAAAGATATTTTACATCTTGAAATCAAAATATGATGAGGTTTGCCATGCATCCTGAATATCTCGATTTTTTTAGAATTAAGATTGATTTTAAATAAAACATTGTATTCCCTTCACGTTGAATTTCTTGTTTGCACGGGGAAGACAGTTTGCATATTTATTACATACCGCTAGTTCGCTGGCCACCCCATTTATGAGATAATATGCCATGATGGTAAAGTAGAGGTATAATTGTAACAAGTGTTTCTTTCTACTATAGATTATGGATCGTGAGAAAGATTTCTTTCGACAAATCAGGTCATTATGATTTTTTTTTATAGTGACCTGATAAGTCGAAACACATCTGTCTCACAATCAATAATCAATTGTAGAAAGAAATAATTGTTCAATTAACTTAATTATGGAATTCTATTACCTACGTATATACCGACACAATGAATATCAGTAATCTTCTTCTTCTTCTTATGGCCTTAAACCCGTACTTCCAGCTCACTCAACCATCGTACGGCTGCCTCCGAGGCGTCGTGTATTTCTCTCAGTCCCCCGTCAAAGGAATATAGGGGGCACTGCTCCACGATGTGGTCCATGCTCTGGGTTTCCCCGCACGGGCAGGTGGGTGAATCAGCCATCCCCCACTGATGCAGATTTGCTGCCGAGCAGCCGACTCCAGTCCTAAATATATTGAGCCTGCACCAAGACCTTCTGGGTAGAGAGAACCCGGGCTGTTGTTGAGTTGGGTCGGTCACCAGGTAGCCTCTGGAGGTATCTGCTAATATCAGTAATAGATCAATTTGATGGAAAACGGCATTGAATACTTAAGTTTAAAAATGTATTGAAAAAACCCTTTTTCGTTCTGTATTACATTTTACCAAAATAATAATATTACAAAAATAGCTGAAATGGGACTTTTAAGGAGCTTATGATACTAATTTCTTAAATAACGTAAGCTCAGGTATGATACGATTTTAATTGGGGCGGACTTAAAGTACTAGATCCGTGCTTTTACTAATGGCGATGGAAACTTTATTTTTATTCCTTTTCATATTATTATAAAACACAATAAGTTCACGATTTTCATGTTTAAATATTAATTAGATTTATGTTAATGCCTTTGTTTCACTTAATTTCTCCAAATTAAAATAATAATAGAACGAATATATGATTAATATCTACACTTCTTAGTAAATAAATCCAGTTTCCGAATCCGGAAGTGTAAAAAATAAAAACAAGTTAGATCGCATTTGTAAATATTAAAAGGCCTTTGAAAAAACAAATTACAACATAAGTTAACGTCATCATTCTAACAATTATACCTAACATGTTATTTAAAATGATGAGAAGTTTCATAAAGTGGGTTATCTCAGATGACAGCGTAGAATCTCGAACTCTAACCAACGGTCCAAGATTTCGGTTGTATGTCATCAAAATTTTAATACGAGTCAGTGAAGTTAATAGTTTTATTTGTAAGCGCATTTTCAATGTATTCTTTCTTTGATTTAGCTTTTACGAAGATGGGAAAAATGATAATCAAAGTTAGCACCAATTAACTATGTATTATTTTAATACTTTTATGGAATAAAAGTTCAGATTTAGCTTGTTAAAGTTGGCTATTGGACGATAGCGGGTGAAATTAATTTGTAAAGCACAAAAGACTAACTTTCTACGTCGGCAAAGTCTTGGAAGAGAAAGTTGAACGAAAAAGCTGTAGTGAATAAAAATCTTAACGTTAATAAATTAGTATTACGTTGGTTTTATCATTACGAAAACTATATTAAAAGGCTAAAAATACTCGTAGTTAGTGTAAAGAATATAAAGTAGGGACTTCAGATTCCTGAGACCAAAATAGCAAAATCCATTAAAACAATTAAATAATTAAATATACGTACGGTTTTTTATCCTGTGTCTTAAGAAGAATATGGCAAAACAAGCTGATTTAATTTTTATTACAGGCGGTGAGTTCGCTGACTATCCCCCTTGTGGGAGATGCCGCAATAGAATAGACATATCAATAAATTTAAAATGATTTTAAAAACACTGTATAATTTCCAAATTAAATTTATTCACCTCAAACGTTTTCGCCAAGGCTTCTACTTGGCATCATCAGGAGGACTAATTAGTTTAAGTTCATATGTAGTGAGTCTGTTTTCTATTACTAACTTATACTTTTAATAAAAATGTATTGTGATTACAAATTAAATCATGAAATGCATTTGTCATTCATGCACAATCGGCAAGTACGAGTATGTATATTATTCACTGTGTCGGTGTTTAGGAACCTTATTAATGAACAAACACACCTATATAGGACTCCATTATTAGATATTTAAAAAAAATAAAAACACACTTGATTCTGCCGCAATTTTCTTTGTTACAGATCTAACAAATGAAGAAATATCCCCGTGACTAGAAGAAACATCACAACACAGCAACCTGTTTTCACTTATAAATTAATATTAATAGTTAATAAATAACTTACATATATTGTATTATAAATAAAACTTGTATTATATAAATTCAGTTCAAAAACAAACTATCTTCCTACCTTTTTACAATATCATTCTGATCATATATTTCCCTTTTCACAAATTCACCTTATAAGAATATAACAACAAATAGATAGGATTAACCAGATTAATACAATACACTATGCTTGTCCTTGTCACATAAATACATAAACATACATATTGTTCTCCCTTTCGCATAATAATTAGTGATTTCTTAGAATTAGTTACTGATACATACTTCATTATAATACTATATATACTCTCTCATCATTGTTATTGTAAATATTTTTATATATATGAATAATGATGTATTTTTAAAATCAGATTGACAATGTCCTCATAAGACGAAAGACGTCTCTCTCACAAATTAAATCTTTAGTAGAATAAAACACCTGTTTTATTTTTTCGATATGTATATTATATTCTTACTTTCTTACTTCTGATGGCTGAAAAGCGGCTGTAGGGCTTTGCTTCCAAACAATTGATCTCCAAGTCTTTCTATCTTGAGCAATGGATTTTCAGTCGTCTTTAGCATTTAGCTCCTCAAGATCTCGGTTGATATTTTAGGGTGACTAAAGACATTCTATTAGGTAAACCCGAGGGCAGAATACAGTTGGGCAAATCAAGACCAAGTGTGTTACCTACATAAATGAAATAATTACTTACTTGCATCATTGTAATTTTGAGAGTTCCATTAGCGTGTCTCGCTAACGAATTAGGTACTTGCATCATTGTAATTTTGAAAACTGTTTGTTTGATTACTTCAAATAGTTATATCAGCAAGGTTTAAAGTCAGTTCATTCACTGTAACATTGTTTATTGCAATAAAAACTCTACGACTATGAGACAATTAAATAAAAACAATATATTTCAACTGACCGATTATTTTGTAACTATCTGAATATCATATATTCTCTCCAAGACCCTTTGTCTGATATAGATAACAAGACCAAGGAATGATTCAGATGTAAAAACATCTGGTCCTCGAAAAAATTGGAAATATTAGAAGCTTAGAATTATTATTTTTACGTTTGAATCATAATAAATACCGTTCCGCTCTTTGTCATGGTCCTGCTATACATTATACCGTAACGTGAAAATATTTTTTTCACCCACTTCGTTATTTTTTTCTCATTTTTTCGTGACCGGCGAACCCTTTTCCCTTCGAGTGGTCGCATTTCATGTTTGCAGAAGGATCTGGAAATGTTTCGTAAGTAATAATGTATGAATGGTTTTTGCTTGTAGTTACTTTAAAGTAAGTTGAAAATTTTCTTAAAGTAAATTTATAAAATTTATTATAATTAAAAAAAAATAATAGAAAACTATTTTTCTCTTTTATATGAGAAAATATGATGGTTCAAGTAACGTAATTCTAAATACAAGCAATTACAAAAATATTTTTTATCAGCGAATGGCAGTAAGTTCTTTACAGAAATGATCGCCAACGTTAGGGAACTTGATAAGGCACAAGGAGCCGAAGGAAAGAAGAAGCAATATGAGATATTTTGAGATACCTACATACTACATAGAAATAAATAATGTATGTGTTTTGTATATTTTGCAATATGATGTTCTTAGGACTAGAATATTGAAGAGAAACCCAACTCACACTAGGATATATCTGGAGCAGTAGACTCCTATAATATATCCTCGCATTCAAACCAAAGTTTTCCTCACAATCGGGCAGACCTGTAGGTACAACCGGCCAAAACCGCCATCGTGGGAATCTTTTGTTATTTATTTATTTATTTATTCATTCTTTACTGTACATTGATAAAAAACAATTACATAAAAGGTATACATTCAAATTAAATACAATCAATATACAGAGGGCGAGTTTATCGCAAAGGCGCGATCTCTTCCAACTAACCCAATTATCCATTATCTCTTCCAACTATCTCTGTTCAATGTCCCGTTTTGGACTTGAATAACTGTTTTTTCATAACTTAATGTTCTTGTGCATCCTAAGAATATTCGTTATCAACTTTTAATTTCTTTACTTAACGCTAGCCTGATGGTGAGAGCGAAAGCTCTTGAAAACCGGCTCGCATCCAATAAAAATCACAGTGGATATATACTATAAAAAAGTGTTTTATTTATAATGAATTTAATATCAAAACAATACAAACGCCGTAAAAAATCATTGATAAGCGAAAAAAATTTAATACAAAATTATTTACAGAAGAAACTGTTGATATTTGATTAAATTAAATAAAAAATATTTCAAATAATACAAGTAGTGTTAATTTGAATTTCGTTTTCTTGTGAAATGATATCAAGAATTAAATTTGAAAAAAATTGAAAGAATTTTTCAAGTCAAAGAAACTTTGAGTGATGACGCGAAAAGGTTATAAAAGTTTTACTTTTGACTGAAATTGACAAACTCACCCCTATGATCGGATCAATTTGTTGAAAAGATTCAATATAATATGCGTGTTTTCCCGGAGAAATACTTTTTCGTATTATTTATACTAAAATAACATTGAGGAATTCTCTGAAATTTTCTTCGAATCAAATTTTCGCATGTTGGTACTTGTATGTAATGTGATACGTTTCCTTGGTAAATTATTGTATAAATATATCAATCGGTCGATGACTCCGGAATGTCAACATCTCAACGGATTTTCGTGCAATAGGTAAGTCTGAAATTTATTACGTAACTGTTGAAAAAACTATGAAAACGTAGGAATAACAAATTTATTTTTATTTTCAATACTAGATATTTTGATACGCTAAGTCCAAAAGTTGATTCCATTTTCATATCAAAGCTAGGTTTTGAGATCTTGAAAGAAAAAAAAAAGTTTTTTTGTTAAATTTTTATAAATAAAACACTTCTTTCGAACTTCCACTGGACTTTAATGGTCGCGTAAAGTTGGCCTGATGATGAATGCAGAAGCTCTTGAAAGTCGGCTCGCAACCAATATAGTCACAGTAGAAGTAGGTACTAAATAAATGTTTTAGTTATACATAACAGTATAACATGATTTTTCACCAAGAACCGGCGTTCGAAATAAACGACTTTACAATTTGTTTGTTGTTTTTCTTTTCAAGAAGGAATACATAAATAATAATTATATAATATATTTAGGTAAAAGATTCCTGGACTCAAAGTTCATTGATAAACTGACTGACGAGCAATTGTAGTGCACGACTTCCAGGTTAAGATTACATACCTGCACTGTAGCAAGTTTGAAGAATTTAAAAGATTAGCAAGTGACAGACAGGAAGGAAAAAGAATCGAAAGATTTGTTTAACCAAAAACATTCTCAAGTAAAAATCGTTTCACAATAAACTTTATAAAACCAATCAGATAAATTGATTGGAGAACCATGTTTACACAATGCAACATTGTGCAAAATCTAATCTGAAAAAGTGAAGAAGGCGTCCCAACGCTTACGAATTAGTTCTTGGCTCTCTTAAGTGATCACTCTCGGTGCTCATGGATAACGTTCAACGATTCCGTCATTCTCACTGTCGCAATGTAAGGTTCAACGAATGAGAAACACTTTTAGCAAACCATAGAAGCAACCATCCTTTGGGATCTCATATTTCAGATCTCAAATAGATCGCGATCTCACGTCTAAATGGCGCCAGAAAATTTATTAAGTTAAATACTTCAAGGGTTGCTAGTTTGACCAGTTAGCACAAATTTAATGTTTTAGTCATCTAGTACGTATTGCCCAAATACGTTAAAAGAATTAAAAAAAATGTTAATATTCAAAACTTAATAAAGCCTAGTACTATATCTTTTCAATACAAAAAAAAATATGAATACCCATTTATGTAAGTATTATTTTCAAATCAAAAAAGTACCTAAAATGTTTTTCTAGGCGTGACAAAGTGGCTTATAATATTTAACGGACATTATGATCGACAGTAGAAATTTGATAAACTTGATATGAAAGCATATTATCATTTTATTACCTGCCGTATATGTACTTATTCATTACCATCAAAGTTACCTATAATAATGTCAAAGTGGATAGATAAAAATCAACCGACAGTCCACCTATAGTAAAATGTTATAGGTAGACAATAATCATATAATATACGTGTTAGTGATGTAACGAATGTCTGATTTTGGATATTCGCGAATGCGAATGCGAATGCGAATATTTCATGCCGACATTCGCGAATGCGAATGCGAATGCGAATATTGACTTGAAAATGGTATAGGAATTTGAAATATTCCAAAACTCCTCGGTTTTCTTAAAGAATATTTTCTTGCAGTACCTTTTTCCACAATGTACCGGGTAAGTATCCGGTACTTTCACCGAATTACTGATTTGTTTCTTCATTTACATGGTACACAACAGATGAAAGCCATATAAATATAAACATGTAAGCGACAAAAACATTCCAATAGTCTTACATCGAAACAGTGCATACTTCAGCAATAACACACAAAACAATTATAGAAAATCTTACACATAATATAGGTATTAATTCACAATACATCCAATCACCCATTCCTATTACAAATCGCTGCTCACCCAATTTCGCACACATACCTAATACATTCATTCGCACAAACACATTCACACTTCACTAATGTATGCAATAACAATACAAAAAAACCCTTATAAAAGAAAAATCAAAAATTTAAAAATTTAAAAAACAGTCTAAAAATTAATACTATCCCAAACACTTCACATTTTATCAAACATATACATTTTTTTTTATATTTATTTCATCTTATTCTACCCTCAACTCTCCTTTCTCACAAACCTGACGTAATTGGCACTTTAAAATTCTATAAACAGGGTTTCTTGAGTCTGCAATCGTTTTTGTTTTTTTTTAATGTAGAACGGAAAACAAGATCTTGTTAAAGGAAGCATTCTAAAGTTAATCCTATCTAAAATATTAGGCACATCGTATTCGGACAAGCATATTTTTCTCAGGTTGCATGCATCCAGCAAAACTCTTCACAATTCCAATTTAGGCAAATCTTTAATAAATACAGGATAATGCAATCTCTTCCTAACCAAACGAATGAATTTAGACTGAGTTCTCTCAACTTGATCGACATATTTTTTAAAATGTGGATTCCATACAGAGGAACAGTCCTCCAGCTTGGAGCGAAACAACGATAAGTACAAGTACAAATACGATTCATATAACCTAAATGACTTTGTAGATCTCAGAATAAATCTCAGTATTTTATTGCTCTCTTCGATAATTTTGTTCACGTGATCATCAAAGTGAAGCTCAGAGTCAAACACCACACCTAAATCTCTAATCTTATTTACTTCTTTTAAATCATGATTATGGATATTGTAAATTTATCGAATTTTGTTTCTATTTTTGGTAAAAAAGATCAGATTACACTTCTCCAGATTCAAGTGCAAGTTATTTCTTTTACAGTACTCGTGTAGTCTTTCCAAGTCCTCGTTAAGCATTTCATAGTCAAACAATAATTGAATTTGACAGTATATTTTTAAATCGTCCGCAAATAATAGAAGCTCTGAGTGGTCAAAGCACTTTTTTATGTTGTTTATGAATATCGTGAAAAGTAAAGGACCCAAAGAAGACCCCTGAGGGACACCAGATGTAGCACTGACACTGCCAGATGAGTTACCGTTAAGTTTAACTGTCATCAATCTATCAGAAATATTTGAGTCAATCCACCTTAGTTGAAAAAAGTCGATGTTCTACTTTATCAAATGCCTTTTGAAAGCCGATATAAATGGCATCCAACTGTATACGATTGTCCATAGCTGAGAAAAAAAATCAGATTTGTTACTGTCGATCTTCCACTCATGAATCCATGCTGCTCTACAAGAAGATACGGCTTCAGGAAAAAAGTAATTTGTTCACGAACCATACCCTCAAATATTTTTGAAATAGGTGATAGAATTAAAATAGGTCTGTAGTTACGAACGTCCGATTTGCTGCCAGATTTATGCAAAGGAATAATACTAGCCATCTTCCATTTGCATGGAAAGCATCCTTCTTGTAAACTCCTAATTTATTTATCGTGTCGAAACCCAGAGAAAAAACCCATCAAACTGATTTTCAGTACAGCGCAAAACGCGCAGCAGGTGGAGATGCGTCAAAAATATCCTCCATAGTGCAAGTGACAGGGCACAATGGACACTCCAACAAGTGTGGCATAGTCTGTGCTGCACCATAGTCACACGCTCCGGATTCGTCCTGTAGGAAGCCCAATCGTTCTCTATTGTCGCGGCAGTTTCCTACACCAGATCTCAGTCGATTTAGGGTTTTCCATGTACCATAGTCTAGATTGCCTCCTGCAGCAAGGTGTTCTAATAAATGTCAGATACAATGGTTTGGTTAAATGACTTACACATCTCTTTAATATATTGGTGCTAGACCATCAGGGCCAACTCCTTTTGTCTCATCTATACCTAATAAACGTTTATGAATATCAGATTTCAAGATATTAACCATGGATAAACATGAGTTAGTTAAAATATTTTCCAATTCTTTAGTATTAGAATCATGCAAATTATTCAGTGAAAATACAGAACCAAAAAACGTCGAAAACAAGTTTGCAATCCCCTCTGGATCGCTCGAAGTCTGGTCACCGTCACCCATTACCCTTGGATAGCCTCTAGATTCTTTAAGGGAATTCACGAATGAAAAGAAAGACTTGACATTGCCCTTAAGTGACTTCTCAGTGTTATTAATAAAAGACCTATAATCGTGATTCTGCGACAACTTCAACTGAGCTCTTAGTTGAAAAAATAAATTGTAGTCAGAATCATTACGGTTCATCTTCAATTTACGCCAAGCCTTAGACTTCTCTTAAACAATAACAGAATTCTATTAGAGAACCATTTGGGAAAATTATTAGGTGACACCCTCTTCATATGTAGGTGTATGCTTCTCAATTATTGGCAAAACATAACCATAAAAAGATTCAATCATCTTATTCACCGGTCCGTTTCCCAAAACACTGACCCAATCAACACTTTGTAGTTCAAAATTTATTTCCGAAAAGTTTGACTTAAAGTATATCAATTTCTGGTTCATATTTTGAGACAAATCTTCAGCAATTTCAAACTCATAATCTATCAACAGTGAAGGATAGTGTGAATCCTTACCAACCAGTGGAGAGTCACATCTGGTAACAGAACACGGAATAGTTGAAAGAACTAAATCCAAGATAACTTGATTGCTGTTATAAACTCCGTTAGACTGAAACATATTGAGAAAAGATATAGATTCTATCAAATACTGCGCAACAGGACACGAATAAGAATACGGAACAAAGATTGAATCAACATCGGGGTCTTTTTTCCATTGGATTGTTGGGATATTGGAATCTCCAATAAGACAAATATCCGTTTTGCCGTAATAGCTGATTAAACGTTCAGATATACTTTAAAAAAAAAGATGTTTTAAGTATCTAAGGATGTGGAAGGCGGTATATACATATACTACACCCAGTAGCGGTGAGCATTTTTTCATGCGTTACCGATGAAAAACGAATACTGGTAAAAAAAACTTTCACCAGTATCATCCCAAACAAGAGTGGATGAATATCCTAGTGTCCGATCCACAGCAATTAAGACCCCACCTCCATCCCTTTTACCACTCAACATGAAATCCCTATCCTTGCGGTAAACTGTATATTCGTTTTGAAAAAGTTCGCTGTCAAATATGCCACAATTTAGCCAAGCTTCCGTCAGAACAATTATATCATAACTATTTGCAAATAAGTTTGCTCTAAACTCCTCGAACTTAGTCTTCAAGCCCCGAAAATTCTGAGAGAATACTTTAGTGTGATTCACCTTGTAGTATGATACTCGTATAAATATTCCTTAAATAGAATATAAAATTATTGTAGGGCCCTATACTCATAGCAGTTGTAATACTTAAAACAAACATATAAATTAAATCTCCACAAATGCATATTTCTCCTAATAATAATAACATCATCAAGCAAACGAACACAGGAAACAATACAACAAATGTGGCCAACACGGAACAGACCAGATACTTTATTACTAAAATAATATTCGCAAAACATTCGCATATTTTTTTGCGAATGCGAATGCGAATGCGAATACTTTGAAATATGCGAATATTCGCGAATGCGAATGCGAATGCGAATATTCGTTACATCACTAATACGTGTGTGGATATCATTAAATTGACGATATTTTTGTGAGCCGTATTTCAATTACTGTAGTAATAAATTATTACCCGATTCAAACAATTGAAATACTTGCAGAAATCAATGACGGAATGAAAAAAACAGCCTACAAAAAAATTGCAATTTATAATAAATATTCAAATTTAGTTAATATTGTTTACCGACGGTGCTTGGTGGAACTAAATTTTAAATTTTAAAAAATTGAACAGTTATTTTAAGTGCTTTCACGTTGACTTTACTAATTGTGAGCCGGCCTTCAAGAGCTTCAGCTGTCATCATCAGGCTTACGTAAAGGATGACGATGAGAGCAGAAGCTCTTGAAAGCCTGCTCACGATAAATGAAGTTAGTCACTATGGAAGTACTAAATATAAGGTTTTTTAATTTTATTATATTAAAATCTGATCCTTGATGGTTTTTAAAACTTTATTTATGTTTACCTAATTTATAATGAGTTTTTGGTTGTTTATTAGCTCCTGAGCATTATTGGGTTAACGAAACATGGAATCTTTAATTGCGCAACGAGAACTGCAAAATCAAACAGACTTTCTTGGGTTTTTCGTTATGCACGTATCTAAACTTTCATAAAAACGTAACCACTTCCTTCCACTCATACTGAAAGCTTGTAACCCTAGAGGGTTTCATATTCATTAATGGTTCAACCTTTCAAAATTAAACATTGCTTAAGACTCCTACGACACGACATTAGGAACTTATTAAGTTGAATAATAATATGAGTAACCTTACGGTACGATATAATATATGACAAATACATTGCATCTACATGAACCTGATATTTTTTCATGAATAAATACATCGGTCAAGTGGAACTTTCAATCTGGTATTTGAAGTACCTACGCCACTGCATATTGCTACCACTTATATTGCTGGTGATTGCCCTCATCGAATGAGAATGTGGAGCAATAAAATCAGACAATCGATATATTATCGCTCGCTTGCTAAAACAACGTCATAAAACAAAAAAATGTGATTTTTGAAATTAAAAAATCAGAAATACTTTATTGTTCAACATCAACCATGTTGTCTCCAATCTTCATTATAATTTTTCTATCGGTGCGAGAGAGATGGTACCTACATAAATGTAGTTATTACGTCTTTATACGCAAGTTTATCACTTGTGACAACATTGTATTGGGTATGAGTGTTTGCATTAACGAAAAAAATTCTGTCGTCGCATGGATATTGTACCTATTATTAATGTTTAGAACATTATTGTGCAACATGTATGATACTTATATTTTGCATTTGAATTGAATTATTTCGAAAATTGCAGTAGGTATTTAAAACAAATCATTTTTAACAATTATCTCAATAATTTTTTTGAACAACGACATATTAAAAAAAAATACGACGATATTTTTTTTTCACAAAGATTTCTTACCAAGGTTGTTCTCATGACATTTTCTAAAAAGAAAACTTTTTAAATAGCAGGAATATATTTTCAATAAAAAATAAATAAATCAAAAATGAATTTTGTTCAAGTGAGCGATACATTAATGGTAAATATACTCTCAAATAATTTGAATACTTTAAACGCCTTTATCCTAAAAAATGCATTTTTTGAGATATGTCACTGTTCTTCCAAGCGAGCGTCATTTATGTGTGACAATTTTATAGGATATACATCGAAGTCAATTCCTCACACAATGAATATAGTCCAACATTCAGGCTATTTGTAGCTACATGTGTAGATATTTTATTATTATTTATATACTGTCCATTATCTATTATACATACATACATATAAGTGTTAAAGTAAAGTTTTATTTTATGGAAATTAACAAAAACTTTTTGAGTTTTACTATGTTTTATAATAGTTACAGTTACCTAGTTCCGACTAAAAAATCATTGTCAAACTAAGGTTTCTATATCTCTTTTTAAAGTTAAACTCCAACAGTTTGTGTTTATTTCAGTAGATATATTATATAGAGTTCTAAAAATAATCGTTAACTCAAAGTTTTATCTTCGGAATAAGTTTCAATATAAGTGGTGTATTTCTCAGAATTAGGTTACCATATTCTAGGAACTGATCACTCTTTCAGCAACCATAGTTTAAATTGTGACATAGGTACACATCTATGCCAACCGACTTTGATCAGCACCCGAAGATACGAACTAGGAGTTCGCGAAACCGGTAGTGCGTCAGCTGTACTATTGTGTAACATTAAACAATAATAAAGATTATTTATTTCATTATGTGTATACATAGTTTATAAATATTGGATTACAGAAAAAGGAATACCTAACAAGCGCGTACTGGGCTTCGTGACATTAAAAATCAATCATTTAAATATCTTTCCATAAATTCAATAATAAAAATGAATGGAATCGATGTTTTGAATTGTTTATCCATGGATTTACACATTTTAGGTCAGGGTTATTTTTAAATCAATGTATTAACCGTGTTGTAGGTACCTACTGGATGTGATTACATTGAAGAAGAACCTCTATCCACCCGGATACCGTAGAAGTCTGGGAACTTCAACTTATTCGAAAATCTATACTTATCAATTTTTGTCCACACCAAATATGCCATAGTGGGCGGCTAGATGGGCTGGCCATATAACACGAAAATGTCATGGAATGTTGTTGAAAGCAAAAAATTGTAAAATTTTAGAAATATTAACATGATACTGTTCAAAGACTTGTAGCGGCACGGGGTTTGGCTTACCATCTCGATTATGCCTTCTGCGTTACCGAACCATTGTGGATCAAAATTCCACACGATTTACAATTTCTATAAAGTATAAAAGTTTGCCATGGTTAAAGATTATTGTTGACGTGATATGATGATAGGTATTATTAAGTTCTTACGGAGGAGTTTCAAAATAACGGTTTAGGTACTTTAAGAGCTTAATTCATTATAACCAAAAAAATAAAGTAAGTTTCTTACATGCAGCTGATCTGCTGGCTACCCCACTTGTGGGATATGCCATGATGGTATAGTAGTAGTAGTAGTAGTAGAACTATTTTCATTTTCAAACACTGTTGTTGATACAAAAGTGCACAAATTTTCAAAATCGTGTCACAATTTATTAAATAAAACATGGGAAGATTCATTATGTTTTTTCATCCTAAAAATAATAAATATTGACATTTTCAATCTTTAACATGGGTAGCTACTAATCTAGAGACGGAGACTTCTGCATAATATAATCGAGTATTTTTTTATAACTTTTTAACAAAATAAATATTATGAACACGAAAATTAAAATTATGATATTGATATAATGTGCTATAATTATTATAGTCTCACGGCATATTCCTCAAGCGGGGTAGCGAGAAGACAAGCTGTACGTAATAAGCACGCAAGTTGTCCTCTTTGTGCCAACAAAAGTGAGCGAGCGAGACTGTGTATAATGTAGGCATGTTGAGATGACCGGAATGTTAGGTACCTATCTTTTTAAAATTAATTGTGGCGCATGGTATTGGATGATAGCTGATCTCTGAAAGATTAATCTTTTTTTTTAACTTTAATTATGTAGTTATTGTCTGTTTTGTGCTTCTATGTTTATAAAATAAAAAAATAAAATAAAAAATGATTGAAGACAGAATCATTTTGTTTTTGGACTTCTCTTTTTAAAAAAGTTTAACTTAAATTTGATAAATATCAATCCTCTAAACAATCATGGTATTGCCACAATTGGGGTAGCCATCAGAAAAATAACGAAACGCGTGAGTCATCTTTTCTGTGCCAATAAAAGTTAAAGTATTCAAAATGGGACGTACATCACTGAGTTTATGATGAAAAATGTCTTTGTTCGTGATGTATCGAGAAAATACCTTACTTAAGAACACTTGGTAAAAAAAGCTAGAAGCCTATTATTTACAGTAGGCAACACTGACACCATTAATTTATAAAATAATTAAACATTTAATTTCGAGAATTTCCAAAAGCAAGGAACCTAAAAATATCTCATTCTTAAATTTACCAACACATCGATGGCCGTTTGGCATTCTTTTAAGCGACGCCTGTCACATTCTCCCCGAAGAGGAAGCGTCGCGACGGCAGATAGAATTGAAAATTTCACTTCGGCGTCAACAAGAGCTCAGATATAAATCGTAAATCAATGTTATCAGATGAATTAAACTCTGTTGAATTTTATAGAGAATACATTTTCTCCTTTAACTTTCCGGACCTTGATTAAAACCGTTTTCTAAAGATCTTGATTTAAATATTTTACCTTAAGTACCAACACCTACTAAAAAGATATATTTTTTGTTCGAAATCGATCGACAGTGAAGGAACATAAAAAACTTTTGTGATAAAAACAGTCGGTTGTTTTTTGATGGAGTAAAAAACAACGAAAAAAAAATCTAACCTTATTTTATAGCAGTAGGAAAAAATTTTGAGGTTTTGCTTTAGATTATGATTAATAATACATTTTAATATTTTTCTAATAATCGCACATTTGCATATGGGTTTTACTTGTATATTGCTAGTTGTAAATTGTTTACTCCATAATTTATAGAGTTTTATGAGAATTTTCATGTTTTGAGGACACTCAAAAACATACAGAAAAGAGAGGGTGACCAATTTGTTACCGAGGACTCCACGAGATATAATATAAAACAGTCAAAATCTTCAATGTAGCTGTTAGTTATACAACCCATTTTTTATGATTCATTTTTCATTGGAATGGATATGATATTTTTTTAATTTACACTTTTAAAATTAATAATTAATCGTTATATTATGCAAAGAAAGCAACAAAATGTATTATGGCAAATTTTTAAAACATATTAAATATATTTAGGAATTCTTGTCTTAAGAAGCATTCACATTGTTTCACTTTGTATGATCATCCAGAGAGTCAGGGTCAAACCTTTTCATCGAAAGTGAACATGTTTGTTCACACTTGTTCATCCTATGCTTTCACTGCCATGTCAACACTCTCAGTCAAGATAAGACGGCTTGCATGTTTATTACAGTCATGCAGCTGGTCTGCTAGCTACCCCAGTTGTGGGGTATACTGTGATGGTGTAGTAGTACGGAAATGATGACCTGTTTCTTTGATACATGTATTTGGTCTTCCCGCTATCCCATCGTGGGATATACTTCGAGGATTGATAGCTTTGTTTATAGATATGTTTGTTATTTGATTAAAAGATAATCTATGAGAATGAGTTTATATTGATAAAATATGAAGCCTTAATAAAATGGAGGAATAAAACAATGATGTGATAAAAATGATAAGATTCAGGTGGAGGACTTGCATAGGATATAGTAAAAAAGATCGGAAATGACAGTTTCATTTTTAAACAATTTTTTATGGCAACACCAATAACCAACACGAACAAGTATTGTTAGTTCTCAAAATAAATAACTATATAAAATAAACCTGTAGGCAACACCATTGTGTCTTATAATACGAATACTTTTTCAGGCATAATTCAATTGAACTTCAATTTGTGTTCCTGAGAACATTACTTTACGAATGAATGGCTTTGTGAAGAATAGAATTTAAACATTGCTTCAGAATATCCGCTTATATTTTTATTTATTTAATACTGAGAAAAGATGATATTTTTACAACTGTTCTTATCAATTTTATTAGTTGTTGAAAAAAGTCTATTGAATGGTGTTTTTATGGCTACTATTTTTAGCATATTATTTATTTAATAATAATATTCTATCTGGTATCTCCCAAATATCTCAGGTTAGCAAATTCAGGTACCTGGGAGCAACCATAACGCCAGAGGGTGATCTTCGGTCGGAATAACCAATCCGCATAGGAGCAGCTAGCGGGGCTTTCAACAACATGAACAAAGTTTGGAAGGCGTCTGGACTCAGCATCAGGACAAAATGTCCCTTGTTCAATGCGTGCATCATCCCAATCCTTCTATATGGCTGCGAGTCTTGGCACTTAACCAAGGCTCAAGAGCGGAAGATACTAAGCTTTGAAAACAAGTGTCTTAGAAGGATTTTGGATGTCAGATGGTATGAACATGTTACAAATGATGCTGTGCGCCGGCGCACCCAGCAGAGATCTGTAATCTCCGTAATACAGGAGAGACGATGGTCCTGGCTGGGACATGTTTTGAGAATGCCCAGTGATAGTTGGCCAAAAAGAGCACTGTTCTTCCGTCCGTAGGACCGGGCGTCCCTCTTTCGCAATACACCGTTCCAATGACAACGATATCAGAGCGCAAGGAATGTCGTGGAAAGAGGTGACGCAATTGGCACAGAGACGCTCTGAATGGAGGAGACTGGTTTCTGCCCTGTGCTCCCGAGAGGAGCGTTGAGGGCGATGATGATGATGATGATGATCTGGTATCTAGCAAATAATACACTATCCATTTTTTGTTACGTTGTCGGGGGTCTCGTAAATGCCAGTGATGAGGTGTCCTAAAATCAATATTATATTAGGTATCTTAGAACAATACCTTTACGTGAAACTGTCATCGGGATTTGTAAGAGAGAATATCGGAGCATTCGGCAAGTCGCCCGGTAACTTAATTGCTCGCGACAAGGCTAGGGATGTGGGTTCAAGTCCCGTCCGTCCGGGGTACTACCGAATAAATAAGGTGACGTTTTTTCTAAGCCTTATAAATGGTAGTTTTATTTGTTAAATTCACAAATATGACCTCATACAATGGTAAATTGTAATGGATAATCAAAATTACAATGTTTTACCTTTCTTATATATGTAGATATCTCATGGAAAGGGAGGAAGGTCTTAAAAATATTTTTTTTTATTAAAAAACATGGAAATTGTCCACTCCGTGGCGACATAAGTTAAGACATTCAAGAGATGAGCGGCATTCTTCATCGCTGAACTAATATTGTAAGATATTATTCGTCATAAACTTGATGTTTAATGATATACATACATACCATCACGCCGCTTCCCTCGCGGGGTAGGCAGAAAGGATCGAGCGCCACTTCCTTCTATCCTTGCATACATCTTTCGCTTCCGTCACTGTCATACAATTCCTCATGCATGCTCTCCTGTTCAATGTGCTCAACACGTGACCGTCCTGTAGGATTTGATTTAAATGATCTTGCCATTTAATCCTCGGAAGTCCACGTCTCCGAGCACCATTCCTCTCAGCCAAATATATCTTCTAAGTGTTTAATGATTTTCTGTAATATTTCAGCTTTCATATTATTTGTTTTAAATAAGTATGTGATAATATAACTAATATGGTTGGATGAATATTATTATCATTGTAAAAGTTTCCAGCGAAGCTATTACACTAATCATTATATTTCACGCTACGAAGAACAACGTCAAAGTAAAATATTTTTTTCTTTACGAAACTTTGCCTCGGTAACGTGACGTTATAAAGAATATTATTCATCTCAAACATATGAGTACTCAGGGAATTTATCAAACTACGGTATGAAGCTTTCTTGAAAACTCAAAGCTCTATGAATGTATAATATCAGTTGTTCTTGTATATCATTTTAGAGTAAGACCACAACATTTTTAACAAAGATGTTTTTCGATTATATTTTTCATTTAAAAATACCTTTTCTCGGAGCATAAAGTAGAAATAAGTCTCCTCCATTAAGAAAGCATCTTTTCGCCAATCAATTTATATTTTCCCACGATATTCCTAACTCTCTGGTATCAATATCATATTATGAACGGTGGTAATAATATATCACTGCAAAGCAATTAATTAATATAAATAATATCTACATATATGTATTGAGTAAAATTTAAGATGTCACGATTGTGTCGCAATTAATAAGTGTTCTATTTGTTTCAATTTTAGCAACATTCTACCTAATACCGTCGGTTGACAATATTCATTAAAAATATGTTGAAGTTTTTGCATTTCAAATTATCTTGAATTAAAGCGATTGAGTTTATGTCACTATGAATGAAAGTGTTAAACTCAGAGGCCTTTTGAGTAGACACCTATCATCATTTCAAGAGAACCTACATACATACGGTAACATTAAAACGTATTAAATGGGCACTTGTACTAGTTAGATAAAATAAAAATCTGTTGAGAAAATTTCCTCAATTCTCAAACAGCCTCAGGAACCTTTTTTCAAATTCTTTTCTCGATTTGACTCGCATTATGACTGTGATAGCTTTTTTGCGAATTCCTTAATAATTTTATTTCGTGTCCTTATTATCATTATTTGATTTCATTCTTAATTGTTTATTATTTATTCAAATATTTCATATAATTCTTATTTGTTTAATTTAATTTGAGTACCTACTTTAATTTCGTTAATTATAGTAATCGTAAATGAATGATTAATCTTTTATTAATTATTCCTTTGATTTATATCATTGAACACGCAACATTATAACAACAGGATTATTGAATAAACTAAAACAAGCGTTTCTTTCTACTATAGATAAAACAATGTGAGAGAGACGTCTTTCGACTTATGAGATCATTATCGATTGACAATTCTAAAGACATCTTTAATTTATATAAGAACGAAATGATTATTTTAATTTAACCAAAATAGAATTCTATTTATTATCTGGCCAGGAGACCACCTGAGTATGTAGGCTATAAAACTCAACATATCGAGGTTACTGGCAAGAGACCAAGAGGAAGACCAAAGCGCAGATGGCGTGAAGTAGTGAGACAAGACATGCGGAGCTGTAATGTTTTCCATGAGGATGCGTTCGACAGAATCAAGTGGCGTAACCAAATAAGAAAGGCAGACCCCACCACCATGTTGGACTGATAATTGCCCAAGGATGAAGAAGATAGAATTCTATTTCTTGTGTCCCAATACTATGAGTAAGTAATAGCATTATTGATAATTTAATAATAAAACAAAATAATATTTTATATACATATATATCTTGCTTTATTACTAAATTATTAATGCAGACTCCACCAAAAACCGTCGGTCAATAAATTAAACTTTGGCATTATTTATTTGGTACACCAGTTTCAAACATCTTCCTTCAATCAGCAAGTTTATTAGCAAAACAATGATTAATTATATATCTTTAGCATTATTACATTTCACATGTTCAAGTTTTTCTTATTTAACACTACACGAGTTACACAAATAATTTTCTAAAAAGTCTAATTTAAAATATATATTTTGTAATTTCCCAAACGTTTTCATGAACATCTAGTTGGTACTAGCGCCATCGTAAAGAACAAAGTCTTGACATTCTGAACTACTTTGTTCAAGTGGAAGTTAGAGAGTGGAACAGGAGACGGAGACTCCCACACTTAGTCACCACCCCCCGCAGAATACACCCCTTTAACCCTAAACATTCTACAGGAGTTTAAACTGAGAAGATATAATAATAATTATTATTAATATTGCTATGAAAGAATTTTAAGGAAATGAGCAAAGGTTTAAATTTTCCCTGATACAGGTTACAATTATAATTTCATTACTTCTACTCAGAAAAAACCATATCCAGTGAGATAGGATAATTTCTCACCTTCTAAGAAAACTGAATGTGATTAATTTTTTAACATTATATTCTAACACCTCTAGTGATTATTGTTTCTTAGAGCATCCGGTACAGAATTGACATTCCAATCTTTTCCGTAAGTTTTCGAGTGTCCTGTAAAAGGCAGGTGTTCGAAAAAAATAAGACATTTTCCATCTTAAATTCAGCGATGAGATTTAAAACACATCCTGAATTGTCGTCGTCTTGACATGTTTATAAACATATTTATAACATGCAGCTGATCTGCAAGCTACACCACTTGTAGAATATGCCGTACTATACTATACAATCACGGCATAGACCAGCTGCATTATGATAAATTCAAGTCATTCAGGATGGGTGGCAAACCTCACCGCTAAATTTAAAAAGTAAAATGTCTTATTTTTTTTTCGAACACCTGTCTTTCGGACACTCAAAAACTTACGGAGAAGAGTGGGAAACCAATTCTTAAACGGGTGCTCCACCCTCAAAATTAAGTAGATAGAGCTCATGCTTTGAGGGATTAAAGGTTTTTTATTTGATGAATTCGAATAATCATTACAGTATCAAATATATTCAATAATTTTCCATTTAAAAAAATAAACAATAGGTATATTATTATTTCATCAACCACGTTTTTTTGCGATTTATATTATGGGTAAACATTATTGAATCATGGTGTAATGAATGTTTGGAGGTTAGATTCTAACAGGATTCTATTTTGTGAAGATGAATATATAAAATTGGTAGGAGATAACTTAACTTAATTACGAATGTTTGGAGTCAAAAAACTTAACTAATACCACTTAAAATTATTATACGCGCGACCAAGGTTTCAATAGGTAACCTGTCATTCTCAAGCGCAATATTTGTCAAATAGTAAAGTTTTTTGACTCCAAACATTCGCAATTATGTTTAGAAACTACCACAACGTTACCGCTAAATAAATAAATAATAAGATAACTTACTAACTAACACCAAGTCTTTATAAAAGAATGAGGAGCTTTCCCATTCTGTACTTTGAAGAAAAAGTTCAATGGGCAAATAAAGAAGAAAGAAAGAAAGAAAGTGATTTCACAAAATTTACGGTAATTTTACTTGTATGAACTAAGTTGATATTTTCAAGTTGAAATTGTTTACCTAGGAAGATGTCAATTTACTTATATTATTACTAAGGGAAAACTTATAATGTTACAGTATCGTTCATTCAAAATATTAGAAATATATATGCAAAATTTCTGTGAAACCGCAACCCGTCTAACAGGCGTCGGACCGTTAAAGGGGGTATGTAACCCGACTCGAGGATTTTCCAAACGATTAGCCACGTCAGTAATCCATAATATTATCGTGCTTATGAAAATAAAATTCGTATAAAATTTCAACCAAATATAGAAAATGTAATAAATGTATTATTGAATAATATCGATTGTCAATTATATATATGTTAAAAATTTAAATGTTTTCATTTTTGCAAAATAAGCACATCATGTGATTACTTTGGTAATGAGTTTCCTTGTCACACCCATTAAAATAACACGTTCTTTTTTTGGGGTTATACCCGTCGTACTCGTATCTCAATATTCCATAGCAATAAAATCACGTCGTCTGGCCCTTAACTAAGTGCTTGCAACCCGCCACCATATTCACCAAGTGGTAGGTTGTTTGGTCAGCACCACACATAACGGAGAGTCTGCTAGTCCCCGTTGATTAAAGTGTGACGCTGCGCTGTGCGTCCGACGCCATTTCTTAAGAGTTTTCTGGGCAACGTAGAACCTGGAAGATGTATAGTCGGATCTGCAACCAAGTTATGGTTTCTCACCATTGTTGTTGCTCACAGATGCCGACATTCGTTATCAATTGATTGGCTATCACTTCCAGCTACTATCGAATATAGATACTAAGATTTTAGTCGATAAACGTCTTGTATTCATATGCATAGGGAGATCGGGGTTTTTGATGGTTCTCTGGTGTTTTTTTTCAGTTCTTCTTCACACCTTTACGTGCAGGTTGTATGGTGGCAGACAATCACTGATAACTCTCATGGCTTCGTTCAGTAAGGTTTCTATGAGTTTTGTAGGTGCACTTTTTACACCGTAAAAATATTTTCTACAGCTAATGCTTCACTACATACTGTGGTAAAAATATAAAAAAAACTATTAGATACTATTCAATCATGAAATGAATCGATAGTAAAAACAAACATTTGTATACTAGAAATTATCTTATTTTAAAATCTCCCAAACGTCAACTTATATTTTAGCGTATGAATTTCGGCTCTATGCTAGAGCTCAATGAAACAGCTCATCTACTTTCTTGATACTTGACCATTTATTAATATTTCAGAGCTTGAACATTTGTATTTTGTACATTTTTGTTATTATAAAAAGTGTTAATAGAACCTTAACGCATCCAAAACTTTGTCAGTATGTCATTGAGAGAATGAGCAGTAGAAAAGTCCTTGGTGAAAAGTTTCAGACGGTGGAAATTAACGGAAAAACGAAATAAAACACCGCACAATAAAAACATAAACATTCTAATTAGTGAGCCAAACAAAAACAACAACAACAGCTTGAAGTTGGAACAAGAATAATAATAATAATAATATTTCTCTCCAAACAATAAATAATATTATAGAATGGAGGGTAGTTTGCTACCTTTTTTGCTGGTGTTTTAGTTGATGGTGTTGTTGGTATGGGGATAAAGTTGTCGTAGTAAGAGGGAGGTGAGACAGAGGGGTGGAAAGCTTTCAAGCTCATTAAGAGGTAATGAGGCATTAGACAGATTAGAACAGAAGAAGAAAAAATAAAACAAGAAGTCGTTGGACGATTTAACTTCTTCAGTATCATCAGCATCGGTGTCTCTAAGTGAAATATTTTTGTGATTAGTTTTTTTTTACTACCTCTTATTATTAATTAATTCAATTAATTAATTGCTTTATTTAATTTTATATAGATATACATTTTACTTAATGTAGATGATATAATCGTTTACATTATTCAATTTGCTCTATTCCTTATTCCATTTAATTATTGTCAATTATAACGTTTTTAATCTTTGTATCTCATTTTTCATAAAGGTCTTTGAGCGGGCTCTCTACTTTTATCAATTTGAGAATTCGTTTTTTTATGACGATTTCTATTCAACAATTGTTATTTAGTACTTTTTTGCCATTAATTTGAAGTTTCAAAAGAATTGTGGGGTGACTGGTTGCACAAAGCTCAGGACATATGAGGGAGGATTATGTTTAGCAGTGGACAGAAATAGCTGCATAAGAAATCAATTAAATTCTATTACATGATATATACCGAAAATGAAAAATATCTAAACATACAGTACTAATAAGGGCTTTCCTTACAAGTAGAATGTTGAGAAGATTTTTTTGTATTAATTTTTTTAAAAATTCAAAAAATTAATTTCATATACTTTCACAAATATCCTTTTCAGAACATAAATCCATATTGTATCTTAATAATGTATTATTTGAGAAACTCCATGTTAATCTCTAAATAATACAATAATTTTAGAGTATTACTCAGAACTTATTTTTTAGTTACTTAATACAAAGATACCTATAGCACGTCGAAACCTAGGTTATTGAAATTTAAGTTATTAGTTATCTTCTTCTGTAGGTGCCCTGTCAGGTCCCCCCGACGTTGGCGATCACTCTGGCATAGGCATCTCGGTCCTGCGCTGTCTGGAATAACTCCTCCACACCCCTCATTCCAGTCCAATCTCGTATATTGCGCAGCCACGATGTCTGCCTTCTGCCAGCCCCTCGACGTCCCTCTATCTTGCTTGTCATAATCAAACGCAGAATGTGGTACTTTTCTCCACGCATTACATGGCCCAGATATGAGATCTTGCGCACTTTCACATTCAACAGGAGTTCTCTGTCCATTCCAGCTCTTCTTAACACCTCTGCATTTGTGACCCTATCGGTCCAATGAATACGAAGCATTCTCCTATGAAGCCACATTTCAAATGCCTCCAAGCGATTCATCGTATTCATTTTTAGGGTCCAGGTTTCAGAACTGTACAGCAATACAGACCATACATAGGACTTTACGAGTCTCTGTCAAAGTTTCAAATTAAGATTGTCATACTTTACAAATATTATTGTTTCATTTACAATAAATCCATTTGATGATAGATAATAATACTGATTGATTTTCTATGTACAAGGCAAAAGATGCATCGAGTAATCCGTATTTAAACTCAAATAAATAAAAAAAAAATAAACAACAAGAAGATAAATACTTAAGCTTTGTGTTGTTGCCGAGGTTTTAACTGCTTTCAAGTATTGTAAACTGAAAACTGGGTTATCATTGGTACTATTATTATTATTAAAAGCTTTTCATTCAATTATCAACATGCGGCTGGCAGAAAACAGTTTCTGCTCAACTATTAGAGAAATCCACAGCTTTATTAGCGATATAGTGGTCGATAGTGAATTAACCAAAGCTGGGTTGGTTTGTGAATCCAATGAAACGGTTAACTTGGACCCATTAATTTTGATTTCAAACACAAGTACTAGTATTTCTATTTAAGTACAACGTACAGTTGTATTTGGGTTAAGTAAATTTTCATGTAAAACGATCATAATATAAATTACTTCCATAAATTAACCAACGGCTAATCATTGTAGGTAAGTGTACATAATTAGTTAAATTGGTCAAGATATGATTTCAAATATTTCTAAATACTGTATTTATAATGAAAATTTCATAATAATCATTATATCATACAGGAAAGACAAAACTATTAATTAATTGTCTTCTTAATATTTATTTCTTGATTGTTCGAATAAACACTTTTAGAAGGAGTTCAAGCGAACGTTATTATTCAAATTATCTGCGAATTGTCTTTTACAGTGTAGATGTAGCGACTAGTTACACCACCTACCCGCTAACATTTAATTTAAAAAAAATTAAATCATTTTTAGATCATAGCATGTAAAAATAACATAAGATTTTTTTCATTATACATTTTTCATCACATCATTACTGTTTATTTTTATTATCTTTTAAAAATTGTAAATTTTATTTATCCTAATACACACATAAATACTTCTAAAAGAGTTTTTTACTCAATATTTGTACAAACATCTAAGGTGGACAAGATCATTGAATATATTTTTATCATTAAATATGTATGTACTCCTTGAGAAAAAATCTTCAAGTGGATAGATAGTTTGTACTATTAATAAAATCCTAGTGATTGTACTTGGTGTATTGTTATTAACAAGTTGACAAACAATTAAAAAAATTCAAAACATAAGTAATAATAACATCGTATTTTTTGAAGAATATTCTAAGGCGTTACTTGAATTTATTTACTCTTTTTAATGAAATTCCGAGTATCCTTTAAAAAGCAGGTATTTGTTTAACATCATCCCTTATATAACACATTTTATCTTCATTTTCACAATGTGTAGTGAAGGTACCCATTTTGAATAATAATAATCTTTATTCAAATAATATCGTCTTTACATTTCCATAATAACACAGTTGAACATACTTAATACAGTCATAAAAAAATGTCTTCCACACTAGCCTTTGGGCTGTGTTGTGGCAGAAATACCAATGAGATATAAAACAATAGAACTTTTGAAGTTAGCGAAAATAAAAAAAGAAAGCTAAAACCTTATAATAAATAAATAAAAACAACTAGTCAAAAAAAAAAAAAACAATTATTTACAAACATGTCTCAACGACACTGTCAATTATAAAAAATAAACACACAATACAATACAAATATGGGTCAGAGAATAATCTAGCAATGTCAATGAGTGAAATCCGTCTGCGAATGAGTTATTATTGGCTGTGTTAGTATCTTGGGTTAGTAATAATTGTCATGAACGTCAGTATATTAGTCTTCAAATGAGATGGTGATTATGTCTTATTATTTATTGGTACGAAGATGATAATTTGAATAATATCATGAATTAAGTCTGATGGCTGCCCAACTTGTGGGAAATTGCGTGTTAGTATAAATAAATAAATGAATATTGTAACAAGTGTGTACAAGTATGCTTTTAACTGCATTAAGTTAAAGGGAAACTATGGAAAACCCTTTGCTTTGTAATGAAATTAATTAATTTTCAACGCACGCATGGGACGGCTTAAACATAATACCCATTAATTTTCTATAAAGGGCTTTACACGCTCATTGATTCTAATAATATACTACTTAATTTGTTGTATTTCTATTATGAACTAATAATTTCATAACTGAAATATAAAATCATAATATATTATTATTGTGTCATTTTCCATTGCGTGGAATTAGTAAGTATTACGATTGTATTTCAGTTTGTTAGTGAATGACTTGGCATTCTACGTATTAACCAGGCAAAACAACTTCATTAGCTTGTTTCGTGAGTAAACTACTTTGTAGCACTGCAAGCAAAAAGCTACTTGCTAAATGTACGTGTTACGAGACTTCAAGCTGAAAAACTTGAAATACAAATTAACTATATTGAGATTTATACTACTCATACTTTTCTTACATTAATTTATTCATTCGAATGGCTCATAAGCCTATTACTTATATTACAATAGACAATGATAATTAATGCAAAATCAATAAAATAAAATAAAAAAAACCATCACTAATCACCATCTGTTCATCAAATGTTAAAAAAAAACCTTTCGTATATTAAGGAAATAATATTTTTATTAAGAAGACCCCGTGAAGTTTCTGGAAAAGAATAGATCAATGACTTTTTTTGAGTTTTCTGAAAAAGACAAGTATTTGTAAAATATCACGTTTCAGGCAGTTAACAACTTAAGTTCAGCGATGATTTATGCCACACAACCAGAATGTCTTAAATTATTTTGGCACAAAGCGGATTAATTGTATGTTTATTATATGCAGTTGTTCCCTAGCTACCCCATTTGTGTAATTGCCGTGATAGTATTATAATATAGAATGCCGTGTATGTTAATTAAGATGTAATATTATTGTGTGTATGGATGAACATGGGTGAACACATCAAAAAGTCTTCTGATGAGATTTGGCGTGGCACTATTTTACTTGTCACCATCACGCCGCATTCTTTTCGGGGTAGGCAAAAAGAACCGAGTGCCACTTACATTTGCATCATGAAGGTAGAGTCAAATTACCTCGAAAAGCTAATGATTATAGGAAGGATCGAGAAAAGAAAATCATGTGGATGTGTACCAATAAGGTGAAGCAATATGATCCAGAAAATATGGGACCTTGAGGGTGAATTCAGAATGCCTATTGCCCCCACAAGTGTGAAGTGAGTAAATGAAATTGTTTCATTTATTATTTATTACAAAAATATATATTTTTCTCTTCTAATTATGTATAAGCGCTTTTTTAATCTAATTTAAATAATTCATACTTTTAACCAATTCTCATTATGTTGTACTTAATATCTGACTTAAAAATAGCTTCTAATAAAACCTGTACCCCATTGTAATGAAAATTAATTAAGTTTTAATTATGATTAGAGATGTAGATTAAATAAATAAGTAATTAAAATGATTTTAATTTTGAAAAATACACAAAAATAAAGAACTTGAGATAGGCAATTAATTAAGTTATTCAAACAGCTTTTATTAAGCTCTTATTAAACGGTGTAATTAACGAATAAAAAATAAACTTAATAGTATCGTTAATTTATTAGTATATTGAGGATAAAAAGGAAACCAACCAAATACTGCCAAGGGCTTTGATTTTTAATAATATGGCTGTTTACCCAAAAACTGAAGAATTTGTGGCAAATTTGTAGTTTTACGCTACAAACAGCAGCAAATGAAATAAACAATAAATACATAGATATAATATTGTTGTTTTATTTTATGTGTACCTTTTTTGTTGCTGTACCTATTTGTTTTTATATTATTAATTGAACATTGTTAGAACAAGAAATAAATAAAATATATAAATAAATAAATGGAAAAGTAACAAAAAAAAATGTTGTAATATAACTAGTGAGGCTGCTGCAACTTAATTGAAGATAATTGGTGATATATTGTTTCAACGTAAAAAAAAAAAAAAAAAAAAAAAAAAAAAAAAAAAAAAAAAAAAAAAAAAAATAATGTTGTTTGATCTTAAAAAAGTTTTTTTTGCATATTTTGTGAGAATTCAGAAATAATAAGTGAATCATGACAGGAATTTAAAAAGTCAATGTTTTCGTTTTTTCAAAAACACGTGTCTTTAACAGGACACTCGAACATTAACGGAAAAGTGTGCTCCATATGTATATGGATAAATATAAGAATAAATAGCTATCTGCTGAACACAATCATTGACTACCTAACAAATAGACACATCCTTATTGATCGCAAGACCAGCAAGAAAATAGGGGGAGGGGTCCCGCAGGGCTCGGTTTTAGGACCAACTTTGTGGAACATCCTCTACGATGATGTGATGAGAATCCGCACTCCGGAGGGCGTTGAGATGACATGCTACGCTGATGATCTAGCGGTATCAGTGACGGCTGCAACGGCCAGAGAGCTTGTAGCAAAAGCAAATTCTACAATGTTTGAAGTCTGTTTGTGGATGAAAAAACACAGCTTGGAGATTGCCCCTCAAAAAACAGAGGCAGTTATCTTGTATGGGGACAAACATATGCAAAGCATAGAACTGGAAATAGAGAATACGATATTCAAACCCGTAAGAGAGGTTAAATACTTAGGCGTGATTTTGGACTCTAAATTAACATTTAAAGGACACATAAAACAAGCCACAGAGAAGGCTCAAAAACTAGCAAGAGCACTAAACGGACTAATGCCAAATACCAGGGGCCCGAAACAATCGAAAAGAAAGACATTGGCCATGGCAGCACAGTCTACCATGATGTACGCAGCTCCAATATGGCAAAGTGTACTCTGCAGAGATTTCTATAAAGGATTGCTTCGAAAGGGTCAAAGACCAATGACATTGAGAGTCTGCTGTGCATACAAGACTGTATCCACAGAAGCAGCCTTGGTTATTGCAGGAATTATCCCTGCAGACCTGTTGGCGGAGGAGCGCGGACGTCTTTTTCGTTTGACACCACTAATTAATGAAGAAGTTAAACGCAGAGAAAGAGAAAGGACCATACAAAGATGGCAAGAAGAATGGGACAAAACATCGAAGGGAAGATGGACCCATAAGCTGATTAAAGACATCAATAAATGGATTAGTAGAAAACACGGCTTGGTGGGTTTCCGGATGACTCAGTGTATGTCTGGACACGGCGTCTTTGGAACATTCCTCCAAAAAATACAAAAGGCTCCGACAGGAGGATGCATGTACTGCTCATCGGAGAGGGACGACGCTCATCACACTCTCTTTGTATGCAACAGGTGGGACCGGGAGAGAAAAGATCTCACCGACCGCCTGAACTCTGAGCTGAATGCCGAAAACATGGTGGACCACATGCTGGCATCGCCAGAGATTTGGAGAGCGTATGAGGTGTACATGGAGAGTGTGATGTCACTCAAAGAGAGAGACCAGCGACTCTAGGCAAACGTGCACTCCCGGGTAGACCGAAAGGTGGGAACCGGGTTTGCAAAGAAGAATGAGGGGTTTTAGCCGGTAAGAGTCCGGCACTACCCAGACAGCTCACGCCTGGGTGTCCATGATGGATTTCCCCTCATTATAAAAAAAAAAAATATGTATATGGAAGAAGCCAAAAATATATTTTCATACTGGGATGAATTTTAAATATTTTTTCAAACAATTCTATGAATAGGATTTTACGTTTAATCTATAAATATAATTCATAGCGAATACATAAAACATGTTATAAATAATCTCACTACCGAGAAGAACGCATTGTTATCAACTTAATAAGGCAGCTTACGTAAGTACTCGACAAAACGTGTTCAATTTTACAGGAGCTCATTTGATCTTGCTCAGCCCGGGATTTCTCAAAATTAATAATAATACTTAAAATATTTAACATAAAGATATCAATTCAACTCTTCACACCGATTTGGAACATTGGTGAGTGAATGCACCATCATTTTTCGTAAAAAAATAAAACTAATATAATCATATTTTGAGAAACAGTTTTATAGTGAAAATATGATTCTATTTTATAAATAATTTTTTCATAATCTCTGTGGTAACAAGGTAAAGGGCATGAGTCAGTTTTGAGGTATCGAGTTATTCCCTCTACAGAAGTGAAGGTATATGTCATACCTCACAAAGTAATGGCATCAAGGGTTGTCTATTTTACTACATAGGTAGCCCTAGATGCCATTATTTGTGAAGTATGACATATACCTACATTAGTGTGGTGGGAATAACTCAATACCGCAAAACTGACTCATGGCCTATTATTTTGTTATAACAGATTTTATGTCATCAAGCTTTAAAGACACACCAAGTCCCAAAATTTTGGGAAAAATTGCATTTATTACTGATATCGCAATAAATGTTGCATCTCTCAAATCGAGATGGGCAGGACACAAAGCCAGAAACTCAGATTACAAATGGGCAAAGTCTTGTGGCGACATCTACCCGGATAATCAAGAAGCACGTTATAGAAAATAATTACTAAATATCTTGGTAACTATCTAGGTATTAGTTTACAACGATCATAGGTAGATGGCGATGAATATTTCCTTAACAATTATGTCTGGTGGAAGTAGTGAATAATTAGCTGGGTTAGATCTCTTTTGAACGTCCAGCTAACAACATACTTTAGTCTAACACATTACTAACATTTTTATTGTTTAATTATTTATTGGTGAATAAACTTAATGGAAAGCATATTTTCATGTAAGTAAAATATTACTGTTTCATTTCGTTCCTTTTTAATCACAGTATGTAATTGAATATAATCATTTAGAATCAAATCTATTTTCTTACTTATCAAGCCTTCTGCAAACTGTATATGGAAGAAAGGGAAAATATGTACACAGTGGATCTGTGAGGATATTTAATATTAATAATCTATACCAACAAAGCCCTTCCATCCATAGTCTCTTACATATCAAAGACCAACCAGGAGCGTAGAAAGTGTACCAATGAGGTGGAGGGTTGACATAATTCGACACACTGGATGCAGATGGCGCAGAATCGAGTGGCATGGAAAGGAATGTAGGAGGTCTTCGTCTAGGAGTGGACAAAAGTGAATAATGTTTTCATTAACGATATTATTTTTTATATACACAACATAAAATCAATGAAATTTATATTATATAATGAGATTAGAAAAGGGAAAAATAGAATATGAAGTGCTGTCTGTTAATGAATAGACAATATTAATACTATGAGTTTTTTTTATTCAGAAGAGCACGCCATAGAACTTAAAGAAATCTATAGAGCTTGAAATGAATAATAATAATGAATGAGGTACTGAAGTACTGTTAATCAATGTAGAGAAATATAATTAATAACAAATAAAAATATGGTTTAAAGTTATGCGATATCGTTTTCAAACATAACCCTTAGGTTTAAATTCAAAAAGAGATTTAGTAAAACCTAGGTCTTTATTGTAAAGATAGAAGTAAAACTTTAAATTGTTTTATTATTTGTTATTTTTAAATAGGTATGTGGTAAAACAAAATAAATACCGGAAGAATATTCAAAAAAAAAATATATTTGTTATTTTATGGAATTGCGAACTTTCAAACTCATAGGATGTTTATATTGTGTGCTTACTAGTAAATTTCAATTTTATTTCAAAATCAAGAATGTTTCATGCTTTTTTAACTTATATTGGTACCTACATCAGGCACTCATGTCTACTCATCATCTTTGCAGAGGGCAGGACCAAAGGAAGAAATGGTAGAGGCTGACCAGGAGACACCTATATGGACCAACTGAAGTAGGACATAAACTGTGGCACATACGTAGAAATTAACATATTAGCTAAAAATAGGGAGGAATGGGTAAGAAAAACCAAACTCGTTGCAGATCATTCCAATGGATTGTAACTCACTATTTATATACAGGTGCCGTGCCTACTAACTGAATGATAGAAAGAAATGAATATACATTTACATACCACTAGCATTTACAGTAAGTAGGTATTACTAATAGCATTATAATATAATAATTGAGAAATTTTGGATAATATTAAAAAAGACAACGTTTTGGTCTGTAACGATTGCATCAAAGCTCAATTAACGAATATAGTTACCTATTTCTGCATTGTATCATTCAAAGGATAGAAAAATAGAACGCCCATTCAACCTGTAGAAGAACTTACAATTCTACCTTCATATAATATTATATCATAATATCCTCCTTCAAATTAAAAGAGTGAAGAATGAGGATATCAGGAGAATGTGCGGATGCGAGAAGAGTGTTGTGGATAGAATGCGTGTAAATAAATTACGATGGTTTGGACATGTTGAGCGAATGCAAGATGAAAGAATGACGAAGAGGATATATTTGTCTGAAAGAAGAGGTGTGAGGAAGCGCGGACGGCCAAGAACCACGTAGCTTGAGCACGTGGATCAAATCCTAAAGGACGGCCGCGTATTGAGTAAGAGAAATCGGCGAAAATGTATGAGGAACTGGATGAATGTGGATGAAGCGAAAGAAGTTTGTAAGGATAGATCTAGGTATATGGCGTTCCGTTCTCTCTGCCTACCCCTCCTGGGACACGGCGTGAGGGTGTAGATAGATAGATAGAAATTAAACGTTTCATAGAATCAATATTATGTTGATTATTATTCAATAAATTTGGTTAAAAATATATCAAAGTATATTTTATATTACTTATACCGTATATATCTATCTTTGAATAGAACTGAAGCAAGGTGATTTTCTGATTTAAATTGATGAAAAAATAATAATGAAAAATAAAATAAAATAATTGTATTTTATAAAGGGTTGGAAAATAAAGTCTTTGATGTGATTCTCAATTATGGCGTAGAGTCATATTTCATTTCAAGAATACATTTAAAGAGGCTCATAAGGAATATGCTACATTTAAATAAATTTTTACGAAATAAAAAATTGGAAAGTACCTACTTATTTGTATTTTAAATAACATATAACATCTCCTTACTTTAATCTTATTTTAAATATTTTTTAGACATCTCTTTTGGAGAACTACGTTTACGCTCTGTAACATTGTGCGAAATCTAATCAGAAGTACTATCATTCGGAAACTTTTGACTCCATGAAAAATATAATATTTAATAATGTTTTTGATATGTGAATATACATTATTTATTTATTTACTTATTCAAATATACACGGCAATAAGCCTTTTACATGTGCATATTATAAATGAAACTCTGTAAGAGGTGATATAATCTATTATAAATTAATGTTTCCAGTAACACTGCTTAACATACATACATACGCTTTAGCGGCTATAGAGCTTTAGCGTTGCGGGGCCAACTGCTTTGAACCGATTACCAGCGGATTTAAGAAAGAACCAGCCCACTGCAACGTTCAGGAGTAAGCTGAAAACACTGCTTTTCAAGAAAAGTCATGGCGCCCTTGAGATGGTCACGGATCATTAAACGGCGCCAAATATAAATTGTCTTTATTATTATTATTATACGTATAGTTTGGATTGAAAGTTTTCATGGCAATCTTTTCTATCTGGTTGTTCTTTTTTGGGTAGGCCATGTCTGCTTTTGTTGTGCTGATGTCTCTAAGAAACATGCTGGCGCCATCTTCAGGGTATAAATGTGATGGTGCCAGCATGTGCGCTGGCACAAGAAAACCAGACATGGCCTACCCGAAAAACTACAACCAGATAACTTATAATTTGTTTCCAAAATGGATATGCACAAATGATATGGAAATATTTGAAGTGTATTCCTAATGCTCAATCGAAAGATCACCCTTAATGGTTTGTCTTTATTTCCCCAAAAGCCAACTTGTTTAATTTCGAAAATCATTAAAAAGTTCTAATGAAGGATTTACTTTTTGAGCTTTCTCTTTTTATATACCTATATTATAATGAATAATGACGGTGTAAAAAAATTGGAAAGCTTTCGTGAATTTAACGACAAAAATATGAAAACTTTGATAAATGGGTACAGCAAGCTTTGAAGCTTTCCAAATAATAAATTATTATAGTCGTAGGAAATAAAAAAAATGTTTACTTTTCAATGCGTATGAAATTAAAAAAAAAGTTTAAATTTTTCTTGGAAATGAAAATCATTCGAACCTATTCAAATGATAATTTATTCAAAAGTTTTTTGAAATTAGAATAGAATACTTGTTAATTTTAAATAAAATATTGAAATTTTGAAGAATTTACTGACAAAGAGAAAAGTTTTGTCAATGAAAAAGTTTGTTTTAAGCATGAACAAACTCATGCTTACCTTGTTTTATATCTGGTGAAAGTTGTTCTGATAAGAAAAATTATTTTATTTCATTATTTTTTGTACATGTTTCAAAGAGATGTATTACAACAAACCAAAGGAACTTAGTGAATTTGTGTTTTTAATTTGAACTTCTTCGCCACTTCATATTCTAAGAAATATTTGTAAGATATTGAATTAAATTAAGAATATACTATAACGGTGTTTTCCACAATGGGGAGGCCAGTTGACTAACTGCATATAATCAAAATATTGGTCATTCTCTTCGTGCCAACAAAAAGTAAGGCATACAGGCAGTGACATTCATCATCATCATCGCCAAAACAAATATATTAAATATTTAATGTGTGGTATTTTACCTATAACTGCCTTTTACAGGACACTCGATAATTTACAGAAAAGAGTGGTTGATCTTTTCTATGTTGGGAGTCTCCTGTACCTAAGTTAATTTTAATAAATTGATTAAAACAAGACATGTTTCATGAAAACAGTACTAGGCATATTGAGGTTTTCGAATAGACACTCAAGATCTATTGATGTCGTGTGCATGGTTTGAATGTTTGGTTATTTGTGTGATTTTTGCTGATTCAGCTGATAATATGTATCAAACATCTGTTTTGCACCTCAAAATAAATAAATAAAAGACAGTAAAAAACAGTTTTTTTTTACAAAATAATCACTTAAAATTTATATTTCTAGTGAATATTTTAAGTGCGCATAAATATTCAAATTGAGATGGTTTGGTCATGTGGAACGAATGGAAGAGGAAAGAATGGCAAAGAGGATATACGAGTCTGAAAGGAGGGGTGTGAGGAAGCGAGGGCGTCCGAGAACTACATGGCTTGATCATGTAGATCAAATTCTCAAGGACGGCCGTGTTTTAAATAAGAGAAATCGACGTGTGTGCATGAGAAATTGTATGACTGTAGCAGAAGCGAATGAAGTATGTAAGGACAGATCTATTTGGCGTTCCGTTCTTTCTGCCTACCCCACTTGGGATACGGCGTGAGGGAAAAGATAGATAGAATTTTTAGTCAAACAGAAATGAAACCATAGTGACTATAAACGCTTTATAAATTATATATTAATGTTGCTTGTTTTGTTGCTAATATACAATTGATATAATATGAGTATTGAAAAATGGCTTTAATAAAATTATAACATTTGAATAAAAAGCTTTGTTTTGTGCTTTTATATCATTAGAGATATTATTTTTGATAAAGTTTCAGTATAAATGTAAAAAAAGTTAATGTTCCACCAAGGATAAAAGTTTCAACAATTATAAAGTTTTGAAATTAAAGAACTTTTACATCTTAAGTTTAGCATTGATCTAACTCAACCATTCTTTTAAAATGTCTTAATATTTTTTCTTGACACATAGAGGATTATTCGCATGACTATTATAAATGCGGCTGTTTTGCTTGCTTCCCACTTGTGACATATGCCGTGATGGTATACTTGTAGTAGAAAATAAACTACTGATGGTCACCCACAACTTTTTCAAAAAGTTATTTTTTATTATTTTGTAATAAAGTTTCTAACGCTACATAAGGTTATTCCTGAAACTAGATATTATTTAGAACCTAAAGTTTGTACTTATATAGAGAAAATAAATAAGCACCCGGGATTAGGGATAATAATTTAATAAGGAAAATAGGAAGCGCTGTATAAATTATTATTATGAAATACATATTTATGAAAATTTTACCTTTTCATAAGTTGAGGTTGATTATAACCTTTGTATGGCTTAATAAAGAAAGTTTTGTTTACTTGGAACAGTGTTAGTAAAATTTAAAAACAAAATAGAATAAATATTTTGAAAATAAAATTGTAGCTTATTGGTAGTCAAAAATAGATATGTGTTTAACTGTCCAAGGTTTCGTGCGTTGATATCGTTAAACATATATCGAAAAAAAAATTGTTAAGTAACAACACTGTTTATTTTTTACACTATTTATTTAATAACTTGAGAGCTTTCTTCAAGAAAAGCAGCAAAGCAAGCAAAGACAATATTATAAAAAAAGCTGGAGTAAAAAATGGTTTAATGGAAGAAATCACTTCATTGTGATAATCTCGCCACTGCATTGTATTTTGACCTAATATTTTAAATTTTATAATGTTTTGTTAATACTGTTACATTTATAATGATTATGTGCACAAATAATAAAATAAATAAATATATAAAATTTAGTGCAGTACAGGCAAAATAAACCAATAACATGCAATTATAGTTAGAGGTACTGGATGCAATATGCTCAAAATAAGAAGAGGTGGATATTAAAGGGATCCCTATACTCAACAACAGATGCGAATGGTAACGACTGTGAGAGTGATGGATGAGAACTAATTTTGTTTGATTTTGTTGGCACTAACCACGTGGTAATCACGAAACATTTTTAATTATAAGGAAAAAAAGTGATAACTAATTTCCTTCAAGTACTTCTTAAGAATAACATTATTACACAAAAGCAACACATACACAAAGAGTTAAGAAAAAATAATTTAAAATTATTAACTTAACATTCTGTATGATTCATAATACAGGTAATTTCATTATACAATTTCATGGTAGATTTTTGTTTCGGCTAAGACTGAAATTTGAAATTATTGTCTGTGAAATAAGACGGAACACACATATGTACCTACGTGTATCTAACCGTTGTAGTGATATGCGTGTACCGTTACCGTGGTCGGTACTATTGCGGTTATATTGTAGATATAACATAACCGGGTAGGTTTATAGTAGAGTTGAATATATCCGAGATAAGAAGTGATCATAAATAGAATTTTCATAATTTGCCACGTACAGCGCCGTGCGTGCTCATTTTGCGGGTAATAATCTGTTGAATAAAATAATATAATATTGGTATATTATGTATAGCAATATGTCGGAGGCTATTTAGGGTAGTACGCCTCTTTGAAAAAAATCTATTGAAATCAGCATAATATTTGAAATTAATTAAAATATGTTGTTTCTGTTTTTTCTTTCAATAAATATATTGTTTCTCTTTGTTAATGCATTGTTTCGTTTGAATGTTTTTGTTTTTATTTGTATAATTTGTAAAGACTGATACAGCCGTTTTTTTATGTAAATAAATAAAATAAATTAATACTGTTGTTGGAACAATCTTAAATTGAACCGTGGATTACCCGGCAAATAATTATTGTCTCTCACTCTTGTCCGTAAGTTTTTGAGTGTATTTTAACAGGCAGGTGTTCGAAAAATAAAGACATTTGACATGTCAAATTCAACGATGAGGTTCGCCACCCATCCTGAATGTCTTAATTTTTTGTTCGCACAGAGAAGACGGCTTGCATATTAATCATTACATGAAGGTGGTCTGCTGGCTACTCCAATTGTGGAATATGCCGTGATGGTGTAGTAATTGTAGTAGTAGCAATGTTTCTTCTTCGTAAAGAGATTTAATATCGTTCCATGTTTTTGAATCTTCGGTTAAAAACAAATGTTGTCTTCAAACTCATTGTCCGTTCCCCAGCCTCCCTTCCCCTTTTCAATCGAAAAAAGCGTCATCTAAAGGACATTGTCAATCTTTTTGAGACGAAAGACTTCTCTCTCAATAATAAAATATTTAGTAGAAGAAAACATTTGTTTTTTATTTCATTTTAAGGGCATTGTCAATATCTTTCAATATAAAAACATTTTTTTATTTCATTATGAAATTCCACCACCAAAACACCGACACAGTGAATATCTTAAGAAAATGTTGCTCTTTTAGAAACATTTTTGAAAACATGTTCTATTGAAAATGTAAAGTTATGTTAAAGAAAGCACTCTATTTATATAATTATAAGTGTGAAAAATAAAAAGTGTTTTTGTTAAATTAGTTTTTAAAATTATTTTAACATGTATTATCAAGACTAAAACACTCAAATCCTCGATCAATTGGAAATTATAACCTTTTCTCAGCTGATTATTTAACATGAATTGTCTTAGGTTTTTTACAAAAATACCAATTTGGAACAGCGCGTTTATTATATACACCTATAACAAAACAAAAGTATAAGGAAAACTTCGTAGATGAAAAGAATAGAGTGAAGGTAGTAGAAAAAGAAATGAAGAATAATAACAGAAAAAATAATATAATATTATATTATTAGAATCTACCCTAATAAATTCTTAAACTCTTATGGCGTTTTTCATAATCAGTAGTTACAATTTCAAGACGTTTAAAGTGCTTTTTTCTAATAGCTAAGAATTTTTTTCTTTGTAATTTAGCTATCTGCATTATTTTTAATAATCGTATCAAAGTTGACTTTTAACTAAATATACTAAACATAAATGCTTTTGATAAATATTTTCATTTCTGTATGTACCATTACTGAGGTGGCCGGCACCTTGATCGTAGAGTCTCAGACTTTTCTATCTAGAGATCCTGGTTCAATTCTACTCCACCTTTACGACACAAAAAAAAAAACTTTATTGATTTGTTGATAATTCAATGAATGAGATATTAAATTTATTTTTTCTATGTTATTATAAGAAATAGATCTATCTGCCCCTGGCAAAAGTGGTAGAAGTTATACGGGTCACGGAAAATAAAATGGATTGGAGACAAACAAAAAATGACAGTTCACAACGTTGGGAATTCAGGACAAAGATTAAAATTATAAAACAATGAATTTATATTATATTTTTTAAGTAAAATTGTAATTTATTTTTAAACTAATGATACAATAATAAAATTCTTATAATTTAGGTCATATTTTTTCTGTTCAAATGATTACATTGAAATATCGACTCAAAAAGGAGCAACAAAAAAAACTCATTTTTTTTAAATTCATTTGGTCATCTGTAGATATAAATAAAGAAGTTGGTTGATTCACACCATCAAATGGATCACTTAATTTCTTCTTTTATGTAAAACCTTTTATTAAAAGTAAGAAAGAAATGGAGGTTTTAAACACGAATATTTCTCCTGAAAAGGAACACAGTGTAACAATAAAAAGCGCGAGTCTTTCAGCAAAAAGTGATTAATTATTATGAAATTCGGATCATGAAATATTTTAATCATGTAAAGAGATAATTAAATGTTGCTGTAATGTACAATGAAACATTTGAAAGAAAATTATGTAAACATCTGAAAAATTCACGTATTCTATTTACATATTTAAATAAATTTTTGAACCTGCAGAATAATAATAATTGTATTTTAAAAGAGATTTTAATAATGAAAAAGAGTGAACTTTGCAAATTATTGTGGAATTAATGAAGGAAGAATTCCTACATCAATTACTATTGATCCTTTAAACTTATACTTACAGGTATAATAAAATATAACAAACAACAAAAAGCCAGTAATAAAAATAGCTACTTACTTCTATAGTTTTATATAGAAAACAATAAGTTAATTCATGCTTAAAGTTTAAAGTAAGTCGTAGTAGTAATTTAAATATCTATTTTAACAAAACTACAATGAAAAAAAGCAGAAAAGATTATATGAAAAGAGTTTTAAGTAACTCTTAGGCAAAAGGTATAAGTATTTAATCTTTTATAATTGGTTGATTATGTGTGAAAATTTTCAGTTTTTTTAAATTTAACATTTTTTTTGTATTAAGAAAATATATTGTTGTAAACAAATACACAAACATAATCATATACGTACATATAAATACAAATACACACATACTGACACACACACTCACACATCAAGTTAATGAGTGAAGCTTTATATTACTACCCTTTGATAAATACTAAGTAGTGGAAACTAAAAGCTCTCCTTAACCAAATTAAAATACTTTTATAATCAGTAGACTAAAATTAAAAATGTAAAGGAGAGTTCGCGATATAATTCGATTGTAATGGTTTCAAATTTAATTAATTCAGAACACTGAGACTGTTGATAAGGAATTACATTAAGTATTTTCTTTCATTATTTTTTAAGTCACGTCGTCGTCCGATCTCATAAAATACTGATTATTCTTGACTACAAATGATCCGATTAAGTCAAAATCTGTCGATAAATATTTAAATTTGAATAAAGCCGTCGGGATGTAAAAACAAAAACTCATTCATATTTTTTTTAATAAATTAAAATAATTCTTTTAAAGGTTATAAAAGGAAAGATCGATAGACGCAGAGGGGTAGGAAGAAGGCAGCTTTTCTGGCTTCGGAACATCCGAGAGTGGACCGGGATGAGAAATGCGGAGGAGCTGTTTCGTGCTGCCCAGGACAGACAAAGTTTCTTCTAGATGATCGCCATCATTGGAGGGATCCGATAAGACACGTAAATAAAAAGAAAATGTATTTATTGAACCTCGATATATTTATACCTATAGAAATGATCATCCATCAAACAGTAGATGTTAAAAATTCTATTTTTATAACAATTTAGAATGCTCTTAGTTAGGTGTTTGAATTACGAAGAGGATATTAAAGATTGTAATCAAAAGTTTGACACGGTGATGACGAGTTTATTTATAGTTTTGATTGAAACTATTTACTTTTGTTTTGAAACTATTATATTTCATTTAATGGAAACAATTTATTTATATTCTATTATTGGTAGATATTAATAGCACATCAGACTAAAGTAGGGTATAATCCTTATTTTTGTAACTCTATTATAACGATATTTCTTTTAAGGCAATTTTAAATGCAAATGAATATAAAAAGCTCCATTATGCTTTAAATGGCTTGTTTTTTTCATTTGACTTTGTAGGAACTTGTAGGAATATTATTTTGTGAGTGCTTTTTCCTACAAAATAAAGCTTATTTTTATGGAACAATCGTTCAATTATTATCATTTTAAAGCGAAAAGAAGATTTTATAAGTAAGCCATGAATTACTTTAAAGAGAGTTATTCTGAGAAAGTTATATTAGTATAAATAGGATTTAAAAATAAGACAGCTTAAAAAATAAATTCAGTTTTATTTTTTGATATCTATCTTTATATAAATATATGGGGGAGCAGATCTGATGTAAAATATTTTTATAATTTCCATGCGCTTGCTATGCTAAAACATTATTTATAAGCAATGTAATTAATAAGAATATGCCCATCTCTCAAAAAATTCTCGGATTTTTTCTCGAAAATTAGCCTTTCATCACTTCTCCTACTAGCACAGGGCAGAAACCGGATCCCTTCGGACGGGACTTAAGGACCAAAGATCAATGCTCTTTCTGGTCAACTATCAAAACAAGACTAAGACAGGACTCTCTCCTGTATCATAGGAACCAAATGAATGAATGAATGTCATCATGCATGTCTTCCTTTTTATCAGAACGATGAGGACAACCCCTTGCTTATTAATTATGTACATGCAGTAATACTGAGATTAGAAACATATGCAACACGGAGGACATCGTAAAATGGAGTAGGAAAAAGAGACGATTCTGGAGAGACTATGTGGATCAGATGGCTGAAAACAGAATCGTACAAATATGTAGCTGCTACGTAAACACCAGTCGATTCACGGCCCCAAGAAAAACCACCAAAAAGATGGAAAGACAGCTGGTCTTCAGCATCACAAGAGGCATCGCTTTCAAACTAACAGATCGATGATCTACATCACGAAGACGAAGAAGAAAACATGGAGTAAGTCTTTTGGCTACTCCATCGGTAGACAAACAGATAAAATAGTCATGGTTATTTAAATACATGTACCTACTCTATATCCGCAAAGAATGTTTGTGTTGTTAGTAATAGTAATTGAAATTCGTAGGTAAATTCCACTGTCTAATGTACATAGTATTATTATTATGTACGTAGAGCTTTTGGATGTTTCAGAATTAATTTGCGTAGGCGGTAGGTAAATAGATACGAATATACATGTGTAAAACGAATGCCGCAGTTATTTCAAGCGTTGTAGTGTTCCACACATACCGTCATAATATATTACCTATCATCTTGTACAATCTTGTGGTTGAATGTCGAATGTATTTTCACATGGTACTAAGCAGAATATGGGTAGCTACAACATTTATCAAATGTATGAACATACGTGTATATAGTAATAATTATTTATTTATTGTTTATGGCCCAATGAAAATATCCCATTAATGGCAGGAGATAACCAAATATCTCAGGTTTACAAGTTCAAATATTTAGGTAAAATCATAACACAGCTGATTCACAATAGTACTACTAATATGCTAGTGTGATTTCAATAACAAAAACATAATTTATAGACGTCTAGGCTCAGTATTACCAAGAACAAGTGTCGTTTTTTTCTGTGGCAATATTATTTCAATTCTATTACAATTTTGTGAGCCTTCACACTTTTAAAAGAATCAGGAGTGGAAGATACTGATAAAATAAGAAGATGACACCTTAGAAAGATTATGTTTTACGTCTCTATAAGAGACTTTTTCAAAAAATACAAGCTATGATCATATTGGGGAGTACCTATTTATCTGATTAAGGTTTTTATTATAATTTTAGAAGGTGTAAACGTGTCACATATAAAACTGTGTACGCTGTCAAAGTCTGCAATGATCTATCTTTAATATCGGCAATACGAGAGAAACGACGGTCTTGACTAGAACATGTTTTTAGAATAATATCCAATATCTATTGTTGAACCATGTTGAAAACTTCTCGTACACAAGTTCCAAATGATTGTGACACCTCTCTTTTACCTTACACTATTCATATAACAATGAATCAGAGTACCTACTTTGACAATACTGAAGTCTTTTTGACAGAAAAATTTTTGTTACATTGGCAAAGAATCACCATGGATTAAAAAGGTTTTTTGGTCTTTCCAGACCAGCTGCAGGTAATTAATATGTAAGCGATCCTCTCAGTGCTACTAAAAATAAGATATTTGGATGGGAAGCAATACCCATCCCTAAATTTGAATTGTTAAATGTATGTATTTTTAAACATCTGCCCATAAAAAGACGCTCGAAATCTTATGAAAAAGAGTGGGAGGCCAATCATTTTTCGAATGCTCCACAAAGCAAAGTTTTTGTGTAGTTTGAACTTTAATATGTACGATAATTAATTTTATGTCCATTAGTTTTAAATAAAAACTCTTACCCAAAAAGTAGCGGTCAAATATATGTTCTTGCTATCAAACATTTACCAAAACATTAAACTTTTATTTATTAAAGTTTTATTAATAAAAAACAAACGATTTCACAGTATGCAAGAATTACTTGAAGTAAAATCAACCAAAATAAACGTGAAATAATTTTCTTACATTAATCGCAGTATGTAAAAATGGAAGAAAAACTTTAAAGACATAAAACAAACTTATTCCAAAACGTTTTTGCCTGGGGGATATTGTGTATTTCTGTTCCAGCCATTTATTTCTATCGCACCTTTAAAAAAGTGTTGCAAGGAGAAAAAAAACTCCGAGACTTTTTTATACCTCAGAACTTTAAGGGTAGGTATTTAGTTAAGAATGTAACTTTTTTATGTCCACGGTGCTGTAATAATATAATAATATAGTTCCCGAAAATCTTTTCATTAATAATAATATTTAGGTCATTTGCGACTTCATGTAGAATAATTCATCAGCAAAAGTTCCTCTGGCAGGATCTCTTTTATAATTCAAAAGACGTTGTAGTAAAAAAAAGGTAACTAAAGACAGTGAAGAAGAAAAGTTTTTAGTATCTACGTAAATGAGAAATTGTGTGATAGAAGGTTGTGTTCAAATATGCGTAATTTACTAGTTATACGACAAAGAGAGGACAAATGCATAGAATAATATTTAACATATATCTAAGAATATATTATTGAATGTAAGTACTTCGACTGGCACCCTATAAAGTTCCTTTTGAGAGAAATGGATGATACATACATAGATACGATTACGTCGATTCCCTCGCGGGGTAGGCAGAAAGGATCGAGCGCCACTTCCTTCTATCCTTACATAAATCTTTCCCTTCGTCACTGTCATACAATGCCTCATGCATGTTCTCTTGTTCAATGTGCCCAACACGTGGCCGTCCTGTAGGATTTGATTTAAATGATCTTGCATTTGATCCTCAGACGTCCATGTCTCCGAGCACCATTACTCTTAGCCAAATATATCTTCTTAGTCATTCTGTCCTCATTAATTCTTTCCACATGCCCAAACTAACGCATATTATTTCAAGGAGAATATCAGGAACAATGAAATTATACAACATTTTTATTCCAACTGTTTTTTTTTCCTTTAAAGGTCAAGGGACCTTACATCCCTTGTGTCACTGCGACCATAACAGATCTATTGTGACATCCTTCTGTGTCATATCTCACTCTCAAGACCTAGGTGCGTCATGTAGCTCACTATTTGTCTTCGTGTGAGAAGTCTCACTTTCTCAGAGTCCAGCAGTGGACCTCCGAGGATGTGACTTCGGTTGCGAGCGAGTGCGTCACAGTTACAGAGGATGTGGATGGGCGTTTCATTTTCCTCAGAACAGAATCTGAGGATTGGGGTATCTGACAACCCAATTTTGGTCATATGTTTCCTTAGTCTGCAGTGTCCTGTCAAGGTCCTGGTTAGAATCCTTATTTGATTTTTATTAAGTTTTAGAACTTCTGTGGTGAATTTCCGGGAGTACCCTGTCATCAGTTCCTTCGCGTGCTTCAACCCTATGCTGTTAGACCAAATTTCATGGCTTTGATCCATGGCCCAGTTTTTTAGGCTAAGACTGATAGTGCTAGGCGGTAATCCGCATATAGGATCAAGACTTATTCCAACTGTTACTTATTAAATAAATAAATAAATAATATAAGATATTCAGAATTGATCGATCACATCGTCCTTTATATTTAATAGGTAAAGTTAGTCCTTTGATTTGGTAAGCTTTTATACAAAATAATATGATATTTTTATTTAAACTAACAATTGAATCAATTCAAAAGAAAATTTGAAATACGTCAAAGTTAACACTTAAGTGGATTTTATTGATACGAAAGTATGTTTTTATAACAAAAAGTTATATATTTCTTCAAAAATAATATTTGAAATAAAATATTTTACGAAATTTATTGTGAAAGCGATGTTTCTATTAAGGAAATGACTTCGCAACTTTTAAATGCTTTGATAAAAAATATGACTCATTTTATTATCAAATGAAAACTTATGAGAGATAACAAAGCTTTCTGACGTTGCCTTATCATTGTCATTATATTTCCCTTCGAATTCGTAAAAGTAGTCATACCTCTACTAAATTCACGATACTTTTTTGTTAGCTTCAATGCTCATTTCCCATGCAACCTACTGAAGGGCTTTTACGATAAAAAGCTTTCTTGGTTGTGCATATTCTTCATATTTTCTCTCACGTGGGTGTGAAAAATCCGTAAACTATGTTAGAGTTTCTATTTCTTTTCCAGAGAGGAATAGTGCTCGGAGACGTGGACGTCCGAGGATCAAATGGCAAGATCATTTAAAATAAATACTACAGGACGTTTGAGCGCATTAAACAGAAGAGCATACATGAGGAATTGTATGACAGTGACGGAAGCGAAAGATGCATGCAAGGATAGAAGGAAGTGTCGCTCGATCTTTTCTGCTTTCCCCGCGAAGGAAGCGAACAGATGGTATGTATGTTTGTATTTTTTTCCAAAATTAGTATTTTTAAAACATGTATTACCCCGTGGAGTCCCCGGTAAAGAACAGGTATCCCACTCTTTTCTCTTAGTTTTCGATTGCCCTGTAAAAAACAGGTGTTCGTCAAATCTCACATATAAGACAGTTAAATTTTACAATGCCGATTGAGGTGTGCCAACCATTCAGAATGTATTTTATTATTTTATTGGTTCAAAGAAGACAAATTACATTTTAACTACGAGCGGTTAGTCTTCTGGCTACCTCACTTTTGGGATATGCCGTGATGGTATAGTGGTAGTAGAAGATAGCAGTATTTTGTAAAATATCCCGTTAAACATATTCATTAATATCTTGAGCTTAACGATAAGATTTGCAATTTACCCGGAATACTTGACATATTTTGTTGTGATATATATACAAGAAAAATTGCGTGTTTATTAAGTGCATTAAATGGTTGGGTACCCCTTTGTGAGAAATGTAGATAATCTAGAAATTATATATATTTTTTTAACGCGGTGGCATAATTGCCATCCACACTTCTCAGCATTATACAACCAGATAAGTCTCCATATGGTCATGGTCACACAAAAACTTAACAGTCTAATGCCGGGAAAAATTCACCTATCCAGATATACAGGATATCAAAGGATTAGGCTCAAAACGTGGGTTCAAAATACCAGCATTGTGCCTGAAATATTTGTGTTCAGAAACTTTCTAAGAATATCACAAGTGTTTATTATAATAAATTTTTGAAATTTTATGTACAAATTAACCGGTTAATCTAATTTTTGTAAATTTTTTATTAAAGACTTCGGAGCTACCCCTGTAGCTGACATGACTAAAAGTATTGTATAAACGGACCTAGAATGCCAAATATACTTTTTTCTTCTGCTAGTTCTGTGTATTTAACTATTATTTCTGCGACGGTTGATTGTATATTATGTGTATTAGGGACAGCGATGTCTATTAGGTACGATATTTTATTACGTTCATCATGTAATACTAAATCGGGTCTATTATGATGTATTTGTCTATCTGTTATTTTGATTTTCTAAAATTATCATTTTTATTTAAAAGGAAATTTCTATTGGAAAGTGCGAGGAAAATTTATAGAACGATCATATATTATACCTTATAAAACTAAAGTAAAAATATTTTAATTATCACCGGTTCCGCGTCAAGAAATTTCCAAAAAAATAAATTCTCATCCGAAAATTGACTAAAAATATATTGAATAATTAGTTTCACGAAAAAAATTGTATAATGAAATTTTCATAATGGTAATTTGTGTTTTTTTTTTTGGAAAAAATATGTTTATTTTTTTTTAGTATATTTAGAATAATTAAATCATGCGTAGGTACTATGTGAATTCATGTAAATTTGTTATTATTTTATGAACACTTTTTTCTTACACACCATATTAAAAATTTATAGAAAAAAACTCCGGCTCTTCTTTTTCAAGAGTTCTGTTCAAGGTAAGTACTTCAAAAACATCTTTAACAAGACATTCGAAATACTCAATTCAGTGATGAGCAATGGCACCCATTCCGTATCTCTAAATTAACATAACATAACATAACACGTATAGACAATTCACACAGACCGAGCTAGTCCCAAATTAAGATATGAATCTTGTATTATGGGTACTAACACGGCGATACACATATACAATGCACTAAACACATATACATGTAACACCCAGACCCAGGACAATTTGAAAAAGGTCATTCTTCATTTTGCCCTGGCCGGGAATCGAACCCGGGACCTCGTGACTCAAAGGCAAGTGCGTTAACCTCCGCGCCACACCGGTCGTCAAATTTTATTGACGTGACGAAGACAACTTTCATGTTAATAAATAACGCACTTTTATGAGCTGCTTCCGAAAGAAAAGTTCAACAACTGACACAAAGGTGGATTACTTACTTAATCAGTTAAAAAATTCTGTTTATTAAACCAATACCAATTTAACTGCCTACTATTATTACTATTCTCTATAAATTTATCAACTTTTTTCCTATTTTAATGTAATATGTATTCATTTTTTAATCATTTATATTATATTGTATGTATTTTGATATGGACTTGAGAGGTTTGCATACTCCACCTTCAAATCTGGAGTAAAGATAAAAAAAATAATATGCAGTAAGACTTCTGGTTAAATACACGATTGTTCGACAAACTCTTTAAGAATTGCTGCATTATGTAGCATAACCAATCATTATTAAAAAAAGGCGTATTACTTTCGTTTTAACTCTCGTATCTACATTTTTTTTTTATAAATAGTTAACACTTTCAACAAAAACTGTCGGTTGCCGTCTATAAAATTATTATCAAATATTAACAAATTAACATTGCGGTTACGGATTTGGCCTTACAAAATCGTGAATCAGGAGAATTTCTATAGTAGGTAATATATCCCTACAATAACAAATATACTTCGTGTTGTGTACTAACCGCAACAGAACAAAACACTTGATTTGAATTCAAAGAAACAAAACACAAACGTGTTCTACATAAATTCAAATTCAATGTGCCGGAATTGATTCGATTGATTTAAAGAAAGTTAAGTTTATAATATAATATACAATAAATGTTTTCGGAATATTTCAAGGTAGAAAGGTTACTTGAAAACACTGTCTTCTCGTGTGGAGGCATTTGAAGCTTCTAAAACTTTCTTAATTTTAGTAATAATTCTTAATATTAATGAATCGTTAAACTAAAATACATGATTCATGTTTTTTCTTATAAACTGGCAATATGTAAATATTTTCACGTTATTAATAAAAGTATGTACTTATTGAACTTTTTTTCTTTACATGTGATGACTGACTAAATATTGCTAAGAAACCACGTCACTTTATTTTTATTTATTTATATTATTATTTATTCTTTTTGTAAATCATCATTATTATTCACTGTACATTGGTTATAATATTTCAAATCAATACAAAGCTTCAAAAATATCAGTTTATATAGTTCAATGTACAGAGGGCGAGTTTATAACTAGAATGCAATGTATTCTAACTTACCTGGTATCATATTTATTTCTATATATTACCAGATTTATTTATTTATATTTTTTTTGTTCTACAAATTTACACAGTAACTTGTAAAAAAATGGATATACTCATGTATAATATGAATTTATTAAAAAAATATTGTGTAGAAAAACTTCTTCTTCTTCTTCCTCGTGTGATAGATCATCGATCTGTTGTTTCGGAAGTGATTCCCTCTTGTGACCCTGAGGACCAGCTATCTTTCCATCTCTTTGGTGGTCTTCCTCGTGTAGAAAAACAATAAAATAAAAAGAAAGAACATAGGTACTATTAAATTCCAATTGATCGAATCACTTTGTAAAGATTTGAATTTTCAAAATAGGAAAATTTTTATTCTTCTTCGAGTCAACATAAAAACGTTCGTCTTATTTACATACGACCCGAAATTTTCAATTTCCTTCAAAGTTTGAACAAAATTGATTTTGAAAAATTACAAGAAAATTTAATTTCTTCGTGAAAATATAACAAAGATCTTTTGATGAAAGAAAAGTCGTAAATTCCTTACAATATTTTCAAATTTTAACTATATTTTAATAAATTTAATTTATAATATATTTAATCGACAAATTCATTAGGTTTGATGAAGTGTTTCTAAGCCGAATCATAAAATCTTGTATTGGACTAATGAGCAATATTATTCTGTGGTTCTTAACCCGATGAATAACTTCTCGACTTCTATAACGGAGCTTATACTTAGTATTAAGACTTTTAGGGATGTTCAAAAATTGTATCCCAGATAAAATATTTTCAAATCTGAAAATAAATCTATTGTTTTTCTTTTAATCACGGAATTGTACAATTATATTATTTTACTGTATAAAGTTTTGATCATTGATGTGTATTTAATAATAATAAATAAAAGATATGTTTTCTTAAAACTCGAACACTCGAAAAGAGTGAGAAACCAACAATATTGCTGAGTGCTTTAAAATTAAGTGCACGGATACAACAAAATCAATGATATTTGGATAAACTACTAAATCAAACTTTCAAAAGATCATATTATGTACCTAAATCTTCTTCTTTCGATGTGATCCAGATATGCGATCTTAAGGACCTTAACGTCCTTCAGTAGTACGTTACGTAAATAGTTTGGATTAACTACTTAATCAAACTTAAAAAAAGTCAGACGTACATAATAATTTTAAATATATTGAAGCTGTCGTCAAACGTTCTTTTACAAAATAATTGACCTCACCCGAATAGATCGTAATAAAATACGTTTAACCCTTAAATGCATCGTGTTGTAGATATATGTAGGTACATCATACGAAATATTTTGGTATAATTATTTATTATTAATGGTAATGGTATATTTTTTTTAATCTGGTAATTATTTGAAGAGTGTCTATATGGATTCAAGTAAAATTAAAATCTATGTCAACCTTTTTGTCTATGATTTGTCGGTAGCAATTGTCATAGCGCAGGTTTAACGTTTTTGGTATTTTGCTAAGTTTTACTGTTGAATTTCTCAGCCATCTCTCATCTTTATCAAGGCGAAAAACCAAATTTTTTAAAATTGTTTTTATACTTTCATACACATACAATTCCATATCACTTCGTATTTTTTTTAGCTGACAGACCATACATACATACATGATGATGGAAATTTCCATCATAATAATTTTCTTTGAAAAAATGTACTTTTTTGTGTCAATGATTTTTTAAATTATTTTTACTTAAAACTACACCTCAAATTGTATCATAAAATATTTTTTTTAAATGAAAAACCAAAAAATCATGCATTTAAGGGTTAAATATGTAATAAGGTTGTATCAAGGACAATCTAGTTTAGATTGACGCATTGCTTTAGCTAATTATTTATTTATTTATTTATTTCTATCATCAACGGCATTTAGCCTTTTACATTAGTAAGATCTAAACATATTATACAATAATCAATCAATACAATAAAGCAAACAAAAAAACAACAAAATAAGATTAAACCTTAATTAATCAATAAAACACTAAAAATATTGGCGCATTCAAATATTTAATTAATTAAATACCTTGTACCCAAATTCAAAACAGAATACACTATACACCCACTGAAATTTCACTAACGTACCTTCCTACGTTAATTATTGCGCTGTTGAGGTATTTTTATTCACTTGTAAATGGCTCATTAAAACTTTGTGACACGCACGTAGTTGTTTTATTTCATTGTTTAAGAGGAATCCTCGTTTATGTAAATGAACTGCTATTTCACTATCTAAGCAAGTTTTTTTTTTTAATATAGATATCGTTCATAGCATCCTTGGGACATTGGATATTGGCTGTGTGTTTAACTAGGCTTTGTAACCCATACTGGATTGGTGATTTTATTTTGATTTCTTGTATTTTTTGATTTTTTATTTTTTAACTTTACTTTGACTTTTTTTAATTTTTTTTGACTTTTGCTTTTTTTCTCAAGTCTAAGACATTTCTGGTAAGAGTGGAATCTTTGCTGGTCCACATGTTGAGTGTATTAATTGTTAACATGTTATGTTATGACTGTTTGATTCTTTAATATTGTAAAAATAAAATAAAAAATAAATAAAAAAATCGTTGGTTACTTTTTGAAATTTCATTTTGTACTTATATTAAAATCATTTCTTAATGGCCGGTTTCAATAACTTATCTATTCGTGACTGTAGATTGAAATCTTTTGTATAAAATATATTGCACTGCCGACTTTTGATCTATCATTTAAAATATATTACAATATTAATAAATCGTCACCTAAACGGATAAATAGGAGTCCTTGGACTCCTGCAATATCCGAGAAATAAAGTTATTTCAACCATATTAAAATATATTACACATACTTAGATTTCAATCGACAGTAGCGGATAGATAGATTATTGAATCCTGCCAATTTGAATAAATAGTAAGCAGAGGTCTTTTGAAACTAGGCCATCTTCAGGGCCATAAATTACCTATAGTTAAAGATATTTATAATAAACAGACGGTATTTGAAGCTGTCCTTTTCATGCCAGCAAAAAATAAGACATTCAGGACGGGTGGCAAACCTCATCACTGTCATTTTACCGATTTATCCATTTCACCGCGCATTGAAAAATAATATTCATCCATTTCACCGCGGAATCTCCCACAAGTGGGGTAGCCAGCAGATCAAATATTTGTAACAAACATGCATGTTGTTCTCTCGGTGTCAATAAAAGTTATAGTCTGTACGCGACTAACTTCGCGCTCTCTACATTGATTTTGTATGTTGAGAGCGCGAAGTTACTCGCGTACAAGCTATAAGGCATTCGGGAATGGTTGAATACCTCATCGCTAAACTGAGAATAAATGTCTCTAAACGTGATGTTTTACGAAAACGTGCTTTTAACAGAATATTAAAAAAATTACGGAAAATAGAGGTCTGTTCTTTACTGGGGACTCCAAGGAATATATCGAAAAAAAAATAATAAAATTTAATGAGAAACCCTTCCCATTGTGGCAATGAGTATTAAAATAATAATATTATGTCATGGCAAAATTCCAAATAATATAAGTATTGTTGTACAAGAAGACTACGTGTTTTGCATGACGGAAAAGTGTTTCATGTCAAACTGTCTAACACGCGATTTTTTTGAAATATAATATTAAGTACAAAAAGAAATAAAGTAATCTATGGTCTAACATAGTAATAGTTACTAATAATAATTTACTCGACGATATTATGTTAGTGCCACTATTTTTGTATTATTTTTTTCATACAATGTAATATTCTACAATACAATACTATACCCTTATCACATATTCCAAATGTTAAAATGTTAGTTGTCTTCTCCGTTCTAATGAAAGAAAATACATTCAGTATCAGTGACATATCTCATCGCTGAGTTGTAAATTTCGTAATTCGGAAAATTGCTATATTCACCAGCGACCCATTTTGTTAAATATGTACATAAAAAGAATTTCATGAACAACATCTAATCAAATGTTGGTATACGATTCCATTTTGATACCGATAATTTTGTATGCAAACGAAACTTGGATGTGGTTGAAGAAGAACGAGAATGGAATAAGACAGTGGTTTTAAAAGTTGCGAGGTGAGGATATCAAAAGAATTGGTGGATACGAGAATAGTTTTGTGGATAGAATGCTTGTTAATAACTAACGATGGCTTGGACATATGGAAGGAGTAGATGAGGAAAGATGACAAAGAAGATAAACCTAACTGAAAGAGGGGGTGTCAGTAAGCGCGAGTATCCGAGAACCACGTGGCTTGATCACGTGAATCTAACTCTGTAAGACGGCTGTAAGTTGAGAAGGATAATTCGGCGTGCGAATAAATGAGAAACTGAAAGAATATGGAGGAAGCGAAATAAGTACATAATATGTAAGTATAGACAAATAAGGGCTTTCCTTTCTCTCTTTTTACCCCATCTGGAACACGGCGCGAGGTTATAGAAAGATAGTTAGTATATCACTTGTTTAGTTGGTTGGTATCTTGCTGAAAATAAACTGTCAAAATTTATTAAGGCACTCATCAATTTTATTATTGATGTACTTAGTATGAAATATTACGACTATGGTGGTACGAAAATGATTATATTTACAAGAGTTGGTTGAAATCAAATTTCCTTTGTGTTGTTACAAGAGTAGAGTGTTACTAGTTATCTGTGAATAATTGATGATGTTTTGAATTGAATTAATCCTAAATTTTATTGTTGTCTGTGGTATTATGAATTGGAATTCTCGACAAAAAATAGATCTCTCGCCCTTATCCATAAGTTTTTGATAGTTCTGTAAATTTACTTATTTTATTTTATTGTTTTAGAGTCATAAAATTTATCTGAAAAACATTATATATGTATCCTACAACTCATGAACCAATCAAATTACCAACAAAAATAGTACAAGATATCAAATACATGAAAGCTACAAAACATAAACAGATCAGAAACATGGTTGGGGTTTGAAATGGCAAATGCAAGAATTTGTAAAACATTACCTACGAAGCAATTACATCTCAAATTTAGTGATGAGGCATATCACCCATACTGAATGGCTTTGAGTTTTTTTGATCCAGAACAGACTTAAGGCGAGGTTGACAAGGTGTAAAAGTAACCGGCAGAGGTGAGGCTTTTATACGGGGAGGACATGAGCTGTGACTGCTGGGAGGTGCATAGTGATTTTCACTTATTGCAATGCCTGCTGATGTAGAATGCATTTTATGAGAATGGTCTAAGGATGGCAAACGATAAAGTGATATTTGTCGCTGTATACTGGAGTGGTAAGGTCTGTAGTCCAGACCAGAAAAATAAGTAACCTTTCGATTTCCATAAACTTTTGTATACTTATGACAAAACATTGCATTGTAGAGAATCAGGATTATGTATGTAACAACAACAATATTAATGTATTAAGTTAGTTTGACCAAGTTGTAACATATCGAAACTACTACTACTACTATACCATCACGGCATATCCCACAAGTGAGGTATCTGGCAGATCAGCTGTATGTAAGAAACATACAAACTGTCCTCTTCGTGCCAGTATAAAATCAAGACATTCAGGATGGGTGGCAAACCTCAACGCTGAATTTAAGATGTAAAATGTCTTATTTTTTTCGAAACCTGGTCACTTAAATAAAAGAACATGGTGAAATTATATAAACTTTTTTTTTTAAAAGATAAATCTGGGTTTTGTTATAAACCCAAATACAACTTTATACACCTTCCACAGTAAGCTAAAAGCTTGTGTCGTGAAAGGGGAGTTTTATATATAAAATATAAATAAAAAATAAAATGGTATAAACTTTTTGTTTTATTTACATTAAATAAGTAACTTTAATTAAAACGGAGAGGATGACTTGCGTGTTTTTTTTTACGCAGCTAGTTTGCTGACACTCGCACTAATGGTAAATAACACGAAGCTCTATGAATGACTAGTATTAAGAATAATTGCTTGTTTACCAGCTATTTCATAACCAGCAATGTTTCCTAGAATGTTATTCAATAGAAGATAATTATTGCAAAATTTATTACAAGCTGATGTAATAATTCAAATTAATCATCAACATTAAAATTTTCTATACGCTTGTTTATTGTGACGTCACTCTTCATTTGCGATTAAAATATCGAGTTATGTGTTGTTTTTCCTTTATAAAAGTTGGTGTTAAAAAGCACAAATAGTAAATCAATAAAGCTCGTGAAAATATTGCGAAGCTTCATGCTAAATCTTGTTTTATTGAAAGAGGACAAAAGTAATTGAATATGCCAAAAATGCTCATAAAAACGGTCATGTGAAACATACTTTTTCATGATGACTTACGTATTTTGTTCATTACATTAGTTAGTAGTTAGTTTTCTGTCTACCACATTTGTGGAAGGCTTTCTGATGGTATAGATAAATATATTTAATAAATTATATTTAATGAATAAATTTTAAAATCAATTTTTATAAATCCGAAAAACAGTATCAAAATCAACGATAACTCTCTCAAATGTATAGCAACTTTTGTATTTCAACCATTCTCTTTTTAATACATTGTTTTTAAAGAATGTAAAAACAGGCGATCATGCTAATTACTATAATGATTATAATTGTGTGAAAAACATACCATATCTAAGCTCTTGTGATAAAATAACACAATTTAGCAGGCAACCGAAACCCTCCCATACCAATTTGTGTAAAACTGTAACTGTCAAATTATTTTACAGAAGCAGCAGTAGGACGCGTATATTTTATTTTAGAAACGTAGGTATTGTCACTTATTTGTGTATACTTATATATATAATGAGTTACAATCCATTGGATTGGTCTGCAACGAGTTTTGACTTATTTCTCCACTCCTCCCTATTCTCAGCCAGTCTCTTCAACTCCATATATGAGCCACAGCTCATGTCCCTCTTCAGTTGGTCCATATAGGCGTCTCTCGGTCGACCTCTGCCATTTGTGCCTTCGGTCCTGCCCTCTGCGATTGCGATGAGCAGTCCTGGGTGCCTGATGTTGTGGCCAATCCAATTAGCTCGTTGTTGGCAGATTCTTTTGAGGAGTTGCCTTTTTTCGCCAACCCTGGTTAGCACTTCTTCGTTTTCGACGTGTTCCGACCAATGAATCTTCAGCATGCGTCTATAACACCACATTTCAAATGCCGCTAACCGTCCGCTTTCCCTCTTACTGATGGTCCACGTCTCGCATCCATATAGCAGAATGCTCCACACAAAGGCTTTAGTGAGATTCTTCCTCACGCTTAGATCAATATTAGGGGATTCTAATATTTTGGATTTTTTGTTAAAGGCAATTCGTGCCTGGTTTATTCTGCTCACAATTTCTGATTTGGAGCGTCCGTCCTGGTTTATTCTGCTGCCCAAGTACACGAATTCTCTTACTTGTTTGATGCTCACTCCATTTATGGCAATGTTCGCAGTCGCTTCCTCCCTTCCAACGACCATACATTTTGTTTTATCTTTATTTATTTTCATGTTGTACTTTGACAACAGTATACTTTCCATTTTTCCTAAGGCTTCGTTCAGCTCCATCTCGGAGTCTGCGAGCAGTGCTATGTCGTCAGCATATCTAATCATGTCAACCTTTTTCCCATTTATTTTTACTCCTGTCCAATTCTTCTTTTTCCCATTTATTTTTACTCCTGTCCAATTCTTCATTTCTTCTCTGAGTTCATCAATAGCTTGCTGTATATAGCAGTTAAAGAGTGCTGGCGACATTGAGCATCCCCAGTACCAAAGTACCAACTTATATACCTTAATTTTATTCTTTTCTTTTGTTTAAGTGGTAGGTTCCTCAGCTATACAAGCATATTTTTCTCATAGTACATGAATATCCATACCACAGATTAAGAAACTAACGATAATATGTTATTTTTATGTTGTTTTTTTTCTTATCTGATAGGTATGTATTGTTTTGCTTTGAATGTTTTTTTTTATATTTATGTTTGTAAAGGCTGTTTCAGCCGTTTATTGTATAAATAAATAAATTATTATTATTATTACTGGCAATAAGACGATTCTTACAAGGATCTTTACAGCTGAAGGCCAATGCGATCCTAGAAGAAAACATTAAACGATATCCAAACGATAACACAACTACAATGTATCCTCGATTTTTCTTATAAATTCTGCATACGTCACGTTGAAGATATCAACCTCTCCAGCCAGACCATTAAACATTTGAATAGCTCTTCCCACTGGGGAGTTTGCCAATATGACACACTAATAATTGTTAAAATTATTTTATATATCATTCAACAATCATTTTGAAACAACATATATAAAAAAGAAAGAAATTTATAACTCGATTCCCATTGCTTTCAAAAAATAATACCATTGAAATAACAAAAACAAAATCATGATTTTGTGTTATATTCCAAAATCCAACATTCTTTTACTATATTAAATCAAAAACTTTTACCAAATCTCATATAGGTACGAAACAAAATCACAAATTTGCATTTCTCAGTAATTTCGACTCCATAAAATTTTTTTATGTTTCTTTGTTAGTAGATATATGAAAAACATGGAAATTCTCAATCTCATATTGAATGCAATATTGTCAATACACATATATGAATTTATTACATAAGACAAGAAAATATGTTTGTACCTACAGTATGGCTAAAAACATAAATAGGTACACTGAATTAATTTAATTTCATTTTTCAGTGTTACCATTGTCAAACGACATTGAAAATCTTACAAAGTGGATATTATTAATGTCCATATTACTTCAACTCCCTGCTCAGTACTAAAACATTACCAAATCGAAATAAATAAAACAAGCATTTTATTCTACTATTGATTTAATTTATGAGAGACGTCTTTCGTCTTATGAGGACATTGTCAATCTGATTTTAAAAATACAACAATATTCATATATATAAAAATATTTACAATAACAATGATAAGAGAGTAGGTATAATATAATATTACAATGTAGTATGTATCAGTAACTAATTCTAAGAAATTATTAATTACCATGCGAAAGGGAGAACAATATGTATATGTATTTGTGTGACAAGGACAAGCATAGTGTATTATATTAATCTGGTTAAACCTATTTATTTGTTGTTATATTCATATAGGTGAATTTGTGAAAAGGGAAGTATATGGTCAGAATGATATTGTAAAAAGGTAGGAAGAGAGTTTGTGTTTGATCTGAATTTATATAATGCAAGTTTTATTTATAATACAATTTAAGTTACTTATTAACTATTAATATTAATTTACAAATGAAAACAGGTTGCTGTGTTGTGATGTTTCTTCTAGTCACGGGGTAATTAATAATTTCTTAGAATTAGTTACTGATACATACTACATTGTAATATTATATTATACCTACTCTCTTATCATTGTAATTGTAAATATTTTTATATATATGAATATTGTTGTATTTTTAAAATCAGATTGACAATGTCCTCATAAGACGAAAGACGTCTCTCATAAATTAAATCAATAGTAGAATAAAACGCTTGTTTTATTTATTTCGATATGGAATTCTACTACCTAAACACCGACACAGTGAATAAAACATTACCACTTAATATCAGTAAATAATTTGGATGATATAATTTTTATAATATTTTAGTTTATACTTAGCCATATTGATACCGATTTGTCAGTGAAAGCGCTTAGCATGTTTTTTATAAACAAAAAACAGTGCTTTTTTAATTTTCATTTAAAACACAGTTAATTTAAAGCTGCAATACAAAAAAAAAACTGCTTACCTCCGGAATTTGGTTAAAACTAGTGTAGAATTAGGCCAGCTTCTATCTCGGGAAATGTGATCGGGGATTTATTTAAAAACACATAGAATCTGAGAAAAAGAAGCTTATTCACAGAAGTTTGAAGTGACAGAGTGATTGACTCATAGATCACAATGGCTTGTGTAGATAAAGGTGACCATAAACAAAAAATCTTTCACAGCCAATTATTAAGGTGTGCTAACATGTTTTTAGTTATATTTACATTTGTTTAATTTTATGTGATAAAATAATACAATCACAACAATATTCCTTATTCGCTAAATACCAAACTAATTTCTTCAATATTCAATTAGAATAATTAATCTAGAATGACTTATATCAAAAGTTGATTTATAAAATCAGCATTTTCAAACACATAGTCAAAGAGAGATTCAATTGTCAAGGCACAGTTTCTTGTATTTTCCTGATTATATCAAAAAAATTCAATATAATCTGACATTTGAAAAAAATAATAGAACCAAAAAAGTTCTTCACAACATGCACCACTCTGTGCCTAGTATATTTTGATACACTATTTTTATAGGTCCATATTATATTATACACACGTTTTTTTATTTTATCCTTTATAGAGGCAGCGAGATAAGTCTTTTCCTATCATTCTTTATGTAGTTTGTTGTTTTTGTAACATAAATCAGTAGTTGATCCTCGAATAATCCTTATTAAGGGCTCTTATCCTTATCAAAAAATCATAAAAATGGAATAGAAACATGACAAACCTCCTTTAATATTGACAATGAATTTTCTGTTTTATCTAAAATTTTGTAGGATAGTTCCGAATTTTTGTTTTTCCAAGTGAGGTGTCCAGAAAAAAGTGGCCTCTCACTATACTATTTATGTTTTAGAGTGTTTTCTTAGACATGTATTCAATTCAACGATGAGTCACACCCACACTGAATGTCAACGTTTTTAAAAGTTTCAGTTTGTCAAAAAGGGGACTCGAAAAGCCTGATTCTATGCATGTCGTTGAAATAAAATAAACCTCATTATAACGATTACTTTTCATTTGGAACAACTTTGGGAAAATTTAAAAATGAAGCACGATGTATAGTTATTCCACTATAGATTAGTCAATATATCGTGTTTCATTTATAAATATGAACTTCCACCAAGGACCGTCGGTCGATATATTAAACTTTTACATTGTGAAAGTTCATTTTTATGAATTTAAGATTAAGAAAAACGGTTTTTACTTGCATTATGATATTCCAACCGATGTGTCCAACAGATAAGTCTCTGAGTCTAATAATATTCATAGAAATGATGTTTTTTATCATATTTACATAATACCTATACATAGTTTTTTTAATATCACGTAAAACCACTAATAAATTTGCGTTCGTTAAATGTCGAAAATTTATATTCAACCTAAAGTACAGATTATCAGAAAATAGGAATCCTAAGAGAAAAGTACATTTTGTAAGTTGTCCATTATCTTGTTCCCTGATATGAACGATTTTTTCGAGCTTTACAAAATTTACGTCAATTTACAAAATTATAAACCAAAATAATCTTTAAACGCTGAAATCGGTGAGCTGTTTCATGTTTCGCAAATATTTTCAGGGGTTGTTGAATAGGTACAGACGTCGAGGTTTTACGTATATATTAAATTTTCCAGATTTACTGAAATAAAAAAATATATTATCCGAAAAAGCTTTCTCGGAGAAAATGATGATAGAATTTCGCTTGAAAAAAATATGAATGATTACGTAGTCTTACTTGGGGAGCAATCACACGCTGAAATTTTCATGAAGCTGGTTTTTCAGAAACGTTTTTCGTGTACTAACTAAAACTGTGTGGCGTGTTCACATTATTTAGGAATAATAACATTATAAAACAATGTACATATTTTAAAGAAATCGCGCCTTAGCGATAAACTAGCCCTATGTATATTAATAAATTGCATTTCATGTGAATGTAAGTACATTTTTATTAAATTGTCTGCAGTCAATGTACAATAAAGAATGAATTAATTTATGTTCCCTCAAACATAATTTCTTTTTTTTCTGTACGTGTTTTACCGGGTCCGTCCAACGTTGACGACCATTTGGGAGAAGCTTCCCTGTCCTGGATGGTGCAAAACATCTTGTACACGGTTCTGATACCGATCCATTCTTGAATGTTACAAAGCTAGGAGAGCTGTCTTCTGCCGACTCCTTCATGACATAACATAATTTATACCAATATTAAATAATACTCTCATATCACACAAGGACCACAAGAGTTTATAATGAGGCCATCGGTAGCCTGATGCTAAAGTTTCAGATTTTCATCCAATAAATCCTGAAATCGGATCCTTTCAACAGCAACCTACATCAAACTAATTGTTTTACATTATTCACTCAAAAAACTTCGATCAAGATCACGAGTTTGATTCATAGTTGGATTGTGTTAGTTACTCTAATAATTTTGCAAGCAGAGTTGGTGATGTGCTGTCGCAATAAAATAAATTGAGACATCAATAGTTATCTGGAAGATTTTACAATAGAAAATTCCATCAAATATTACTTAAGACATACAAACATACCATCACGCAGCTTCCCTCGCGAGGTAGGGAGAAAGGATCGAGCGCCACATCCTTCTATCCTTGCATACATCTTTCGCTTCCGTCACTGTCATACAGATCCTCATGCATACTCTCCTGTTCAATGTGCTCAACACGTGATCGTCCTGTAGGATTTGATTTAAATGATCTTGCCATTTAATCCTCGGACGTCCACTTCTCCGAGCACCATTCCTCTCAGTCAAATATATCTTCTTAGTCATTCTGTCCTCATTCATACTTAAGATAACTGTACTTAAACATTGAATTTTGCGTCAAAGTTGTTTAGAACAATGTGTTTATTGAACAGGGAAAAATAAAGAGAAATCAACGTCGTCGAATGAAAGTTTTTTATCGGTAAAAGAGAATTTGGTGGCTCATGTATACGTGAACAGAAAGTACAAGAATGTTTTGGAAATAAAATAAAACTTAACTTTTTTTCACTAAACTACAGCGTGTGAATACGACATGGTGCTGCTGACTACAATAATAAAACGCCCACTCGATAAGTTTCATTATTATAACTTTGCAATATGGTTCAGGTGTTTTCACTTTCTTTCAAGACATTTAACAACTCAATTACGTAATATCAAAATAGTTCCTTCAACTTGTATTTTTCTTCTTTCTTGGGAAAAATAAAAAATAATCATAAACATGTTTATTGTGTAAAAGTTCACAGTACACACTATGATGTTTTCACAGAAAATCCTCTTTTAAAAAACACCGTTTTCTTAACAACAACCTACTTTGTGACAAACATTGATAATTTTTCAACCTCATATCAATATTGATTTGCAATAATTTATTCCCAAAATGTGATAATATAAGGGCCTATGCTTTATTTGAAGGGTATGGGTCATGGATGTGAAATAGGTCAGAAGCAGGAGATGTTTGTTGCCAGAGAATATATTCAACAAACAGCTGACTACCTCAATATAGGGCTTAGCAGTGAAAATCTAATATATTTTTTTTTAATTTCTTTTATGAAATCACCATAAAGTGATAATCTCGCCACTTCATATCATCACATTATTTTTTATGTAAACTGCTTTGTTGATTTTGTTATGTTGTGTATGATGATGTGCAAGAAGAATAAAATAAATTAATATAATGAAATTTATTTTTTAACCATCGTGGCATCTCTTACAAATGAGAGTGCCAGTTGAGAAAAACAAGATACAATGATTTAAAATGAACATTTTAGAATAAGTTTTATTCGAGATATAAATGAGGACGAAGCGTGGGCATCCGAGAACCACGTGGATCTCGCGCCCTTGAGATGGATACTCCATTAAACGGCGCCGAATAAATCATCTAATATAATAATAATAATCAAAGTCTCAAGGACGGCCGAGTGTAAAGGACGAGAAATCGACGTGCGTGTATGAGAAATTGTTTGAATGTTTAAGAAGCGTAAAAAGTATATAAGAATAGATTTTAATACGGCTTTACGTTCTCTCCGCCTATCCCACTTGGGATACAGCGTGAGTGAACAGATAGATAATTGGATTATGAAAAGGGGAATCTGCGATTTTTGAAACATTCTTATAGCAAGTTAAAATGTAAAAGAAGTTGAAGTGATGAAACCAACATTATATTTGAATATAATTCAATCCTTTTTGTCTAACCTTCGAGGGAGGAAGCATGAGAGTGTTACTGTATTTGTTTATTTGTAAGAAATGGAAATTTGACGATTAAATAATAATAAAATAAGGTTTCCATTCTGTATTAAATTATTTTTATTATTGATATATGATATTTCAATTTGTAAATAATAGGTACTAGGCGGTTTCAATAGGTTTCATATAACCCTTGTAACGGTACCCCACCTCGATAATACAATACTTGTATTTGTGTTGCCTTTTAGTTATTTCAAAATGGAAAGATGTTATGATATATTTTTTGTGTCTACCCAGAAATTAAATTAAATTGAAATATCAAATTAAATTAAATCAAATCAAATTAAAAAAAAAATGAACGAGTAAGTTGAAATACGTAAATTTAAAAATCGATAATAAATTAAAATTATCAGTTTCATGTCAATAAAAATGTTACAGCATTAAAATTTTACATTATTGAAAAATGATTGATCTCCCACTCTTTTCCGTAAGTTTTCATATGTCCTGTAAAAGGCAGGTGCTCAAAATAATAAATAAAATTTCAACTCAATGATGAGGTTTGACACCCATTCTGAATATCTTATTTTTTGTTGACACGGAGAGGACAGCTCGTATGTTAATAATATTCAGGTGATTTGCAGAAGAAGATAGGAATGGTTGAGGTCAACCAAGAGACATCTATATGAATCATGTGAAGAAGAACATGAACTGTGGCATATATGTAAATTAAAGAGACTTGCAAAAAATAGAGAGGAACGGAGAAGAAAGTACAAACTCTTTGCAGATTAATCCAATGAGTTGTAACTTTCTATAGGTAAATATAATAATAGATAAAACTTTCCTCATTGAATCAAATTTTTAGTCATTCGAAAAGCCTAAAAACTTTAAAAAAGAAGAAATTTAAAGTGGTTGTACAGAGTGCTAGGTTTATAGTAAGGATTAAGTTGGTACCTATATTAAAAATACATTCAATTGGTACAAGAGAATGTATGCACGCAAGGTACTGATAAAGCTTTTTTTTAAGAGTATTGGGTCAACACATGCCCTCTGTTTAATAGTGGTATAAGTACAGAAGCTAGAAAATAATTATACTACTAGTATATAAAGTGACCTTTCCGAAAAAAACAAAGATGTAATTGGGGGCAATTACCAAAGTTAAACCGAATAAAGATAACAGAAAAAGAAAAAAAGTATTCAAACCCAATTATCTCTAGGGACACTATTCGTAAAAAAATCTAGCAAGAAGAAACCAGCCAACAGAAAACAAAAAGATTAGGCATAAAATTCTTAGGTTGAATACCATAAAAGCTTTATTTCTTTAGTTTTTTATTTGAGTTGGATTCTTTTTGGATAACTTCACTCATTTTTCCTTATGAATACTTACAATGATGTCTGCTGCTACTTGTATCCTCTACCTCTGGGAGTGTTTCAATCTTTCTTTTCAGGTAATAAAAACCGTAATCAACAAATAATTTAATGATAAAAATAAAAACAATTTCGAACAGAAAAAGGAGAATTAATGAAAGAAAAAAGAAAGAAAGAACGGAATGAAAAGTATAGATAATACTTAGTATGTATATACTAAAACGCAAAATGATTAACAAATTGTGTGAATTTCAACGTTGAGATAAGTGAGTAGGTATATTTTTTTCTTATACCGTTAGATAAGTATAAGGTTTTTATGCCCGTTTTTAAAGTAAGTGTTTTTATGTCATTGCTTATCATTGTAAGCCAAAAAACTGCGATAAGTTTTTTTTTATTAAAGCTACTGAATTTTTACATAATAAGTGAATAAAATAACGTAATGTTCGTGAAAAAAATATAAATTTTAGTGCTTAATCGAATTATTCATAATGTCCCGTGAAAAGCAGAAACTTAACGAAAAAAGTTGTTATTGATTCTGTTTTCTTCGAGACAACTTTTTGTGTAACTGGATCTTCACTGAGTGATTGAAGACAAATTAAATATTGTTTTGTTTGCCAAAGCGGTCTACTGTGAAAGAATTGTGAAACAGCAAGTCACCCATCATCATCAAGACAGTTAATACGCATCTTCTAAATTATTAAATAAGTCTATCTATCTTGAGAATTGATCCACTTGATCAAGGCACGTAGTAGTCAGACAAGTATATCCGTTTTGATAGCCTTTTCCAGTGCTCCACATGTCCAAACCATTGTAATTTATTTACATGCATTCTATACTCAACACTCCTGTATCCTTATTCCTCATTCTATCACGCAACGTTTTAATAACCATTCAATTCAGCAATTGCATCTCCACAGCATTCATTCCACATTCATCCTTCATCAGTCGTGTCCGATTTCACTTGCATACATAGGTGTCGATACCAATATGCTATAGTGCACCAGCATTTTTGCCATGTTCGACGCAATTCCATAGCCGGGTTAGTTGGAAGACATCGCATTTAAGCGATTAACTCGCCCTCTGTTCATTGAATTGTATAACTGATATTTTCTATGATAATTGTCTTAATTTGTATTATTGTAAACAATGTACAGTGAAGAATAAAATAAATAAATAAATATTCGTCGAAGTGCAAAGTCATCCTAGCACCGTCCACATTTCTTCTTTTGATGTCGCTGTCACACTATCCATCTTTTGCAAACAAACTTCCTAAATATACATATTATTAAATAAGTAATTATGCAAAAACAATTAAAATTAACATACAAAACATTTCAGGATGTTAACTACGTGGAAACAAAAAAGCAAAATATTTCATACAAATAATACATTTCTTAAGCGTGAAAAATGATTCTTTAAAATCTACCACGCTCATGTTTCCGTTTAAATACTTCAACAAAACATTAAAAAAATATTATAATATATACTTAAATGCGTAAAAGTTGGCATGGACTTAAATAACCCTCACTTAAAAATCAATTTATTTCAGTCTAAATCCGGTGGAAAGAGAGAAAAAAAAGCTTTCACTCTACAAAGCGTCTTTTGAATGACATAACGAGATATTAATGAAATTTATTTCTTGGGTAACCCATACCAAAAATCCGGAAGAAGGGATGGTTATTAAAAAAATTTAATACATGGAAGATGAAAAATGAGCGCTTGTATAATAATACAAAAATACATACTTACATACCTATACACGAATTATATGGGAGTGGAACTTTTTTAAAGTGTCAATTTCTTTGAACGCTCTTGTATGTTCGGTTGAATGATTTATGATTCAATATTTCGCGATTAAAAACTTATAATTTTTTTATATATAGAATGAGTCGTTGATTTGCAAAACTCATTCCTTGAGTTCTTCATACTTTTTAAACACACTATTTGAAATCAAAAAAATAAAATCAGTGGGTTTATTCCATGTTTCGTTTGCATATATTTGTGACGGTACCAGAACGCTATTGTGCATTAGCATTTTTGCCATGTTCGTCACATTGCCATTGCCCAAACACTGTTTACTTTAGCATCGGCTACTTCGCTTCTCTCTTTCGATGTTTCTATCCCATTTTTCACTTCTCACAAATAAACATACAAACTCTAAAATATACATTCAAACTTGCTTATGTACTTGCTCAAAACATTCAATATAATAAATAAATTGTTGTATACAATAAATAAGTAGGTTAGGTTTGAATTAACAAAAGGCTTTCATCTTATGTAGAGTATTAAAACTTGGTCAGAAAGCAAAAAAAAAGTGTTAATTATTGTATTGTTTTTTCATGATTTCTTTTCACGAATACGAATACACGTGTGTTGGAAAAACAGAATAATTCATAATATAATATTGGTATGAAAAAGTTTGCCGTATATCCTATTTTGTTTTTGAATACATTATATACCTACATATGTACCTACGTCATATTTCTTTTACTTAAATAAATAAGATTGAATCAGTATACGTAAATAAAACTTATTCAGGCACGTGTAGTAGGTATAATAATAAAGCCTTATATTGATAAAAGCATGAATAAAACATAATAAAACTTTGACAGAAATATGGTCGAAGATAAGACGAAGTATTAAAATATTATGATATATGTTTAAATTCAATAAAACATATATAAAAATAATATTTTAATTTATCAGTAAAGAATGAAAAAAGTCAAACTGGAAACAATTTAATGAAACCGATTTTATTGAATTTTAATAATACGACATGTGATGAAGAGTTCCAGGGAAGAAACTTTCATATCATATTTCCAGGGGAGGAAAAGGTCTCCACACTTTTCAAAAAATTTCAGAGTATCCTGTCAAAGTATAAATTTAAATAAATAAATAAATAAATAAAAGTATGTTTTAGTTAAAACTTCACATATATTGTATTTAATATCAGTTCAGCGATGCCATATTTTCTTAATGTTTTAATACTCCATCGACAAGGAAATAACTGCACGCATGTTTACTACACCCAGTGAATCCGCTGGGTAGCTTTGCCTTGGTGGTTTAAATAGATATTATATCATAGTGTTTTTAAAAGGTACTGAAATATATTTTGGCATCTCGTAAAAAAAATTCTAATGGTCGCATACTTAATGGCCTTTGCGATAAACTCGCCCTCTGTATATTGATTGTATTTAATTTGAATGTATACCTTTTATGTAATTGTTTTTAATCAATGTACAGTAAAGAATGAATAAATAAATAAATAAATAAATATTTCAAAGAAAATCAAATATTTTCTCAATGCACTTTTATTGAACTATTGTTAATCCGACCCTCCGCACAAGCATTTAGTTGCTTATGGAGGGAGCATTTTTACTGTGTGTTATTATTATTTTGTTATTGTAATATCAATGTACATATACTGTGGATTTATGAATGAAATAGAATAAATAAAAAAAAAATGCGATCCATATTATTCACCCAGAACTTTCATATCATATTTTCGTGAATATCTGAAAATCGATCCATCCATCCACCCAAATGCTTGCATAAAACATGCAAGTCGACTTCTTTGTGCTAATGAAAGTTTTCTCATTCAGAATGGGTGGCATTCTTAATTGCTGAACCGAATATGTTAAATGTGATGAAAAGGGGTATCTTAAAAAAACCTGCCTTTTACAGGACACTCGAAAAGTAATAGAAAAGAGCGAAAGACATTTTCTATGCCGGAAACTGTACGAAATGAAAAAACAATTTTTTTTTTTTTTTATTATATTATTACACTATTACAAAACGTCATAAAACACACATGGACAGAAACAATACACACAATCACAAATCAAAGACAATGCATTATCCTACTCAACCCGCACTCATCATCCAACCCCCCGCCATATAATACCAAGCCCACATGTTTGTCATTTATTACAAAAGTTATACAAAAAATTAAAAAAAGAAAAAACAACAAGACACCAATCCAACATGCATAACAGGCAGCCAAAACAGATATGTGACTGAGCGTGCGCGCCGGAACAAGCAAGTCAATCAGGACTATGCAGTCATAACCCGCAGCAACCTCACTAGGCGAATGCCTGTATCGAGGCAAGCCGCTACAAAACATCAAGAAAGTACCGTATCTACCAATTCACCTTGAAATCGCACAAAAAATTACACAACATGTAAAAATAGCCTCCTTTTTGCTTCCTCTCTACCTGTGTCAAGCAGCCAAACCTTTAGCCACCGGCTGAAGCATCTCCACCCACCGAGCAACTTTATTTGCTCGGGAACAGAGTTGTAGAGCCTCGGGGCAAGATACCTTGCCGAGCGCTGTCCCAAGGTTGTTCTCACTGGCGGAACAAACATAGTACCTCTTGTAACCGAGCGAGTACCACGCCGGTCCACCCAAGCAGCCTCTCCCGGGCAGGCTCTCCTGTAACGCGTAACAACATTTTTGATGTATGTTTGCCTGGAATCCAAGATACCATATTTCCTAAACAGTGGATCCGATGCATGCCTATAGGGCGCCCGGCTCATAACCCTCACAATCGCCTTCTGAGCCACATCAACAGGATACATGTGAACACCAGCTGCACTTCCCCAACACTCAACACCATAGCTCAGTATGGAGTCACAAAGCGCAAAATAAACAGATCTCAACCTATTATCATCCAAGACATCTCTCAACATTCTAAAAACATATATCAACTTCCTTAAGCGAACCGAAAGACCCTCCAGGTAAACATTCCATTTCAAATTCGAATCAATCGTCAGACCAAGGTATTTCATTGTCTCACAAGGTGAAATGAAGGGGCAGTCACACATTTGGCCCAGCGTACACCTGTGTAACCTCAGAGGAACAGGCAAGGCTGGTTTACCCGCCTCCGAGATGGAGAACGGTATATACTTTGTTTTATCAGTATTAAGCGTTAGCAGATGTCCACTCAGCCACTTACCCACCAGAGAGATACCATTTTCAGCTCGTTCATACACCCCATCCCAAGACACATCCCTAAACATGAGAACCATGTCATCGGCAAAAGAGACAATAGAGCCACCCACGCTGAGGTCACACAAATCGTTTATGTACACAAGAAATAATATTGGTCCCAGCGTACTGCCCTGTGGTACCCCACATCCCACATTCAGCGAAGCACTAGTATACTCACCCACCCTGGTAGATTGTGTTCTACCTTTCAAGTAGGTCTCAAATACACTCAGTGCAACGCCCCTAATTCCAATCAGTTCAAGCTTTTTTAGCAATAGGATATGAGATACAGTATCGAATGCTTTAGCAAGGTCGAGAAATATTGCTAGACACTTGTCCCTGTTATCGAGGGCCTCAGTCAAATAGTCTGTAAAACAGTTCAAGGCATTCTGAGTACTCAGTCCAGGTCTAAAACCAAATTGATGGGCAGAAAAAAAATTCAACTTAATGAGGTACTTCTCCAACCTTGACTTTATTGCCTTTTCGAAAACCTTGGATATAACGCTTAACAATGAAATTGGCCTATAGTTGCCAGCCACCCTGCCGTCCCCCGACTTGTACACGGGTATCACAACTGCATGTTTTAACTGACTAGGAAAAGTTCCCTGTAGCAAACACAAGTTGACCATGTGAGCAAGAGGACCAGACAGATGGGTGGCACACCTTTTCAAAAGAATGGAGGTTATCTGATCCTGCCCAGTAGCTCGACTATTTTTTAGCGATCCAATAATCTTAACAATTTCATCTGCAGTCACCGGAGAGAAAAAAAACGAATGCGCAGGGGAATGTTGTCCTCCAACCCTCAACTCACCAGCCAGAACCTCTTCAGTCACACCAGTCTTCTCCAGAATTCTTCCTGCAAGATCTCGTCCCACACCTGCAAAAAACTCATTGATATGATCACACACAGCCTGCGGGTCATCACTGAATTTAACCTCTCTGTCATCAATTATAACACTGTTCAATTCATGAGGTTGTTGTCTACCATAATATGTACAGTCTCTTATGACTCTCCACACCTTTCTCAAATCATTACCCGCATCTCGTAACTGGTCTCCGTAGTATAACCTCTTGGCGCCAGCTATCACATTATTGCATATGTTTCTATATCTTATATATTTATTTCTTAAGTCCTCGTTACCCGGATCCCCCCTTGCTGCTAGATGGAGCCTATTCCGTCTCCTGATACTCTGCACTATACTTGAGGTTATCCATGGCTTTATTTGTCTATTTCTGCTACTCGGTCTTATTGTCTTAACTGATGTGCTCTCCGCAATGTGTCTCCGCATGACCTCAACAAATCTATCCATCGATTCTTCAGCGTTCTGTGAGTTTATTATCAAGTCCCAAGACTCGATATTTACGATCTGGACCAACTTGTCGAGGTCAAGCATTCTCCTCTCTATCATTTGTCTATCTCTCTTCACACTCACACCAACACTCAGCAGTCCTATCATTGTCGCATAATGGTCAGTTATAGTACACTCATAAACAGCAGATCTCAATTCGGATTTCGCGCGAACCATCACATGATCAAGACATGTGCCTGATTGACTTCTAGTTACCATGTCTATAGCTGGGACGTAACCAAACTCACTGACCATAGTCAGATATCTGACACCACAAGCATCAGGCTTTATTATGTCAATATTTATATCTCCCACTACGATAGACTCTCTGAAGGATTTAACAGACCCCAATACATCAGCAAGTGACTCCAAGAATAGATTCTTGTCAATAAAACAAGGTGGCCGATATATAGCCAGCACCACGCGAGTTTCATCAAGCTTTATCCTCAGACAGTTGGCCTCACGTAAAGACAGCTCCGTCACACTCGCATTGCAATACCTATCATTGACATAGACAACCAACCCATCACTCCTATTGTGATGAATCTCTGAGTGAAATTCCCTGTAGCCAGTCAGCCGCTTAGGCGTATAGGATATGTCCGTCCAGCATTCTGACAGCACAACAACATCCCAATCCATCCGCAAGTCTGTTAGTTCAACAAGGAAGGAGTCAAAGTTTTTATTTACACTTCGTATGTTAATGTGAAAAACCTTCAAGTCACAGCGTGAATCCAAATAATTACGACATTCACCAGCGGTAGTCAACCTTTTGGCAATGGCCGAACTGCAATCACCAAAGTAATCGACTGTCTCACCGATTGGGTTTGATAATCCTTAGATTTGTTAACATTTCTAAAATATCATAATTTTCTCTATTACCCGTGTTAGTGTGTCATAGTTTTCAATGTGTGTATAATATACACAATTAGAAATAAGTTCGAATATTACATACACAATCGAATATTACAGTTCGATCATTACTTATCAACTTAGAAGTAACATAAAACTCATAATAACTTCACTAAAAACATTGTCGTGTATTCCAACATTGAAAGAAAATCTCAAAAGATATGGTAGAAACACAGACAATGAAGTCCTGTGTTCTATCATTTAAGAAACGATCCTGAAAAGATAGGTATAATAAAAGTTAAAGATTTAAACCTGATTTCCATAGTGCCTCCGTTGACTGAGCTTTGCAGCTCTTTCTCCAGATGTCTCGCCGGAACCTCCAGGACTAAACCATCCGAGGGCTGAACCAGTAACAAGCACAGATCCAAGCAACATGAACGTCAACAAACCTCCAAAAACCATTTTCGTTTTTTGAGATATTACCATAGCCATGTTTGATTTTGAATTTAATCACTACACCACTCCATTAAAATACATTTATATCACTTCAGAAATCACATAAGACTACAAAAAAAAGTTTTTTTGTAAACACATAAATCACAGCATATTTAAAAGATTAAATGTGAATATTTTATTGATTCGATCAGTTATTGAAAAATTTAAATTTCAACTGGAAAGTTATATTATTTTCTTAGAAAAGTTAATCTATTGAGTACTTACTATTTTCAAAACCAGATAAACTGCTGACTAATATTTCATGAAAATTTTACGTTATATTACATTATTTTTCCGTACACACATGCTGAAATTTGCACTGTGTGGCTTTTAATAGTTAATTTTTTTTTAGAGTGTTATCTTTTTTGCAAAGATTTCTTACTAGAGAGTCACGAACACATTTGAAATGTTTAATTGTGTTAAATATTGTTATTAATAATGAGTGTATGTGCAAGTTATATGAAAAATAATTACTTCTGTCCGTTTCATAAAGGGATGTAAATAGTAGGATGTTTTTAATTATTCACACAGCCTCAAGGGATGCAGAATGTTTTCATTTTGAATAGAACTTAATCCTTTATTATTGTTTTGTATTATATTTTGAAATCAGATCGTACAGGTTCGTTGTTAAATAAAACAAATACACTCAAGAAAATATAATAATATTAAGAGTTTATAATATAGTTTTGCATAATTAATAAATTGTTTGAAAATACTTATGCTAAATTTATAAACCTGATTAATAAATAACTACTCACATTAACAAGAAATTTCACAATTCCTTTTTATTGTTTTAATCAATAATTCAATCTGATATTTTCGTCAATTTCGTGCACTTGAACAATTAAAGAATTAGTTATTATTTGTAACAAAATTAGATTTAAGTAAGTTGTTTGATTTTAATATTATATTAAACACAGATTATTACTTTTTTAGAATATCAACATGCAAATAAATGGTTGAGATTTTTCCATGTTTTTTTTTCCATTAGGTTCCGTATATCCTGAAAAATAAAATTATTCAATAAAAACTGAGCATCAGCATTTTTTAGCTTATTTTTTTGGTAAACATATTTCATTTAATATAAAACTTAAATAAATTATAACGAAACGAAAAATTGGCAAAGTTTTTGGTAAAGACACAACTAGGTACTTACTACAAACATTTTTGAATTGATTTCATCCCAGAAGAAAATTATTAAATGCACTTAGAATAGGCAAAATAGTAATAGTATGCAAGTAGTTATATAAAAGAAATACGTTATACATATTATTAATAAGCGATAGTTTTTGATTTTTCTTTCGGATAAAAAAGCTTGTGGAACGTAAGTGAAAGTGATAACTGTGGTAAGAAGACGATTTCACTCACGTTGATCGTAATATTTAGCAATACGAGAAAGATCCGTCATTAAAGAATATGAAAAATTTAAGGAATAAGAAGTTTTTTGTTTAATGCTAAAAAAGCTGTTCCTCGCTGTTGAGCATCCTCGTGCTCTATGAGATGATTGAAGGGTATTTCAAAAAGGCGCAAATAATGAGACTTAAAGTATTAGTTTTTTCACATTTGTCCTTTCTTGTTTTGCTGTTTAATTTATCAACATAAATTTTGAGAAAATTATGAAAAAGGTGTCATATTTATTAGCACAAGATCGACCTGAAAAAATCACTTAATTTTATTTTTAAGGGCAACATCAAAGGGTTATTTGTTACTTTTTTCAGACGTCTAGAAGATATGTATCGTGTTTGTTTTATTCAGTGATATAATAATAATATATAAATTCATTGAAAAAATCCAACCTTGACCCTAATCCGAAGTTTAAATTTCCCCTGTTTATTTTTCTTTCCTAACACCAATAATGTTTATGTCAAATGTTTTAGATAGGAAAGCATTGATAAACAAATCCTTAAGATTTATGGCTTAAATAATTCTAATGTAGCACAAACCGTACATTTAGACTCGAATAAAAAAATAACATTGAGATGTAAAGCAAAAGAAAAAATTGCGAAAACAATTTTATCGAAATTCAAAATATGCAAGAAAATAATCCTTCAAGTTTGCTTAAAATAAAGGGGCTAAAAAAACATATCTATTTAATATTTGATAGACTTATTGTAGATGTTACGATCTTAAAATAAAAATATTATTAATATTTTACTATCACTAGTTTATTCAATTCAAATATATTTATGTGGTACATCGATTTTATTTTTTATTTAACTTAAGATTGAGTAACAATAAATTATTAGGTAGTTCACTTTTAAGCAAATATCTACTCCATTTCCGTGGTTTAAGCTCATGAGTCATCCCTTATTATCTTAACTTCTACTATCCTTGGTCCTATATTTTTTTACCCTTTTTTTCAACAGAACATGTCCTGTTGTTTAAGTTTGACTTTAATTTTTATTCAGTTCTCAAGCTTTATTGACAAAAGTTGTTGTCTTTGACGAATTGGAGTCTTCTCGTTGCAGATCCATCCATTTCTTCGCATTGCAAGCATATCGATGGTTTAAAGCACAGAAGACACATGTCCACATTTTTTGACAGTTTAGAGAAAACAGGTTTTGAAAGTTTGAGATTCTTAATTAATTCACTAACTTCAAATTAATGCAGGAGGTGTTGAAAATCATAATCTTTGTTCTTTTTTAATGTCATTTATTACTTATTTTTTACTACATTTTTAACCAGAATGCCAAGAATTAGCATTTTTAGATGATGGTCATGGACATGTGTTTGGAAGTGTGATGGAAGTGCCACTCACGGCGACTTTTGGGATGCGTTTATGCGTGCAAAGATGACACATGTCCGTCCTAAATGAACATGTGTTTTTTAGAATCTTCATATCCTTTGTGACATGTTACATCTGTGCACAAAACAAAGTGAATTTGTGGACAGGTGACATTTGGTTTTTATTAAATATTTTAATAATGATATTAATATTGTTGGTAATATTTAGTCAGGACATGGATGGCGTTGTAACCGATCTTGTACATGTATAAACTCATTTTACCTAAAAAGTGGACATGTGTCTTTTGTGCTTTAAACCATCGATATAATAGGTTATCGTGAGGACAACACTGTTCTATCACGGCATTCCCCCCAAACGGGATAGCCAGCGGATCAGCCGCAAAGGATAAACATGCATATTGTCCTCTCAGTTCCAACAAATATTAAAATATTCAGGGTAGGTGGCAAGGCTGATCCCTGAATTCGAGTAGCAAAATATAATTATTTTTGTGAACACTTTTCTTATACAAGACACTCAAATACTTAACAGACAAGAGTTGGAGACCAAATCTTTGAAGGGTGGTTTTTGCATATTTTTCTGCAAACCTAAATTCACCACATCACAAAATAATCAAGAAAATTGTTTGTTTCGTGCGACCAAAAAAAAATGTATATTTTCCGGAGACACCTCTCATCTCAGAATTTAATATCTTTATAAATATTTTATTTGCGAAATTGTCCAGGAGACTCATTTTTGTATAGAAAAAACGGACATCTTATTTTGAAGACTTCTTAAGTATCTATCTAAATATAAAAGCTAAGAAGCAAAAATAACATAAAGCTGACACATTTCCAAGTTTGTCATTTATATTGACAGAATTATTTGGGATAAAAACTGTAAAAGCTCTGTGTAGGAGTAAAACATTGTCGCTGAATAAAATATAACATTAAGAAAAAGTCTTTGAAGAGATTACAACACCACATTTCTTAAAATACGAAAGAAAAATCATGAAATAGCGTCTACCAATTAGTAACGAAAATGTTAACTCTATTTAAAAAAAAATATATTTTACCATGTCTTTGAAATAAATAACCTTTTTATCAATTAAAACGACAAGTGTTTATTTGTAAATTCTTTTTAAATAATGATTTATTAATTACTTTTTAACAATATTTTAAGAACATAATATGTCATAAAACCAATCTAACTTGTAGTGTTTGGACTTTGATACACAGTACAGGTTAAGTGAACCTTGAACCTTGTTTTCAAGTAAACAGTAGTTATGATGAGTGAGTAGCAATACTATGTAGTCTATATAGGTTAGCCACCTATAGAGAACGACGCTCATTAATTGATAGAACCTTGACTTGCACTGTTAGGCTGCGTGTTTTGACAAATTGTGTTCGACAAATTATAATAGGAATTATTTATTGAATATATTGTGTAAATATAAATTCCGTGTCGTTATTCAAAAAGAACCTAATATTGTTATACTTGACCCAGTATACAATACGTGGCGCAGTTCGGTAGTTCGTGAATAATATTGTCAACACGCAACAATAGTTTTTTTTCCGCGCCGAAAGTTATTGTCGGCAGTACGCGGAAATAAAGAGTGAAAGGCAGTCTACAGGAGTAGAAAGGAGGCAGGAGTCTCCAAAGCCAGATAAGCCAGCAGTTGCAGGTAGCAGCAGAGAGACAGGAGTCTCAGAAGCCAGTTGGGCAAAGTTGCAGGTAGCAGCAGGGAGACAGGAAGTCTCAGGAGCCAGTTTGAGGCAAGGTGCAGGCAACATAGGGAGACAGGAGTCACCCAGCATCCAGGCGGAGCCAGTTGGTGGATCCAGGAAGCCAGGAGAGGAGAGTTCTTGCAAGTCAGCCAGGCGGAGTCCATTGCGGTTGCAAGGAAATCCAGAAGACCGGGGCGATTGGAGGAGACTCTCATCAGCTAAGTCTATTTTTTATTCTTGGTTGTTGTTGCTTGTGGTATTTTCCGAAATGACTTCGAGAAGTTTAGAGCCGTTTTGTCACAAGACAATGAGTTGGCCTTCTTACAGGACAAGGTGGGAGAACGCCTTATTATTGAATGATGAAAGTTGGACTGATGTGAAGAAACGTGCTTTCTTCATAACATCGTTGTCCCAAGGCAGTTTCAAGCTACTGTCTGATCTGTGTTTTCCAGCTTCTGTGGAAAAACAGTCTTATAAAGAGTTGATTCAGTTATTGAATGGTTATTTTAAAGAGGAAAAAAGTGTATTTGAATCGCGTGAAATTTTTTTCAAGGCTACTCAAGGTCATTCGGAAAATGTTAAAGATTTTGCTTTAAGATTAAGAGAATTAAGTATAAATTGTGAATTTGGTACTAGATTAGAAAGTAATATAAAAGATTTGTTTATAATCGGAATTAGAAATAAAGAGATTAAACAACAGTTATTTTTAAAATGTGATAAAGATAAAGTATCTTTGAACGAAGCAGTTGCTTTGGCTTCTAGTTATGAGCACATACTAGAGAGTAAATTAGAAAAAGAGGTAGAAAATTTTGAGGAAATTAGCCAGATTTCCAGGCGAAACAATAATAGTTTCAGTAGTTCAAGTAGTACAGATACAGATTATAAGAAAAATAATCGACCGTCAAAATTTTCAAGGTTAAATTCAAATGTAAATACGAGTAGGTATAAGCATAATAAAAATGTTTCATGTTTTATTTGTAAGGGAAATCACTATAAAAGTGAATGTAAATTTAATAGAGAATTTTTTTGTAGAAAATGTAGATCTAAAGGGCATTTGAGTGAAAATTGTTATAAGATTCAAGGTATTTATAATTCGCAAGACACCGAAAACGATTTTATAAAATTAAATGTAAGAATTGAGAATAAAAATGTTGAATGTATTTTAGATTCGGGAGCGAATATTAGCTGTATATCTATTCAAAAATTGCAAGAAATATTCAACGGAAATAATATAATAGAGAAGTGTGATGAAATTAATTTATCTACGTATAGCGGGCACAGTTTGAATGTGTTAGGTATTAAACATTGTAAAATAAATCATAATGGAATGGAAAAAAATATTAAATTTGTTGTAACAGAGAGCGGGAATAAAATAATATTGGGTACAGATTTTATGCGTAGGTATAATATAGGGTACAAAGTACATAGCACGGAAGGCAGTGAATTAAACAATATTGTTGCATGGAAGCCCATTGAAAATATTCCGAATTTCAGTGCGAACGCATCGCTTGCGTGTAATGTGAAACAACAAAAATTAGATTTTGTAAATAAAAATAATAGTTTTAATTCGAAATTAATTTTAGAGAGAAGTAAAAGTGATTATACATTGGAAAAAGTTGTTAAATATGTGGAAAAAAATAATTGGCCGTGCAAAAGACAGTTAAATGAATCTATTGCGAAGTTGTTTAATGTGAGGGAACATTTGACTGTGTACAAGGATTATTTATTCTACAGAGATAGAATTGTTATTCCGGAATCAGTTAAAGGTATTGTGATAAATTATTTGTGTAAAAATTATTCAGTTATTGGGAAAATGAAATCATTTGTTAGAAGTTATTTTTATTGGGTTAATTTTAATATAGACATTGAGAATATAGTTAAGAATTTAGTGAAAAAGCGGAATAACAATGGATGTAAATGTTTAAATAGGTATAGATATGAGAAAAGGTATGTAAATATGGAAACTTGTAAAGATAGTTCCAGGGGCTCGAAGTTTGTCTCGGGGAGGAAAAAGGAATTTAATTTGGGTACATCAGTACTTGTCAAAGATCTCAGGAGTGAAAAGATGGTTTTAGGTAAAATTGAAAAGGTATTAGGCAATACAACTTTTCTTATTAGAATCAAAGGTACTGGTCAGCTCTGGAAAAGACATATGGATCGGATAGTTGTGGGATCTGTGCATTGGGATGACAGTCCCTCTGATTAATAGTAGGAGTTTAGGTCCCCTCCCCCTGTTTGAAGGCAAAGCTCTCACCGGTTCTGAATTTTTCAGGTCAGATTGGAAGCCATTGGCGGGGACAGCTGAGACCCAGGACTTAGGCTGGTGGAAGACTTCATCTGGTGGCCCTGGACGGAAGGAAGAACTTGTCTTCATGATGTATTTGTAATGTTTTGTTTTATATGTATAGAGTCTTGAAATAAGTAGAGAACACTGTCAATCACATAGAATTGTATAAATATTTAAATATGTAGAATAGTAAGGTTTTCAAGGTTGTGAGGGGAGAGTGTAGTGTTTGGACTTTGATACACAGTACAGGTTAAGTGAACCTTGAACCTTGTTTTCAAGTAAACAGTAGTTATGATGAGTGAGTAGCAATACTATGTAGTCTATATAGGTTAGCCACCTATAGAGAACGACGCTCATTAATTGATAGAACCTTGACTTGCACTGTTAGGCTGCGTGTTTTGACAAATTGTGTTCGACAAATTATAATAGGAATTATTTATTGAATATATTGTGTAAATATAAATTCCGTGTCGTTATTCAAAAAGAACCTAATATTGTTATACTTGACCCAGTATACAATACCCTTTTCTAGGCAGACTGAACAAATATTTTACTATTATTTTATTTCCCTTAATGAAAAGTATGTTTTCATTTTCTTAAAGTATTTATATTATTAGATTATAAAAAAAAAACACCATAACAAACGAAATTTCCTTATAATCTAAGAATATAAAGAAAGGAACTAACAAAAGCAATTCATAGTACTTAGAACAATTTTTTTTTAATTTTGTATGCAAGTACACAATTGTTATTATCTATAAATAATTAGAAAGGTACAAAAGTACATTAATGGCACGTGCAAGAGAAAACAATCACTGGATTTATGTGTAGGTAGATAAATTCAATTATTCTACTATATAAAGACAACTATTATCAAACGATAATTTTCTCTTTATACATAAAATTGATGGTTATTATTTTATTAATTTATCATCATGGCATATTTAATAACATGTGAGGTCCAACAGCATGTGATGTAGATGGTCTTCTACGTGTCAATATAAAATAGAGGAAATTCAGCATGGGGGGGAAATTCAACGGAAGACACGAAATGTGTCACACTTAGTGTTTAACGAATACCTACACGAGACGACTTTCGAATTCTTGGGTCATTATTAATGTGATCGATTTCATAAATAATGAACTTAGAAGTCGTAAGACGTCTGAGATGTCTTTCGACAAGAGAGATTTCTTCCGACTTCTTAGGTCATTATCAATGTGATTGATTTGAAAAATAATAATGAACTTAGAAGTCGTAAGACGTATGAGATGTCTTTCGACGAGAGAGATGTCTTTCGACTTCATAAGTCATTATCAATGTGATTGATTTGATAAATAATAATGAACTAAGAAGTCTAAGACGTCAGAGATGTCTTTCGACGAGAGAGATGTTTTTCAACTTCATAAGTCATTATCAATGTGATTGATTTGATAAATAATAAACTAAGAAGTCAAAAGACGTCTCTCTCATGTTGTTCAATCTACATCAAAATGAAACTCTTGTTTTAATTCATGCAACGATAAATTTTTCTGATAATTTTTTCCAGGCAAACTGTATTCGGTACTCGAATAATTCGTGGATATAAAGAAATTGTATAATGTCGATTCTCAAACTCCAATGAAGCCATTTATTACAACAGAAAACCCAAAATCAACAATCGTTATAAGAACCAAGTACCCGTGTACCTATTCAGATAATACATATACATTCCATACAATGTCAGTTTTTATGTTTTTGCTACATCGGTAGCTTGATACTTAAGGCACCAATGTCAAAAAAAAAAGTTATATGTTTTGCCTAAGAATTTGGCAAATAGTTGAAATTCTACAACTACCTACATATTGTTGAGTTATAATTGCATTAAGGAATCAGGATATGTCTTGAAAATAAGAACCTAAAGATAAAGTTATTATGTAGTATTGGTGTAAAAAAAGCGCTAGATAGACTAAAATTTCTATAATTGGGTATCTAAATTATCATCTACATTTAATTATTTTAGTTTTTGTTTTTTGTTAGAGGCTGATGATTGAAGAAAAGACATTATATAACTTGAATTCATAGGATACACATGTTTATATTACAAGATTTTGAGTGTTTCTTCGAATTTTTATGTTTGAATTTTATTTTTGATGAGATCATGCTTTCACGATAAATTTGCCCTCTGTTTATTGATTTATTTAGTGTGAATGTATTTTTTTGCAGTATTGTTTGTAACCAATTTACAGTAGTAAATTTATTAGGCTGTTTGTCTGTCCAACATGGGATACGAGGTGAGAAGATTGAGGATATAAAGTACCCAGTTTGATAGATTATCAAATTTTAAGTAAATTCGTAAGATATAAATAAAATTATAAAATAAAATAAACACATTGCTAGTTTGACATCTAGAACAATAACCTAGAATGGGCTTTTAAAGTAGGTAACTATCTACATGTAAAACAAAAACTTAAATAAAAAAACATACCTAGTGATAATAACATTTTTTTACACGATCATAAAAAAGCTCGCTGTTAGAATATGTATGTATTAGTCATAGTTGAAATGGAGTTAGTACATAGTTTTGTGTTGTACTATATTCTAATCTGACATCAAATCAGGAAAAATAAATCTTACCTACGCCCCAAGTTACTATAGGTACTATTTTGTAAGCTTAAGTAGAAGTAGTAGTAGTTGTGCAAAGTTCCAATTACACAACAATAATAACCTTAATTCACGCTATAAAAGCTGCTTTGAAAATCCATCCAATACAAATATACCGTTAAAATCATCACGGCATATCCCACAAATTGGGTAGCCAATCGACTAACAACATGTAATAAACATGCAAATTGTCTTCTCCTTGCCAATTTTTGTATGATATACCCAGTATAATAGATCTTTAACATTTTTGTGTGAAAACGACAGTGTAAGTAGCTATGTATATGTCAAAACACATTGATTAACTACTACTACTACTATACCATCACGGCATATCCCACAAGTGGGGTAGCCAGCAGACCAACTGCATATAAAACATGCAAGCTGTCTTCTCCGTGCCAATATAAAATCAAGACATTCAGGATGGGTGGCAAACCTCATCGCTGAATTTAAGATGTAAAGTGTCTTATTTTTTGATTGACTTCAAAGTATATTATTTTTTTTTACGCGGCGGCAGAATTGCCATCCACACTTCTCAGCATTATACAACCAGATAAGTCAACATTATGATCAGTCATGGTCACACAAAAACTTAACAGTCTAATGCCGGGAAAAATTCACCTATCCAGATATACAGGATATCAAAGGACTAGGCTCAGAACGCGGGTTCAAAATACCAGCATTGTGCCTGAAATATCTGTGTTCAAAAACTTTTTTACAATATTACAAGTGTTTATTATAATAGATTTTTGAATTTGAATGTACAAATTAACCGGTAAATCTAATTTTTGTAAATTATTTATTAAAGATTTCGGAGTCACCCCTGTAGCTGACATGACTAAAGGTATTATGTAAACGGACCTAGAATGCCAAATATTTTTTATTTCTCCTGCTAGTTCTGTATATTTATGTATTTTTTTTTGCGACGGTTGTTTGTATATTATGTGTATTTGGGACAGAGATGTCTATTAGGTATGTTATTTTATTACGTTTATCATGTAATACTAAATCAGGTCTATTATAATAATAATAACTAGACAACTTATTTATGATGCGCCGTTTTGTGGAAAAACCACCGCAAGGGCCCATTTAAGAATCATAACACCTCCCGAACAATAGGGTTTTTAATCTCGTCTTGAAAACCTCCACACTCTCCAGAGTTCGCAAATCAAAGGGAATTTTATTCCACAGCAACGGACCAGCCACACAGAAGGCACGGTCAACATAGTTGGCCCGACCCCATCTACGCGGTACCACAAGTCTATTGACAGAGTCTGTGTTTGCAGACTTTTGTGATTTTTACCTGTCCGTTGCCTCCTCAGATGTATTTATTTGTCTATCTGTTATTATTGTTTTATCATAATAGAACCTGTAATTTGGATTCTCTAAAACCGGTTCCGGGTTGTATGTATTTATAATAACGTATTATATTTTGCGAGTCTAACAGATTATGTTTAATTGCTAAATTTTGATGTATTAATTTTGCTATTATAATTACTGTTTATTATTGGGCTATTAGTGTCATTAATTTACTTTGATATTAAATAATATTATTATTGAAATTGTTTACTGTCACTGTTGTTAAAGTAAATGTTAAAAGCAAGTGCCTATCACAACGTGTTTTGTAAATAAATAAATACCTATTGGTTGGATGTAATTAAAAGAAATGCCTCTAGATAAAGAGATTGTTTAAGGTAGAATGTTGCCTTAGAAGATGATGGCATAATTACGTTGCAAATCTGTGAGTTGAAAGACTAAATTTGGAGTGTTTGGAAATTCGGGAGTGACAATGGTCAAGGGTTTCTAGAGTATGCAAGTGCAAAATGCCCTTGACCGAGTCTTGTTACAAGAATATATTTGTAACAAGACTCTCAATCTCTCAAATTTTAATTTCCAGAAGTAATCATGGAGAAAATATGAAGTAATTAATTCAGTTAAACACCTGAAACCAAATATTCTCAAAAGTATTTAACAAAAGCTTATTGTTCAATGAATTAATCATAAAGCTCTCAATATTATAGATGAAACCTCTTATTTGAGACAATGGATTTGTTGAAATGTACTGGAAAAGCACTTATAATTACTATTTGACTAAATTATTAATATAATATTATTACTATTAGTCTTGTTAAGCTCTAGGAATATCTCAAATTGTTTTGTAATCATGATCTATTATCCGAGACTAAACAATAGTTGTTAATAAATATGAATACCATTTAAGTCTTTGTACTAACTTTCATCTTGTAAAACAAATAATAATGATGATTTATAAGCTTGCGTAGGTGATGAAGAAATTAACTGCTAACAGCTTTCATAATTAAATTCATGAAATACTTCAATTTTAATATTATACATTTATTATAAACCTAATTATTCACAACTTCTCTTATGAGATATTGAAAGGGATAACGCGTGTATTTCCACATATTATAAACGGATTTATTTTATTTCAGCCTCCCGTTAAGATGCTTGTGCCAGTGAATGAATTGATTTAAATGTGGTTCATTTAACTTTAAACGCATAGTTGAACTTACTGAGAAAAAATAGCATTGTTTGGTATTTAAACCAGATTATCGGAAGCTCTTCCTGGTATGAATGAAAAGAAACTTTCATAGATCGACTGAAGCTATTTGAGTCTACATAATATGATAAAAAATATCTGTGATTCAATTCCTGCTGCTGATTTTCTGTTCTCTCATCATCATCATCTCCATCAGTCCATCAATCCTGAGTATCATGACCATCATGCCTCGTTCTGTAGATCATCTGTTTCCACCTTAAGCGATCGTTCGTGCAAGGCCCCGTGTATATTAAAGACTTTTTGAATGTTATTAATCAAATTTAGTGTGTCTGTGTGAACATTTTAAAATGATTTTTTTATGGTTTAAAATATTAGGAAGTATCTGTTTTTGTTTCAAAGGTTTTGTTTGTACGTACATACATTTTTACTAATGTACTAAAGGATAAGTAGTGCATGCCACAAGCGTGTATTTTAAATTAATATGCTTGTAAATAACAATATTAAATATTAACTAAAATATTAATAGGAAAGATGTAACGCGAAGATTTTAGAAAAGAAAATATATTCGTATTAGTATAAAATATAGTCTCTTAATATATATTCGTGAAATAATACATGAAGAGGCTTTACATTTTCATTTCAGCGCTGTGATACGCCATCTTTCCTGAATATTCTTCTATTGGCACGGAAAAGACGAAATTTATTAGGTATGTGAAGTCAGTCTAAAGGCTTGTCTATTCGTCGTCATGGTAAACAAATATCGTGAAAGAATAAAAATTTCATAAAATATTTCATTTGATAATGTCGAAATTCCAATTTTGTTTTATTCATTGACTGAACAATCTAGCTCATAACATTACAAATATCAAATAAATAAAAAAAGAATATGAAAATAATACAATAAACAACAGTTTATTTATCATATATGATATAGACGTCTAGACATCCGTCGATGTTAATATCGATGTCAATAACAGCCATCATAAAATCATCAAATGATAATAATTTAAAACATTATTATGAGAAGCGCCGTCTAACTTTTGGTTTTTAAAACAACCGTGGGCATTTATTGTGTTAAACCAATAATTATCTTCACCCAACAGAGCCCGTTGTAATGTTCAAAAACCATGTTTAGTAGGTGCCAAGAACGGAACGTCATTTTTATATATTTTTTAGTTTCTTTCCACTAACATCCAACTTTTTAGATGTCTGTTTAAGATTACATGCAGTAGTCAAAGGATTGATTGAACAGCCAGGGAGACATGACACAACCTTGTTTAATTCCATCAAATAGGGTAAACCATTCCGAGACGGGTTATTCTCCTTCACGCAAGTGAAACTATCCACGTAGATGCGGATGAACTGGCTGTTCACTCCATACTCTAACAGCACACGCCACAATCTTTCTTGATCGTATGCCCAATCCAAGAGTACGAAAAGCCACTCTTTTGGAGTACGATAAAAGCTTTAATAACATCGGTATGACAAAATTTTCTAAGAACACAAATTGAGGAAAATGATAAACTTTACGGTGAAAATATCACAAGGACTCAAATGCTTCTAGTTTTAACAAATACCGAAACTTAAATATGCACTTCGTATACGAAATGAGTAATTGTCACAAATTTCAAAAGTCAGTCATATGTACATAGATTGACAATTAGGTGATAAAATAATCACCATGGATAAATTATAATTCTCGTGTCTATTTTGATGTTATTCTATGCTACAAGTCAAACTGTATCTAACTCATTTAGTTTAATGTTGTTAATAACTTTTCTATTTTTGAAGAGGTAACACTATGAAAGCTCATTTTTAAAATTTAGGTAATAAAAATAAAAATATAACACTGTATAACTTTCACTATTTAATATTTTGCTTAAAAGCTTTTCGGACATACGTCCATCTTCAGTAATAAATATCTTACAACTAATGATAAAAGACAAAAAGGAACAAAACGTTAAACATTATAAATAATTGAGAGTGGGGGGGTGGGCGGGGTTAATGGAATTATAATAAGGATCTGTGTAGTTATTGGTAGAGGTGTTGGTTCAAGGTAATGAATGGGTAGAGGTAGTGAAAGGGTGGGTTAAAGGAGAAATGAGAGGAGGTATTTGTATATTAATAATATTATCATTATTTTTGTTGATTTCCACTGCTTCTAGAATATTCATTTTATGTCCTTTTTTGCATGTATATAAGACTTTTAATCCTTCTTGATTGAAAGAATGACCCGATTCTTTGGCATGGTCCGCCATTTCTGAATTAACTTTAATTGTATTCAGAGCCATTCTATGTTCTTTATATCTGGATAAGATTTTTCTTCCAGTTTGGCCAATATAATATTTGGGGCAATCATTACATTGTAATTTATAGATACCACTATGATCGAGTTTATTGATTTTAGATTTTGTATTGAAAATGTTTCTCCCAATGTTGTTTGAAGTATAAAATGCTGGTTTAAAAGTTGTTTTTTTACAAGTATTTAAAGCGTTATATGTTATCTGTCCCATAAATTCAATTCTTTTATATGTTAATTCTTCATTTGACTGTGGTTGTGTTTTAGGATAAATATATTTGTATGTTAGAACATTTCTTTCTTTTTTATGCAATATTTTCATAATATCGCACTTTTTGTAACCATTGTTATTTGCAATATCTAAAATTGTTTTTAATTCTTCGTTATAATTTTCGGATGATAAAGGAATGGATAACAATCGATGTATCATTGAATTAAATGCGGCCATTTTATGTGATGTAGGATGGCATGATGTTGAATGAATTATTGTGTCTGTATACGTAGGTTTCCGATAAATTTTAAAGTCGAATTTGTTGTTTTTAATTGATATCGATAGATCCAAAAAATTAAGTATTCCTTCTTCTTCTACTTCTAATGTGAATTGAATGTTGGGATGCTGTTTATTAAGATGTGTTAGGAACATGTCTAGTTGCCTTCTTGTACCTGACCAAGTACAGAAGATGTCGTCGACGTATCTATGATAATTTGAAACATGTTGAATAAGTGGATTATCCGATTCAAACAGTTTTTTCTCAAAGTGGTCCATGAAGATATCTGCCATAATTGAACTTAAAGAACATCCCATAGGTAGTCCTGACGTTTGTACATAGATGTCATCTCTAAATTGGAAATAATTTTGTTTGAGACAAGTTTTCAAAATTTCTTCAATACTTTTTGCCATTTCACTATTTTCACACTTTTCGCGCAAAATTGAATTCACTATTTGTAATGTTTCTTCTACTGGGATATTTGTGAATAAGCTTTTTACATCAAATGATACGAGAAAACAATTTTTAGGAGGTATTATTTTATTGAGTTCTTCACAAAGCATAACCGAATTCTTAACTGTGTACTTAGGTTTAAATTGAGTGACATTTAAAAATATTTTGTTTATAAATTTATTTACTATTTCACTATGTAATATTGTAACCAATGTACAGTAAAGAATAAAATAAATAAATAAATAAATAAATAAAATAATTTGCTCGATGGTGCATCTATGTATGAAACAACAGGTCGAATAGGTATATTATCTTTATGGATTTTTGCCAGACCGTATAATTTTGGTGTTTTTGGGTTCATAATAGTTAAATGGTCTTTATTGTTGTTTTGAAAAAGTTTATTATGTTTTTTTATAATATCTTTTGTTTCTTTTTGAAATTTATCCGTTGGGTTTTTAAGCACTTTGGTAAATTTAGAATCGTCAGAAATCACTTCTTTTATCTTATTTACATAGTCATTGTCGTTAAGTATAACAATAGAATTCCCCTTATCGGCTTTGGTTATAATTAAATGTTTTGTTTTTATGATGTTAATAATTTCATTGAGGATTTTATGATCTTTATTTTGTTTCACTGGTTTATTTATGACTTCTTTAATTATTTTGGCACATTTATGTTTAAATATTGGTTCTTCTTTATTTAGAGCAATATCAAGGTCTATAGCAAGATTTTGTATATTTTTTGAATTATATAATGGTGTAAGATTAAATTTAAATCCTCTTTTTAGGAAATTTAAATATTTTTCGTCAAAATTTACACTACTTAAATTAATTACTTTATTATAAAACACTTTTTTGACATTTTGATGTTGTTCATTATTTTGTATTTTAAGAATTTGTTGGTCTTTGAGATTTTGTAGTTTTTTATCTAGACATTTCTTCTTTTCTGTAGCTTTAATGCTCACAAGATCGTACACTTTATCCTCAAAACTATCCCACTCAACACTGTGTAGTTCTTTAGTTAGGTATGTATGTAAAATTTTTATATAGGTTTTAATATTGTTTTGATTTATGTAAGCAGATTTAATTTCATTACGAATCCAAATTACTTTACATTTATGTAACGCGTCTATACTTGAAAACGATTTATTATTACACTTCACATTTGTATA